>OX422213.1:405071765-406271765 GCA_949130495.1 Sambucus nigra
GACTTGAGTCAAACTTTTGATCAACTGGATAAATACCAGATGAAGCTTAACCCGACGAAGTGTACCTTTGGAGTACGAGAAGGAATGTTCCTCGGATACATCGTCAACCAACGAGGTATTGAGGCAAATCCAGAAAAGATCAAAGCTCTTTTAGGGCTGCGATCTCCGACGACGAAGAAAGAAGTGCAGAGTCTTACCGGACGGGTTGCAGCACTCAACAGATTTGTATCCCGAGCAACTGATAAATGCCTCCCATTCTTCAAAACACTGCGAAAAAGTTTTGAGTGGACTGATGAATGTGAGAAAGCCTTTCAAGATTTGAAGAAGTATTTGGGAGCCCCACCATTGTTGTCTAGGCCAATAACTGGAGAGAAGCTGTACTTGTATTTGGCAGTATCAGAAAATGCAGTTAGCTCGGCGTTGATCAGATTGGAGAATGGATTCCAGAAGCCAATTTATTACACAAGCAAGGCCTTCCGAGGTGCGGAAATCAGATACCCAAAGCTGGAAAAATTGGCACTGGCGTTAATTGAAGCAAGTAGAAGAATGAGGCCATACTTCCAGGCCCATACCATCATTGTGTATACCGACATGCCGTTAAGACAAGCCCTTCACAAGCCAGAAAAATCAGGAAGATTGATGTACTGGGCAATAGAGCTCGGTGAATATGATATTGTGTATGAACCCAGATCATCGTTGAAGGGGCAAGCCGTGGCAGATTTTATAGCAGAGTTCACATACCCTGATACCCCCGAGGAGCAAAAGGTGCTTGCTGACCTACCTATGGACGATACAGGATCAACAGACACAGATCCAGACCAACCAAGGTTGGTAAAAGGACTTGTGGATGTAGAAAAATCATCATATTCAAACCCCAACCAACTCCGGTTGGTAGAAGGGCACGAACAAATGACCGACGAGGAACGAAGGATACCCGGGGATGATGAAAGAAAATAGATGATATTTCACCGAGGAACTTTAACAGATAAGAAATTTGAAGACGAGTTACATACATGGAGATTATATGTAGATGGATCATCTTGCACGGCTGGTTGTGGAGCAGGGATTGTTTTAAACTCTCCAGATGATATTGACATGGAGTATGCCTTGAGATTCCAATTCAAAGCTTCCAATAATGAGGCTGAATATGAGGCTATGATAGCAGGTTTTCATTTGGCGAAAGTTATGGAGGCACGTCAAGTAATTATTTTCAGTGATTCTCAATTAATTGTGAATCAAATGATGGGAATATATGCAGTGAAGGGAGAGTTAATGGTAAAGTACCATGCAAAAGTGATGGAGTTATTGACAGAATTTGATGCTATTCAATTGGTGAGGATACCGAGAATGGAGAATGTTAGAGCAGACGCATTGGCCCGACTAGCGTCAGCTACGCACACCGAGCTGCGAAGAACAATACCAATTGAAGTATTAGAAAGTCGGAGCATAGAAGAAGATCTGACGGTGAAGATTATTACCCTTGATTTAGGACCATCTTGGATGGATCCTATCAGAGCATACATTGAAGAAGGAGAATTGCCGGAGGACAAACTAGCTGCCAAGAAATTGAAGTATAAAGTAGCTCGGTATGTGTTAACTAATGGTGTTTTGTACAGACGAGGAATTATAGCAGGTTTGCAGAGATGTGTGCATCCATCAGAAGTCAAAGAATTGATTGAAGAAATTCATGAAGGATCTTGTGGAGCTCATGTAGCAGGTCGGACACTTTTGCAAAGGGTAATGACACAGGGATACTACTGGCCGACGATGAGGGCTGATTGTATAGCCTATGCTAAGAAGTGTGACAAGTGCCAACGTTTTTCCTCCATCCGAAGAACTCCACAGGCATTGTTGACACCCATAACATCACCTTGGCCATTTGCCATGTGGGGAATTGATCTGGTTGGACCGCTACCGACGACCCGAGGAAGGTTCAAGTATCTCGTCGTGGCAGTAGACTATTTTACTAAGTGGGTGGAAGCTGAACCACTAATTGATATGACGTATGAGAAGGTGTATCAGTTCATATGGAAGAATATCATTTGTCGATATGGTCTTCCCCACGCTTTCATCACAGACCATGGAACGCAATTTGATAATGAAGAATTTGTTGCCTATTGTCATCAGTCGAACGTCTTGAAGTTTCATTCAGCACCAGGCCATCCCCAAAGCAATGGACAGACTGAGGTGACGAACAGAACATTACTAAATGGGTTGAAGAAGAGGTTAAGTGAGGCTAAAGCAAATTGGATTAATGAGCTACAGTCAGTTTTGTGGGCTTACCGAACAACTCCCCGAGCAGCAACAGGAGAATCACCATATATGCTAGCATTTGGAAGTGAGGCTGTGATACCTGCCGAGTTGGGCCTACCAACACACAGGGTGCTAAATTTCAATTCTCCGATCAGTGATTTGATGAGAAGACTGGATTTAGATATGCTCGAAGAAGTCAGAGAAGAGGCATCCATTAGGAATGCTGCTTATCAACAACGAACAGCTCTGTTTTACAACAAAAGGGTGAAGAAATGTGATCTAAAAGAGGGGGATTATGTGCTAAAGAAGGTCATTCAGAAACAGAATAAACTGGAAGCAAACTGGCATGGACCTTACCGAGTTACAGAGGTTGTTCGACCAGGAACTTACAGAATAGCAACTCTAGAAGGAGAGTAATTTAAGAACGCATGGAATGCTGAACACCTGCGCAAGTATTATCAGTAATGTCAAATGTAAAGCATTTCTTTCATTATGAATAAAACGAGGATGTTTCGCCATTTTCTTTGTGGTTGAAAGTTTTTCGGGGAATACTAGTGTAATACACTACACAGCTCTACGGAGCAAAAGCGCTCTAAGGAGCCAACCTCCTTTGGTTAGGAGGACAGCTCTACGGAGCAAAAGTGCTATAAGTAGCCAACCTCCTTTGGTTAGGAGGACAGCTCTACGGAGCAAAAGTGCTATAAGTAGCCAACCTCCTTTGGTTAGGAGGACAGCTCTACGGAGCAAAAGTGCTATAAGTATCCAACCTCCTTTGGTTAGGAGGACAGCTCTAAGGAGCCAAAAATACCCCTTTGGTTAAAAGGTGTACACCAGCTACACCGGCGTGATCAATTACGGTTGGTAAGATAAAAATATACTCTCATATTACAACTTATGTTGGTCGGGAGGTAATATTATTACAAATAGTTCTTTGAAGAACAAAAATATTCAAAAAATACACCAAGTATAGTTGGTCGGGGATAAAAACCCACTAACTGTAGTTGGTCGGAGAGGTCAAATTATTGATCTTAGTTGGTCGGAACGGAGCAAAAGTGCTATAAGTAGCCAACCTCCTTTGGTTAGGAGGACAGCTTTAAGGAGCCAAAAATACCCCTTTGGTTAAAAGGTGTACACCAGCTACACCAGCGTGATCAATTACGGTTGGTAAGATAAAAATATACTCTCATATTACAACTTATGTTGGTCGGGAGGTAATATTATTACAAATAGTTCTTTGAAGAACAAAAATATTCAAAAAATACACCAAGTATAGTTGGTCGGGGATAAAAACCCACTAACTGTAGTTGGTCGGAGAGGTCAAATTATTGATCTTAGTTGGTCGGACGCGTTTTTATAATTGAACCAAGTATAGCTGGTCGGGGATAAAAACCCATCAACTGTAATTGGTCGACAAACATTATTCAACTACCTTGGTTGGTTGGAAACAGTTTGAACAATTTACTTTATTAAGTGATTGACCAACCTTGATACTTGTAATTTTTAAGTTGGTTGCTGGTTAGTACAATATTGTTATTTTTTAACAGATACATAGATACATATGTACAAATATAAAGGTGTTTGATAAACACAAGACAATAGCAAAATTGGCAAACAGAAAATGAAAATCTTTCATTAAATTTAAAATAAGATTACAGGATACAAGAATGTACTAATTGTTACATTAATATTACTATTCTATTGGTTTCTTGCCCTGTGCTTTAGAAACAGGTTCCTCGCCGGCAGGAGGGTCTTCTAGGCAAAGGGGAGAATTGATGAAATTAACATCTCTGAGCATTCTGACGTTCATAACAGAAGGTGTATCCAAAAGATGCTCAGGACGAGATAATTCAACTTGGGAATGAAGGCTATAATCACCAAGGTATTTTGAAATTAGGCTGCGAGGAATGGAACGAGCTGGGATCCATGCCATATCCAATTTGAAAGGTGGTACAGGCAGGTCTAATAATGATGGAGCATGATAGTCCCATAAGAAATGCCCTTGCTCCAATTTTAACACACCCAGTGCATTTAACCATCCTTGCTTGTAACCTTCATTGTTGGCATGTTCAATACGAGCATCCAGGTGAACAAGGGCTTCATTGTATCCTGCCATCCAGAATTCCCTTGGCTGTTTATGAAATTGGAAGGTTAATCTATCCAATTGTTCATGAAGGCTTTTGGCAAAAAGATCCTTATTATGCAAGGCAGATTTCGTCGATGCAAGCTGATCTTCCAGAGACAGATTTTTATTGGACATTTCAGTCAGAGCACGGTCTTTTACTTTCAACTGGAATGCTTGAGTTTCCAGGGTAGACTGAGTGCGAGCCTCTTCAACATTTTGGCTGAGGATTCTTCCTCGCCCCCGAGAACCTCTTCCTCGTCCCCGAGCAGTTCCAGAAATGGCAGATCTTCTTAAGTCCTCCAGCTCTTGCCTTAGTTTGGCGTTTTCGACCTCTAAGAACGAGAAGCCTTCATCATTAACTGGTATTAATGCAGTAGAAGATGAAGCAGCAGATTCATATTGAGCCAATTTTTTCTGCAAATTATTATTTTCTTGTTCCAGGATCTCGACAATTTGTCTGCAGGCTTCAACTTCACCTTTTAGGGTCCTTTCCCTAATATCATATGCAGCAATGATCTTCTTATGGCCTGTTTCAGAAGAAAGTTGTTGGTATCTATTTTCATAATCTTTGTGTAACAAAGCCATTGATTCATTGTGCTGACCTTGGAGATCCTCTATGGAACCATGAAGCTCTTCAATCAACTCATAGTAAGCGACATTGTTGGCCACTGCTCGGTCAAGTAAAGCTTTCAAGTACTGATATGCTTCAATTGCCTGCTCTGAAGCACCATGGCCAAGAATATCAGCAATTTCTGATGTACTAAGGATTGTATGACCAGCCTTATAGTATTGGTGACATTGTTGCATCAGCTCGGTATCATGTGAAGAGATCAATTCCATTCTAGCAACAAACTAAAGACGAGAAAAAGACAACAATCAACAAATATAAATCATCAACAACAGAGATGAGCAAAGATATATTTTATTAGATCATTAAAAAGTTACATTGTTCGATTACAAGGAAATATAGAAATGATATCGAACAACTTCACACCTTCTCCTTATCCCCCAAGACTTTCTCGGGAGGCTGGGACGAGGAGCTCGGTTGCTCGGTGGTAACAACAACTTGATCGGTAGGAATCATCTCGGGAGGAGGAGGCATGGAAGAAACGTCCTCGGTGGCAGAGGGTTGAGAGGCAGAAACTTGATCACCCATAGCCACAGAAGACTCATTTGAGGCAGGCTCATCTTCTTCTTCTTCCACAATTGGTGGAGGAGGACCAGGGAGATGCTGTTGGAATAGCTCAGAATCGTCTTGGACCTTTAGCTCTTGCAGAGCAGCTACCCAGCCATCATGGAAGTATTTCAACTCCCCATATTGAACTTGGGATGTCATTGCAGCTATCCCTCTCTCCCATCCTTTCTCCCAACCAACGCTGAAATGTTTCTTGATTGCAACTTTTCTCCTCAATCTCTCCGAGGAGAGTTTCACCTCCAATTCCTCTTTCTTGACCTTGATATCTCGCAGAGTAGATAATTCTTCCTCTGCCTTCTTCAACTTATCATCAGATTCCTGATGTTTAACCTCCAAACCCTTAACTTTCTCCTCCAAATTCTTGGAGGTTTCAGCCATCTTCATCTTATCAGCTTCAGCCACAGCCAACTTTTTCTCCCAAACAGTTTTCTCCTCGATGTACTGTTGGCAAGATTCCTTCACAGATTGGGCTAAACCCAACAAAGCATCGTCAACATCGGACGAGGAACTGGAAGCTTTAATAACTTGATCTTTCTTCACGATGGTATTGAAGCAGTTCACCAGCTGAAAGATAAGAAAAACAATAAAGTCAACACAAATACGAGAATTCAAAAAAAAAGAAAGAAAGACCAAAGGTATGAGAAATTTACTGAAGAAAGATGACGAGCAGCTAGGGATGTCAGTGTATCCCTAGGAATTTTTTCATCAATCCCGAGAACCTCGGGTATAACTGAGCTCATTGAAGAACTCGAAAGAATGATGTTTGAAACACTACTACCACCAGCGGGTAGAGAAGATGCAGTTCCAGCATAATTAACTGAGGATGATTTCCTCAATCTCTTCAAAGGAGGGTCAGCAGCATCAACCAAGGAAGAAGTCTTGGTCGGAGAGATTGTAATTACATCAGCAGGAACTTTCTTCTTGCTCGGAACCACTGGGGGCTTCTCGGCAGCTTTTGAAGGCTCAATATCCACCTTCTTAGTCCCTTCTGGGACATCAGTTCTGCTTTTCTTAGCCTTAGCAGCGGAGGAAGAATCATCAAATAGAGCAGGAGGAGCTCTCTTCTTGCCCATTTTCTGACTTAAGGGGACGTGAGAATCTGATGAGGAGTCCTCTGGAGTTGATGCAGGCTCAACAGGGCGAGCAGTATAAGAGGTCGTGTAGCTCTTATACTGCAGTAAATATGAAGCAGATCTAATATGCTCGTCAGCAATCGTCTTATGCAAATTCCAGATAAGTTTTAAATGCTTGATATTCACTTCTGACTCTTTTGGAGTTTTTCTTTTGCTATCAACTGCACATAGATACATAATGAAATATCGGTCATACATTTTATCAAACATGATGAAAGCATAATTTCATAAGTAAAATAAAATAAAAAATAAACCTATCCCATTGTCGTATGGGGGGCATCTGGGACCGCTGTATACTTCATTCCCAGATAAAGGCGCATGTTGCCAATTTTTTATAATCTACCCATGCTCAAAATAATCTCTATTTGAGTCAGGGAGATTAACTACAAGAGCCCTATTCAGATACCTAGTTTTTAAATAATAAATATTATCTAGAACAGCCCATTTATAACAAAACATAATTTCAGGGATCCCAATACGAGTCCCATGAGTTAGGTTTAATTTGTGCACCCCATTAATTATTCTCCATGAATTGGGGGCTATTTTTGCAGGAACAAGATCAAAATATTGACAAAACTCAAGACATAATGGGTTTGGTGGAAAGGAAAAACCGCATTCAGCAACAAAAAGACTGGGGAACCAATGTCCCTCAGCCAATCGAAAGTAATCTAAAGGCTCAGAAAGAATCTCTAGAGTTACCCACGAAGGAATGGAAAAATCAGAACGGAATTTCTCAACAGATTCAATAATATAAACCATAATGAACAAAGGAAGAAGGAAGAAAATCTTACAGAAAGGAAGAAGGTCTGCTGACAACTAACGAAGGAAAAGACGAAGGCAGAAGAGGGAAGGAGAGAATAGAAAGCTTGAATGCAGAAGATTGGAAAACGTAGAGGACGGTATGGTTACCAAAGAAGTTTAAATACTTTGCATTGGGAAGCGGCGAAAGAAATGATTACCAAAAAGAAACTACTGAACTTCCGGCGGCTAAAAGGACAAAAATTGCACGAAGATCGAAGCGCTTATAAAAAGCCGAAAAACAGCGAAATAAGAAGGAAATTTGAATACAATGTTCCTGAAACCCAGGAAGGACATCTAATATTTCCATATACCGAGAAAGAATGTTCCATACTCCTCAAAGTTCGAAATATGAAACATTGGGGGCTTCTGTTGATACCAAAATTAATATGCTGATGTGGACGAATAATACGAAGACACGTGTCAATCTACATGGCACAATAACAACGAGGAAGTTTATTTCCTCCGACCAAGTCATGTTCTCTCCTAGCAACGAGGAAGACACCCCGAGGAACTCCATCCGAGGAACTCCATCATCCCGAGATACTCTAAGCACTCCGAGGAACTCTTGATCAACGAGCAACTAAGGCGGTTCGAACTGCATCTCGGCCGTATCATTAAATGGACAACTGTTCAACTATTCATTATATTCTTGACGCACACGCTGCATTAAATGTATTACCCTTTCATATGTATATCATTTAATGTATTGGACCTTTCATGTACAGCCTAAAGGCTATAAATACCTTGTATCATCCTCATTCAAGGGGACCGAAATTTCTTGAGAGAACTTGTAATCAAGAATTCCACAAACACTCAGCAATAACATAACAGTGGACGTAGGCTTTATTCCTAGCCGAACCACTTTAAAAATCTTTGTCTTATTTATTTATCTGTGAATGAAAAATTAGAGCGATCTAGTTTTTTACATCAACAATTAGAATGAGGTTTAACTTGATATGGTACGGAATGGATAAGGCACAATCACCTGAAGTAGTGGAATACTAAGAATGATATTCATGTTGTGTTCAAAGAAATCCCTGGGGAATTTTTCCATCCAATCCTCCTAACTCACTCATTAGGCCACGATAACAAATTTATAAAAGCAAAAGGGTTATAATTAGAAGGCAACATCCATAAAGGATTAAATCCTTATACATATTGCCGAACTCATTCAACTATACTTAGTGAGCAAATCATCAAAGCTTTTCAAGTCATGAAAAGAGTTGCGATTATATGAGCATTAGAGTACATGGTTTATGGAAAACACATATTGTTCATTATTATCTTATCCAAATATATCAAAATCATAAAACCATAAACCCTTCCGCGAAGAAAACGCTTGAATTTTTATGATCAAATTGGTTTGTTTTAAGTCCATAAAGGGTAAAATTATTCATTATCATTATCAACACCAATAAAATCAATGGCCAAAACAATAAAGAATTCAAAATTTGAACTACAAATCAACTCAACTCAACAAAACCTTTTTTCCAATTATTTGGGGTCACCTACATGAATCTAATTTTTTAAACCATATGATATCATCTCCATTTTTAGAATATCCCACCAAGTCAATTCAGGCCTACCTCTACCCTTTGCATTACCATCAATACTAACTAAATCACTCTTCTTTATGGGGACATCCATTGGTCTACGCTTGACATGTACAAACCATCTAAGTTAATCTTTTATCAATTTATCGTACATAAGAGCCATTTTACCTTTCACAAGTTCGTTCATTTCTAATTCTATCCTTTCAAGTTTTATCACAAATTCATCTTAGCATTCGCATCTCCACAACACTCTCATAAGTTAAATAATTTATGCAATCAAGCATCGTATATATATATATATATATATATATATATATATATATATATATATATATATATATATATATATATATATAACATAATTTAAGTTAATATTGAAGGAAAATGGTACAAAGAGTTAGTTGTTGAGTTAGAAAACTTAAAACCCTAGTTCTCAAACACAATCAAAATCCCAACTCCAATTAGACTTAAAATCGCGGACACTTTTTTAATTGACCACTTCTTAGCACTAAGTCTTGGGGGGTGTTGATATAATATATTTTGGATGATCCTACTTCGCAGACACATAACAAACATGTTATAATATTCCTTTGATTAGAGATAAATAAGTCTAAGTTCATAAAGAAGGTCTCGACCTCGTTCAGAGAGGCCTCGGCCAGAATGGAACCATGACAAGATCTCATATTTAGTACAAGAGAAAGCACATGTCATCTCTAGACCGCAGATTTTACACCTTGGCCTTACTACTTCATCTAACAAGATAACTCTAACATCTTCGAGGATTGTCTAGAAGCTTACAAGATCTTTTACGAAGGCACATAAGGATATGGTGAGGCCTCATCTAAGTTTATAAATTATATCCTTCGGCCCCCTTTTTTGATAACACAATTATACTATGGCAAAGCCCAACTAAACTTGAGAGCCTCCCACAATAGACCGGCATAATTGTTATGATTGTTATCTCATGATATCTTCAACCATATGTAATTAGCCTCTAACGAGTCAACCCACTACATTCTCTTAGGATTATTCAACCTCATTATGTACTATAAGCATCAATTATAATGGTAAAAAACCTCATATGTGGACATAAGTTTGATTTGGACAAAACCATGTACATCGAAGTCGCAACCTCACTTCCCCAACTTCAACTTTTTCCAAATCACTCCCCTATCTTTGAAAATAGCTACAATTAACCCCATGTCGTCCAACTTTATTAATTTTTTAAGGGTACTGTTAGGCATGTGCGTAATACATCTCTTAAAGTAAGGGCATTTTTGTCCTCACATAATTTTTTTGAAAAAAATCTTAAAATAATATCAAAAATATTTAAAAATTAATAAAATACCATAAATTATTTTTAAAATATTTCTTAAAATATGGGTGGGGTGTGAGTGGGGGTAGGGGCCTTCCATGATTGAGGGGGGGGGGGGGGGAGATAGTGGAGGGGGAAAGAAGAAAGAGAGAAAGGGGCTAGGGCTTAAAAATTAGTCAAAATGACCAAAATAGCCTTAAAGAAATCATGTGCCACACATGTGACTAACGATTCCCCTATAAATTAACGGAGTTTGACGACAGGGATTTAATTTTAGTCATTTTCAAAGTTAGGGGGTGAATTGAAAAAATCGAAAGGTGGGATGACAAAGTGTTGAAGGGGTCAAAGTTTAGGGAGTCTACGTGTAATTAACCTAAAAGTAGATTATACTTTTTTATCGTAAAGTTATAACTATATATGTATGTGTATGTATATAATTTTTATTTTTAATTTATAATTTTCTTGCAATTTTCCTCATGTTAACCAAACACACACAAGAAAGTAACTTTCCTTTTCTTTTACTTCACTTCACTTCATTTTTCTCGGGAATTATTTTCCCACTCAACTTTCCTGACAAACAAACGGAGCCAAAGTATTTCTTCATAGTATTTTGCTAATGTAGATATAAACTTTTGTAGTGTGATTTTGTCCTCACAATATATGTTGAGGGTAACACCTTCTATTTTGTAAAAGTCCTGAAAAAGTTTGTTTCTACCATAGGAAAAAAAAGAAGAGAGAAACACTCCAGGGGATCCAATTTCTTCTATTTCATAGCTTAGATGGCATGTGAGAGCAGTGCTGAGAGAGCAGGCAATCAAAGGTGTAACAACTCGAGATTTTTTAGACAATAATTTATATATTTTTGGGATAAATAAATATTAATTTAATTGGATAATAATTAAATTGGCATTTGAGGCCAAAATTTGAAGATGTTAGAAAGTGATTCGAATGATGATTCTGAGGGTGCGGTTATTTCTGGAAGGATCGAGATAGTCAAAATGACTGTACTTGGGGCTTAATTGGGTTCCGTAATATTTTAAGTTCGTTTGGCTCGAATTAGAGTTACCGAGTCATTTAAAGTGTGTATTATCATTTAAAGTTTTGTATTTTGCAGATAAGTCTTATTAAGCCTACGGGAGCCCATTAGAGAGAAAGAGAAAGAAAGAGAGAAAGAAAGAGAAGAAAAAAAGAAGAAGAGAAAGAGGAAAAAATTTGGAACTCCGGCCAATCCGCAATTTCGAGGGTGATTCAACCTCTACAAATTTGAGGCAAGTGATTAAACTTGCTAAATAATGTTGTGTATCATTTATTTCAAGATTTGTGGACAAAATTATGGATTTTGGGTTTAAAATGTTAAAACCTAAATTTTGGGTAAAATCTTACATTTGATGTGAATATATGGATTTGAGGTTACAAATTAGTTGAGGTGTGTTATTTGATGAGTTTTAATGTTATATATATGTTTGGGGTTGAAGATAAACGGTTAGAAGATGATAAAAATGAATTTTGGGATTTTACATTTTGTAGAAAAATGCCATTTTCGTAGATGCTGAACAGGCCAAATCGATTCAGCCCCAACCCGAATCGATTCAGAATGTTCCAGCTTGACAGGTCTTTTGACCCAAATTAATTTGCCTTGGAGGCCGAATCGATTCAGATTGGGCCCGAATCGATTCGAAAACATGGCTGTTTTGAGGGAGTTTTTCTGGAGTGAGTTTCGTCCGATTTCGTTTGAGTTTATCGATTGGGAATCTCTATATGAGTTATGAGAAGTGTGTTTTAAAGACTTTTAGGGAGTTTCCCTTACGAAAAATTGTTGGAGACATATGGAATTAATTCGAGAGAATACCAATTTGGAGATTATCGTACCGACTAGTGGGAAGCCCACTATTATTGACAATTTGATTTGGAGATAATTATGGATTTATAAGAGAGAGTTAGGATGCGCTTAGTGATATTGGATTTTGATTAAATCCCAAAGGGGATAACATTAAAGGTTCATATGATTGATTGAACCATATTATGGATTGAGAATAGTAAATGTTGATCGACGTGCATAAGGATATAGAGAATATCCTTAACGTAAATTGAATTGGGAGATGTTTCATATAAATGATAAATGTTGATCGATGTGCATAAGGATATAGAGAATATCCTCAACGTAAATAAAATTTAGAGATGATTCATACAAATAGAAGTGAAGTATAAATTTCAAGTGAGAAATAGTATAGTGTATACAAAGTGGGGAAGTTATGTGAGTTATTGACGAATAGTATATCGAGAGTAAAATATACTAAATAATGAGATTATTTTATTTACGCCTAAGAGCGTAATAAGAGTATGTAAGTAGTGTGATATATATATACCTTGTGTGAAATATATTTATATGGTGTGATGATTATGTATATCTTGTGTGAATGATATATATTTATAAAAATGGACGCGATGTGGGTAAGGCCCCTGGCTTGAGGAGCAAGGTGTGTATACTCCCCAGGTCATAGAGTCCATTTTTATTGTGTGATTTTTATTAGGGGTGAGACGTGGTGGGTATGTTTCGTCTTATTTTCGAGGAGGAACTATGATCGCTTCTCGTACGTTGTGATATGGTTTTTGCCAAGGCGGTGTGAGATTCAGACCATTGGTACCTAAGATGATATGTGAGTGATTCCTTGGTAGATGATAGCATTGAGAACCTACATCCTCGAGTTATAGATCGCTGGGATGGTTATTATTATACTTGTGTGAATAGTATATTAATTGTATATGATTATGTGGTATCATTTTTGTCTCTAGAGTAAAGAGACATAAGAAGATTGATTGAATCTCATTCCGGGAGATTTTATTCGGATAAATTGCGATGAATATATTAAAGTGAAAATGAAGAGTAGATAATTTTATGAGTATATATGTATTACTTTGGGTATCGAGGGCATAATGGACCTCAACGACCAATATTGCCAAGGAGTAGTGTATCAGGGGGGTTCCTTGTTTGGATTTAGCTTGCGAGACATCCCACGCACGAAACGCAGTGCAATGTTGGGAGTGGGGAGAAGTTAGTCCTTAGTTCTCATATTTATATATTAGTATATATCTCGATAATCGACAGTGCCAAGGAGTAGTGTATCGAGGGGGGTTCCTTGTTTGGATTTCGCTTGCGAGACCTCTCACGTACGAAACGTCGTGCACTGTTGAGAATTGAGAATAATAATTCATTTATAGTTTAAAAGAATTTGGGTTATACGCATCATGCATTGAGGGCATAATGAATCTTGATAATCAATACTGCCCAGGAGTAGTGTATTGGGGGGGTTCCTTGTTTGAACTTCGCTTGCGAGACGTCCCACGCACGAAATGCAGTGCAGTATTGAGAATTTGGAGAAGCTTAGTCCTTAGCACTTAGATGCTAATAACTCATATATATGTGTGTGTGTGTGTGTGTGTGTGTGTGTGTGAGTGTGTGTTAATAACTAGAATATGAGAAATTCTAGTAAAAGAGAATGTTTATGTGGATTTTATATGTTAGTAGTCGTCGAATATTAGAGTTTGGAAAATAGTAGAAGTTGAGGGATATGATTTAGATGAATTTTAAATGAGTATAAATCGGGAGTAAGTTAGATTACTTTTCCCCTAGATAGATTTGGGCAATTATTTGGAGATCATATTCATACGATTAGATGCGCGCTTTAGTTGAGAGGTGAGTTAAATTTTATGGAGAGTGCGACTCCACTTTAATCATGTTATAATGCATTTATAATTATTATGCATTTTAATGCACTTGCTAAAAATATTTTCACACCTCAGGCTCTGACCTTTCTCTTACTATGTATATATATTGTATTATTCTAGGTCTTCCTCCGCAAGGATGCCATTGATGATATCCATCCAGTGTATTCATGGCGCTGTGGCAGTAGCGGACTGTTGCGATATTTTGCTATAGTCGTTTCCTATCTTTCGTGTATCTAGATTAGGATTCAATTTGTATATAGGGTTTATACCCAAGTGTTGTTAGTGTAGAACTTTTATATTTTCCTTCTCAGAGTATTGTATTGTCTGTGACCCGACAGCATATTCGGGTATTTCATTATGGAGATTTTGTTACACTCTTTGTTTTAGTCTCTTTTATATCATTTGAGCATATGTGTGTTTCTTATCATATTTAGATGTTATGTCGTTGGTTAGTTGTTGCTTGGTTTGTTTTAGTAATGTAAATAATAATGTTTTAAATTTTTTGTCACCCTCTTTTTGTAGTAATGGGTTGTTAGCCGTGTTTATTTTAGAATCGTCAATAGATGCTGAGAATGATCCACTTGAGATTCCTGATTATTTTAGTATAGGGTTGGTCACCCCTTATTATTCTAAGCGGGTTGTCACAAAAGGCACATTGTACAGGCAAAGAAACATTATCGAATCTTGAGCCAACTTAGAAAATTGAGTTAATTAAGTCGATAGAATATTCAGACACTTACGACTGATCAGGATCTGTTGTTATCCAGCGTGGAGAGCCTCAAAGCTCAACCAAATTTGTTTAGTTGGGTGAGCCTTTTTGTTAGGGTTAGGAGCATATGAGACACATCGATGTACAACCTAGTCAAGATAACATCCCTTAGATTTGTGTTTTGTATGTGCTTAAGAATAATAAAGGTTAATATATAATAGTTTTTTTTTCTACTGATTATCATATTTTATGTAATTACAATTTATTTGTTCTTAGCCATTGCTAATTAATTCAACAAAATTAACGAGAAATAAATTGTGCTGCCCAAAGTAGGTCAATGCTCTTTCCATCGAGACCAAGTTTTTTTTGGCAAAATAGGTCATTATTTAGTTTAAAAGTTAAGTTTTACCTATTTTATTTGTTTTATTATTTAAACGCGCATAAACGAGATGAATTTAGCTATGGTGGGTCGAGCCTAAATATTGTATTTTCCAAGTAATAGCAATACCACCCACCTTTCATATGTCACTCAAAAAAAAGAAACTAGGTGATGGGGACAATTCTACACAAGTGGTTACCCTTAACTAATGGGCAAGGCCAATTTATTAACAAAAGGGTGGTTCGGAAAGGAACATGTTCTAGTACGATGGCATAACACTTTAGAGAGTTCAATTTCTTTTTTATTATATCTTAGATGGCATGCCCTCATTCTTATGCAGGGTCGATTCTGGCTATAGGTAGATAGGCAGTCGCCTAGGGCGTCCTAATAATTGAGACCCTCAAATTCCAAAAAAAAAATTATAAGATAAAAAATTAGAGTTAGTCGCTTAGAAAGGCCCTAGCATAAAAATTATACTCAATGACACTTACAGCATGTCAAAAAATGGTTCAATTTAAAACCCCAATCAATAACTCAAAATGAGCTCACACATAAAAAGTCCACCCAATTCATTTATAAAAACCCTACAACAAACCTTTTAGGGTCCATTTGATTGTCAAGTGGGAAATTGGCCTCGATGTCACATTTTTCCATTGCATGGCAAAAAATTTCATAGCAAATCATATAGTAAAAATCTTTGGGTTGTTTGATAACATCAATTGTTGCAAGTGACAAAAGTAAGATGTTTGATAGAATTAATGGTAAAAGTGGCAAATATAACAAAAAAAATAGTTTTTTTAAAAAAATATACAATTTTAACACACCTAAAAAAAATTAGCCCAAAAGTGAAAAAATTTAACGAAAAAAAAAATAATTTTACAAATAACAGTTTTTAATCAAAAAATATTTAACAATAAAAAAAATTGACAAAAATAAAACAAAATTTTAACGAAAAACTGTGTTTAGTAAAAAACTATTTTTTTAGAAAAACAGCTTTAACATAAAAAATAGTTTTTTTAAAATAGTTTTTATCCCAATAAAACGCTTATAACGAAAAATAAAAAAAATTAAATAACAGTCTTTAATGAAAAACAAATTTTAACAATAAACAAAACAATTGTGATAAAAATAAAATTGTTTTTTTAACAAAAAAACAATTTTTAGTGAAATTATTTTTTCAGAAAAGCAGTTTAAACACAAAATATAGTTTTAGTGACAAACAGTTTTAAAATAAATAGCCAAAAAACAACAGTTATAACAAAAAATAAAAAAAACATTTTTAAATAGTTTTAATAAAATAAAAAAGTTTTAACTAAGAGAAACAAGTTTAAAAAAATCATAGGAATGACAAATCCGTGAAAAAATTATCATCCTGTATAAGTAAGTAAAATTTGCTTACAAATTTGTCAAAATGATGGCAAAATATGTATGTGGCATGATATGTATTCAAAATTTACCATAGAAAATAAGGATTGTCAAACACACAAAATGATGGACAAAACCTTCATTTATCATCATTTGCCACATTTGCCAAGGAAAATTTGGCCTATCAAATGAACACTTATTTCATCTACTTCTATAAGTACCCTCCAACAGTTCTTTCTCCGTTCTCACTCATAGCAGAATCTTTGTTCTTCTCTCTCTCTCTCTCTCTCTCTATATATATATATATATATATATATATATATATATATATATATATATATATCGCTCGCTCGCTCTCTCCTACCTCTTTCATCTATCTGTAAAAATCATTGATTGGGGTTTCACTCATACTAGGGTTTGAATCTCAAGTTGTAAGAGAGTAGTCTAGATTTGGGGAAGCACCGCATCTAGCGTAGTTTTGACTTTGTAAGGACACAAATTTTTAATTGAGTCCATATGTAGTTTTAGCTTAATTTCGGACAAAACCATTTAATCCATAGGATATAACTTTGTTCCTATAAAGCCTGTGACGTGTTTGATGTGTTGAAGATGTAGCAGCTAGAATTTACAGTTTCATCCTTGCCGAGTTTAGTGCCATATTTCTACGTCAACAACAACTGGTTCCCGAGGGTTCAAAGGTATGAATGCGTATTATATATATATATATAGGAGCTTGGAACTTTTATTGGGTGTATTTCATAAAATACTTCTTATGCTTTTTAATATTCAGAAAATATTTTTAGAATTTTTTTCAAAAGTTTTTGGGCTTAAAAGTGAAAAACAAAGTTTTCTGAATTTTCGTTCGAACGAGATTATCGTTCGAACGAGTTTTCCAACGAATTTTTCTTATATTCTCTGAATTTTCGTTAGAAAAGTCGTTCGAACGAAGTCGTTCGAACGAGACTTCGAACAAACTTCAAATGAGTTTGGGGAAATGGTTTCTAAAATGTAAATCGAACTCGTTCGAGCGACTTGGGTAGTTTTCTGACAGTATTTTTATAACTTCCCACTCGCCCACTTATTTTCCACTACTTTTTTCTGATTAACTAATTGCGGGAAACACTTTTTCATATAACTTTTCCATTCCCTCAAAGAGAAAAAGAGAGCATTCTTGGGAGAAAAAGTTCCATTTTGTGTTTATAATTTTAATGGATTAAAATCTTCCTAAAACACATAAACCCATGTTTGTTTAATTCCAAGCTTCGACTTAAATATTTTTTTCTTGGAGAGTTTGTTTGGCACCGGATTTTCTTTACACCAACAAGAAGAGAAATTTGGGCTCATTCTCTACCCATAAAGGAGAAGATGTTTGTGTTGCGACTTTCTCACATGGTGAAAGGCACCATGTGTGGTTGTCGGTGGGTTGTGCCTCCATTGGTAGACTCCAAGATTCCGGTGGACTTTGGAGTTATCTACAAGGGAGAGGTTTAAGAACGAAGGAAACGTCGGGGCTTAAAGGAGTCGAGTCGAGTGTTGTAAGTCTTCTTGTCGTAGTCTTTGTAAACATATCATAACTAGTGGAATTGTTAGGCTAGGGTCGTCCGAGATTTTTCCCATTTGGATTTTCCTCGTACATCGTCGCGTAGTGTGATATTGTTTATTTTTATCTTGCAAAAATTACCTTAAATGCATGCTAGGATAATCAAGATAAAATTTGGTTTAAATCTCACACTTATTTAATTTGTTGTTAATTTAAGTTTGGATAGTTGGGTGAGTTTAATTTAATTCATGTCCAGAATTTTAATTTGATAAAATTTGGTTTGGCCTATATTGAAAATTAGAATAAATCATTGTTAGGCAAATTTTAGGACTTGGTTTGAATTAATTTTGCTTAACTGGAAATTAAAGTATTTGAGTAGTTTAATTTCACTTTTAGTTTAACTTAATTTTAATTTTGAAGAAATTAAAATTTGAAGTTTGTTTTGGATTAAAAGTTGTATTCATTTAATTTTGTTGAGGATTTAATTGAATCATCGCTTAATTTACAAGTAGTTTTAAATTTAGGGGGCTTCTGCACCTTCAGACTTGAGAAACGATGTTGTGCCTACGTATCTGTCTCTTCGTGGATTCAAAGTCAGTTTGTGGGTCCATAAGATATGTTGAACAACTCAATTTTGGTGATTCTATAGCGCAAAGGGTGCTGATTCAAGCTAACCTCCTCTAAACTTGAGTATATCGTATAAAATTCGAACATCCGTTTTATCACTATGAAACTTGTGATGAAAATCTTGGAAATTTGTGGAGAAAAATAGTAAGAATCTCTCACCTAAAACTTGCCCTAAAATCATCATCCTCCTAAATGAGAGGGAACCCTCTTTTTATAACCAAAATATCCCAACTGTGCTTGACACTTGTCATATTTTCTATAGAACCAAGTGTCAAATATTTATGGTGCCACTTGTCATAATATTTGTGGTGATATCTAAATATAACTAATTTAAATCATTTACTAGAGTGTTGTCTAGTTTAATCCAACAAATTCGGGGCATACTAGAAATGCGTATTAATATTGAAGTCGATGTAGTACCCGGATATCAGTAAGGCTTTTATAGATCATTTAACCTCATTTAACCAAATCTGCGAGGTTCATTTATTTAAATCCCTCCTACATTTTCCCCTTTGTACGCATAGTTGGTGTGGTGATGTTTTGGCTGAGAAATATCAACTGTCTGTACGAAATATCCTTCACTATGTTTCAACTTATCTAAGCCATCATGTGATCACGTTTGATCTATACCATGTGTATATGTGCATATAACATTTGTGTGACACCCCACCTAATTAAATACTGGGCAATTAGTCCTTTATAAAATTAAATCAGAATATCCAGTTAGTTCAGAATATTCATCACTATCGAAAACTTATTATTGACACAAACCACCTAATATTTAAAAAGGTTGATGTCAAAATTTTATTTTTAATTAACATAAAATCAAATTAAACAATTATTAAACATACACCCTCCAACTAATCTCATAAGAAATAAAATGACTAAAAAAATAAATGTGAATGCAGTAAACACTTTCAGCCTAAATACTGAATATAATAATCCAACAAAATAAACCAACAACTGAAATGAGTAAGTAAATAAATAAATACACAATCGCTGACTGTGTGAATAAATTAAAGGGGCGAAATGCCCTAACTTAAGTAAATAACTCAAGGTGGAGAAGCGAAAATCAAGGAGGCGTCTACTACCAAGTCCTATAACTTCCACAGCAGCTACAACTTTTCAACTGAATGGAACTCCAATACTTGGTGTCCCTGTGGCTGGGCACCTAAAATAATTTGAAAAAAGAAAAGAAATTTGCAATAAATGGGTCGGAGCCCGAGTTGAAAATAGTTTAAAAATCACCAAGTGCGTAAATGAAAACAATAGCACATATTGTGTACATGTTAAATTTTAGCATTCTCACTTGAGATACTCACCTGTTATTTATTGTGCACATCTAACGCGTATATTTAACCCATCCTAGTCATGTTACCGTGCCTAACTACACCGAAGATTTCTATTATCACACCAATAATCTCATGCGTTTACCCGTACATCTGTATTTTGTATTACCATATGTTTAAGGATAGTTATTCATATACATAACCGTTATTCTCATAGGTATTCCTTTTTCTCACTAAGAATATTTTTAAATATCGTTAATTCCATATCTACTAAACACGCACAATAGAATAAGTAACGGCTATACTTATATTTATCTCTCCATATATATATATATATATATATATATATATATATATATATATATATATATATATATATATACTATTTCAATACCCATGGGTTAAGGCCCCTGGTATAATGCATGATCTACTATGATGTCCTGGTGCCTCGCTCATTGTATGAAGGACTATAGGTTCAATCTCTCGTGATCCATCAAAAATAAACACACATATTGGAGGTGAACATAGTTCCAAGCCCAAGGATTACGCACACACCTACGCACGTATATGACCGTCAACACTATCATTTTTACTGATATCCCGTACCTAGGTTCTATGTTCTAGTGATATGAATCAAAATCCCCCCGAAGGCTCCTCAAGATATGATCATCCACAATGCGCAACCTCCACCCGATAGCAAGAAGTGTAGGTATGTTATACATACAATAATTTAATCAATAGGTATATGCATAACCTATAATAATCATTAGGTATTCACACATCCCAAATCCCCAAATTTATACGTCGTATTATTATCTATAATATTCACGTTACTCTATCTGTACGATTACTCTCTCTATCGTAAATATTCCATAAGGTCCTATCATTCCAACATATTCCCTTTGTAATTACACAATCATATCACCACTAGACTATGTAATGAAGTCACTCAAGAATAGCGAAGGTCATTTTCTCTAACTCGAATCAACCTTGTATGGTTTTAACTTGTCCGAGCAAAAATTTAAACTTTTGAAATCTCATTAGAAGTTGGGGAAAATCTCATTCAAACGAAACTTTGAATGAACTAGGGCCTAAATTTTCTTTAGAATCTCGTTCAAATGAGGTCATTCAAACGAGGTCGTTCGAATGAAACTTCGAATGAATCTACTCTGAATTCTCGTTGGATAGGTCGTTGGAAATCTCGTTCGAACGACTGTTCGAACGAGATTACCAAACTTCATCCCTGACCTCCAAGACCTGCGTTTTTCCAAATTTTTCATTACCTAAATCATCCAAAACTTATTCTAACTCAAATCCAATGATTCTAAACTATAATCCCTAGTTTCCAACATGTTTTTAACATCAAGTCCTTTAAAATTATAATATGAATTCAGATTATTTCCTCAAATCTTCAAAAAGCCCTAAATCCATTTAATCACCATTAGTCGCAATTTATCCTAAATTAAGATGCGTGCTTTTAACATATAAACCCCAGATTTCTTATCCCCGATATATGTTTATTCAACTACATGCAATTCCTATACCACAATCATGGATTAATACCCAATTTCAGTCCCAAATTTCATAATATCATGAATTAAATCATTAACTAATCTAACTTGGACATTATATGCTCTAAATGAAGCAAGATAAACACTTGCCTTTTCACGAAGGTATGATTCATTACTTGAAATTGGTATGAGCTTGTTCCTCTCTTCCCAATCTACATTTTGATGGTAATTTTGGTGAAACAAGATTGGGTTTGGTCTTAGTGTCTCTATAAGTTATCTCCTTCTTCCTCCTGGGTTCCTTCTTTATTTTTCCAGAACATAACCCGAACTGCTACTACATAAGGGATGATATATTAATCTAATTTTCGTCCATTAATAAATCATAATTTTTCAAACGGCAAAAATGCCCCTCTGGGGTGTCGGGTTGGCCTAAAGTAGCCCTCGACTCCAAACTAAACCCCCGAGTAGACTTTTCTGACTATCTCAACCCTTCCAGAAACACTGGCATACTCAAAATAGCCATCCGAATAAATACAAATAAAATTATATTTTAATTCATCATTTAAGTCCCGACACGACTCACACGCACGTCCCAACTCAGTGTACTGTAACTGCCGTATTTTTCACACATGATAATTATATAATATTCTCATTATATATTGCTTTACTCACTAAGTAATCTTAAACATAATTCCTACCAATAAATACTAACTCTCATCACGCTAGTAATTATTTACTTAAATCCGGATTAATTATAAATAAATTTCCCATTTAAACTAATTAATCCCTTAATTAAAATAAAATCTTTTAAAAATACGGGGTATTACAATTTTCATATAGGTTGGAGGGCTATCTTTGTTACCTATGTTTCTTATTTTAGAGGAGTATTTTGGGGGGTTTCTCCCACTCCTCTTAAATGAACATGTATCCATAGTATTTATTATGGTTTTAAATGTTTGAATAATAAACTTGCCAGGTGTGCTGGCCTGAGCAACCCTTGGTGCTTATTGAAGTGTAGTGGATCTTAACTTTTCGAGAGTACCCGGTTGAGCAGCCATTTGTGTTTCAAGTGAAGTGGGGTTTTGAACCATCATATTTTGTAAGTGTGCCGCCTAATTTACTTATTCAGGCAATCATAGAGGTCCTTCAAGTAAATTGGGAATTTAAGTGTGACCAGAAATAAGGGTCTTTAAGCATACCTAGTAAACTAGGACTTAATATCCCCATAAATCAGGGTTTCTAAGCGTGCCTAATGGACTAGGACTTGAATCTCCCATAAATCGGAATCATTTAGCATGCCTAGTAAACAAGAACTTTAATATCCCATAAATCAGGGTTATACCTAGTAAAGCAGGACTTTAATCTCACCTAAATCAGGGTCATGCCTAGTAAACTAGGACTTTAATCTCCCATAAATCGGCCAAGCGTGCCTAGTAAACTAGGACTATAATCTCTCATAAACGAGGGTCAAGTGTGTCTGGTAAATTAAGACTTTTAATATCCTATAAACAAAGGCCAAGCCTGCCTAGTAAACTAGGACTTAAATATCCCATACATGAGGGTCAAGTGTGCCTAGTAAACTAGGACTTTAATCTCCCATAAATGAGGGTAAAGCATGCCTAGTAAACTAGAACTTTAAGCGTGCCCAGAAATCGGGGACTTTTGTGACCATTTAGGCCAAAGTTTCTTATAATTATAATGCACTACTTTAGGTGACTTATCACAATGATGATAAAGGTTTTGTTAGAGCTATAATAAACCACTTTGGGCAACTTACCACGATGCCGGTAATATTCTTTTAGAGCTATAATGCACCACTCTGGGCGACTTACCACGATATTGGTAAGGTTTATCACAACTTTTTTTTATCAATTCTCTAGATTTTGTGGGCAATTTTCCGCCCCTATTATTTTATTGATAATAATGCCATATGGTTGTTTTCCACATACAGACTAATTGGTGGCTACCCCGAATAACTTTGATACCTCTTTTGGAGATTCTTCACCAGTGATGGCAATCCTGGGACCGAATCTGATCATGCTTGTCACCTGGGTTCATCTTTAACTACAAATAGTACATCATCAAGTACTTTTCCCCCTTTTTCTTTATTTTATCTTTTATCTCAAAATAAAGAAAAATAAAGAAAAACTCATACATAAGTTACAATGCCATATGGAAACAATTAAATACATTTCACTCGGTGATATCCCAAACTAAAAAATCCCTTGAGCATTTGGCTTTGACATTTGTAAGTCTTGTTGTAATTTCTCAAGCTTGATTTGATCATGTGAGTTCAATATCTACAAGGATAAAAAATCATCTATGATTATGGAACAAAATCATTAGTGACTTGTGAGACATTATAATGCCATATAAAATCATGTAGGGTATATCTTTCCTCCTTTATTTTATTTTATGTCAATAGAATAAAATAAACCCAAAATTGTGGCTAACATATATTATTTTGTGTAATTTGATGATGCCCATTTGATATAATATAGTTTTCAGTTCATACGTTTATAATCGCATTTTTATAGTATAAAATGATAAAGTGCAGACATATCATATGGTGAGCTATTGATCTCATGCTCCCATTATTTTATCAAAGTTGAGCAAACTAGGAAATTTTAGGGTCTATTAAATCATACATAAAATAGTTCAGCCAGTAAGCATGCTGAGTCACCTTGAGGTGAATAGTAAATATCAAATTTGAATTTTCATGTAACTAATATCATAATGTGAATAAATCATATTTTAGAATAAGTTGAATAAAAAGTTATGCGAAAGACTTCTTCGAACAACCATAACTAAGATTGCGTGGAAGGCTTCTACGAACGACCATAACTAAGGTTATGCGACTAGAGCGGAAGGCTCTCTGAGCGACCATAACTATGGTTGCGTGTGAGATTGTGTCGAGCAATGATGACTGAGCAAATTTGTTAATACTTTAACAAAAATATTATTTTTTCAAGGTCATTCTGAAAATATCATTTTGATAAGGTCGTTCAAAGGATGCCATATGATTGCTCAAAAATACAATCAAGTTCACTCGAGTACTTGCGCTTACTAATTTGACCTCAATATTTTAATGGTTTCTCCTGTGATAACATAAAATATTCATGCAATTTCGAAGGGGGTACATGACTTTATCGCAAATTTATTTTATCAATCATGACAAAAACAAAAACATCGTTCAGCAATATTATGCCTGTTGATGTAAAAAACTAGATTTGATCTAATTAATTAATCACAGATAAATATGAAATAATAAATAAGACAAAGGACTTTTAAATTGGTTCAGCCTTATGAAAATGGCCTATGTCCACTGTTTTGTATTGCCAGATGTTTCTTCCTTAATCTTGATCACAATTGCTAATGATCATTTTTTTCCCTTATGGAGGGTGTTACAATGTATTTATAGCCTTGGGATTGTCAATATGAATAGACGATATGTCGTTATAGACATATACGTCTGTACAATAAGAATGTTCATTAAATTCGATGTTCATTGAATGTGCAATTATGACTTGATCTTCCTGGCCAGATGATCTGCACGTTGAATAGCTCGGCACGCTAAGTAATTCGGGGTGATGAGTTGCTCGAAATGCTAATAGCTCGAAGGCTGAGTAGCTCGGTGCGTATAAGCGTTTGCCACGTAAGATGACACATGTCTTCATATAATTGGTCCACATCAGCTGACTAATTTTCGTATCAACAGAAGCCCCCAATGTTTCACAGTTGAGTTTTGATATGAGAGTGTGGAATATTTTACTCGAAAGTTGCTCGGGCACCTTTTTACGTCTTGATTAATTACAGATCTCCAACACTTAGGAATTTTCTCTTTAGTCTTGTCATTTGAGTGGGAAATGGAAAACTTGTAAATATTTTGAATCTGCGACAGACGCTTGGGTATTTGAGTCTTTTTCATCATTTAACCGCCGGAAATGCAATCGTCTTTTCTAGTAATCATTTATTTACCTACTTCCCGATGTAAGACAATTAAAAGCGATGGAAATAGATCGTCGTCTAATTTTTACTTCCAGATTTCAAAACTCTTTGTCTTATCAGTCTATCCTTGTATTGTCATTCTTTCTGTCATCCGCCTTAGCAGATTTCTCAGTCCCTCTGTAAGAACTTATTCTTTCTTCTTTCTTCTCTTTAGCCACCATGGTTTATCTTATAAAATCGTTGGATAAGTTTCGAGATGATTTTGCGATTCCCACTTGGGTTATTCTAGAAGAACCTCCTTGTCCTTATGACTTATTTTCTCTGGCTAAGGGACACTAGTTTCCCTCCCTTTTTGTAGCGGAGTGTGGCTTTTTTTTCCGCCTAATCCCTTGTGTTTAGAGTTTTGACAATATTTTGATATTATTCCTGCAAGAGTAGATCCAAATACATGGAGGGTAGTTAATGTCATACATAGGTTAAACCAAATTCAGGGGACTCATTTAGGGATCCCTAAAATTATGTTTTGTTACAAATGGGTTACCAGTGACACCACATTTTATTTAAAAACTAGGTTTTCCAATAGAGCTTTAGTGGTCAATCTTCCCAATGCTAATAGGGACTATTTTGATAATGGAGTTTTGATGAAAAATTTGCAACACCCCCCATTAAAAGGAAATGATGTTTACCAAGGTCCCAAATATACACTTTATGGCAATGGGATAGGTTGTTATTAACTTTTCGATTTAGCTCTGTTTATGTTTGATGAAATGCGTCACTGATAATTATTTTACTTTTTGCATTTGATAACAAGATAAAGCCCCCGAAAGAGAGTGACATTAATATAAAAATCTTTGAAACTCATCTGGGGTTTGCATCAATTAATTGCTAGGGAGCACATTAGAGCTGCTTCTTATTTGTTGAGATACAAAAACACTACTTCCTCTTTCATTGCTCGTCCTCTTACCCCTCCTGTGATAATTGATCTTGATCAAATTCTATCATATCTAGCCAACGTAGAAGAATATTCCTCTGATTTGGGTACCTCTATTACTAATTTTATGACAAGGAAGAGGAGAATGCCTGAATTCTTTTGCCAAAGATTCCCCTGGGACTGATGGTGCGAAGAAAAGCAAAGAGGATGTCCCAGCTGAAGGAACGAAGAAAATGGATATGACTCCATCTAAGGGAGCAATTCCAACTATCAAGGAGGTCGACAAGAAGCCACATGTTATCCTAAAAGAGCCAACACCTTTGATTGAAGGTGCTGCTATTACACAAGAAGAGGAAGCACCTTTGATTGAAGGTGCTCCTTTAAGGAGATTGAGGAGGGGTCTCGCAGAAATACCAATAGAAACTACTGCTCAACCTTCTGATGTTCAGGATCCTTCTTTGAGATCTAACATTCCAGCTCTTATTCCTTCGAGCTCGGCCAAAGGTATGATCAAGTCTTGGACCATTCCTTAATATCGATCTGTTGAGGGTTCCCTTTCTCGGGAGAAGGTCACTGACTTAGCCGCCCAATATATTGCGTCAGTACGTATCATTATCTTTACTATTTCATCTCTATATACCGTGTCCATATTCTGATCCGAGCTCTTTTTCTTTTATAGTTTATGATGTGCTTTAATAGTATCCTAGATAAAGATGAGGCTATCAAGGCTTCAACTTCCTCCAGTGGGGTAGAAGAAGCTTTTGCTGGATTATCGCAGTCTTTGAAGTACTCTCAGCAGAAGTACAAGGAAGATAAAGTTGCTTGGGAGAAGAAACTTTTATCTGCAGAGACAGCCCGTCAACAAGCTGATACAGCTCAAGACTAAGCTATAATTGCCTCCAAAGAGTTAGAGGAAAAATTAAAGGTCGCCATTTCTAGCAAGGACCAAGCTGATGGTAAGCTTGAAGAGGCTGAATAGCGTAAGAAAGATTTGGAAGAGAAGGTGAAGCCTACTGAGGGGTATGCTTCTTATGAGAAGGCAAAGAGAAAAGATATTGTGAAAAAGTCCTTTAGCTCGGGTTGGGACAAAGGGTGGAACAAAGCCTTAATTGTTATTACTTGCCAGATGGAGTATGCAAGTTTTAAGTACTTCAGAGATGGATGGGTCGCAGCACTGAAAGAGTTGAGTGTTGCAGACGATTCTGAATTGTTTCAAAAACACACTCATGGACCTCCTACTACTATTACGAAGAATAAGAGGATGAAGCTTCATCTGATGAATCTTCTATGGTGATAGTAGAACAAGTACATGTTATTACCATTCCTCAGCCATCCGGCCAAGTTCAGCAGGCGACAACTTCTATCGAGCACACCAATTGCCTTCTGAGCAGCCAACTTCTTCATCCAAAACGGCTGATGACGTTGTGGGGAATAAGGAGAAGGTGTAGAGATTTTTGGCTCTTTAATTATGTTGTTCTTTTTCTTTTCCCTCTTTGTTGTAGCTTTGGTTGTACTTGCTTCTCCCGTTGATCAATAAAAAGGACTTTGTTATTTATTCTAAGTTTCTCCTTTAATTGCTCTGTCTGTATCATTGTTGATGCATTTTTGTTTTTCCTTGCTAGTTTGTTGCCAGGATGGAACTCTTGTCAGCTCATGATACAAAATTAATGAAAAAATGTAATGATTATTTCAAAGCTGGTCACACAGATTTTACTGCTGCTCAAATAATTAATATCTTTGGACCTGATGCTTCTGAGAGAGAAGTTACTGCATACCAATACTTAGTGTTGTGGAAAATAATGTGGCCTATTATGAAATAATTGAAGACCTCCAAGGAACGATCGAAAAACTCCAACTTCAACACAAAGAAACCACTGCACTCCTACATGAAGGTTATGAGAAAAAGTACCAATAGTTGAGCGTTGATCGGGGTTATGACAAATATATCTCTGCCCATGAAAAAAAAAGTGTGCTGAAACTTGAGATTGATGAACATAGGAATATTTCCAAGATGTTGGAGGAAGAGAATATGGCCTTGTAAGAAGAAGTGAAACAACTCAAATCTGTTGCCTTATCTTCTTCGGGAGCTTTAGTTTCAGTTAATGATGAAGGATTTTCATTTTTAAAAACTGAAAATACTATCTTGAGAGAAGAATTGGAGGCTTTGAAAAGAGCCGGACCTACATCGTCCACTCGTGGCAGAGCAAGGCCTTATATCCATGGTCAAGCAAGAGATGGTCGGATTAATGTTGAAGAAATGAGGACCCAACTGGATTTAGAAAATCAAGTCACGCCCTGGCTAAGATGTCCAGAAAAATTTAAAGTCTTACCGATCAACTTTCCAAGCAAAGTTCTGCCTTGGAAAGTAAAGAGAATTTTGTGAAGAATCTCCATCAAAACATTGAGAGATTGACATATCAATTCCATAAACAGCCTAGGGAATTTTGGAATGCATTATACAATGAAGCTCTATGCCATCTCGATGCTCGGTTGAGACAATCAAATAATGAAGGTTACAAGCAAGGATGGTTGAATGCTCTTGGTGTGATGCGGCTTGAGAAAGGAAATTCCCTGTGGGATTGGTATGAACCTGGGTTTCTTGACCTACCAGTACCTCCTTTCAACTTAGACGTTAGTTGGATTCCAGCTCGTGTCATACCTCAATATTTGATCTTCAAGTACCTTGGTGATTACAACCTTCATGAAGATTATGAGATATCCCGACCTCCTTATCTGCTTGAGTGACCAAGTTCGAGCAACACTAGGATGCTACTAGATATAAATTTTATCAATTCTCCTTATGCTTTAGATGATCCTCCCGCTAGGATGGAACCTGTGCCAAAGTCAGAAGGAAAAAAGCCAATAGAATAGCAAATTTGTATTGAATGAAGAAAACTTCATCTTTGTAATTTGCTTTCCTGTATTTAATGAAGAAATATTTCATCTTTGTGCCTTCTATTTTTCTTTCTTCAGAAATAGTTTTGAAGATGTTTGGATTATAACATATTGATAGAGGGACAATTTGTCCTGTTTTGTTTTAATTGCCTAGACAATGGAGCTTTGCCCCATTTGTTGCTTAGTTGTAGTGACTTGTCACCCGTAGGTGCCCAAGAAATGGAATGATTTTCATCCCATGATCCTGCTTAGTTGTAGTAATATTTTTAGGATTACCTTGTTGCTTAGACAATGAGTGTCGCATGAGGTCACACATCTTCTTGCCTAGTTTGGGATGCCCCTTGAGGTCACCCGTGATTAAACAGGCTTTGCCTTGTATGATTATTATACCAACATTGTTGGTTAAGTTTATTGATGCCGACCAACCTTAGTTAGTGGTTGTTGATATGCTGACCAACAGTAGTTGGTGGTGTAGTGTGTAGCACGAGTACTCCGAAAAAAATGAATATGGAGAAAAAATTATCTTTATTCATACTAAAAGAACTGAAGTACATATGAATCTATATTACTGATAATATTTGTGTAGATGCTTCGTATTCCATGCATTTTTAAATTCTTCTCCCTCTAAGGTTTCGATTTTGTAGGTCCCAGGTTGAACAACTATAGTTACTCGCTAGGGTCTGTGCCAGTTGGCTTCTAACTTATTATATTTCTGAATCACTTTCTTTAGCACATAGTCTCCATCCTTAAGATTGCATTGCTTGACTCTTTTGTCATAAAACATGGCGATTCGTTGTTGGTAAACTGTGTTCCTGATCGCCGCATATTCTCTTACTTTTTCGAGCATGTCTAGGTCTAAACGTCTCATCAAATCGCTTACAGGAGAGTTAAAATTAAGCACCCTATGTGTTGGTAGTCCCAGCTCAGCTAGTATGATAGCTGCACTTCCAAAAGCTAGCATATAAGGGGATTCCCCAGTTGCTGTTCAGGGTGTTATGCGATAAGCCCATAACACCGAATGTAGCTCGTTAATCCAATTGCCCCTTACATCATACATCCATTTCTTCAGCCCGTTCAGTAGGGTTATGTTTGTCACTTCAGTTTTTCCATTGCTCTGGGGATGGCCTGGTGCAGAATGGATTTTTTGGATGTTGGAATGGTGACAATATGCAGCGAACTCCTCATTATCGAATTAGGTACCATGGTTAGTAATGAAAGCATGCAGTAGACCATACCTACGAATAATATTCTTCCAAATAAACTGGTAAACCCTTTCATATGACATGTCAATGAGAGGCTCAGTCTCAACCCACTTGGTGAAATAATCAACAGCGACTACTTAATATTTGAATCTCCCTTTGGTGGTCGGCAAAGGCCCGAACAGGTCTATACCCCACATGGTAAATGGCCAAGGGGAAGTGATGGAAGTTAACAATACCTGGGGAGTTCTTCGGATGGAAGAGAAATGTTGGCAGTTATCACATTTCTTTGCATAAGCTGTACAGTCAGCTCTCATCATTGGCCAATAGTATCCCTGCATCGTTATGATCTGCAGGAGAGTCTGACCTGCTACGTGAGCTCCACAAGAGCCTTCGTGAATTTCTTCTATCAAATCTTTAACTTTTAAGGGATGCACACATCGCTGTAGACCTTCTATGATACCCCTTCTATACAAAACACCATTGTCCAGTACATACCAAGCATCTTTAAACTTCAACCTCTTGGCTGCAAGTTGGTCAGTTGGTACAACTCCTTCTTCGATATATGCCCTGATGGGGTCCATCCAGGGTGATGAATCTCACCATTAAATCTTCATTTATGCTCTGTACTGTCAGAATCTCAATAGGAATCGTTCTTCGTAGCTCGGTGCGAGTAGCTGAGGTTAATCGAGCTAGTGCGTCTGCTCTCGCATTTTCTAGTCTTGGTATTCTGATCAATTGGACTGCTGTAAAAGTGAACACAATCTCCATAGCTTTGGCGTAATACCTTAACATCAAGTCTCCCTTGGCGGCATACAACCCAAGAATCTGATTTACAATCAACTGTGAATCACTAAACACAATAACTTTCTTTGCTTTCAGTATTTTTGCTAAACTGATGCCCACAATCATAGCTTCATATCCAGCTTCATTGTTGGAAGCTTTGAACTAGAAACGCAATGCATATTCTATATCCAATCCATCTGGGCTGTAAAGAATTATAATGGCTCCACTGCCTGTGGCACACGAAGAGCCATCAACATACAAATTCCATATGAGGATGCCATTATCAAACTCTTGGTCTGATAAAGTTCCCTGATGGAATATTTTGTATTTCCTTTTATCCTCTCCTAACACTGGGTTGTTGTCTAATGGTTCTCCCTGTTGGGCGCTTGTCCCTCTCGTTACATCTGTTGATAGTAGTTGATCGGGGATAGTCTCCGATGATTCCCTAACATCCACAGGTTATTCTACACTAGACCCTTATTGGTTGACAGTATCTGGGTAAGTGAATTCTGCAATGAAATCTACTACTGCCTGCCCTTTGAGTGAGGTCCTTGGTTCATAAACAATATCATACTCTCCCAGCTCGACTGCCCAATAAATTTGTCTTCCAGATTTCTCTAGGTTGTGCAAAGCCTGTCTGAGCGGCATATCAGTGTATACCACTATGGTATGGGCCTAGAAATAAGGTTTCATCCTCCTACTTGCCTCTATCAATGCTAAGGCTAGCTTTTCCAATCTGGGATATCTTACCTCTGCTCCTCGGAAAGCTTTGCTCGTATAATACACAGGTTTTTGTACTCCATCTTTAACTCTTATTAACGCTGAACTGACTGCGCCCTCAGAGACAGCAAGATATAAGTATAATCTTTCTCCCATCATCGGTCAGGAAAACAGGGGTGGCATCCCCAAGTATTTCTTCAAAGCTATAAATGCCTGCTCGCACTCATCATTCCACTCAAAAGTCTTTCTAAGCACCTTGAAGAATGGGAGACATTTATCCATTGCTTTGGAGACGAACCGATTTAGAGCTGCAATACGCCCCGTAAGGCATTGCACTTCCTTCTTAGTAGTTGGAGATTTCAGCTCTAACAAAGCCTTGATTTTATCAGGATTTGCTTTAATACCTCGCTGATTCACAATATACCCAAGAAATATGCCTTCTTGTACGCCAAAAACACACTTAGTCGGGTTTAGCTTCATCTGATATTTCTTCAGTTGATCAAAAGTTTTGCTCAGATCAACTATGTGATCTGCAGTTGTCTTACTCTTCATCAGCATATCATCGACATAAACCTCCATGTTATTACCGATCTGTTCTGCGAACACCTTATTCATCAATCGCTGGTACATTGCACCTGTATTTTTTAGACCAAATAGCATAACATTATAACAATATGTACCCCTTGGGGTAATAAAATAAGTACTTTTCTTGTCTTTTAGTTTCATCTTAATCTGGTTGTAGTCGAAATAAGCATCCATGAAGCTCAGCAATTTATGCCCCGAAGTAGCATCCACTAGCTGATCAATTCAGGGCAAGGGAAAGTGGTCTTTTGGGCAGGCTTTGTTGAGATCTGTGAAATCTATGTACATCCTCCATTTGTTGTTCTTCTTTTTCACCATCACCATGTAGGCTAACCAATCTGGATATTTGACATCCTCAATGAAAGAGGCCCTTTGCAGTTTTTTGACTTCCTCCTGGATATCTTGGTTCTTCACTGGGCTAAATACCCTTCTTCGTTGTTTCACTAGCTTGATCTCTTTATTAACATTTAGCTCGTGGCATAAGAAGGCTAGATCTATCCCATGCATATCTCTAAGACTCCACGCAAAAGCTTTCTTTTTGTGCCTTAAAAATGCCACTAACTCCTGCTTTATTAATGGGTCTAATGAGGTGCCAATTTGAGTTGTTCGTTCTAGATGTTCATCATTCAGCATGATCTTCTCCGTAGCCTCCATGATCTGACCTTTCACAAGTTCGGATTCATCTCTAGGGTCCAATGTCTCTATTTCTGCGTCTTTGAATCCTTCACTTGGTATGGGGTGGTCTTTTTTTTGGCTTCTTCCAATTCCTCCTGTTCAGCAGATGAATAATAGCATTCTCGAGCTACTTTTTGATCACCTTTCACAACTCCAACTCCAAAATTGATCGGAAACTTCAGACATTGATGTACCATGGATGACACTTCCTCGAACTTTTTCAGGCCTACCCTCCCCATGATTATGTTGTATGCTGATTGGACGTTTTTGTCCATTACAAAAAAGTGTACTTTTTTTATTCTGTAAGCAGGCCAAGTACCAATAAGCATATCCAATTTGATTGTGCCAAGTAGAAAAACTTTCTCGCCAGTGAAGCCAAGGAGGGGCCTATGATATGGCTCCAATTGGGCTAACTTCAAGTTCAAACTGTCAAAACAAGGGTAGAACATGATATCCATAGAGCTACCGTTATCTATCAATACTCGTGAGATCACCACATCCTTCGTCCTCACCTTGACAACCATGGGATCGTCGTGAGGATATAAGACACCTTCCAGATCATTTTTAGAAAAATCGATGACCAGTTTATCCTTGTTCACCTTCCTCGGACGATCATCTTCAGCTAGATTTATGCGCTGTATATAAGAATAAGCTTGGGCCTCATTTACGTAATCTTTCCTTTCAGCAGTGTGATCCCCACCTCCTGCATCTCCACCTATAATCACATTACATTCAAATGATCCAAAATAGATGAAAATACCTCGCGTTCGGGTTACCTTGGCCTTTTGGGAAGGTCGAGGTCATCTTCTGGATCATCTTCATGGTCCCTTTTCTTATCATCTTTTGCTCGACGAGGAGATTTGGACCTTTGCCTTCATTTTTCATTAGCTTTTTCATCATTCTGACGATCCATGAACCTACTCAATTTTCCTCGTCGAATAAGTGCTTCGATCTCATTCTGGAGAGCTATGCAACGCTTGTTCGTATGGCCATGATCTCTAAGGAAATCGCAATATTTGTACTTATCCCTCTTATCCGGGGTTGTCCTCATTTTCTCCGGCCAAGTTAGTTCCTCATTATTCTTTATATCCTCCAGAATGTGGTTGATATCCACCTTTAAGGGAGTATAATTTCCATACTATTTCAATTGCTCTAGTGTTTCCTTGCCTTTTGGCTGCTTGCTACCTCCACTGTGCTTTTGGTCTTTCCTCTCAGTTTTAACTGCATCTTTCATCTCTACATTTGCGTCAGTGTTCTTCTTCGCATCCATGGCCTCCTCGGCGTTCATGATCTTAGTTGCTTTTGCCATCAGTTCCGCTATGGTCTTGGGGGGATCTTTGGCCAGTGTATAGTACAACTTATTGGGTAATAGCCCACTCATCAGGGTTGTAATGGTTGTCTTCTTCTCGTATTCGATTACCTCAATTTTTTCATTATTAAAACGAGTGATGTAATCCTTGGTGCTCTCTCCTATTTTCTTCCTTACACTCAGTAGATGTGCTACTCTCTTTACTGGCTTTGCTCCAAAATAGAAACTCCCTATAAAGAGCTCTGCCAGCTGATGGAATGTAGTAATCTTCCCCTGAGGAAGGTTGTTGTACCATATTTGGGCTGATTCGGTGATGGTTCCCGAGAATGCTCTGCACCTCATCTCATTAGGAATGACATAGATATCAGCAGTAGCTTGGTACTGCTCTATGTGAAGGACGAGATCAGTTTTTCCATCGTACTTAGGCGTTACTACAAGAGCTTTAAATTTTGATGGAATGAGAAAATCCACAATTGCCTGTACAAAGGATGATCCCTTGACGAAATTTCTTTGAATAGGGTTCCTGGACTTAGCCATTTCCCCTAACCTGTCTTCCAACCTTTGAATGGAGCCCTTCCATGTGTTGTTTCCATCTTCGAACCTATTTGTCTGAGTAACAGAACGCGCAGAATTCTCCTCTTAGGATCCTTCATTATGAGTTGCTGGTCGTGACTGGGCAGAACCTTCCCTTAGATTATTTGGTCGTTGAGAATTTCTCGACGCAATCCTAGGGGGATTTCTATTCCTCCTAGTTCCCAAACGATCAAAGGGAGCATCTCTACTCAACCTCTCCAGAGCGCTTATTCGTTCTGGGGCTAAAGTAACATTTCGTTAAGAATGTGTGGCTCTTATAGAAGAGGTCTGACCAGACTGATAAGAGGGATCATTGGTCCCCTCCGTATGATGAGACCCAGTGCGTCTGGACTGAGAAACATCTGGGAATAGCGTACATCCGGTTCTTGAAGACGGCGGATGGGTGGGTCTCTAGACGCTTCGTTGGCCTGACTGGGCAAGCGCGCCGTTACAAACAGTTTGAATGAGTTGACACATGGTCTCTTGCATATCTGTTTGCCCTTAGGCTAAATTGTCTACCATGCCAGTGAGATCTTAAAGAGTTGGGGGAGCATATGGGTTGGGGGGAACTCGGTCATTGTTCCTGTTACTGGATTCTGGGATCTCAGCCATTTGTGATGAATATTTTAGTAAAAATGCTATGTATAGTCGTTCTCACAGACGGCGTCAATCTGTCGATGTAAAAAACTAAATTTGATCTAATTAATTAATCACAGATAAATATGAAATAAGACAAAGGACTTTTAAAGTGGTTTATCCTTATGAAAATGGCCTACGTCCACTGTTTTGTATTGCCAGATGTTTCAGACTTAATCTTGGTCACAATTGCTAATGATCAATTTTTTTCCTTTTGGAGGGTGTTACAATGTATTTATAGCCTTGGGGCTATCAATATGAATAGACGATATGTCATTATGGACATATACGTCTGTACAATAAGAATGTTCATTAAATCCGATGTTCATTGAATGTGCAATTGTCGCTTGATCTTCCTGGCCAGATGCTCTGCACGTTGAGTAGCTCGACACGCTAAGTAGTTTGGGGTGATGAGTTTCTCATAATGCTAGTATCTCGGAGGCTGAGTAGCTCGGTGCGTATAAGCGCTTGCCACGTAATATGACACATGTCTTCATATAATTGGTCCACATCAGCTGACTAATTTTCGTATCAATAATGCCTATGTCATAAATTTTGTAAATATTTTATCGATTCCATAAATGTCCCATCTCAAAATTTTGACAAAACGTCACTTTATGTTTAACCTCATAAACTTAAAGTCCCTTTGTATTAGGGGTGGACAAAAAAAAGATCGACCCGAATGGATCGAATCGGACCGAACCAAAAATTAAGGCTATTTTGAAATCGATCCAAAAATCGGTTCACAAAAACTAAAAACCGATTAAACCGGTCCGGTCCTCGGTCCACTATATTTGTTGATGTAAAAAATTAGATTATCTCTAATTACTTAATCACAGATAAAAAATAAATAAGACAAGAAATTTTTAAAGTGGTTCAACCTTGAATGAATGGCCTACGTCCACTGTTTGTGTTATTATTGACTATTTGGGAATTCTCGATTACAGGTTTTATCAAGAAATTCTGAGTCCCCTTATAATGAGGATGATACAATGTATTTATAGCCCTGAGGCTGTACATGTGAAGGGGTAATACATAGCTGTCCAATAGGCGTATACATCTGTATGATAATAATCAGCATTTAATGCGCATTTAATCCTCTTAATTGTCTGGTAATAAATGCTCTGATCGAGGTACAGCTCGGACCGCCTAAGTAGCTCGGTATGTACGAGTTGCTCGGAGTATACTTGTTGCTTGGAGCGTCATAGTTGGTCAGGGAGGTTGAGTTCCTCGAAGTCAGGGTGTTGTTAAAAAATGTTTGTAGGTGCCATGTAGAGTGACACGTGTCTCCACATAATTGATCCACGTCAGCGGACTAATTTTGGTATCAACAGAAGCCCCTAATGTTTCACAGTTCGAGGTTGAGGAGTGTGGAACATTCTTCTCGAAATATGGCGGGATTAAATGGTCATCCTAAATTTTAGGAGTGTTTTCCTTGTATTTATTTTTCCTTTCAAATTCATAGAATCAGACTTTTCGAATTTTTCTAACTTCTTTGGTCTCCGTGCCCTTTTTGTCTTTTTAGCCGCCGGTAGCGCAAACGTCTTTCTTTGTAATCATTATTTTTACCCATTCCCAAGGTGAGGTATTTAAGCGTTTCAGAAAATCCTATCGTCTTTTACTTTTTCAAATTTGTATCTTTGAGTTCTCCATTTCCTCTCTATCTTGTGCGTTCATTCCTTCCATCGTTCGTTGTCAACTGATCCATCCTTTTTCTGTAAGATCTCCTTCCTTCTTTTTTATTTCCTTTATTCATCATGGTTTACCTTATTGAGTCGCTTGATAAATTTCGTTCTGATTTCTCTATTCCTTCATGGGCCGTTTTGGAAGAACTTTCTGAACCTTCAGATTATTTTCGTTTGGCTGAGGGACATTGGTTCCCCAGTCTCTTTGTAGCTGAATGTGGCGTTTTTTTCCCCAAACCCCTTGTGTCTGGAATTCTGTCAATATTTTGACGTGGTTCCTGCAAAAATATCCTCCAATACATGGAGAATAGTTAATGGAGTCCATAGGTTAAATCAGATTCATGGAACTCGTATAGGAATTCTAGAAATTATGTTTTGCTATAGATGGGTTGTCAGTGACAGTACTTTTTATTTGAAAACTAGGTTTTTAAATAGGGCTTTAGTCGTCAATCTCCCAGATGCCAACAAGGATTACTTCGAACATGGTGTAGTTATGAAAAATTGGCAACATGCTCCACTAATTGGAAATGATGTGTATCAGGGTCCTAGATGTCCTCCCTATGGCAATGGGATAGGTTGTTTTTACTTTATTTTTGAAATTATGCTTTCTTTTTGTTTGATAAAATGTGTTACTGATATTTTAATTTTCATTTATTTGCAGTTGACAGCAAAAGAAGGTCTCCAAAAGAGACAGAAGTTAATTTAAAGCATCTAAAACTTATCTGGGGTTTGCATCAAACTGTTGCCGACGAACATATTAGATCAGCTTCATACTTGTTGCAGTACAAGAGTTACACTTCGTCTTTTACTGCTCGTCCAGTGATAAGTGACATAAAACCAGTACCAGCTTCTGAAAGTTCTTCTCCTGAGTCACATATTCCTCTTAGTGACAGAATGAAGAGAAGAAGAGCTCCTGCCCTCTTCGAGAAATCTGCCTCTATTTCTGGAGAGGCAAAGAAAAGCAAGCAGGATGTCTCGAAAGAATGGACAAGACAACTTGATGCACCTCCTCCCACTGCTACTAAGAAGGGTGCTGAGAAGCCCCCTGTAGCTCCAGGCAACATTGCAGCTATTTCCCCTCCAAGCGAGGTTGTAGTTATATCACCGACCAAGACGACATCCTTGGTCGAGAATGTTCCTGCTCCGACAAGGAAGTTAAAGAAGAGCTCCTCGATTAATTTGGTTGAATCCATCTCTCAGCCTCTAACTACTAGAAGTGGTGTTCCCACTTTCGTTGCTCTGAGCTCTGCCATGAGCTCGGTGAAGTCTTGGATCATCCTCGAGATCCAAGGTATTGAAGAAAATCTTTCTCGGGATAGGGTTACCACCTTGGCAGCTCAACACATTGCCTCAGTAAGTATTGCTAATCTAAACTTTCATTTTTCAATGTTATGTCCTTGCACTGACTTACAGTTATTTTCTTTTTCCAGTTGGTAACTTGCTTTAATACTATTCTGAAGAAGGACGTAGCCATCAAGTCGTCCATCTCCTAGGGTGGTGTAGAGGAGGATTTTGTAGGTCTGACGTAGTCTTTAAAGGATTCTCGTCAGAAGTATGTCGATGATAAAGTTGATTGGGAGAAGCATCTTAATTCCACCGAGAAGGAGAGGGATCAGGCTGTTGAAGTCTCCAAGGGGTTGGAGAAGAAAATAAAAGACTTGGAGAAGAAGAACAAAGAGCTCGAGGGGAAGCTCAAACATGCTGGAGAGTTTGAAAACAAGCTTAAATCTGCTGAGGAAGAGCTAAGTAGATTTCGTGACGCTGGTCGTCAGAAGGAAGAGGCAGAAAGGAAATTGAAAGTTATCGAGGAACTTCTATCTGAGAAGCTTTCCTCGAAGAAGGTGAAAAGGAAACTGGCTGTGAAAAAGTCCTTCATTGCTGGCTGAGACAAAGGTTGGAATAAGGGTTTGGCTGCCATGATCTCACAAATGGAGTATGGCAGCCTCAAATACTTCAGGGGTGGTTGGGTTGCTACTCTGAAAGAGATGAACGTCGATGAGAATTCAGACTTATTTCAGCGACACATTCCTAGCCCCCCTCCTTCTCCCGGGGAAGAAGAAGAGGACGAAGCTGCCTCCGAGGAATATTCTATGATGGTTGGGGATGAGGTCCCTACTGTTGAACTTCGCTACGAACATCCCCAACCAACTATTACTCCTACCGAGCAGCTTCATGCAACCAACATTTCAACCGAGGAGCTTTCGACACCCAGCGAACAACCTTCTATTCCATCCGAGCAACCTACCTCCTCGTCCCAGCTTCCCGAGAAAGTTTTGGGAAACAAGGAGAAGGTGTAGAGTTGTTCGAACTTTTCTCTCTGTTTATTTTTGTCAAATGTAACTCTGAACTATGTACTTATCTTTTATGATGCAATAAAATTTGAAATTTTGATTGTTCATACTGTTGATTCTCTTCTTTTTGATTTGTTTGCATTCTTATTGATTCTTGTTACCTCTTCCTTTTATTAGTTTATGGTCAGAATGGAATTGTTATCAGCACATGATACAAAATTGCTGAAATAATGCAATGAATACTTCAAAGATGGTCATACAGATATGACTGAAGCTAAAATTATTGATATCCTCGATCCAGATGCTTCAGAGCGAGCAGTTGAAGCCTACCAGTATTTAAAGTGTCTGCTCGATCGGGCAGTGGCTAACAATGTAGCATATTATGATATGATTGAAGACCTCCAGGGCACTCTCGAGGAGCTTCAACAATAATACAAGGAATCTACAGCCCTTTTTCACCAGGGATATGAGAAGAAGTATCAGCAACTAAGTGCTGATAAAGGATATGATAAGCTATTTGCTGCTTACGATATAAAGGAAAGGACTTTGAAGATCGAGGTTGAAGAGCATAGGCAGATCGCCAAATTGTTAGAGCAGGAAAACAATAATTTACGAGGAGAGATATCTCAGCTAAAATCTGCAGCCTCTACCTCGGGACCCTTAGTTCCTGTCAACGATGAAGGTTTTTCTTTCTTGGAGGTTGAAAATGCCAATCTGAGAGACGAATTGGAAACCTTGAAGAGAGTTGTTCCTTCTACCTCTGTTCGCGGACGAGCAAGAGCTTATTGGGGACGAGCAAGGGCTGCTCAAGTTAGTATTGAAGAAGCTAGAATGCAGGCAGCCTTGGAGAATCAAGCATTCCAGTTGGTGGCAAAGAATCAAGCATTAGCTGAGATATCTAAGAAGATTCTGAATCTGGACGAGTAGCTCTCTGCACAGAAGTCTGCCTTGGAGAGTAAAGAGATTTTAACGAAGAACCTCCACGAGCAACTTGAGAGGTTAACCTATCAATTCCACAAGCAGCCCAGGGATTCTGGATGGCTGGTTATAATGAAGCCCTCTACCATCTAGATGATCGGATCCAAAATGCAAATAATGTGGGTTACAAGCAAGGATGGCTGAATGCCTTGGGCGTGCTGCAGTTGGAACAGGGTCACTATTTATGGGATTACTATGACCCTGGGTTGCTCGAGTTGTTGGTGCCACCTTTCAAACTGGATATGAGCTGGATTCCTGCTCGGGCCATTCCTCAATGTCTGATTTCATTGTATCTCGGTGACTACAGTCTTTATTCCAATTTCGAGATATCTCGCCCTGAACACCTACTTGATCGTCCCTCAGTAATGAATATCAGGATGCTTAAAGATATAAATTTCATCAATTCCCCCTATGCCTTAGACGATCCTCCCGCTGGTGAAGAACCTATTTCAAAGGCAAAGGGGAAGAAACCAATAGAATAGGATTCTTGATGTAATAATTTTTTATGTATTTCATTCTCAATGTATTTTGTTTTGGATTTAATGAAAAACTTCTAGTTTTCTTTGCAATTTGTCATTGTCTTTGGAAATATTTTGTAAGACATTTTCTAATGAATGTGCATGTATATCTGTTCAAAAGATAAAGATTTTGTGTGCTATTTTAAATTGTCGATAAACTAGAGTTGGTGAAAATTTATTGTCGACTATCTAAATTTATTTGACGACCAAGCAGAGTTGGTGATATTTTATTTCTCGACCAACTATGGTGGTAGTTTAAAATACCATAAGTTTTAAGAACTTTATTTTAAGCCCTGAAATGACTTTCATTTATTTAACCAATTATTTCCGACCAACCGGAGTTGGTGGTTTTTGTTCCCTACCAACCTTAGTTGGCAGATTTTTATTCTCGACCAACCTTAGATGGGAGGTTTTCTTTCTCGACCAACCTTAGCTGGAAGATTTTCTTCCTAAGTAACCGTAGGTTGTATTTCTGGGAAATTTTTATTCCCGACCAACTTATAGTTGGTGAATTTTCTTCCCAACCAACCGTAGTTGGTATTTCTGGGAAATTTTTTATTCCCGACCAACTTATAATTGGTGGATTTTCTTCCCAACCAACCGTAGTTGGTATTTCTGGGAAATTTTTTATTCCCGACCAACTTATAGTTGGTGGATTTTCTTCCCAACCAACCGTAGTTGGTATTTCTGAGTTTGATGCATAGTGTGTAGCACTAATACTCCGAAAAAATTTCAACAAAAGTAGAGAATTGGGCGAAATATCCAAAACTTTATTCATATCGAAGAAAACTGCATTACATAGAGATTAAATTATTGATAATATTTGCGCTGATGCTTTGCGTTCCATGCATTCTTAAACTCCTCTCCTTCTAAGGTTTCGATTCTATACGTTCCATGTCGAACAACCTCTGTTACTCTGTAGGTCCCATACCAGTTAGCTTCCAGTTTGTTGTGCTTTTGAATTACTTTCTTTAGCACATAGTATCCTTCTTTTAGGTCGCATTTCTTTACTCTCTTGTTGTATAACGGAGCTGTCCGCTGCTGGTATGCAGCATTTCTGATCGCTGCCTCTTCTCTAACTTCCTCGAGCATATCCAAATCTAATCTTCTCATCAATTCACTGATAGGAGAGTTGAAATTCAGCACTCTATGTGTGGGGAGACCCAGCTTGGCAGGTATAACAACTTCACTTCCAAATGAAAGTATATACGGAGATTCTCCTATGGCTGCTCGTGGAATAGTACGATAAGCCCATAGTACAGAATACAGCTCGTTGATCCAATTTGCCTTTGCATCATTTAGTCTTTTCTTCAATCCATTCAGCAGCGTTCTGTTTGTCACTTCAGTTTTCCCATTACTCTGGGGATGGCCTGGTGCAGAATGGGTTTTTAATATATTCGATTGATGACAATATGCAGCGAACTCCTCGTTGTCAAATTGTGTTCGATGGTCGGTGATGAATGCATGGGGAAGACCATATCTACAGATGATATTCTTCCAAATAAATTGGTACACCTTTTCGTACGTCATGTCGACAAGGGGCTCGGCTTCCACCCACTTAGTAAAGTAATCCACTACGACGACGAGATATTTAAACCTTCCTCTGGTCGTTGGAAGTGGCCCGACCAAGTCAATTCCCCACATGGAAAATGGCCAAGGGGAAGTAATGGGTGTCAACAATGCTTGGGGAGTTCTTCGGATAGTGGAGAAGCGTTGACATTTGTCACATTTTTTAGCATAGGCTATGCAATCATCCCTCATTGTAGGCCAATAGTATCCCTACATCATTATCCTTTGCAGAAGTGTCCGACCTACTACATGGGCTCCACAAGACCCTTCAGGGACTTCTTCGATCAAGTCTTTCACCTCGACGGGGTGTACACATCTCTGCAAACCAGTTATAATTCATCCTCTATATAGAACACCATTGGTCAATACATAACGAGCAACTTTAAACTTTAGTTTCTTGGCTGCGAGTTTATCAGTTGGCAAATACCCTTCTTCAATATATGCCTTGATAGGATCCATCCAAGATGGTCCTAAATCAAGGGTAAAAAAGTTCATCATCAGATCTTCATCTATGCTCCGACTAGCCAAGACTTCAATTGGGATTGTTCTTCGTAGCTCGGTGCGTGTGGCTGATGCTAAACGAATTAAGGCATCTGCTCTGGCATTCTCCAATCTTGGTATTCTAATTATCTGCACTGCCATCAGACTTGATAAAATCTCCATCACTTTTGCATGATACCTGATCATTAATTCTCCTTTGGTTGCATATACTCCCAGTATTTGATTTACGATCAACTGCGAGTCACTGAATACAATAACTTGCTCTACCCCCATGGCTTTTGCCAAATTAAGACCTGCAATCACAGCTTCATACTCAGCCTTATTATTAGAATCCTTGAATTGGAAGCGCAGAGCATACTCCACTTTGACCTCGTCTGGGCTGTTCAAAACAATCCCTGCTCCACAACATGCGGTACACGAAGATCCATCTACATATAGATTCTATATAGGTACCTCGTCTTCAAATTTTTGATCGGACAGAGTTCCTCGATGAAATATTTGCTGCTTCCTTTTGTCCTCCTCTATCACTTCTTGCTGCTCATCGACCATCTTCTCTTGCTTGCCGACAAACTTCTCTTGCTCGTCGACCAACTTCTTTTGTTCGTCGACCAACGTAAGTTGATCGGGGTTTAAATTCGATGATCCTGTAACATCCACAGGTTGGTCGGTATCTAGCTTTTGCTCCTCGGAGGTATCAGGATAGGTAAACTCTGCTATGAACTCTCCTACTGCTTGCCCTTTTAGTGATGATCTAGGCTCATAAACTATGTCATATTCACCAAGTTCTACTGCCCAGTACATCAATCTCCCTGATTTTTCTGGTTTATGAAGAGCTTGCCTCAATGGCATATCAGTATACACAACTATGGTATGAGCTTGGAAGTACGGCCTCACTCTCCTACTTGCCTCGATCAATGCTAATGCCAATTTTTCTAGTCTTGAATATCTGATCTCTGCTCCTCGGAAGGCTTTGATAGTGTAATAGATTGGTTTTTGTACTCCATTCTCCATTCTTATCAATGCCGAGCTAACTGCATTCTCCGACACTGCCAAATACAAGTACAATCTTTCCCCCATCACTGGCCTGGATAACAGTGGAGGTGCTCCCAGATATTTCTTCAATTCCTGAAAAGCCTTCTCGCATTAGTCATTCCATTTAAATGTTCTTCGGAGTGTTTTAAAGAATGGGAGGCATCTATCTGTTGCTCGTGATACAATCTATTAAGTGCTTCAACTCGCCCAGTGAGACTTTGTACTTCCTTCTTCGTCGTTGGAGACCGTAGTCCCAATAGAGCCTTGATCTTCTCTGGGTTTGCTTCGATTCCTCGTTGGTTGACAATATACTCGAGGAACATGCCTTCTTGTACTCCGAATATGCACCTGGTGGGATTCAGTTTTATTTGATATTTATCCAGTTGATCAAAGGTCTGTCCTAAGTCAATTAGATGGTCAGCAACTTTCTTGCTCTTCATCAGCATATCATCAACATAAACTTCCATATTGCAACAGATTTTTTCTGCAAATACCTTGTTCATCATTCGTTGATATATTGCACCTACATTTTTCAAACCAAAAGGCATAACATTATAATAATAAGTTCCCCTAAGTGCAATGAAAGAGGTACTCTCCATGTCTTCAGGTTTCATTTTAATCTGGTTGTAACCAGAATAGGCATCCATGAAGCTCAACAGCTCGTGTCCCGAGGTAGCATCCACTAATTGATCAATTCGGGGCAAAGAAAAATGATCCTTTAAGCATGCCTTGTTAAGGTCGATAAAGTCTACACACATCCTCCATTTGTTGTTTTTCTTCTTCACCATTACTACATTTGCCAACCAATTTGGATATTTGACATCGTCAATAAAGCAAGCTTTCTGGAGCTTCTCGACCTCCTCTTGTATGGCTTGGTTCTTCTCGGGGCTGAACACTCTTCGTCTCTGCTTCACTAGCTTGATCTCCTTATTCACATTGAGTTCGTGACATAAGAAATTTGGATCTATTCTTGGCATATCCTCATGACTCCAAGCAAAAGTTTGTTTTCTGCTTTTTAGGAAAACTATCAATTCCTATGTTAGTGAGGCATCTAACGACGAACCTATTTGAGTTGTTTGTTTCGGGTGCTCGCCGTCCAAAATGATGTTTTCAGTAGCTTCCACCACTTGACCTTTCACGAGCTGCGATTCGTCTCTAGGATCTAATGTTTCAATCTCTGCACCTTCATCCACTTGGTAGGTCGTAGTCTTTTGCCTAGATTCCTCTAGCTCTTTTTGCTCGGCAGATGAGTAATAACATTCCCGAGAAACTTTTTAGTCACCCTTTACAACTCCTACTCCAAAATTGGTTAGAAACTTCAGACATTGATGTACAGTAAATGGTACTGCTTCGAACTTCTTCAAACCTACCCTTACCATGATGATATTATAAGCTGACTGGACATTCTTATCCATCACAAAGAAACGTACTCTTTCTGTTCGACAAGCAGGCCATGTGTCGATGAACATATCCAACTTGATCGTCCCAAGTGGAAAGACTTTCTCGCCAGCAAACCCAATGAGGGGCCTGTGATAAGGTTCCAACTGAGATAACTTCAGATTTAAACTATCGAAGCATGAATAGAACATGATATCCGCCGAGCTACCATTATCCACCAGTACTCTTGAGATTATTACTTCCTTCATCCTCATTTTGATCACCAGTGGATCATCATGAGGATATAGTACACCTGCGAGGTCGTTCTTGGAGAAACCAATGACCAATTTTTCTTTGTTCACCTTCCTCGGGCGATCATCCTCAGCTCGATTTATTCGCTGAATGTATGAACAAGCTTGAGCTTCATTGAGGTAAGATTTCCTTTCCGCGGTAAGGTCCCCACCTCCTGCATCTCCACCTGTAATAACGTTACAATCAAATGATCCAAAACGAATTGAACATACCTCACGTTCTGGTTGTCTTGGTCTCTTGGAGAGATCAGGGTCGTCTTCTGGATCATCTTCATGATCTCTTTTCTTGTTTTCTTCTGATCGATGAGGAGATCTAGACCTTTGTCTTGCTCGGTCATTATTTTTTCTTTCATTTCTTCGATCAACATACTTGGTCAGCTTTCCTCGTCTGATGAGTGCTTCGATTTCATTCTGGAGAGCTATGCAATTTTCGGTTGGGTGACCATGGTTGTTGATGTAAAAAATTAGATTACTCTAATAATTCAATCACAGATAAATAAATGAGAGAAAGAATTTTAAAGTGGTTCAGCCTTATAAGAATGGCCTACGTCCACTGTTGCTTTATTTATGAGTGTTTGGGAATTCTCGATTTGTAAGTTCTATCAAGAAATTCCCTTCTGAATTCGAAGTTGGATTCGGATTCAGGTCCCCTTACAATGAGGATTGTACAATGTATTTATAGCCCTGAAGCTGTAATGTGAAAGGGTAATACATTAAATGATATACATATGAAAGGGTAATACATTTAATGCCCTCTTTGCGTGTGCGTCCAAATGATAAGAATTTAATGAGCAGTCAAACTATTGGTACCCTTCTTCGAGGTGCAGCTCGGACCGCCTGAGTTGCTCGGACCGCCTAAGCTTCTCGGTACTCAAGAGTTCCTCGGAGAGGCATTGTTCCTCGGAGCTTGTGAGTTCCTCGGGGAACTAGTCTTCCTCGTTGTAGTCTTGTTCCTCGGAGCGCGTGGGTTCCTCAGAATTGTTTGTTGTTTCCATGTAGATAGCCACGTGTCTTCATATGATTGGTCCATGTCAGCAGATTAAATTTGGTATCAACAGAAGCCCCCAATGTTTCATAGTTCGAAATTTGAGGAGTATGGAACATTCTTTCTCGGAATATGGTAGCTTTAAATAGTCTTCCTGATTTTTAGGAACGTTTCCCTTGTATTTATTTCTCCTTCCCAATTCGTAGAATCTTGCTTTTTTAGACTTTTCTGCGTGCTTCGATTCCCGCGTCACTTTTCGTCTTTTTAGCCGTTATTGTCCGCTTTGATTCCCGCGCCACTTTTCATCTTTTTAGCCGTTGTTGTCCGCTTTTATTCCCGCACCACTTTTTATCTTTTTAGCCGCCGGTCACGTAATCATCCTTTTTTGTAATCATTATTTCACCATTTCCCAAGGCAAGGTATTTAAACTTCACAGACGCTCCCATCGTCTTCTACCTTTCAAATTTTTATCTTCGAGTTTTACGTCGTCTCTTCCTACTCTCTTGTGCGTTCATCTTTTCCGTCGTTCGTTGTCAGCAAATCCATTCTTTTCCTGTAAGATCTTCTTCCTTCTTCTTCATTTCTTTATTCACCATGGTTTACTCTGTTGAGTCTCTTGAAAAGTTTCGCTCTGATTTTTCCATTCCCTCTTGGGTTGTCTTGGAAGAGCTTTCTGAGCCTTCTGACTATTTCAATTTGGCTAAGGGACATTGGTTATCTAGCCATTTTATTGCTGAGTGTGGATTTTCTTTTCCACCAAATCACTTGTGTCTGGAATTCTGTCATTATTTTGACATCGTTCCTGCGAGAATAACCCCCAACACATGGAGAATAGTTAATGGGGTGCATATATTAAATTAAGTCCATGGAACTCGCATAGGAATTCCATAAATCATGTACTGCTATAGATGGGCAGTTAATGATAATATTTTTTATTTAAAAACTAGATTTTTAATTAGAGCCTTAGTAGTCAATCTCCCTGATGCCAATAGGGATTATTTTGAACATGGGGTTGTCATAAAAAATTGGCAACACCCTCGATTAGCTGGAGATGAGGTTTACCAGGGTCCCAGATGCCCTCCTTATGGCAATGGGATAGGTTATTTTTATTTCATTTTATTTATTTTGAAATCATGTTTCTTTTGTGTTTGATGAACTATGCCACTGATAACAATGTTTATTTATTTGCAGTTGATAGCAAGAGAAAGTGCCCAAAAGATGCAGATGTCAATATAAGGCATTTGAAACTTATCTGGAATCTGCATCAAAGTGTTGCCGACGAGCACATTAGATCGGCTTCGTATCTGTTGCAGTACAAGAGCTACACCACTTCTTTCACTGCTCGTCCAGTGATAAGTGAATCAGAGACAGTACCAACTTCCACAAGCTCATCGCCTGAATCCCATATTTATTTTAGTGAAAGGATGAAGAAGATAAGACCTCCTGCCCTGTTTGAGAAAATTGCCTCCGGTTCTGGGGAGGTAAAAAGGAGTAGGATTGATGTCCCAAGGGAGGGGACGAAGAAGACTGATGCAGCTCCTCCAACTGCTCCTGTTAAAGTTGCCGAGAAGCCCACAGTGGCTCCGAGAAGGTCTGCTGCTCCTGGAGAGGTGATTGTGATATCACCAACTAAGGGTTCTTCCTTGGTTGAATCTGTACCTATTCCCCCGAGGAGGCTGAAGAAGAGCTCCTCGGTCAATTTGGCTCAGCCCCCAGTTACTGGAACTGGGGTTCCAACTTTTGTTCCCCCGAGCTCTGGCATGATCTCGGTAAAGTCCTCGATCATTCCCGAGGTACAAGGTATTGAAGAGAACCTTACTCGGGACATGGTCACCTCACTAGCTGCTCGTCACCTTGCTTCTGTAAGTCTTCTTACTTTCAATTTTTCATATTTTCTTTGTCATTTCTGTTTCTAACTTGCTTTCTTTTTCTGTTTACAGTTGACGAGCTACTTTAACATAATCCTGAAGAAGGATGAAGAGATTAAGGCTTCTTGCTCCTCGTCCAGTGTGGAGGGAGCTCTGGAAGAAGCTACCAAGTCTCTGGCAGATTCTCGCCAGAAATATGTTGATGAAAAATCTGTTTGGGAGAAGAAGTTTGCCTCCTCCGAGCAAGAAAAAGCTCGGGCTGTTGATGCCTCCAAAGAGTTAGAGAAGAGAATAAATGCCTTGGAGAAGGCAAATAAGGAGCTTGAATAGAAGCTCAAAACTGCAGGAGAGTTTGAAGATAAACTCAAGGCTGCCGAGGATGAGTTGGTTCAACTTTGGGAAGTAGGTCGGCAGAAGGAGGAAGCTGAGCAAAAACTGAAAGCTGCTGATGACTTGCTGTCCGAAAAACTTACCTTGGAGAAGACCAAGAGGAAGATGGCTGTGAAGAAGTCCTTCATCTCTGGTTGGGACAAGGGGTGGAACAAGGGGTTGGCTGCCATGGTGTCATAAGTGGACTATGGCAGTCTCAAGTACTTTAGGGATGGATGGGTTGCTGCCCTTCAGGAGATGACGGTCGACGAGTCTTTCAAGCTCTTCCAGAGACATATCCCTGGTCCCTCTCCAACTCCAGAAGAGTTAGAAGAGGACGAAGCTACCTCCGAAGAGTCTTCAATGGTGATGGGCGATCATGCCCTAGCCATTCAGCCTGCTGCCGAGGAAAATCAACAAATAGTTTCTTCCTCCGAGCAACTGCCTATTATCCCCGAGCAACTATCCCTTCCCTCTAAGAAAACTACCTCTTTATCCCAACCTTCCGAGAAGGTTTTGGGAGATAAGGAAAAGTTGTAGTGTTGTTCGGGTTTTCTCTTTATTTTATTTCTTTTTATAAAATGTAACCCAGAAGATGTAACTCTGAATTATGATCTAATAAAACTTGAACTTTTTTGCATACTGTTGTCTATCTTTCATTCATACTCTGCTTATTCTTCTTATTGATGATTGCTCTTCTTTCTCTGCTAGTTTCTGGCTAGGATGGAACCGTTATCTGCCCATGATACAAAGTTGCTGCCATAATGTAATGAGTACTTTAAGGCTGGTCACACAGACCTGAGTGCTGCACAAGTTGTCGACATACTTGGTCGTGATGCTTCATAACAGGCAGTGGAAGCATATCAATATCTGAAGTGTCTTCTTGATAGGGCTGTAGCTAATAACGTTGCCTATTACGAAATAATTGAGGATCTTCAAAGCACCCTCGAGGACCTTCAGATTCAATACAAAGAATCCACTGCTTTGTTGCATGAGAGGTACGAGAAGAAGTACCAGCAGATCATTGCCGATAAGGGCTACGAGAAGCTTTTTACTGGGTACGATGTAAGGGAGAGAACCTTGAGGGGTGAGGTTGAAGAATGCAGACAGATTGCTGAGTTGCTGGAAAAGGAAAACAACAACCTGTAAAAGGAGCTGTCACAATTGAAGTCTACAGCTTCCACTTCTAGTGCCTTGATCCCAGTGATCGATGAAGGATTTTCGTTCTTAGAGGTTGAGAACGCCAAGTTGAGGGACGAGTTGGAGACTTTGAAGAGCTCTGGCACCTCTTCATCTTCTCGTGGTCGAGCAAGATCTCCTTGGGGACGAGCAAGAGCATCTTGGGTTCATGTCGAGGAACAGAGGACTCAGTCTGCCTTAGAGAACCAGGCTTTCCAATTAATGGCGAAAAACCAGGCGTTGTTTGATATGTCAAAGAAGATTAGGGACCTGGAAAAACAGCTCTCTGCGCAGAAGTCAATCTTATAGAATAAGGAGCTTTTCATCAAGAATCTCCACGAGCAGCTAGAAAGGCTTACATATCAATTCCACAAACAGCCCAGGGAGTTCTGGATGGCTGGATACAACGAATCACTATTCCACGTAGACGATCGTATCCAGAATGCCAACAATAAGGGCTACAAACAAGGTTGGCTGAATGCCTTAGGTGTGCTGAAGCTCGAACAAGGTCATTATCTGTGGGACTACCATGATCCCGGGTTGCTCGACTTGCCTGTGCCACCATACAATTTTGACATGGATTGGATCCCTGCTCGGGCCATTCCTCGGAGCTTAATTTCAAAGTATCTCGGTGACTGCAATTTACATTCTCAAATCGAGGTATCTCGTCCCGAGCATCTCTTAAATCGACCATCCGTGATGAATGTCAGGATGTTGAAGGATCTCAACTTCATCAATTCTCCTCTGTCTTTAAATGATCCGCCTGCTGGCGAGGAACCTGTGTCAAAAGCATAGGGGAAGAGACCAGTAGAATAGGAATTTTTGATGTAATAGTTAATATACATGTCAATGTAACTGTAATTTCTTTATCAATGTCATTTATTTTGAATTCAATGAAAGACTTTCATTTTTGTTTGCAAATCTTGATTGCTATTGTCTTGTAATTATCAAACACTTTATATTTATGCATATCTTGTTAAAAATATAACAATATTGTGTTGTTTGTCGACCAATTTAATAATAATTAAAAAGTTTCAAGTTTCAATAATATTGCTCAATCGCTTAATAATAAAGTAATGAGTATAAAAACTGTTTAAAATTTTTCCAACCAACCAAGGTCGTTAAATTATGCTTGTCGACTAACTACAGTTAGTGGGTTTTTATCCCCGACCAGCTATAGTTAGTCTTTTTGAAATAATTTTACCCATAAAATGTTTCCGACCAACCAAGATCGATAAATTTTTCTTGTCGACTAACTACAGATGGTGGGTTTTTATCTCCGACCAGCCATAGTTAGTAGACTTTTCTCTTAAATGTTTTCGAGCAACCAAGGTCGGTAAATTTTCTTTGTCGACCAACTACAGTTGGTGGGTTTTTATCCCCGACCAACCATAGTCAGCAACTTTTGCAATTTCTGGAATAATCTTACCTCCCGACCAACATAAGTTGGCATTTGCGAGAATATTTTGTTTCCTAGCCAAACAGGTTGGCATTTTTAGGAATATTTCGTTTCCTAGCCAAACCGAAGTTGGCATTTTTAGGAATATTTTGTTTCCTAACCAACCGAAGTTGGCATTTTTAGGAATATTTCATTTCCTAACCAACCGGAGTTGGCATTTTTAGGAATATTTCGTTTCATAACCAACCGAAGTTGGCATTTATAGGAATATTTTATTTCCTAACCAACCGAAGTTGGCATTTTTAGGAATATTTTGCTGTTGAGCAGTCCGAGCCTTGCTGAGTAGTGTGTAGCACTAGTATTCCCCGAAAAATTCTCAATGAAAGGAGAGACTTTAGCAGAATATCTTCATTTTATTCATATTAATGGAACTGTGTTACATATACATCACTGATAATACTTGCGTAGGTGCTCTGCGTTCCATGCATTCTGAAACTCCTCGCCTTCTAAAGTTGCTATTCAATAAGTTCCTGGTCGAACAATTTCTGTAACTCGGTATGGTCCATGCCAGTTTGCTTCCAGCTTATTGTGCTTTTGAATTACTTTCTTCAGCACATAGTCTCCTTCTTTCAGGTTTCACTTCTTCACCCTTTTGTTGTAGAACAAAGCTGTTCGCTGCTGGTAAGCAGCATTTCTAATTGCTGCTTCTTCTCTAACTTCCTTGAGCATGTCTAAATCCAATCTTCTCATTAAGTCGCTGATAGGGGAATTGAAATTCAGTACCCTGTGTGTTGGAAGGCCCAACTCAGAAGGTGTAACGGCTTCAGTTCCAAATGCCAGCATATATGGTGTTTCTCCAGTTGCTACTCGGGGAGTAGTTCGGTAAGCCCAGAGTACTGTTTGTATCTCATTGATCCAATTCAATTTTGCATGGTCCAGTCTTTCCTTCAAGCCATTTAGTAGCGTTCAGTTTGTCTATTGCTTTGAGGATGGCCTGGTGCTGAGTGGACCTTCAAAATATTTCACTGATGATAATAGGCGGCAAACTCCTCGTTATCAAATTGTGTTCCATAGTCTGTGATGAAGGCATGAGGTAGACCATATCGACAAATGATGTTCATCCAAACAAATTGGTACACCTTCTCGTATGTCATATCAATGAGTGGCTCAGCTTCTACCCATTTAGTAAAATGATCCACTGCAACGACGAGGTACTTGAACCTTCCTCGGGTCGTTGGCAGTGGCCCAACCAAGTCAATTCCCCACATGAAAAATGGCCAAGGGGAAGTTATGGGTGTCAACAATGCTTGTGGAGTTCTTCGAATGGAGGAAAAGCGCTGGAACTTGTCACACTTCTTGGCGTAGGCTATACAATCAGCCCTCATCGTCGGCCAGTAGTATCCTTGCGTTATTACCCTTTGTAAAAGCGTCCGACCTGCTACATGTGCTCCACAATGGCCCTTCGTGGATCTCTTCAATTAATTCTTTCACCTCGGAGGGGTGTACACATCTCTGCAAACCTGCTATAATTCCTCGTCTATATAAAACACCATCAGTTAATACATACCGAGCAGCTTTAAACTTCAATTTTTTGGTAGCGAGCTTGTCAATTGACAATTCTCCCTCCTCGATATACGCCCTGATGGAATCCATCCGAGATGGTCCCAAATCAAGGGTGATAAAGTTCATCGTTAGATCTTCATCTATGCTCCGACTAGCTAATACTTCAATTGGGATTATTCGTCGTAGCTCGGTGCGAGTAGCTGATGCTAGTCGAGCTAGGGCGTCTGCTCTCGCATTCTCCATTCTTGGTATTCTTACCAGCTGAATAGCGGCAAATTCTGACACCAGCTCCTTTGCCTTTGCATGATATCTGATCATTAATTCTCCTCTAACTGCATATACTCTCATCATTTGGTTTATGATCAATTGAGAATCACTGAAAACAATGACCTGTTGGGCCTCCATAATTTTAGCCAAACTAAGTCCTGCAATCATGGCTTCATACTCAGCCTCATTGTTGGAAGCTTTGAATTGGAAACGCAAGGCGTATTCCATATCGACCTCATCCGCTCAAAACTATCCCCGCGCCGCATCCTGCAGTGCAAGATGAGCCATCTACATATAGTCTCCATATAGGTAACTCGTCTTCGAATTTCTGATCAGTTAGAGTTTCTCGGTGAAATATTTGTTCCTTCCTTTCCTCCTCGGATTTTTCTTGCTCTTCGTCGATCATTTCTTCTTTCCCTTTTACCAACCGGAGTTGGTCTGAGCCCGAAGTCAATGATCTTGTAACATCCACTTACCATTTTACCAACCGGAGTTGGTCTGAGCTAGTGTTTGTTGATCCTGTAACATCCAAAGGTTGATCAGCGAGCAACTCTTGTTTCTCATCCGGAGTCCTCATAACTATCTCTGCGTCACATCCTGTAACTGCGACACCCCGCCTAATTAAATACCGGGCGATAACTCCTTTATTAAATTAAATCAAGGTAAACAGTTGGTTCATTCTCAACATCACTGTCGATAAAAATAAATTTTCCAATTTAACACCCTAAATAATTAAGCTAAGTGTCAAAACCATTTTCATACATAACTTTCCAAATTTTATTTTAAGAAAAAGATTTATTTATTTATTAACATCATTCCAACAATTAAGAATCACACCACAATAAACCTGGAACACAAAGTCCAATAAATATAATACATTCGTCAATCGAATGTCAATATACGAAATCTAAAGTCACAAATCCAATCTGAATAAAACCCATAGTAACAATACTGGAAATAACTGAAATAGAAATGTCCCAACAATAATGAAATAATGTAAAGAGCTACACATGCTCAACTAAATGAAAGTGCTAAGAGTGGATCCGAATGAACGAAGTCATCTATTCAGAAGACCTGCAACTCCCACCTAAGCTGCAGTGCGTTCCTTCCAAGAGATCCTAAGAAAGACGCCCCTGTGGATGGGCACCTGTAATACATACATATATATACAAGAGAGAGAGAGAGAGAGAGAAACGGGTCAGAGCCCGAAAGTGTGTTTGATTTAAAATACGTTTAGCAAGTATTTAAATTGATACATGTCAATGCAACAACATATTAGGGCGACACTCTCTTGAGAAAATCTCACCTCTCTTCTAATGTGCACACCTATCGCACTAACCTTCCCAACGGTTTAACTTATCATTTTATCATACTAACCTTCCCAATAACTTAGCTTATCTTAACTTACTCATAAGATTTCAAAACTGAACAATATCATTGTTTAAAGAATACTTCCAATTATAGCAAGATTCTCGTTTTAGCTTTAATTAATTTATAAAGTTTCCAAGTGTCATATTATACTTTCACAAAACAAGTATTTACTATTCGAGTCATCAACCATGTCCTACTTATCAAATCACCGTAGGCAGTTTCAAATTTCCAAATCTCATATATATATTAACTACTCGTATAATATATATAAAATAACAGCACCCCACATAAAACTATGGTGCGTGCATACTTCTACTATCCAAACCCCATACCACTCATATCAAGGGGAATACAAATTCGGAATCACTCTCGAATTGTATTAACACATACACAAACAATATCGAGGCGAAGCATAGATTCCAAGTCTCTAAGAGGATGGCACATACTCGCGTCTCTTAGGACCGTCTGAACTATCGATTCGATAGCCTGTACCAAGGATATCTATCTTCTAGGGTACAAGTCAATATCCCCCATAAAGGTCCCATCGAGATAAGACTGTCCCAGCGCGGTAACCTCAAGGATAGCAAGTAGCGCGGTATGTTTTTCACATGTATATAATATATGTACACACAATCATATAAATATACCACTTTTATCAATTTAATATAGGTTTCTCTCGTCACCCATAATTACAACATTTATCCTAAATTTCACATTATTAGTATTACGTATAAGGTTTCATCTCTAACCTTAACTCGAAGGGTTTTCTCACTTATTTCGTGACACTCGTGGACTCTATTCTTCCAAGTAGAAAATTCAGTAGGTGTCACATCTACGTTTCATCGTAACTCTCTTACGCGCCTCACACTTTAACATATCAATTTACTAACCCTAAAGTAAACATCTCATAAATACCATTCTTGTCGAGTATTAATGATCCCAACCTTTATTTATACGCCCTACTGGTCCTCTATGTCTCCCAAATCATTATACTAAGAATGCCCAAGAATTATATCACGACAATTCAATTTTTAAATCATTTACAAAGGGAAATAGTAGTCTGCCAGGAGGGGTCGATCGATCGAGGTTTGGGGCTCGATCGATCGAACCTTCGATCGATCGAAGCTCTAGGCTCGATCGATCGATCAAGCAAGTCTGCGAAAATCTGCAGAATTGCAATTACGGGTTCTACCAATTTTCTTCATCCAAAACCATGTTTTTCCATTCTAAACGTCCCAAAAATCCTACTACTAACATTATATCAATATACCAGATGTTTTCAACGTAAAGCATGTGTATATCTAACATTAAACATGGATAATTAACCCAAAATCTCATCTAATCATCAAGAACCCTAGAGTTTTTCTTAATCATGGTTCTAATCTGTTTTTACCAGAATTTCCTTGTAACATATCATCAAAATTTCGTGGGTTATATTCCTCTACATGGCAAGGATTCCAGAATTTTCATATCATCAATACTACATGCATTTTCCTAACACAAATTGGGTTTTCTTCTACATAAATCATCCCTAATCATCCCTAAACTAATATGAAGATTGCACCAACGAAAATAGCAAGTTAAACACTTGCCTGGGATTTTTAGTATTCTGATTCACGGCTGATTTTGGTATGGCTGCGTTCCTCATCTCGCGATCTACGTTTCATCGTAACTCTCTTGCGCACCTCACACTTTAACATATCAATTTACTAACCCTAAAGTAAACATCTCATAAATACCATTCTTGTCGAGTATTAATGATCCCAACCTTTATTTATACGCCCTACTGGTCCTCTATGTCTCCCAAATCATTATACTAAGAATGCCCAAGAATTATATCACGACAATTCAATTTTTAAATCATTTACAAAGGGAAATAGTAGTCTGTCAGGAGGGGTCGATCGATCGAGGTTTGGGGCTCGATCGATCGAACCTTCGATCGATCGAAGCTCTAGGCTCGAGTGATCGATCAAGCAGGTCTGTGAAAATCTGCTGAATTACAGTTACGGGTTCTACCAATTTTCTTCATCCAAAACCATGTTTTTCCATTCTAAACGTCCCAAAAATCCTACTACTAACATTATATCAATATACCAGATGTTTTCAACGTAAAGCATGTGTATATCTAACATTAAACATGGATAATTAACCCAAAATCTCATCTACTCATCAAGAATCCTAGAGTTTTTCTTAATCATGGTTCTAATTTGTTTTTACCAGAATTTCCTTCTAATATATCATCAAAATTTCGTAGGTTATATTCCTCTACATGGCAAGGATTCCAGAATTTTCATATCATCAATACTACATGCATTTTCCTAACACAAATTGGGTTTTCTTCTACATAAATCATCCCTAATCATCCCTAAACTAATATGAAGATTGCACCAACGAAAATAGCAAGTTAAACACTTGCCTGGGATTTTTAGTATTCTGATTCACGGCTGATTTTGGTATGGCTGCGTTCCTCATCTCGCGATCTACGCGGTGGTGGTGGTTGTGGTGCAAACGGAACACTTTTGGGGCCTTGGATTGCCTTGGAGCTTTCTCCTTCCCTCTCCTATGGCCGTCACTTGTGTTTTCGTTTTCTAACCCTAGCTGACTAACCTAAATGGCTGATATAGGTTGCTGAATTTCGTGGGTTTAATTACCCAAAAAGGTGAAATGACTAAATTACCCTCCCGGGGTACCAATTAGGCCTAAAAACGCTCCGAGACCCAAACTAAACCCCCGGGTACACTTTTCTGACTATCTCGACCCTTCCGGACGCGTTGGCGCACTCAAAACGACCATACGAACAACTTATAAAATATTCACTTTTTATTTAACAAAATTTAGTCCCGACGCGACACGGGCGCGTCCCGATTCAAATTTCCAAAATTGTCATTTAACTCACTCATGACATTCAATATAATCAATAACATATATTACTTTGCTCATTTGTAATATTCAACCAATTTCCCATAATTACTAACTCTCGTCACGTTAATAATTATAACATAATTAATTTCCGTATTTTTATTAAAAAATTCATTCACATTAACTTTAATAAATCCCCAAATTAATATAGCATAAAAATACGGGGTATTACATACTTCCCCCCTAATAGCGGAATTTCGTCCCGAAATTCGGAAAATAAGGCATACCTGGTAAAAACAACTCTGGATATCTCTTGCGCATATCTGCCTCGCGCTCCCAAGTGGATTCCTCCACATTATGATGTTCCCACTGGACCCGCACAAGTGGAACTATCTTCGACCTCAATCTCCTCTCACTATAGTCTAGGATAGCCACCGGTCTCTCCTCGTAAGAGCTATCAGGCTGTAAGTCGATCTCATCTATCGCAATGTGAGTATGGGCCATATCATCCTGAAGATATCGTCTCAACGACGAGATGTGGAATACATCGTGGATGCGATGTAAATACTCTGGCAGTCCCAACCTATATGCAATCGGCCCAATCCTCTCGATGATGGGAAATGGTCCCACGTATCTCGGAGCTAACTTCCCCTTCTTCCCGAACCTCATCACTCTCTTCAAAGTAGATACACGCAATAACACTTGGTCCCCCACACTAAACTCCCGAAAGAACCGTTTTGCATCGGCGTAGCTCTTCTGCCTGTCCTGGGCTACCCGAATACGACTCCTGATTATCTCAATCCTCGCGGAGGTCTCCTGAATCACTTCTGGTCCTAGCAACTTGTTATCCCCCACCTCGAGCCAACAAGTTGGAGAACGACAAGGCCTGCCATACAAAGCCTCAAATGGAGCCATGCCAATCGTGAACTGATAAGAGTTATTATAAGCAAACTCTACCAGTGGAAGATGTGGCTCCCAACCTCCTCCAAAATCGAGAACACACATGCGTAGCATATCCTCTAACATCTGATTAGTACGCTCTGTCTGTCCATCTGTCTGTGGGTGATAAGCTGAACTCAATCTCAACTCAGTACCCATAGCCTCCTGAAAGATTTCCCAGAAATGTGACACGAAGATCTTGTCTCTATCTGACACAATATTCAGGGGCACCCCGTGTAATCTGACAATCTCAGCGATGAACAACTGAGCATACTGACCTGTGGTGTAATCTGTCCGCACCGACAGAAAATGAGCCACCTTGGTCAAACGGTCTACAATCACCTAGATAGAATCGTGGCCCCGCTGTGATGTAGGCAACCCTGTAATAAAGTCCATGGAAATACTCTCCCACTTCCACGCGGGTACTTCCAATGGTTGAAGCAATCCTGACGGTTTCTGATGGTCTACCTTTACCAGCTGGCAGGTAGAACACTTGGACACGAACTTAGCAATGTCCTTCTTCATCCCACTCCACCAGTATTGCCTCCTCATAACCTGGTACATTTTATCTCCTCCAGGATGTATTGTAAATCGGGACCCATGAGAATGAGTCATCACTGCATGACGTAATTCTGCTCCTTCTGGAACCACCAATCTCCCATTAAACCGCAAACCTCCATCAGAACTAACAGAATAGGACTCAGCATCCTTGGCTAGAAGTCTCACAATCTGCTCCTGGCAAAGCGGGTCTGTGGTCTGTGCCTGTATCACCCTCGTAACAATCTCGGGTGTGACTGACATCACGGATATGAAAGATCGTGCTACTGCGTCCTGGTGACCTAACTCCTTCCACTTTGCTTTCCAGACATCCGCTACCTCGTCTACCGGTCTACGACTCAACGCATCAGCAACTACGTTGGCCTTTCCCGGATGATACTGTATATCGAATTGTAGTCCTTCACAAACTCTAGCCATCTGTGCTGACGCATATTCAGCTCTCGCTGAGTGAACAGGTACTGCAATGACTTGTGGTCTGTGAACAAACGGAATTTCTCTCCCAACAAATAGTGTCTCCATATCCTTAATGCAAAAACGACCGCTGCTAACTCCAGGTCGTGGGTGGGGTAATTCTTCTCATGCGGCTTAAGCTGAGGGAGGCAAAAGCTATAGCCTTCTCTTCCTGCTGAAGTACTCCACCAAGTCCCCGTAAGGACGCATCGGTGTAAACCAGGTACTCCATACCCGGCTGTGATAACGTAAGGACTGGCGCTGAAGTAAGCTTGTCTTTCAGCTCGTCGAAAGCCAACTGACAAGCGTCATCCCAAACATATGGTACTCCCTTGCGAGTCAGATTGGTCAATGGACCCGCTATTTTGGAGAATGCCCGAATGAATCTCCTGTAGTAACCAGCTAACCCCAGGAAACTACGCACTTCCGTCGGTGTCGTGGGCTGTCCCCACTCCCTCACCGCTGATACTTTACTTGGGTCAACTGCTATCCCCTGCTCAGAAACAACATGGCCCAAGAACTGTACTTCTCGTAACCAGAATCCACACTTCTCGTACTTAGCATACAACTGATGCTCTCGTAGAGTCTGAAGAACTTGCCTCAAATGCTCGGCATGCTCCTCCTCGGAGTGTGAATATATCAAGATGTCATCTATGAAGACGATGACAAACTGATCCAAGAACTCTCTGAATACTCGGTTCATCAAGTCCATAAAAACGGCTGGGGCATTTGTGAGTCCGAACGGCATCACCTTGAACTCATAGGACCCATATCTCGACAAGAAGGCAGCCTTTCAAACATCCTGCTCTCTAATACGTAACTGATGGTACCCCGACCTCAGATCTATCTTCGAAAAGAAAGTTGCTCCCCTCAACTGGTCGAACAGATCATCGATACGAGGCAACGGATACTTATTCTGTATCGTGACCTTGTTCAGCTCCCGGTAGTCCACACACAATCTCAGTGAACTATCTCTCTTCTTCACAAACAAGACTGGAGCGCCCCAAGGTGAGGTACTCCTGCGAATGAAGCCCTGACCTAACAGCTGCTCTATCTGATCTCGTAGCTCTCGCATCTCTGCCGGAGCCATACGGTACTGTGCGCGTGCTATAGGTCTCGTATCTGGCAATAAATCTATAATAAAGTCTATCTCTCGACTGGGGGGCAGTCCTGGTATCTCCTGAAACACATCAGAATACTCCCTGACAACTGGGATCGAATCTAAGGGAATCACAACCTCCTTAGAGGTATCCTCCTCTATGTAATACAAATGAGCGGTCGAACCTCCCTCTGGGCGAGGCATCGCCACTACAAACATCTCTTGCCCCGGAATGGCAAAAATAATGCTCCCACTGAAGCAATCAATCATGGCTCTATAAGCTGCGAGCCAATCCATACCAATAATCACATCATGTTCGTGCATGTCTAAAACTAACATGTCCGCAGGTAATACCAAACTACCAATCTCTACCCCCACTTCCCGGCATATAAAGAAAATAAGGGACCCACTCCCCAGTGGTGAGTCTACACACGTCACTGTGCTCTCTACTGTGGCTAACAACCCTAAGGCCTTCACAAAATGCGTAGCTATAAAATAATGTGTTGCCCCCGTATCAAACAAAACCCGACCCATAGTACCATGGATAGGAAACATACCCTCAATCGCGGGTGGTGCGTGTGGAGCTACTGCCTGGTGGACGTTATAGACACGTCCATACTGTAATTGCACCTGCTGCACTGGAGCTGCTGGAATGGCTGGTAGGGCTGGTACCTGGGCTGAAGCTGGGAGGGCAGGTGGAAATAGTGGCCTCTGTGGCTCATTACGGGCTCCCTGCTGCTGTGGGGCCCTATCGCCCTCTGGGCAATCCTGACGCCTATGGCCATGTTTATCGCACCCAAAACATCGGCCTTTGAAGTTTCCTCCCCTCTGACCCTGCTGTCCACGGCCCTGTTGGCCGTTACCTCCACGCCACTGGCCCTGTTGGCCCTGATGTGCACGCTGTTGGCCCTGTTGTTGACCCTGTTATCGGTGCTGGCCCTGCTGATTAGGTTGGCCCTGCTGATTAGGCTGGCCCTGCTGTCCTTGCCTATAGCCCCCATATCCCTGCCTAGAATCACCTGAACGGAATCGCTTAGCAGGTTCCCCCTGATGGGAACTCTACTCGTGCTGACGAGTCTGTCCCTGAGATAGTGCCCCACTGGCACTATTACCCCCGGTCCTGCTCTCTTGCTTCCCTGCAGATGGAAGCGGTGATCCTGGCAATGTAGCAATGCGGCATTGAGTACATCAGTGAAAGTACTCAGGGATAAATTCCCAATAAGGTGCTGACGGATCCTCCAAGCTAACTCGTCGACAAACAGCAAAATCTTCTTGCTCTCAGTAGGTGCCTCATCTGGCACAATGGTGCGAAGTCTCGTGAACTCCTCCTCATACTCCGCTACAGTAAGACTCTCCTGCTTCAGGTTTAGTAATCTCCGCCTCATCTCAGTCTGAACGGCGGGTGGGAAATACTTGCGGTCAAACCGCTCCCAGAACAACTGAATAGGGATCGTGTCCCTCTCCTCCAATGTGGTAGTGGACTCCCACCACTGCAATGCGGCTCCCACCAGCTTAAAGGAAGCCAATAACTATTTTTGCACGTCAGTGCACTCATACATACGGAGATGCCACTGGATGTCTTTCTTCCATTGGCTAAATGTGACAATATCGGAGCTACCAGAGAACTCAGGGAGATGCGCTTTCTGAAAAGCATCCCGAACCCTCTCCCATGCAGATGGAAGTTGTGCTGGTACTGGCGCCACTGCCTGAACCTGGGGTGGAGCCTGCTGAATCACCGCTATCGCGGCATTCACCGCTTGAGCAATAATGGCTGCTACTTCATTTTCATTCATTGTGCCTGGTGCCGGAGCTGCTGGCTGCTCGGCCTGGGCACACCTATCTTTCGGAGCACGTCTCAGAGGCATCTGAAACGTGAACAAGTTTATTAGTCTACAGTTATTATCAAATCTCAAATAGCTGAAGACTTAAACGTAAAAGCAAGAGTACAACAATCCTAAAGATAGGGCTCTATAGCAATAACGTCAAGCTGAAAGCGAAATAAGCCGTACAGATCCTATGGACACTAGAACCTGATGCTCTGATACCACCTGCGACACCCCGCCTAATTAAATACCAGGCGATCACTCCTTTATTAAATTAAATCAAAGTAAACAGTTGGTTCATTCTCAGCATCACTGTCAATAAAAATAAATTTTCCAATTTAAAACCCTAAATAATTAAGCTAAGTGTCAAAACCATTTTCATACGTAACTTTCCAAATTTTATTTTAAGAAAAAGATTTATTTATTTATTAACATCATTCCAACAATTAATAATCACACCACAATAAACCTGGAACACAAAGTCCAATAAATATAATACATTCGTCAATCGAATGTCAATATACGAAATCTAAAGTCACAAATCCAATCTAAATAAAATCCATAGTAACAATACTGGAAATAACTGAAATACAAATGTCCCAAAAATAATGAAATAATGGAAAGAGCTACACATGCTCAACTAAATGAAAGTGCTAAGAGTGGATCCGAATGAACGAAGTCGACTATTCAAAAAACCTGCAACTCCCACCTAAGCTGCAGCGCGTTCCTTCCAAGAGATCCTAAGAAAGACGCCCCTGTGGCTGGACACCTGTAATACATACATATATATACAAGAGAGAGAGAGAGAGAGAGAGAGAGAGAGAGAGAGAGAGAGAGAGAGAGAGAGAAACGGGTCAGAGCCCGAAAGTGTGTTTGATTTAAAATACGTTTAGCAAGTATTTAAATTGATACAGGCCAATGCAACAACATATTAGGGCGACACTCTCTTGAGAAAATATCACCTCTCTTCTAATGTGCACACCTATCTCACTAACCTTCCCAACGGTTTAACTTATCATTTTATCATACTAACCTTCCCAATAACTTAGCTTATCTTAACTTACTCATAAGATTTCAAAACCGAGCAATATCATTGTTTAAAGAATACTTCCAATTATAGCAAGATTCTCGTTTTAGCTTTAATTAATTTATAAAGCTTCTAAGTGTCATATTATACTTTCACAAAACAATTATTTACTATTCGAGTCATCAACCATGTCCTACTTATCAAATCACCGTAGGCAGTTTCAAATTTCCAAATCTCATATATATATTAACTACTCGTATAATATATATAAAATAACAGCACCCCACATAAAACTATGGTGCGTGCATACTTCTACTATCCAAACCCCATACCACTCATATCAAGGGGAATACAAATTCGGAATCACTCTCGAATTGTATTAACACATACACAAACAATATCGAGGCGAAGCATAGATTCCAAGTCTCTAAGAGGATGGCACATACTTGCGTCTCTTAAGACCGTCTGAACTATCGATTCGATAGCCTGTACCAAGGATATCTATCTTCTAGGGTATAAGTCAATATCCCCCATAAAGGTCCCATCGAGATAAGACTGTCCCAGCGCTGTAACCTCAAGGATAGCAAGTAGCGCGGTATGTTTTTCACATGTATATAATATATGTACACACAATCATATAAATATACCACTTTTATCAATTTAATATAGGTTTCTCTCGTCACCCATAATTACAACATTTATCCTAAATTTCACATTATTAGTATTACGTATAACGTTTCATCTCTAACCTTAACTCAAAGGGTTTTCTCACTTATTTCGTGACACTCGTGGACTCTATTCTTCCAAGTAGAAAATTCAGTAGGTGTCACATCTACGTTTCATCGTAACTCTCTTACGCGCCTCACACTTTAACATATCAATTTACTAACCCTAAAGTAAACATCTCATAAATACCATTCTTGTCGAGTATTAATGATCCCAACCTTTATTTATACGCCCTACTGGTCCTCTATGTCTCCCAAATCATTATACTAAGAATGCCCAAGAATTATATCACGACAATTCAATTTTTAAATCATTTACAAAGGGAAATAGTAGTCTGCCAGGAGGGGTCGATCGATCGAGGTTTGGGGCTCGATCGATCGAACCTTCGATCGATCGAAGCTCTAGGCTCGATCGATCGATCAAGCAAGTCTGCGAAAATCTGCAGAATTGCAATTACGGGTTCTACCAATTTTCTTCATCCAAAACCATGTTTTTCCATTCTAAACGTCCCAAAAATCCTACTACTAACATTATATCAATATACCAGATGTTTTCAACGTAAAGCATGTGTATATCTAACATTAAACATGGATAATTAACCCAAAATCTCATCTAATCATCAAGAACCCTAGAGTTTTTCTTAATCATGGTTCTAATCTGTTTTTACCAGAATTTCCTTTTAACATATCATCAAAATTTCGTGGGTTATATTCCTCTACATGGCAAGGATTCCAGAATTTTCATATCATCAATACTACATGCATTTTCCTAACACAAATTGGGTTTTCTTCTACATAAATCATCCCTAATCATCCCTAAACTAATATGAAGATTGCACCAACGAAAATAGCAAGTTAAACACTTGCCTGGGATTCTTGGTATTCTGATTCATGGCTGATTTTGGTATGGCTGTGTTCCTCGTCTCGCGATCTACGCGGTGGTAGTGTTTGTGGTGCAAACGGAACACTTTTGGGGCCTTGGATTGTCTTGGAGCTTTCTCCTTCCCTCTCCTATGGCCGTCACTTGTGTTTTTGTTTCTAACCCTAGATGACTAACCTAAATGGCTGATATAGGTTGCTGAATTTCGTGGCTTTAATTACCCAAAAAGATGAAATGACTAAATTGCCCTCCCGAGGTACCAATTAGGCCTAAAAACGCCCCGAGACCCAAACTAAACCCCCGGGTACACTTTTCTGACTATCTCGACCCTTCCGGACGCGTTGGCGCACTCAAAATGACCATATGAATAACTTATAAAATATTCACTTTTTATTTAACAAAATTTAGTCCCGACGCGACACGGGCGCGTCCCGATTCAAATTTCCAAAATCGTCATTTAACTCACTCATGACATTCAATATAATCAATAACATATATTAATTTGCTCATTTGTAATATTCAGCAAATTTCCCATAATTACTAACTCTCGTCACGTTAATAATTATAACATAATTAATTTCCGGATTTTTATTAAATAATTCATTCACATTAACTTTAATAAATCCCCAAATTAATATAGCATAAAAATACGGGGTATTACAGTAACATCCACACGCCCTTTTACCAATCGGAATTGGTCTGAGCCTGTGTTTGTTGATCCTGTAACATCCACAGGTTGATCAACGAGCAACTTTTGTTCCTCAGCGGTATCAGGATAGGTGAACTCCGCTATAAAATCTGCTACAGCCTGTCCTTTAAGCGATGATCTGGGTTCATAGACTATATCATATTCACCGAGCTCTATTGCCCAGTACATCAATCTTCCTGATTTTTATGGCTTATGGAGGGCTTGCCTCAATGGCATATCAGTATATACTACTATGGTATGAGCCTGGAAGTATGGCCTCATTCTCCTACTTGCCTCAATAAGCGCCAGTGCTAACTTTTCCAGCCTTGGATATCTGATCTCTGCTCCTCGAAAGGCCTTACTTGTGTAGTAAATTGGTTTTTGCACTCCATTCTCCACTCTGATCAACGCCGAGCTAACCGCATTCTCGGACACTGCAAGATACAAGTACAATTTTCCTCCCATCACTGGCCTGGACAACAGTGGAGGTGCTCCCAAGTATCTCTTCAAGTCTTGAAAAGCCTTCTCGCATTCATCATTCCACTCAAAAGTCTTTCTGAGTGTCTTGAAGAATGGGAGACATTTATCAGTTGCTCGTGACACAAATCTGTTGAGTGCTGCTACTCGTCCTGTGAGACTCTGTACTTCCTTCTTCGTCGTTGGAGATCGCAACCCTAATAGAGCTTTGATCTTTTCAGGATTTGCCTCAATGCCTCGTTGATTGAAAATATACCCGAGAAACATGCCTTCTCGTACTCTAAAGATGCACTTCGTCGGGTTCAGCTTCATTTGATATTTATCTAGTTGATCAAAAGTCTGACTTAAGTCAACTAGATGATCGACTGCTTTCTTGCTTTTCGTCAGCATATCGTCAACATAGACATCCATATTGTCACTGATTTGTTCAGCAAAGACCTTGTTCATCAGCCTCTGATATGTCGCACCTGCATTTTTCAAACCAAAAGGCATAACATTATAACAATATGTTCCCCTAGGGGTAATGAAAGAAGTACTCTCCCTATCTTCAGGTTTCATTTTTATCTAATTGTAACCAGAATAAGCATCCATGAAGCTTAGCAACTCGTGTCCCGAGGTTGCATCCACCAGTTGATCAATTCGAGGCAATGGAAAGTGATCCTTTGGGCATGCTCTGTTGAGGTCGGTGAAGTCTACACACATCCTCCACTTGTTGTTCTTCTTCTTTACCATCACCACATTAGCTAACCAATCTGGATATTTAACATCTTCAATGAATCAAGCTTTCTGGAGCTTCTCGACTTCCTCATGTATAGCTTGATTCTTCTCGGGACTGAATACTCTTCTTCTCTTCTTCACAGGCTTGATCTCCTTATTCACATTGAGTTCGTGACATAAGAAGTTTGGGTCTATCCCAGGCATATCTTCATGACTCCACGCAAAAGTTTGTCTTTTGCTTCTAAGGAAAGTTATCAATTCCTGTTTTAATGAGGCTTCCAACGATGAACCTATTTGAGTAGTTCGCTCAGGGTGTTCGTCGTCCAGAATGATGTTTTCAGTAGTTTCCACCACTTGACCCTTCACGAGTTGCGACTCATCTCGGGGATCCAATGTTTCAATTTATTCACCTTCATCAACTTTATAGGTAGTAGTCTTTTTCTTTGATTCTTCTAGTTCTTCTTGCTCGGCGGATGAATAATAGCATTCCCGAGCTACTTTCTGATCACCTTTCACAACTCCTACTCCAAAGTTTATTGGAAATTTTAGGCACTGATGCATTGTAGATGGTACAGCCTCGAACTTCTTCAATCCTACTCTTCCCATGATGATATTGTACGATGATTGGACATTCTTATCCATCACGAATAAACGTATTCTTTCTGTCCGACAAGCAGGCCACGTACCAATGAATATATCCAACTTGATCATCCCAAGTGGAAATACTTTCTCGCCAGCAAAACCAATGAGGGGTCTGTGGTAAGGCTCCTGTTGAGATAGCTTTAGATTTAAACTATCGAAGCATGAGTAGAACATGATGTCTGCCGAGCTACCATTGTCGAATAGTACTCTTGAAATCATGACCTCCTTCATTCTCATTTTGATCACCAGCGGGTCATCATGAGGATATAAAACACCTGCAAGGTCATTTTTTGAAAAACCGATAACCAATTTCTCCTTGTTTACCTTTCTCGGGCGATCTTCTTCAGATAGATTTATTAGTTGAATGTACGAGCAAGCTTGAGCCTCATCGAGGTAAGCTTTTCTTTCTGCAGTAAGGTCTTCTCCTCCTGCATCTCCTCCTGTAATAACATTACAATTAAATAACCCAAAGCGTATTGAAAATGCCACTCGTTCTGGTTGCCTTGGTTTCTTGGGAAGATCGGGGTCATCCTCTGGATCAACTTCATGGTTTCTCTTCTTGTTCTCCTCTGCTCGACGAGGAGATCTAGACCTCTCTCTATTTCGATCGTTGTTTCTTCTTTCGCCTCCCCGATCAACGTACTTTGCTAGCTTTCCTCGTCGGATGAGTGTTTCAATATCATTCTGAAGAGCTATGTAATATTTGATCATATGGCCATGATCCTTGTGGAACTCGCAATATTTTTCTCTATTCCTCGTGTCAGGGTCTGCCTTCATTTTCTTTGGCCAGTTTAACTCCTCGCTGTTCTTGATTTCTTCTAGGACGTGGTTGATATTTGCCTTCAAAGGCGTGTAATTATCAAATTTCCTCAAGACCTCCCATGACGACCTATTTTTGGATTGTTTGTCACCACCATTGTTCTTATGCTCTTTCTTCTTAGCTTTATCACCTTCCACCTTAGTTTCTTTAGCGTCCATATTCTTCTTCGCAGACATAGCCTCCTTGGCATTCATAATCTTGGACGCTTTTCCCATCAGGTCCGACATGGTTCGAGGTGGATCTTTGGCCAAAGTGTAGTACAACTTGTTTGGTAGTAGTCCACTCATCAAAGCGGTAATCGCTGTTTTCTCCTCATAATTAATAACTTCGAGTTTCTTGTTATTAAAACGAGTTATATAATCTCTGGTACTCTCACCATCTTTTTATCTAACACTTAATAAATGTGCTACTCGTTTCACTGGCTTTGCTCCAAAGCAGAAATTCCCAATGAATAGCTCGGCCAGTTGAAGAAAAGTTGAAATCTTACCCCGAGGAAGACTATTATACCATATTTGAGCAGATCCGGTAAGTGTTCCCGAAAATGCTCTGCATCTCATCTCATCTGGGACAGCATAGATGTCGGCTGCAGCTTGATATTGTTCTATATGAAGGACAGGGTCAGTCTTTCCATCATATTTGGGAGTCACAACAGGTGCTTTGAACTTTGATGGTGTTGGAAAATCAACAATGTCCTGGACAAAAGGCGTTCCTCGAACAAAGGTTCGTTGTAGAGGGTTCTTGGCCTTAGACATTTCCCCTAATCTATCCTCCAGCCTCTGAATAGATCCTTTCCATGCATCATTTCCTTCCTCGGGCCTATTGGTTCGAGCAACTGATCGCGTTGAAGTGGCTTCCTGGGATTTATCTTGACGAGCAGCTGGTCGGTCATAGGATCTATCTTGACGAGCAGCTGGTCGCGACTGGGCAGATTCTTCCCTTAAATCTGATGGTCGTCGAAAGCTCCTCGACGCTGCATTAAGAGGACTTTTGTTCCTCCTAGGGCCTAATCGGTCGAAAGGAGAAACTCTACTTAATCTTTCCAATTCACTGGTCCTTTCGGGGGAGAGGGTGACACGTTGTTCAGTATCTGTGGCTCGCACTGACGAAGTTCGTCCAGGTTCATAAGAAAAATCTTCAGATTCCTCATTGCGATATGAATTAGTACGCCTAGTATGCAAATAAGGCGCACGGGTATTTCTTTGAATGCTTCGTGGTCCGGAATGGGCTGATGCACCGCCATGGAGGGTTTGGATGAGTTGTCGCATTATTTCTTGCATGACGGTCTGGCCCTGAGCCAGATTTGCCATTATTCCAGTTAGATCTGGAATAATTGGTGGAGCAGATGGATTTGTAGGGGTTCCAGCGTTTCGATTGCTGGATTCAGGAATATCCGCCATTGGTAATGGATTGTTTTTTATGAAAAACGATATTATTAGTCGTTTCCCACAGACGGCGCCAATCTGTTGATGTAAAAAATTAGATTACTCTAATAATTCAACCACGGATAAATAAATGAGAGAAAGAATTTTAAAGTGGTTCAGCCTTATAAGAATGGCCTACGTCCACTGTTGCTTTATTTCTGAGTGTTTGGGAATTCTCGATTTGTAAGTTCTATCAAGAAATTCCCTTCTGAATTCGAAGTTGGATTCGGATTCAGGTCTCCTTACAATGAGGATTGTGTAATGTATTTATATCCCTGAGGCTGTAATGTGAAAGGGTAATACATTAAATGATATACATATGAAAGGTTAATACAATTAATGCCCTCTTTGCGTGTGCGTCCAAATGATAAGCATTTAATGAGCAGTCAAACTGTTGGTATCCTGCTTTGAGGTGCATCTCGGACCGCCTAAGCTTCTCGGTACTCAAGAGTTCCTCGAAGAGACATTGTTCCTCGGAGCTTGTGAGTTCCTCGAGGAACTAGTCTTCCTCGTTGTAGTCTTGTTCCTCGGAGCGCGTGGGTTCCTCAGAATTATTTGTTGTTGCCATGTAGATAGCCACGTGTCTTCGTATGATTGGTCCATATCAGCAGATTAAATTTGGTATCAACAATGGTCTTTGTTAATGCAAAAATTCTCCATCTACGAGGACCAATCAGAAAATGACACATGTCATCCTACGTGGCAATATTCGACATCCGAGGAGAGTTGGTCGGCACCCGAGGAGTATTAGTAGGCACCCAAGGAGAGTTGGTCAGTACCCGAGGAAAATTAGTTGGCACCCGAGGAGAGTTAGTCGGCACCCGAGGAGTGTTGGTCAGTACCCGAGGAGAATTAGTCGGCACCCGAGGAGAGTTGGTCGGCCCCCGAGGAGAGTTAGTCGGCACCCGAGGAGAGTTGGTCGGCATACCAATCAGGAAGATCAAGGGATAACTATGCATTTAATGTGCATTAATGAAGATGACAGCGCATTTAATGAGCCTTAATGTACATTTATACTGTATTAATAGATGACAACACATAGCATACCAAGCAATTCAACAATTAGATTCGTTGAATGTAGACATAATGTATAAATGTCTACATACAATGAATCTCTTTAACTCCCATCACTATAAATACATGTATTCCCTTAGCAAAAAAGGGAGAGAGATCCAAGAGAACCTAGAAACCCCATACACAAGATACGCATCCTTTCTCTCTCTACACCCTATGGTGCTATTGTAAGCCCCTGGGAATAAAATAATAGTGTACGTAGGCTTTATTCATAGCCGAACCACTTTAAAAAACTTTGTCTCTTATGTGCTTAATTGGATAAGTTTTTATTTTCTATATGTATAATCAATTATATATTATACATACATCTTTTGATTCAATCATGATTTTTATGTTTATATACATAAATTAATTGTCCAATTTTTATCAGCAAAATGTTGCATATCATGATTTTTAAAATCATAACTGCTAGATTAATTCTTATTTAGATATCTGAAAAATAGTGGATTTTATAAATCATAACTTTTTGCTTGATTCTCAAGTTTCAATTTTATATCATGGAATAAATATTTTAAATGATTAAATATATCAATATATACGATGATGATAAGATTTGATAATTTTCTTTGTTGATTTTGAAATAATTTGTGAAATATCTTTGATGATTATTCAAATTCCCATTATATTTTTGTTCAAATCATGATTCTCATATGTTTATATCCATAAAATTAGAGATCAAATCAATTATATGTTGTGCATACATCTTTTAATTCAATCATGATTTTATATTCACAAATTGTTGAATCTAATTTTACAAATCTGCATAAATGTACATTTCATAATCACAAAGTTTGAGAAATTTGTGTGCATATTATATTATTTCTTCTTTAAGGAGATAAAATAATTTCTCTATATTCATAAATCTCTTTTATATGATTATATACAAATTTGATTCATTTGGAAATCTTTTAGTTTAGTCATAATTTTTATATGCACTAACTGTGTGATCGATTTCAATTTGGGGATCTGGTGAATTTTAGACTCATAAATATTATACAAATCCTTGCATCTATGGATCCACTTGAAGATTTTCTGAACAAATATGTTAGGATATGGATAAGCATTAAGAACGATTATGTATTTTCCATTCCGATATTAACATGAATTGAATCAGACCCATTTTCTCTCTCTTCAAGAAAACTATGTTCTCTGCACAAATAATCATATTATGTAATTGTGTTGATACGATCAATTTTATCAATATATAATAATCAATTATATGTTGTACATACATACATACATCTTTTGATTCAGTCATGCTTTTTATGATTATAAACATAAATTAGTTGTCCAATTTTTCATTTATCAAATCTGCAAAATATTGCAAATCACGATTTTATTAAATTAGTGGATCGGTTTTTATTTCAAATATGAATAAACGAAAATTTCATAATCACAAGTCCGTTAAATATTTTTATGGAGACACGTTTATGTACATCATATGTTTATGAGAACACGAGATATTTTGATTGTTATCTCTCATATTATTATCTGGAAATTTAAATTGTCCATTATTGAAGCCAATGCACACTATATATTGGTCGGCTGAATAATTATTCTAATCGTAATTTTTATATGATTCAGCCTCAACAAGTGCTCGGGAAAAATTATCTGCCCAATACAATTCTTGGATGCTCATCAATAGCACATAAAGACCTTAAAAGGTCAATACTGAACAAAAACACCGCAGCTAGACTGCACACAACACAGCAGCAAGACTGCAAACAACAATTCAATTAGCACCATCAGATTCATTTCATACATGCCCCAATCCTGGGCATAGAGCTTCATACTTGACTTAATCGAGTTAAGAGTAGGATTGAAGAAGTTCGAGGCAGTGCCATCTACAGTACATCAGTGCCTAAAATTTCCAACAAATTTTGGAGTAGGAGTTGTGAAAGGTGATCAAAAAGTATCTCGGGAATGTTATTATTCATCTGCCGAGAAAGAGGAGCTGGAGGAGTCGAGGAAAAAGACTACTACTTATCAAGTGGATGGAGGTGCAGAAATTGAAACATTGGATCCTAGAGATGAGTCGCAACTCGTGAAGGGTCAAGTGGTGGAAGCTACTGAAAATATCATTATAGACGACGAGCACCCTGAACGAACTACTCAAATATGTTCGTCGTTGGAAGCCTCATTAAAACAAGAATTGATAACTTTCCTTAGAAGCAGAAGACAAACTTTTGCATGGAGTCATGAAGATATGCCAGGGATAGACCCAAACTTCTTATGTCACGAACTCAATGTGAATAAGGAGATCAAGCATGTGAAGCAGAGAAGAAGAGTATTCAGTCCCGAGAAGAATCAAGCTATACAGGAGGAAGTCGAGAAGCTCCAGAAAGCTTGTTTCATTGAAGATGTTAAATATCCAGACTGGTTAGTAAATGTGGTGATGGTAAAAAAGAAGAATAACAAGTGGAGGATGTGTGTAGACTTCACCGACCTCAATAAATCATGCCCAAAGGATCACTTTTCGTTGCCCCGAATTGATCAACTAGTCGATGCTACCTCGGGACATGAGCTGCTGAGCTTCATGGATGCTTATTCTGGTTACAACCAGATTAAAATGAAACCTGAAGACAGGGAGAGTACTTCTTTCATTACCCCTAGGGGAACTTATTGTTATAATGTTATGCCTTTTGGTTTGAAAATTGCAGGTGCGACATATCAGCGGCTGATGAACAAGGTCTTTGCTGAACAAATCAGTTGCAATATGGAAGTCTATGCTGACGATATGCTGACAAAGAGCAAGAAAGATGCCGATCATCTAGTTGACTTAGGCCAGACCTTTGATCAACTGGATAAATATCAAATTAAGCTGAACCCGACGAAGTGCATATTTGGAGTTCGAGAAGGCATGTTTCTCGGGTACATTGTCAATCAACAAGGCATTGAAGCAAATCCTGAAAAGATCAAAGCCCTATTAGGGCTGCGATCTCCAACGACGAAGAAAGAAGTACAGAGTCTCACAGGACGAGTAGCAGCACTCAACAGATTTGTATCGCGAGCAACTGATAGATGTATCCCATTCTTCACAACGCTCCGAAAGACTTTTGAGTGGAATGATGAATGTGAGAAGGCCTTTCAAGACTTGAAGAAATACCTGGGAGCACCTCCACTGTTGTCCAGGCCGGTGATGGAAAAAATTGTACTTGTATCTATCAGTATCGAAGAATGCAGTTAGCTCGGCATTGATCAGAGTGGAGAATGGAGTGCAAAAACCAATTTATTACATGAGTAAGGCCTTCCGAGGAGCAGAAATCAGATATCCGAGGCTGGAAAAATTGGCACTGGCGTTGATTGAGGCAAGTAGGAGAATGAGGCCATACTTCCAGGCTCATACCATAGTAGTATATACTGATATGCCGTTGAGGCAAGCCCTTCATAAACCAGAAAAATCAGGGAGATTGATGTATTGGGCAATAGAGCTCGGTGAATATGATATAGTTTATGAACTCAGATCATCGCTAAAAGGGCAGGCTGTAGCAGATTTTATAGCAGAGTTAACCTATCCTGATACCCCTGAGGAGCAAAAGTTTCTCGCTGAACAACCTGTGGATGTTACAGAATCAACAGACACAATCTCAGACCAACTCCGGTTGGTAAAAGGGCGAGTGGATGTTACAGGGTCATCAATTTCGAGCTCAGACCAACTCCGGTTGGTAAAAGGGCAAGAAAAGATGATCGACGAGGAGCAAGAAATATCAGGGGAGGATGAAAGGAAGCAACAAATATTTCACCGCGGACAGATCATAAATTTGAAGACGAGTTACCTATATGGAGGCTATATGTATATGGCTCATCTTGCACAACAGGCTGTGGGGCAGAGATCATTTTGAACAGCCCGGACGAGGTCGACATGGAATACGCCCTACGATTCCAATTCAAAGCTTCCAATAATGAGGTTGAGTATGAGGCCATGATTGCAGGTCTTAATTTTGCAAAAATTATGGAGGCGCAGCAGGTTATTGTCTTCAGTGATTCTCAATTGATCGTAAGTCAAATGTTGGGAATATATGCAGCCAAAGGAGAATCAATAATTAGGTATCATGCAAACGTGATGGAGTTGGTATCAGAATTTGTTGCTATTCAGCTGGTCAGAATACTAAGAATGGAGAATGCGAGAGTAGACGCCTTAGCTCGATTAGCATCAGCTACTCGTACCGGGCTACGAAGAACAATCCCAATTGAAGTTTTAGTTGGTCGGAGTAGAGATGAAGATCTGACGATGAATTTTATTACCCTTGATTTAGGACCATCTTGGATGGATCCCATCAGGGCATATATATTGAGGAGGGAGAATTACCAATTGACAAGCTCGCAGCCAAGAAATTGAAGTTTAAAGCTGCTCGGTATGTATTAATTAACGGTATTCTATATAGATGAGGAATTATGGCATGTTTGCAAAGATGTGTGCATTCCACCGAGGTGAAAGATTTGATTGAAGAGGTCCATGAAGGGTCTTACGAAGCCCATGTAGTAGGTCGGACGCTTTTGCAAAGGATGATGACGCAGGGATACTACTAGCCAACGATGAGAGCTGATTGTATAGCCTATGCTAAGAAATGTGATAAGTGCCAGCCATTTTCCTCCATCCGAAGAACTCCACAAGCATTGTTGACACCCATCACTTCCCCTTGGCCATTTTCCATGTGGGGAGTAGATCTGGTCGGGCCACTGCCAACGACCAGGGGAAGGTTCAAATACCTCGTCGTCGCAGTGGATTATTTTACTAAGTGGGTAAAAACGGAGCCTCTCATTGATATGACGTACGACAAGGTGTACCAATTTATCTGGAAGAATATCATCTGTCGATATGGTCTTCCTCATGCCTTTATCACAGACCATGGAACACAATTTGACAACGAGGAGTGCGCTGCCTATTGCCATCAGTCCAATATCTTAAAGATCCACTCGGCACCAGGACATCCTCAAAGCAACGGACAGACTAAAGTGACGAACAGAACACTGCTAAATGGATTGAAGAAAAGACTAAGTGACGCAAAAGCAAACTGGATCAACGAGTTACAGTCAGTACTGTGGGCTTATCGTATTACTCCCCGAGCAGCAATTGGAGAATCACCATATATGCTGGCGTTTGGAAGTGAAGCTGTTATACCTGCTCCTTTTATTGAAAATTTTTCAGGGGAATACTAGTGCTACACACACTACTCGGCAAAACTCGGCAAAGCTCAGACTACTTAGCAAAAATATTCCTAAAAATGCCAACCTGTTTGGCTAGGAAACAAAATATTCCTAAAAATGCCAACCTCGGTTGGTTAGGAAATAAAATATTCCTAAAAATGCCAACCTGTTTGGCTAGGAAACAAAATATTCCTAAAAATGCCAACCTGTTTGGCTAGGAAACAAAATATTCCTAAAAATGCCAACCTGTTTGGTTAGGAAACAAAATATTCCTAAAAATGCCAACTTATGTTGGTTAGGAAGTACATATATTCTCGAAAATGCCAACTTATGTTGGTCGGGAGGTAAATATATTCTCGGAAATGCCAACTTATGTTGGTCGGAAGGTAAGATTATTCCAGAAAGCGCCAAAGTTGCTCGTAGAGGAAAAATCCACTAACTATGGCTGGTCGGGGATAAAAATCCAGTAACTGTAGTTGGTCGAAAAGGAAAATTTACCGACCTTGGTTGGTCGGAAACTTTTTATGAAAATGAGAAAGTGACCGAGCAACATTTTTGATACTCGTAACTTTTTTACTAAGTTGGTCGACAAACAAAACATCATTTTTTATCAAATGGTTACCACAAATTCAAACTAGTCGACAATAAGTTGATCGACAAACAACACAATATTGTTATCTTTTTAACCGATACATATGCACAGATGTAAAGTATTTTACAAGACAATAGCAATTAAGATTGCGAACAAAAATGAAAGTCTTTCATTAAAATCAAAAACAAAATACATCAGGAATGAAATACAAATTTATTACATCAATATTCCCATTCTATTGGTTTCTTCCCCTCTGCTTTTGAAACAGGTTCCTCGCCAGTAGGTGGATCATTTAAAGCAAGAGGAGAATTTATGAAGTTAATATCTTTGAGCATCCTGATATTCATCACGGATGGTCGATCTAGGAGGTGCTCGATAAAGTATTTGTTCATTTGGGGGCTTCTATTACAGATATATTTGTTCATTTGGTGGCACATTCTTATAACATCATGCAGTCGAGCACCAAATTCAACTTCACAAACTCACACGGAGGCGTATTCAGAAGTTCAGGAGGTACATTCAAAAGTTCAGGAGGCATATTCAGGAGTTATTATGCACATACTATTTAAGTTCAGAAGTCAAATTTAGCATCTACAGCACTGAGATCTTTACTACTACTATCCCGACCAATACTGAAGAAGAAGTTGTATGAAAATGTTTCGAAGTCCACCACTAGCTTGGTACTAGTCAGATTGAAGAGTTGGGTTCAAAAGCTAGTATGTTACTCGACAAAGTATTCAGAGGATCATAAATCAGAAGAATCAAGCACATGAAGTTAGCACTCAGTGGCTCGGCACAGGAGGCAGTTGGTCCGCTAGCGAAGCAATCAACATACTTGAAGATTATGACAAGCTACAAGCTGCATACTATGGCATGGATGCATCCAAATTCCCAGGGGTGATACATAGCACACGGAGTTCCTCAAAAGAAAGATTAGCAACCATCGATCAGCCTGCATCATATGTCGTCCAGGAGATAATACACTTTATGTTGAACAAATCAAGAAGATAGATCAAGAATTTCACGAGCACCGAGCAACACTGCAGAATAAATACTCCATCCTTTCAAGTAAACCATCAAGCATGGAGCATTGGGGGCTTCTGTTAACGCAAAAATTCTAGATCTACGAGGACCAATCAGAAAAGGACACATGTCATTCTACGTGGCAATATTCGACATCCGAGGAGAGTTGGTCGGCACCCGAGGAGTATTAGTCGGCACCCGAGGAGAGTTGGCCAGTACCCGAGGAGAGTTGGTCGGCACCCGAGGAGAGTTGGTCGGCACCCGAGGAGTGTTGGTCAGTACCCGAGGAGAATTAGTCGGCACCCGAGGAGAGTTGGTCGGCCCCCGAGGAGAGTTAGTCGGCACCCGAGGAGAGTTGGTCGGCATACCAACCAGGAATATCAAGGGATAACTATGCATTTAATGTGCATTAATGAAGATGACAACGCATTTAATGAGCCTTAATGTACATTTATACTGTATTAATAGATGACAACACATAGCATACCAAGCAATTCAACAATTAGATTCGTTGAATATAGACATAATGTATAAATGTCTAGATACAATGAATCTCTATATCTCCCATCACTATAAATACATGTATTCCCTTAGCAAAAAAGGGAGAGAGATCGAAGAGAACCTAGAAACCCCATACACAAGATACACATCCTTTCTCTCTCTACACCCTATGGTGCTATTGTAAACCCCTGGGAATAAAATAACAGTGGACGTAGGCTTTATTCATAGCCGAACCGCTTTAAAAATCTTTGTCTCTTATGTGCTTGATTGGATTGCTTTCATCTATTTATCTGTGATCATAAAAGTGGGATTCGGTCCAGTTTTTTGCATCAACAGTCTTTATGGAACTCGCAATATTTGGCCTTATTCCTCTTGTCAGGATCTAACTTCATTTTCTCAGGACAGTTTAGTTCCTCGTTGTTCTTGATCTCTTCCAGGACATGGTTTATATCTACTTTCAAAGGAGTATAATTTTCAAATTTCTTCAATATTTCCCATGATGGTTTTGCCTTTGACTGCTTATCACCACCATTGTTCTTATGTTCTTTCTTTTTAGCCTTATCAACCTCCACCTTGGTCTCTTTGGTGTCCATGTTCTTCTTCGCAGCCATAGCCTCCTCGGCATTCATGATATTGTCCGCTTTTGCCATTAGTTCTGACATGGTTCTAGGTGGATCTTTGGCCAAAGTGTAGTACAATTTATTGGGCAACAGTCCACTCATCAAAGCTGTAATTGCTGTTTTTTTCTCGTAATCAATAACTTCGAGCTTCTCGTTATTGAAACGAGTTATGTAATCCTTGGTGCACTCACCTGTTTTTTGTCTAACACTTAACAAATGTGCAACTCGTTTAACTGGTTTTGCTCCAAAATAGAAATTTCCAATGAAGAGCTCGGTCAATTGAAAGAAAGTTGATATCTTCCCCGAGGAAGATTATTCTACCATATTTGTGCAGATCCGGTAAGAGTTCCCGAAAATGCCCTGCATCTCATTTCGTCTGGCACGGCATAGATGTCGGCAGCAGCTTGGTATTGTTCTATATGAAGGACAGGGTCAGTTTTTCCATCATATTTAGGGATCACCACAGGTGCTTTGAACTTCGATGGTGTGGGAAAATCCACAATTGCCTGTATAAAAGGCGTCCCTTGGACAAAAGTTCTTTGTAGAGGATTATTGGCCTTAACCATTTCCCCTAGTCTATCCTCCAACCTTTGAATAGAGCCTTTCCATGCATCCCTTCCCTCCTCGGGTTATTGGTTCGAGCAATTGATCGTGTTGAAGTCGCTTCCTGTGATCTATCTTGTCGAGCAACTGGTTGCGATTAGGCAGAAACCTCTCTTAGATCAAATGGTCGTCGAAATTTTCTCGACATAGCCTTAGGAGGAGTTTTATTCTTCCTAGGGCCCAATCGATCAAAAGGAGAGATCCTACTTAATCTTTCCAATGCACTAGTCCTTTCTGGAGAGAGAGTGTGATGTGTTGTTCAGTATCTGTGGCTCGTATTGACGAAGTTCGACCCGGTTGATAAGAAAAATCATCAGCTTTCTTAGTGCGATATGAATCGCTTTGCCTAATACGCGAAGAAATTAAACGGGTATTTCTTTGAACACTTCATTGTCCTGAATAGGTCGGCGCTCCACCTTGGATAGTTTGCATGAGTTGTCGCATAGTCTCTTGCATAGTCGTCTGGCCTTGAGCCAAATTGGCCATAATTCCAGCTAGATCTTGGACATTTGGAGGAGCGGATGGATTCAGGGGGTTTTCAGCGTTTCGATTACTGGATTCAGGATTATCAGCCATTGGTGATAAATTGTTTTGGTGAAAAACGAGAATTTTAGTCGTTTCCCACAGACGGTGCCAATCTATTGATGTAAAAAATTAGATTATCTCTAATTACTTAATAAGAGATAAAAAATAAATAAGACAAGAAATTTTTAAAGTGGTTCAGCCTTGAATGAATGGCCTACATCCACTGTTTGTGTTATTATTGACTATTTGGGAATTCTCGATTACATGTTTTACCAAGAAATTCTGAGTCCCCTTACAATGAGCATGATACAATGTATTTATAGCCTTGGGACTGTACATGTGAAAGGGTAATACATAGTTGTCCAATAGGCGTATACATCTGTATGATAATAATCAGCATTTAATGTGCATTTAATCCTTTTAATTGTCTGGTAATAAATGCTCTGATCGAGGTGCAGCTCGGACCGCCTAAGTAGCTCGGTATGTACGAGTTGCTCGGAGTATACTTGTTGCTCGGAACGTTATAGTTGGTCGGGGAGGTTGAGTTCCTCGAAGTCAGGGTGTTGTTCAAAAATGTTTGTAGGTGCCATGTAGAGTGACACGTGTCTCCACATAATTGATCCACGTCAGCGGACTAATTTTGGTATCAACAATATTAAAAGACCGATTTGAACCGGACCGGACCGATTTCCATATTTATATAATAAAAATAATGTTATTGTGTTTCTTATGTATAGTTTTTGAATTAATGTATATAACTTATGAATTTAATTTGGAACATTTTATATTTGTATAGACATTTTTTTATTTGGGTTAAAAAAATCCATGTAAATATCACTTGGAGTTTCAAGTATTATTTTTTTGTATATATATTTGTGAGACAAATAGATAAAAACATTCATAAAATGTATATATATATAAAATAGGGTCAGGACCGAATTTTACTCCGGACCGGATCGAAAAAACCCTGGACCGAATTAGTAGGTTAATCGAATTAATCGGTCTGATCTCGGTCCAAAAAAATTGAGGACCGAATATTCGGTCCGATCCAAAAAATAGGCAAAACCCGAATCGGACCGTGCCCACCCCTAGTTTGTATATATAAAAAAATGTTCTTATCTTGGAATATGGAAATACAAAAAGGTTAATACTTCCAACAATTTTTATTGCAACCCACGAAGTAATCAAGGAAATGGTGCGTCGGATTGAGGCTTCTCAATCGATGTCATCAAGATCTATCATTTTGGGAGGGGGGGGGGGGGGGAATGATGGGATGATATAGTGATGGTGGGTCAGAGATTAAAGTTGATCGGAGAGTTCCAATATTGCTAAAAAATACCAGTCTGATCGGAGATTCAAACGAGATGGTTGTTCGGATATCACGAGGTTGCTCGGAGATGGTTATTTGGAGATCAAGAGGTTAATCGAAGATCACAAGGTTGCTCGAAGATGGTTGTTCAGAGATGACGAGGTTCGTCGAGTTTCATGGTTTCTTAAAGAACCTCCGAACAGGGTATTCGTGGTGATCGACCATGTGTTGGGTCAGTTTGTACCCAAACGTGAGACCAAGGTGGCCGGTGGTCTTCATGTTGCCTCGGCTTTCACCCATTTAGGGTGAATCAACGATGGGATCTAAGATGTTAATAGATTGGGTTTACATATACATATATTATTTTCACATGGTACGATTTGACAAATTCCAAATCTGAGATCGGTAAACTTTGGACGAGCTGTTGAAGTGCTTTTTTTTGGTTTGTAGGTCCGAATTATGTTGGATCATTTTTCTTGGGTTTTCGTATCAACAGTTGGATTCAATTTTTGCATAAATAGGGGTGGATATATTTTCCAGCTTTAGGGGATGCATAAACATGATGTAATGTTCAGGTGTGTGGTAACTCGACTTGTACCTTTACTTCGACCCAAGCAGAATAGTTACGACTAGGGGTGGCAATTCGGGTTAGTCGTGTCATTTTCGGCTCGCATTGATTTTTATTTCAGTCTAAGTTTTGGGTAATCTTAAATCTATACCAGCTAATCGTATCAATTTCAGATCATTTTAGGTTATTACCATAAACGAATTATCGTGTCAAAAATTGTCAGCTCTAATCACGACGCCGAAATTATACACCGAAAAAAAAGTGGAGAAGTCGGATTTATGACTCTCGAGAATGTATAGTGTTTGCTCATACCAGTTTTTTTATTTATTTAGGCACACATTAGTATCAACATGTGATGTCCCATCAGGAAACATCTAAGGGTTTGAAAATACTAGACATGACCCTAACATGTCCTTATTTGATAGCTAAAAGTAGATGATAGAAAGGTTTTATGTATATACTTTGACATTTTGTGTGGCTCGAAAAATGTACACGATTTAACGTGATTTAAAGTTTAAAAAATTTGTCCTTTGAAAGTAGGGAGTTGATTCTTTTTTTGACAAAAGTACATGTATATAATTTATTTAATATTGTCAAGTTTTTATACATGTATCAAGACATATCTACAAAGAATTTTTTTGGTCAAATCAATGCGGGAGCAGTTAACACAATCTATTCTATATACATATTTCATATATCTTAGGGCTATTAATGAAAATCATTCGCTAACTATTATAGTTGTCAATAATCATCTATAATATTTATTAACAAATATAGGCATTATATCACATGAAGTGTATTCTCTGCAATCAGTTTATGAAAATCGATGTTGAAGTCAAATTTTAGCCAAGCCTTGCAATAATCAGTGTAGAATATTTTTTTCATTCACAATTTAATAATATGCATCATGTCATCTCATGTAATAACAAAAGGTTATATAATGAAATGTGTTAAAAATCTTATCTTAACTGGAATATATTTAACACCTCTCCACTTTCATCGAGTTCCCCGTGTGCGCACGAGGTGTTATGCAATTGGAATGACGAATACCTTCCCGGTGGAGTCGCCAAATGAAAGAGAGTAGTTTAGATTTGAGGAAGCACCACATATAGCGTATGTTTTACTTGAGCAACGATGTTGCGCCTACATATTCATCTCTTCGTTGAATAAAAGTCAACGCAGTTCGTAGGTCCGTACGATACGTCGAAGAAATCATTTTTGGAGGTTTTGTAGGGCGAGGGGTGCCAAATCGAGCTAATCGCCTCTAAACTTGAGTATATTGTATAAAACTCGAGCATTCATTTTATCACTATGAAACTGGTGGTGAAACTCTTGAAAATTTGTGGGGAAGAAGAGTAAGAAGCTCTCTCCTAAAACTTGTCCCAAAATCATCATCCATCTAAATGAAGGGGAACCCTCTTTTTATAACCAAAATATCACAAGTGGGCTTGCCACTTGTCATCTTTTCTATAGAACCAAGTGTTAAATATTTATGGTGCCACTTGTCATAATATTTGTGGTGATATCTAAAAATGTTTAATTTAAATAATTTATTAGAGTGTTGTCTAGTTTAATCAGTCAAGCTCGGGGAAAGCTCGGGGAATACACGATATATTAGTAATGCATATTAATATTGCAGTCAATATAGTGCCCGGATCTCAATAAGGCTTTTATTGATCATTTAACATCATTTTATCAAATCTGTGAGGTTCATTTATTTAAGCGCCTCCTACACAAGCAAAAAAAATTAAGGTTTTCAAATCTAAGATTTCAATTACAAGAAGTTAGAGTTTTAATTAAGGGACTCATACTCAATCATTTGGAGGCTTGGAGCTTGTATAAGTAATATTCCTTATTTATAATTTGTTTGACTAATAATATGTTTGTAAAGTAGATAAATTTTATTTGACTAATAACTTATATGTTTCACGTTGGGGTATTATTTTGTAGCTTTTAATTTGTTGTTTGGTGCATTTACAAATTACATTTTAGGGATGCTCTCAACTTGGTCTCAAATTGCAAATCATGTCTTATTGTTCTTGTTTAGTACTTTAATATATTGTTGTGTGATAAATTTGTTTGCTTTTAATTTCTTGGTATGGTTGTTTTACTTGTTTATTCTATTTTCAATTTCTACTAGAAAATGTCCCTCCTATCATGAAAAAAGGAAAAACCAAAAAAAATTGAAGAAAGAACACAAAAATTAGTAGGATCACTAGATAACTATTTTAAATAAGCTAAAAAAATGAACATGTAGAACATCAAAAGTTTGAAAATTTAGAAAATGAACATGTAAAATATCAAAAATAATAAAATCTTGCTTTCGTTCTACTACGTCACAAGAAGTATTAAAGGGTTAATGATGTTATTAATTGAAAAATATTGGTTAAAAAAATAAAATTTGATGATTTAATTAATAGTTTTACTTCAAAAAAATACATATATTCTATCATTTAGATGATTCGTTTTTGTTTAATATGTATAGAGGCCAGGCCGTCACTTGGTTGCACACGTCCAAAGCCCCAGAAAGTCAGAGCCGGCCTTGTTCTTATGAGCCAAATTTTAGCCTCGACTATTATCTTAGCTTGTATAAAAAGTTAGTACACTTTTTTTTAAAGAGCATCATTTTCCTTCTAAAATTATTGACTACAAATTCATTTTAAAAGAACCAATAATCAATGTAATATTCCTACCACGAGCAAACAGGTAGGGGTAATGGGTTTGATCCGATTAAAGGAGTAGCAAATATTGGTTCCCTTTGATCGAAACCACTGAACATGCAGTACTGTATTGGTTGGCCACTTGCTGATTCACGATCGCTCCAACATGCAAAGTTAAAGAGGTTCTTTATGACACCATTTTAAAGAAAATCGATCGGTTTCATCCTCCACCCGAAACAGATTATAACGTAGAAGCCAAACATTGAAAACTCGAAGGTGCTCTCTTGAGCTTAAAGTTTTGTCCCCGTATGGATCTGTTTCTAATTATGGATCACACTTCAGACGCTATGCTCGTGGGCCATTTGATCTGCTGGTGCTGGATACCAAAATATATATGACTTGGCTCAATGGAAGCAATTAACAATTCCTTTCCATCAAAGGTTTCGCTGTCTTAATCATACGGATGACAAAAGGCATAACAGAATATAACCATGGAAGATACCACTATATAACTCCACCAAAATTTATACCCGACACTACAGCACAACATTGTTCGTACAATCATTTTAAATCATGTAGTGGTGCTCAGAAATAATTTTGATAGTGCTTTTAGCATCACCTCTTTCAAATAAAGCCCATATCGGGTGTCAAAATCAGTACAATTCATATTTTACTTTTAGCCTTGTACAATCCACTAAATAAAGTCGTGTTCAAGCACTCAATTCAAAACTTAATATTTAATATGATAAGTTTCTAAATAATTGAACTTATCAAAATTCTCTTTTCAAAAATAAATGAATTGCATCCATATGAACCAAATTTTGAAATCCCAGCGATAACGCATCAACTGGATTTATATGAGGTATATAGTGTATATATAGTGTAAAAATATTAGAACTCTTCAATATCCATTGACAAAGTCATACATCTTCTTACCATATCAACAACTTAGACCACCAATGAATTAATTATATTTGCCAACTTCTTGAATCATCCACCACCACTGCCTTACAAATATAGAATGGAAGCTTAAAAAAGTAAGAATAAACAAAAAAAAAAACAGCATGGAAACAGTTGGAAACTCTATGAATTACTTAAAAATAAAAGAATTGGAATGCCCATCAATCGACTAACTCCTTACACTCTCGAGGTCATGGCCATCAACCCAGCACGAGAATAAGTAATATAGAAAACAAAGCTGGGATGAAAGGTTTGCAAGCTTCATTTGTGTCCCGGTAATTGTAACATACTTTTTATCTCCAACGATTCCACTATTTGCTCATCTAGAAACATTTTCTGTGCACGATTGATGGACCAGATTCGTCATACTCAGCCTTGGCAATCCACATCTGCACTCAGACCACCAATAAGAGGCCAGTAAGAACATTGCATACAAAGTGTTATTATGAGGTGTTACGCCAATGGACACAGCCTTGTATGTTAGTCATCAGGACGCATTCACGTACTAAAGCATTCACAAAAGCTTTCTATCATTTTAACCATGAGCCTAAATAAAATTCTCTTAAGTATATGAATAATGAGAAACAAACCTGCTGGAAGGTGCTGAGTGATGCCAGGATGGATCCTCCTATCCAGACACTGTACTTCCTCTCGGGTGGTGCCACCACCTTGATCTTCATGCTACTCGGGGCTAGCGCAGTAATTTCCTTGCTCATCCTATCAGCAATGCCAGGGAACATGGTGGACCCACCACTGAGCACAATATTTCCGTAAAGGTCTTTTCTGATATCGACGTCACACTTCATGATAGAGTTGTATGTGGTCTCATGAATTCCTGCTGCTTCCATTCCAATCATTGAAGGCTGGTAAAGGACCTCGGGACACCTGAACCGCTCAGCACCAATGGTGATCACCTGCCCATCAGGCAGCTCATAGCTCTTCTCTACAGAAGAACTGGTCTTGGAAGTTTCTAGTTCCTGTTCATAGTCGAGGGCAATGTAAGCCAGCTTCTCTTTCATATCCCTCACGATTTCACGCTCGGCTGTGGTAGTGAAAGAATAACCACGCTCCGTTAGTATTTTCATCAAATGGTCTGTGAGATCACGGCCAGCCAAGTCGAGACGAAGAATGGCGTGAGGGAGGGCGTACCCCTCATATATGGGGACTGTGTGGCTTACACCATCACCCGAATCCAGCACAATGCCTGCAAAGGTCAAGACAGACATTAAGACACAAGGGCCTCGTATAACAAATCATCACTACAGCCAATTGAGATATCACGTCACGCAATCCAAAACCATGTTTATTTAGTTCCATATTCATCCAAGACAATGGGTAACAGAAGTTGAAATGTACAGACACTGATGTCATGATCCGAGTCTTAGAAAAATGTTATAAGCACGGGGATATTCGATATATTGACATCACGTTAAAATATCGCTATAAACTCAGCACACAAATTTATTTGGGTTTTTGTCGAAATTTTTATGTTGGTAGATGTTGAATGATTTTAGAACACCCTTGAGGAATTGTTCAGTTTATCAAAATGCCTGAAAAGCTAACCTGTGGTACGGCCACTGGCATACAAGGAAAGAACGGCTTGGATAGCAACATACATAGCAGGGGTGTTAAATGTCTCAAACATGATTTGGGTCATCTTCTCACGGTTAGCCTTGGGGTTAAGAGGCGCTTCAGTTAGGAGAACGGGGTGCTCTTCTGGGGCAACACGGAGCTCATTGTAAAAGGTGTGATGCCATATCTTCTCCATATCATCCCAGTTGCTAACGATACCATGCTCAATTGGGTATTTCAGAGTTAATATACCACGCTTGGATTGAGCCTCGTCTCCAACGTATGCATCTTTTTGACCCATTCCAACCATCACACCAGTGTGTCGAGGGCGGCCTACAATACTTGGGAACACAGCCCTTGGAGCATCATCCCCAGCAAATCCAGCCTACATGTAGACATAATTATCACTTCATTTGTATAAAGAAACAGAAAATTAACCACAACTGTCACAAAGTAGCATTTAGTAAATATTACAATTAGCATTCTAATAAAAAAGACAAAGAAACCACAAGTAGTACCTTAACCATTCCCGTCCCATTATCGCACACGAGGGGCTGGATATCCTCAGCGTCGGCCATCTTATGCTAACTAAAATAAAAATGTAGCATCAGTGAGGCAGTTAATAACTGTACCATAGATAAGGCAAGGTGTCCGGATGTAGCAAATATGAAACAAAACAGGCATTCTATCAAAATGAAACTACTTTTTGTTTGAATATATAATTATAACAGGAGCAAAATTAAATAAAAGGGCCTCATTACAACTAGGGTCAATTATTAAATAGTCCCTACTATAAATATATATTTTTTAAAAAGGACACATATTTTTAGTTTAACCCATTTAGTCCCTCAAGCACTCAATATCCCAGCGGCACTCCCTCTCCAAAATATGTGCCAAAGGACTTTTTGAGCCAAAATAAAAAGTTTGGACTAAATGGGTATTAAAAAATGTCCGAGGGACTATTTGTTATATGTCCCTTACAACTACCTGCCAAGAACTTAACATAGCACAACGTAGGTAACTTCTTATAACTAACAAAATTTTAGGTAAATTTTGTCAGGAAAAAAAATGGCAAGACATATAAAACCAATAATCAACATTTTTGAATTTCTCTTTTTTCCTTTAAATCAAACAAGCTGATAATTTACCCGAAAAACTCAATCCTTCAAAACATTCATTAACAACATTTTCTTGGTTTATTCATTTATTTATTGTTCTTATCCTTTTTGTTGAAAAATACAAATAATAAGAAAACCGAAAATCAAGAAAATACGAATGACAAAAGCAGCGAGAGTAATAATCATTGAAAACAAAACAGATAGTCCTATCAAAAAATGGTTGCTGTAAACACCCATGAATATTGAATGGCTCCATGGGTTTCAATAAATATGAGTTTCAAAAAAGGATTAATATGAGTTCTTGGATCCAATTTATTCGTAAGATATGGCAATGCAGGTTTATTAGACACCCAGAAATTCAAAATAATTACCCACCACCTGCACAAAATATATAGCATTAAATACAACATACAGATTGACAAGAATGCAGAAATGGAATTCATTCATCAAAATGTACCTGTGGAAACGGTAGAGTTTGTGTTGGTTGGGCAAAGGGGAGATAGTTTGCTTATATCAAGAGAGAGAGAAGCGATATGGGCCGTCAGCTTATTTTCAAATATGGATACACGGACACGCTGACACGTCGTAGCTGCCTTGATCAATGCTGGCCACACGGTACACCCCCTTCCGCTAATCAAGTCTTTCATCCTTTTTCTAATTTTCTTAAAACCCTATTAGCTATGTTCTAAAAAAGGTAAAGGACAACCTTTTTTTTTTTCCAAACAAAACCAACTATATCGTTTTAACGAAAGATGGGATACATCAAGATGCAAGGATTCCACCAAAAAAGATGGGACATAATCGATCCAAGCACAAAAGTTTCTAACATTTTTGGTATTTTGAGCCAAAACTAGGACTTATCTATTACTAAGCTTTTTGATAAAAGAAAAATTAATCTTATGGCGTTTCGAAATTTGTCTTTTAATTGATTCGATGCATTTTTCACTCTCGAATCAATCGTCTTCCTCATTGTGGAGCTTGGAGGTCACAATCTAGCAATTCCCCTCATGGGTGAAATGTGAGAAGCCATGGTTGATAGAAAATTCAGTTGCAATGCTAAATGCAATAACTTTTGTGTGTTCACCTATCGGTTGCCAAATTCGAAGAGATAAAGCTGCAAGAAGGTCATCGCCGCAATCATGAATAATGACACCAGCACCCGAGCTTCGAGAACATGTTTGTGACATCCAGAACATGTTTGTGAGGATAATCTTTTAGCCAAACTATTTTGAAATCAGAGTATTGTTTTGAGGTTCTAGAAACCAACTCGCAAGCATTGTTTTCCACTGTCATACCCCGTATTTTTAATGATTTTAATTATTGAATTAATTGAGGATTAATTGACTTTAAAATGGGAAATTTATTTATAATTAATTCGAATTTAAATAAATAATTACTAGCGTGACGAGAGTTAGTATTTATTGATGTGAGTTATGTTGAATATTACTTAGTGACTAAAGTACTATATGATTATAAAAATATTAAAATTGTCGTGAGTGATAAATACGGCAGTTACAGTAAACCTAGTTGGGATGCGCGTGTGAGACGTGTCAGGTCCTAAATGAGAAACAGTAAGGTAATTTTATTTTTAAATTATTTGGATGGCTGTTTTGAGTACGCCAATGTGTTCGAAAGGGACGAGATAATCAACAAAGCCTACTCAGGTGTTTAGTTTGGGGTCCGAAGCAGTTTTAGGCCAATCCGACACCCCGGAGGGGTATTTTAGACTTTTGAAATTTTGAGATTTAATTATGGACGAAAATTATGATTATAAACTGTCTGTACGTGGGTGAGTTAGGGTAATCAACTGACAAACCCAATAGAGAGTTTGAGAGGAAGGAGGAGAAGAGATTTCTAGGAGCTCCAAGGCCAAACCTAATCTTCATTCGTCAAAAATACCATCAAAGTGTAGATCGTGAAGAGAGGATCAAGCGGATACCAATTTCAAGCGATGATTCAGACCTTCGTGATTAAGGCAAGTGTTTATCTTGCGAAATTATTGAGCATATAATGTTCATGTTAATTTAGTTGGTGATTTGTTCATGCTATTATGGAATTGGGACTAAAATTGGGCTTTAAATCTACGATTATGGTATAGGTTTTGCATGTAGATGAATAATAATATATTGGGGATTAGAAACCTGAATTTTTATGTTGCAATTATGAATTTAAATCTGGGTTTAGTTGTGATTAAGAGTGGTTATGTGAAATTAGGGCTTTTTGATGATTTGAGGAGTAAATCTGAATTCAGATTATAATTTTAAGGATTTGATGTTAAAAACATATTGGAAATCATTCTATTACTAGTGGGTATAGTTTTAATTCGTTGAATTTGAGTTAGAATAGGTTTTTAAGATATTTAGATGATGAAAAGATGGAAAAACGCAAGTTTAAAACTGATAGGGACGAACTGCGGTTTTCTCGTTCGAACGACCTAAGTCATTCGAACAAGAATTCCAACGACATATCCAACGAGAATTCAGAGAGTAGTTTGTTCAAAGTGGAGTATCTCATTTGAACGACCTCGTTCGAATGAGATTCTAACGAGAATTCAGAGCCTTAGTTCATTCGAAGTTTCGTTCAAACGAAAATTGCCCAGTTTCTAACGAGATTTCAGAAATTCTAATTTTTACCCGGTCGAGTTAAAATCTTTGGAGGTTAATTCAAGTTAAAGGTAATGACCTACGCTACCCTCGAGTGACTTTAATACATAGTCTAGTGGTGAGAATATTGTGTAACTACTAAGGGTATATGTTGGAATAAGAGGGCCTTATGGAATATATACGATAGAGAGATTAATCGTACAGATAGAATAACGTGATTATTAGAGATAATAATACTAATAATACTACATATAAATTCGGGAACTTGGGTTGCGTAAATACCTAATGATCATTATAGGTTGTGTGTATGTACCTATTGATTGAATTATTCTATGTATAACATACCTACGCTGCTTGCTATCGGGTGGAGGTTGCGCGTTGTAGACGACTATATCTTGAGGAGCCTTCGGGGGGATTTTAATTCATATCATTAGAACATAGAACCTTGGTATAGGCTATCAGTGACAACGATATTGTTGACGGTCATATGGGTGTGTAGGTATGTGCATATCTTATAGGCTTGGAACTATGTTCACCTCCAATATGTGTGTTTGTTTTTATTGTTCGCGAGAGATTAAACCTATAGTCCTTCATGCAATAAGCGATGCACCGGGACATGATAGCAGAGTATGAATTGAGAGAGAGAGATAAATATATGTATACATATTACTTATTCTACTGTGCATGATTAGTAGATATGAAAGTAATGATACCTTAAAATATTCTTAACGAGAAATAAGAATACCTATTGTTGGTGCAAAAAATTAGACTATGCTAATTAGTTGATCACGGATAAATAGAAAATGAAGAGACAAGAGATTTTTAAAGTGGTTCGGCTTGACTGAAGATGATACGTCCACTGTTGTGTATTGCTTTGCGATTGTTTAATTGCCTCTCTTTTCGTCTCCCTCTGTATATAGGGTTTATAATGCATTTATAGCCCCCATCGGGTGTACAAGAGCTGGAATATCAAAGGATGTAAATGTCTTTATATCGTAGACATTTACATATGTACAATCATTAATATATATAACTATTGGTGTTTGCCTATCATCGTTGGTCGCCATCCCTAGAGTTGGTCGGCATTCCATCTGTAATAACTAGGATTAATCCCCCATTGTATAACACGTGTTAGTATCTGAATGGTCCATATAGATGAATAATTTTTAATATCAACAGAAGCCCCTCATATTTTATGCTTGAAGTTTTTATAAGAGTATGGAGCATTTGGCTCTTAAAATTGCACGGGAAACAATTTTAGGCCTGGTCGATTACCGAATTCCCATACTTGTAAAAATGTATGGTTTAATTATAGGGAGATAATGCATGTGGCATTTTTGAAATTATCCACCCCTTTAACGAATCATTTTTGGGAAAATCCGTCTTTTCTGCCTTTTAGCCGCCACCAGTTCAATCGACGCTGCTTTTTAATCATTACCTTTCCAGTTTTTGAGGCAATCTATAAAGAGAGGGAAAAGCCAAGAACTTTTTATATCTCAAATCTTCTGAGTGTTTCTGGGCTACAGTGTCTTCAAGCTTTCTTTTTCTTTCTCAAACGATCGTTTTATGTTCTTCAGTTCTTGTTGAATCCTTAAATCCTATAAGAATTCTTTCTTTTCTCTTTTATTCTTCATCACGGTTTACTCTGTTGATTCTCTTGATAAGTTCATAAATGAATTCAAAATTCCATCTCGGGTTATTTTGGAACACGCTATTTTACCTCCTGATTTTTTTCACTTGTTGAGGGTCACTGGTTTTCATCTATTTTTATAGCTGAATGCGGGTTTACTTTTTCTCCTAACCCATTGTGTCTTGATTTTTGTCAATACTTTGACATTGTTCCATGATTTTTGTCAATACTTTGACATTGTTCCAACTAGGGTAGCCCCCAGTACGTGTAGAGTTGTGAATGGAGTGTATAGTTGAACCAAATTCATGGAACCCATCTAGGGATTCCAGAGATAATATATTGTTATAAATGGGTAACTAGCGACACCACTTTTTATTTAAAGACTAGGGCAGTAAATAAAGTGTTAGTAGTTAATCCTCCAGACTCCAATAGGGATTATTTTGAGTATGGGGTTATTGTTAAAAACTGAAAACACGCCCCTTTAATTGGAAATGCCGAGTACCAAGGGCCTAGGTGCCCTCCTTTTGGCAATCGGATAGGTTATTTCTCATTTAACTGCTTTTTCTTATACACATTTGTTTAAATCTTACACTAATTATTGCTCTGTAAATTTTTATTACAGTTGATCAGAAGAGAAGGTGCCCCAAGGAGAGTGAAGTGAACCTGAGGGAGTTGAAGTTTATTTGGGGACTTCATCAAAGGATTGGCGAGGAGCACGCCAGGTCTGCATCTTATTTGTTGCAGTACAAGAACATAATCTCTTCCTTTGTTGCTCATCCTACTCCTTCCCGTGTGATTGACCTTGAGCAAGAACCTCCTTCCACTTCCTCAGCCACTGCATTTGGCAGTGGTGACTTTGTTACCCTTTCCCCTTCCTTCTTAGATTCAAATTTTCCCTTTGCCGCATCTATGGGGAAGAGGAAGATTCCCAACATTTTGGGAGATATTGCTGCCAATCCCCCTTCCAAACGAGCTGAGACAGGGGTGAAAAAGAAAAATGAGATTGGGAAGAATCCCCCCACTAAACAAATTGAAGAGAGATTCATGATTAGACTAAAGAAAGGGATGCCCTCTAAGTTTGTAAAAGGTTCTTCTGCTCATCACGACCAATGTGAGTTGGTCGACATATCTTCTTGTGCGTCTACAGTGGTCCTTGTCACTGGATTGGCAAGATAATTAATAAAGTCTAGGATTTTACCAGACCACAGGAGTACTAGTGATGTATTGCCTTGCTCCAAGAGTTCTGACAGGGATGCTCAAAGCCTTGCTCTGGTATATTCTTTTTACCATCTTTAATTACTATCTCTTGATTTTTTCTTCACTATATTGACTTTCTTTGTTGTTATTGTGCAATTCCTCATTGACTTCAACAATATGTTGGAGAAAGATGCGGCTTTGAGAGCTTCTTCCTCTAGTAAATTTGAAGAAACTTTCAACGAGTTAAAAAAGTCTATGTTTGATTCCCAACCAGCATTGGCTACTGAACAAAAAAAATAGGAGAAGAGAATGAAGACTGCGGAAAAAGATGCTAAGACTGCTCGGGGTCTGGCTGATAAGTTGCAGAAGGACTTGAATACTGAGAAAGTCAGGTTTACCTAGCTATAGAAGGACCTGGGTGTTGAGAAGGTGAAGAGAGCTAAGTCAAGAGAGGCTGGATTCAATATAGGTTGTGATAAGGCCTTTGGTGCAGCTTCTTCGCAAATTTTGCAAAGAAAAAGTGCTTCAAGGTTGGTTGGTCTGCTACTCTGGTGGAGGTCAGCACTCTAAAGGATTTCAAGTTATTCTCTCGATATGATCGTGGGACTCCTCTAAATCTAGATGAGGATGTTGATGATGGGGGTTCCAATGAATCTTTAATAACGGTGGAGTCTGCCTATCAACACCAGGACGTTGATTCCAATGTGCCCTCCAAAGTTAATCACCCCCCTCCCTCAGCTCCTGCTTCTTCTTCAGCTAATCCTGAGGCAGATAAGAAGAAGGTGTAAAATCAAGTAACTTGTGCTTCCCTTTTTTCAATAGTTGTACTTTTTTTTCTTTTTTGAAGATGTATTTGTACTTCCCTTTTTATTAGTAAAAAGAGAAATATTTGTGTTCATCTGCTTGTGTTTTTCAATACTTTACACCTTGTTGATTGGCAACTTTCTTCTTCTTAATAATTCGTGGATAAATTGGAATATTTCTCATCTACTGACTCCGAGCTACTCTAGAGGTATAATGAGCTTTTCAAAGTTGGTCATTTATCTCTGACTGATGTCGACCTACTGCAGTTTCTTGGAGAAGGGGTATCCGAGCAAGCCAAAGAGGCATATGTTCATCTGTAGTGTATTTTTGATCGTTTGGTGACCAATAATGTTGCCTACTTTGAAAGGATTAAGAGTTACAAGAGGAACACAATGAAGCTAGGGCACTTTTGCATGAAGATTATGAGAAAAAATTCCAGGCCCTTAGTGAAGGTTGGGGCTTTGAGCAAAAGTTGGATAAGTTTGCTTCTCATTTTCGAAGATAGGAATTCTTATTAAAACGTGAGACATGTGAAGCAAGGGACATTGCAAAGCATCTAGAGGAAGAAAATAATAACTTAAGAGATGAACTTGATGCTCTGAACTCATCCACTGCTATTGTTGCTACTACAGATGAGGGTCATTCCTTTTTCTAGATTGAAAATGCAAGGTTGATGGAGGAGTTAAAGGCTTTGAAGAAAATGAAACTTGCTTCTTCATCTTCCCGAGCTAGAGTCAAGCCTGGCAGAGGTACTACGGAGGAAGTCAGGACCAACAGGCCCTTGTTGATCAAGCTGCGCAATCAAAAGCTAAAAATCGAGCTATTACTGAGATGCCCAGAAGCTACACACCTTGTCTGAACAACTATCCACTTAATCTTCTCAATTACAAGCTAAGGATGGAGTGTTAAAGAAGATGCATTCTCCGGTTGACAAGTTAAACTTTCAATTCCATAAGAAATCAAGAGAAGTGTGGATGCACGGGTATAATGAAGCTTTGGGGCATCTTGATGATAAGCTTCAACAAGCTAAGAATGAGTGATACAAATGGGGTTGGATCAATGCTTTGACAGTGATGAAAGTGGATCAAAATAGCTCATTGTGGGACCAATATGATCCAAGATTGCTTAAACTTAACAATCCTCCTTTCAAGTTAGATGTCAAATGGATTCCTATTCATCGTATTCCTTAATTCTTTATTTCAAAATACTTGGGGATTATGAGCTTCATGATGAATTAGAGATCATCCAACCTCCTCACCTACTTGATCGTCCTAGTAGCAGTAGTACCATAATGCTTCTGGATTTTAACTTCATTAAATCTCCTTATACTTTAGATGATCCTCCTGTGGGCATGAATTATGTTTCAAAAGCTGAAGGGAAACATCATGCAGAATGAAGCTTTGTACTTTGTTTTATTTACGCAATCATATAATTGATTTAATTGAATGAATGGAAATTTGATTAACTTATCTTATGTTGAATGTTAATCCTTTCTTTACCATTAATTCTATTGATACAATTTGTTTAAGTTGAGTATCAATGATCAATGAGTGAAGATGTTATATTAGTATACTTAGATTCAAATCTAAATTTACAGCTAATTAGATGAATACATAGGTTCTACTAGCATACTTAGATAAAAATCTAAATTTAGAGCTAGTTACCCATGTGTCTCCAAAGGTTTTACTAATGCACCTAAGTATTGGATTTTTGCATTAAATACCAATGGTGTTGTTGATACCAAAATTAATATGCTGATATAGACGAATCATAAGAAGACACGTGTCGATCTACGTGGCACAATAGCAACGAGGAAGGTTATTTCCCCGACCAAGTCATACTCACTCCGAGCAGCAAGTGTACTCCGAGGAGCGCTAATACTCCGAGGAACTCCAACACTCCGAGGAACTCCTGAACGACGAGCATCTAAAGGCGGTCCGAGCTGCATCTCGGCCACAGCATTAATTACCAGATAATCAACAGTTCAACTATTCATTGAATGCTTATCATACAGACATATACTCTTAAAGGGCATTAATTGTTTACCCTTTCACATGTACAGCCTAAGGGCTATAAATACATTGTATCACCCTCATTCAAGGGGACCGGATTTTCTTGATAGAATTACATATCGAGAACTCCAAAACACTTGGCAATAACAGAAACAGTGGACGTAGGCCATTCTTATAAGGCTGAACCACTTTAAAATTCTTTGTCTCATTTATATTTATCTGTGATTAAATAATTAGAAGCAATCTAATTTTTTACATCAACAGATTGGCGCCGTCTGTGGGAAACGACTGTTGTTATCGTTTTTCACCAAAAATCATTCATCATCAATGGCAGATAATCCGGAATCTAGCAATCGAAATGCTGGAAATCCTCCAAATCCCTCTGCACCTCCAGATCTGGCCGGAATTATGACGAATCTGGCTCAAGGACAAACCGCCATGCAAGAAACAATGCGGTAACTCATACAAACCCTTCATGGCGGTACACCTGCACATTCGGGATAGCGAAGTGGTCAAAGGCAAACTTATTTACTTCCTTCACGATCCAGGCATACTGAATCATATCGTAATGAGGAATCTAATGATTTCTCTTATCAACCTGGGCGAACTTCGTCAATACGGGCTACAGATACTGAGCAACGTATCACTCTCTCTCCAGAGAGATCCAGTGCTTTGGAAAGATTGAGCAGGGTGTCTCCTTTCAGCCGATTAGGCCCTAGGAGGAATAGGAGTCCGCCTAAGACCATGTCGAGGAGTTTTCGACAACCATCAGATCTAAGAGAGGGATCAGCATAATCACGACCGGTTGTTCGTCGAGATAGATCTCAGGAGGCCACGTCAGAGCAATCAATTGCTCGAACTAATAAGCCCGAGGAAGGAAATGATGCGTGGAAAGGTTCCATTCAGCGGTTGGAGGATAGATTGGGAGAAATGGCTAAGGCGAAGAATCCCCTACAACGAACTTTTGTTCAAGGGACACCTTTTGTCCAGGCCATTGTGGATTTTCCTACCCCGTCGAAATTTAAAGCACCTGTGGTGACCCCCAAGTATGATGGAAAGACAGATCCTGTTCTTCACATAGAGCAATATCAAGCTGCTGCCGACATCTATGCTGTCCCCGATGAGATGAGATGCAGAGCATTCTCGGGAACTCTTACTGGATCTGCCCAGATATGGTACAACAATCTTCCTCGGGGTAAGATTTCAACTTTCTTTCAGTTGGCCGAGTTGTTCATTGGCAATTTCTGTTTTGGAGCAAAGCCAGTAAAACGAGTAGCACACTTGTTAAGTGTTAGACAAAAATCTGGTGAGAGTACTAGAGATTACATAACTCGTTTTAATAACGAGAAGCTGGAAGTCATAGATTATGAAGAAAAGACAGCAATCACCGCCTTGATGAGCGAGTTGTTGCCTAACAAATTGTATTACACTTTAGCCAAAGATCCACCTACAACCATGTCAGAGTTGATGGCAAAAGCAGCCAAAATCATGAATGCCGAAGAGGTTATGGCTGCGAAAAAGAATATGGATAAAGAAACCAAGGTGGAAGTCGACAAATCTAAGAAGAAAGAGCATAAAGGCAATAGCGGTGACAAGCATTCCAGGACTAATAAGTCGTCATGGGAAGTCTAGAAGAAATTCGATAATTATACTCCTTTGAAAATGGGTATTCATCATGTCTTGGAAGAAATCAAGAATAACGAGGAAGTTAGATGGCCAAAGAAACTGAGGTCGGACCCTGATAAAAGAAATAGAGATAAATATTGCGAGTTTCATAAAGATCATGGTCATATGACTAAAAACTGCATAGCCCTCCAGAATGAGATTGAAACGCTCATTAGACGAGGAAAGTTATCAAAGTATGTTGATCGTAGAAATGAAAGAGGAAATGAAGACAGAGCAAGAGAGAGATCCAGATATCCTCGTCGGGCAGAAGAAAATAGGAAAAGAAATCATGAAGATGATACAGAGGATGACCCCGATCTTCCCAAAAGGCCAAGGCAACCAGAACGCGAGGTATTTTCAATACGTTTTGGAGAATTTGATTGTAATGTTATTATAGGTGGAGATGCAGGAGGAGGAGATTTTACTGCAGAAAGAAAAGCTTACCTCGGTGAGGCTCAGGCTTGCTCATACATTCAACGAATAAATCTATCTGAGGAAGATCGCCCGAGAAAGGTAAACAAGGAGAAATTGGTTATCGGTTTTTCAAAAAATGACCTTGCAGGTGTTTTATATCCTCATGATGACCCGCTGGTGATCAAAATGAGAATGAAGGAGGTCATGATTTCAAGAGTACTAGTCGACAATGGTAGCTCGGCAGACATCATGTTCTACTCATGCTTCGATAGTTTAAATCTAAAGCTATCTCAACAGGAACCTTACCACAGACCCCTCATTGGTTTTGCTGGCGAGAAAGTATTTCCACTTGGGATGATCAAGTTGGATATATTCATTGGTACGTGGCCTGCTTGTCGGACAGAAAGAATACGTTTATTCGTGATGGATAAGAATGTCCAATCATCGTACAATATCATCATGGGAAGAGTAGGATTGAAGAAGTCCTGAGGTAGCATGCCTTGTTGATTTCACCGATCTCAACAAGGCATGCCCAAAAGATCACTTTCCATTGCCCAGAATTGATCAATTAGTGGATGCTACCTCAGGACACGAGCTGCTCAGCTTCATGGATGCTTACTCTGGCTACAACCAGATCAAAATGAAACCTGAAGACAGGCAAAGTACTTCTTTTATTACCCCTAGGGGAACTTATTGTTATAATGTCATGCCATTTGGTTTGAAAAATGCAGGAGCGACATACCAGCGGCTGATGAACAAGGTTTTTGCCAAACAAATCAGTTGCAATATGGAAGTCTATGTCGATGATATGCTGACAAAAAGCAAGAAAGCTGCTGATCATCTAGTTGACTTAGGTCAGACCTTTGATCAATTGGATAAATACCAAATGAAGCTCAACCTGACAAAGTGCACATTTGGAGTACGAGAAGGAATGTTCCTCGGGTACATTATCAACCAGCGAGGCATTGAGGCGAATCCAGAAAAGATCAAAGCTCTTTTAGGTTTGCGATCTCCAATGACGAAGAAAGAAGTACAGAGTCTTACAGGACGAATTGCAGTGCTCAACAGATTTGTATCCCGAGCAACTGATAGATGTCTCCCATTCTTCAAAACACTTCGAAAAACTTTCGAGTGGAATGATGAATGTGAAAAAGCCTTTCAAGACTTGAAGAAATATTTGGGAGCACCTCCAGTGTTGTCGAGGCCAGTAATGAGAGAAAAGTTATACTTATACCTGGCAGTATCAGAGAATGCAGTCAGCTCGGCATTGATCAGAATGGAGAATGGAGTCTAGAAGCCAATTTATTACACAAGTAAAGCTTTTCGAGGTGCAGAGATCAGGTACCCAAAACTGGAAAAATTGGCATTGGCATTAATTGAAGCAAGTAGAAGAATGAGGCCATATTTCCAGGCCCATACCATCGTCGTGTATACCGACATGCCATTGAGACAAGCCCTTCATAAGCCAGAAAAATCAGGGAGACTGATGTACTGGGCAATAGAGCTCGGTGAATATGATATTGTGTATGAACCCAGATCATCATTAAAAGGGCAAGCTGTAGCAGATTTTATAGCAGAGTTTACATATCCTGATACCCCCGAGGAACAAAAGTTGCTCGCTGATCAACCTGTGGATGTTACAGGATCAACAAACACAAACTCAGACCAACTCCGGTTGGTAAAAGGGCTTGTGGATGTAGAAGGATCATCAAATTCGAGCTCAGATCAACTTCGGTTGGTAAAAGGGCGAGAAAAGATGATCGACGAGGAGCGAGAAATATCAGGGGAGGATAAAAGGAAATAACAAATATTTCACCGAGGAACTCTGTCCGATAAGAAATTTGAAGACGAGTTGCCTACATGGAAATTATATGTAGATGGGTCATCTTGCACAACAGGTTCTGGAGCAGGGATTGTTTTAAGCACCCCAGATGAGATTGACATGGAATACGCCCTGCGATTCCAATTCAAAGCTTCCAATAATGAGGCGGAGTATGAGGCCATGATAGCAGGTCTTAATTTAGCAAAGATTATGGAAGCGCAACAAGTGATGATATTCAGTGATTCTCAATTAATTGTGAATCAGGTGATGGGGACATATGCAGTTAAAGGAGAATTAATGGTCAAGTATCATGCAAAGGTGATGGAGTTGTTGGCAGAATTTGATGCCATTCATTTGATCAGAATACCAAGATTGGAGAATGCACGAGCAGACGCACTGGCCCGACTAGCATCAGTTACTCATATCGAGCTGCGAAGAACGATACTAATTGAAGTATTAGAAAGTCAGAGCATAGATGAAGACCTGACGATGAATATTATTACCCTTGATTTAGGACCGTCTTGGATGGATCCCATCAGGGCATATATTGAGGAGGGAGAATTACTGGAGGATAAGCTCGCTGCCAAGAAATTGAAGTTTAAAGCTGCTCTGTATGTACTAATTAATGGTGTTTTGTATAGACGAGGAATTATGGCAGGTTTGCAAAGATGTGTACATCCCTCCGAGGTGAAAGAATTAATTGAAGAGATCCATGAAGGGTCCTGTGGAGCCCATGTAGTAGGTTGAACACTTTTGCAAAGGGTGATGACGCAGGGATACTACTGGCCGACGATGAGGGCTGATTGTATAGCCTATGCTAAGAGATGTGATAAATGCCAACGTTTTTCCTCCATCCGACGAACTCCACAAGCATTGTTGACACCCATAACTTCCCCTTGGCCATTTGCCATGTGGGGAATTGATTTGGTTGGACCACTGCCGACGACCCAAGGAAGATTCAAGTACCTCGTTGTCGCAGTGGATTATTTTACTAAGTGGGTAGAAGCTGAGCTACTTATTGATATGACATACGAGAAGGTGTACCAGTTCGTTTGGAAAAACATCATATGCCGATATGGTCTCCCTCATGCCTTCATCACAGACCATGGGACACAATTTGATAACGAGGAGTTCGCCGCCTATTGTCATCAGTCAAACATTTTGAAGGTTCATTCAGCACCAGGCCATCCTCAAAGCAATGGACAGACTGAGGTGATGAACAAAACATTACTAAATGGTTTGAAGAAGAGGATAAGTGAGGCTAAAGCTAATTGGATAAATGAGCTACAGTCAGTATTGTGGGCTTATCGAACAACCCCCCGAGCAGCAACTGGAGAATCACCATATATGCTGGCATTTGGAAGTGAGGCCGTGATACCTGCCGAGTTGGGTCTTCCAACACACAGAGTGCTGAATTTCAATTCCCCAGTCAGCGACTTAATGAGAAGATTAGATTTGGACATGCTCGAGGAGGTTAGAGAAGAGGCAACCATTAGGAATGCTGCTTACCAACAATGAACAACTCTATTCTACAACAGGAGGGTGAAGAAATGCGACCTAAAAGAAGGAGATTACGTGCTAAAGAAGGTCATTCAGAAGCACAATAAGTTGGAAGCAAACTGGCATGGACCTTACCGAGTTACAGAGGTTGTTCGACCAGGAACTTACCGAATAGCAACTCTAGAAGGAGAAGAATTTAAGAATGCATGGAATGCTGAACATCTACGCAAGTATTATCAGTGATGTAAAATGTAAAGCAGTTCCATCGATATGAATAAAACGATGATACTTCACCATCTTCTTTCCTTTTATTGAAAGTTTTTCGGGGAATACTAGTGTTTAACACTACGCTGCTCGGCAGTAAAAAGAAGACGATAGTTCAAGCTCAGACCAACTCCGGTTGGTAAAAGGGCGAGAATAAAACATACTCCTTTGGTTAGGAGGCGTACACTAGCTCAGACCAACTTCGGTTGGTAAAAGGGCTAGTGGACATGATAGTTCGAACCCAGATCAACTTTGGTTGGTAAAAGGGCGAGAACAAACCATACTCCTTTGGTTAGGAGGTGTACACTAGCTCGGACCAACTCTGGTTGGTAAAAGGGCGAGTGGACATGATAGTTCAAACTCAGATCAACTCCGGTTGGTAAAAGGGCGAGAACAAACCATACTCCTTTGGTTAGGAGGCTGACAACACTGGCTCAGACCAATTTTGGTAAAAGGGCAAGTGGACAAGATAGTTCGAACTCAGACCAACTCCGGTTGGTAAAAGGGAAAGAACAACACTCCTAAAAATGCCAATCTCGGTTGGTTAGGAAACAAGATATGCTCTCAAATACCAACTTAGGTTGGTCGAGGGGTATGATTATTACAAAAAGTTCCTCGAAGAACAAAATATTCCAAACTAAATCAAGTATGGTTGGTCGGGGATAAAAACCCACTAACTGTAGTTGGTCGACGAGGAGAATTTATCGACCTTGGTTGGTCGGACACATTTTATGAAAAAGATAAAAATTTACCAAGTATAGCTGGTCGGGGATAAAAACCCACTAACTGTAGTTGGTCAACAAGCGCAATTTAACAACCTTGGTTGGTTGGAAAAAATTTCAACATTTTTATACTCATTACTTCATTATTAAGTGATCGAGCAACATTACTAATACTTTTTATACTCATTACTTCATTATTAAGTGATCGAGCAACATTACTAATACTTGTAATTTTTTATTACTAAGTTGGTCGATGAACAACACAATATTGTTATGCAAGCACAAATATAAAGTGTTTGACAATTACAAGACAATAGCAATTAAGATTGCAAACAAAAATGAAACTCTTTCATTAAATTCAAAATGAATTACACAAATTTATTACATTGATATTAAATTGTGTACTAATTATTACATCAGAATTTCCTATTCTACTGGTTTTTTCCCTTCTGCTTTTGAAATAGGCTCCTCGCCAGCAGGAGGATCATCCAGGCAAAGGGGAGAATTGATGAAGTTAATGTCTCGAAGCATTCTGACGTTCATTATTGAAGGGGTGTCCAATAGATGCTCGGGACGAGATACCTCGATCTGGGAATGAAGATTGTAATCACCAAGGTATTTTACAATTAAGCTCCGAGGAATGGCACGAGCTGGGATCCATTCCATGTCCAAATTATATGGTGGCACGGGAAGGTCGAGAACCCCAGGATCATAATAGTCCCACAGGTAGTGTCCCTGTTCGAGCTTCATTACGCCCAAGGCATTCAGCCAACCTTGCTTGTAGCCCTCGTTATTGGCATTCTGGATACGATCATCCAAATGGAATAGTGCCTCGTTGTATCCAGCCATCCAGAACTCCCTGGGCTGTTTATGAAATTGAAATGTTAACCTTTCAAGCTTCTCGTGAAGACTCTGGATGAAAAGTTCATTAGTCTCCAACATTGAGTTCTTTGAAGAGAGTTGTTGTTCCAGTTCTCTAACTTTCTTGGATAGTTCAGACAAGGCTTTATTTTTTCCAATCAATTGGAATGCTTGGTTTTTCAACGCTGATTGAGTACGAGCTTCTTCAACAGTACGACGAAGACCTCTTGGTCGTCCCCGAGCAGGTTGAGTACTTTGTTCCTCGTCAACATTCTGAGCAACTCTTCCTCATCCACGAGAACCTCTTCCTCGTCCCCGAATAGCAGTGGAAGGCCCAACTCTTCTCAAAGCCTCTAACTCTTGCCTCAATTTGGCATTCTCAACCTCTAAAAATGAGAATCCTTCATCGGTGACCGGTACCAAGGCGGTGGAAGATGAAGCTGCAGACTTATACTGTGCCAGCTCTTTCTGCAAATTGTTATTCTCTTGCTCCAGCAGCTCGGCAATCTGTTTACATGCTTCAACTTCACCCTTTAGGGTTCTCTCCCTAACATCATATCCAGCGATGAGCTTCTCGTAGCCCTTCTCGGAAGAAAGCTGCTGATATCTCTTCTCATACCCCTCATGCAACAGGGCGGTTGATTCTTTATACTGATTCTGAAGCTTTTCTAAGGTACATTGAAGATCTTCAATCATTTCGTAGTAAGCCACATTGTTGGCTACAGCACGATCAAGAAGACATTTCAAGAACTGATAAGCTTCGACTGCCTGTTCTGAAGCATCATGACCAAGGATGTCGGCAACTTCTGATGCACTCAGGTCTGTGTGACCAGCCTTATAATATTCATGACATTACTGCATCAACTTTGTATCATTAGCAGACAGAAGATCCATCCTAGCCAGAAACTAGCAGAGAAAGAAAAAAATAATCATCAAAAAGAAAATCAAGGCAGAGAACATATAGAAAAGAGACAATCATATGGAAGAAAAGAGCTCAAATTTTATTAGATCATAGTGCAGAGTTACAAAGATCTTGGTTACACTAGAAAAAGAAGAAAAATAGGAAGAGAATACCGAACAACTTCACACCTTTTCCTTGTCTCCCAAGACTTTCTCGGGAGGCTGGGACGAGGAGCTTGGTTGCTCGGTAGGAACAATAATTTGGATTGCATGAGCTGGAACTTGTTCAGGAGGAGCAGGCAGAGATGAAAGCTCCTCGTCAGTAGGCTGGGTAAGGATGGGATCACCCACTACCATTGAAGATTCTTCGGAGGCAGCTTCATCCTCTTCTTCATCTTCAATAGGTGGGGGAGGACCAGGAAGATGCTGTTTAAATAATTCTGAGTCCTCATTAACTTTCAATTCTTGCAGGGCAGCAACCTAACCATCTCGGAAGTATTTCAGACTCCCATATTGCACTTGAGTCATCATAGCTGCTACCCCCTATTCCACCGTTTGTCCCAACCTGTGTTGAAGGACTTCTTTATTGCCATTTTTCTTTTTATCTTCTCTGAGGAGAGCTTCTCGAATAGAAGATCCTCGGTGGCCTTCAACTTAGCTTCCGCCTCCTCCTTCGGGCGATTTACTTCTCGCAGAAGGGTTAGCTCTTCCTCAGCCAATTTCAACTTATTTTCAAGCTCCCCAAAGTTCGTGAGCTTCTCGGCATACTTCTTTTTCTCTCCCTCTAAATCGTTCACTTTATTTTCCAACTGCACCTTTTCTGCTTCAACTGCAACCAATTTCTTCTCCCATTCAGCCCTATCCTCGTCATACTTTTGACGAGAATCCTTCAAAGATTTGGTTAACCCTGACAAAGCATCCTCCACTCCAGACGAGGATCTAGAAGCCTTTATTGCTTCATCCTTCTTCACAATGGTGTTAAAACAACTCACCAGCTGAAAAAAGAAAATAATGATAAGTCATCACAGAGATACATGTATTGATGGAAAGAAAGAAAATTCAAAATAAGATAAACTTACTGAAGCAATGTGACGAGTAGCCAGGGATGTAAGTGTATCCCTAGACATATTCTCTTCAATTCCTTGGACTTCAGGAATAGTCCAAGTCTTCACCGATCTCATTGCGGAGCTCGGGGGAATGATAGTTGGAACACCAGCTCCACTAACTTGGAGCTGGGAAATGTTTTCAGCCAAATTGACCGAGGATGATTTCTTCAGTCTCCTCGGTGACATTTCAGCAGTTTCAACCAAAGAAGAACTTTTGGTTGGAGAGATGGTGACCACTTCCATAGAATCACTTTTCTTGCTCGGAGCCACTGGGGGCTTCTCGGCAGCCTTCTGAGGAGCAACAGAAGGGGCAGCATCTACTTTCTTTGTCCCCTTTGGGACGTCATTCTTGTTTCTTTTCCCATCTCCAGCAGAGGTGGTCTCCTCAAAGAGAGCAGGAACTCTTCTTTTACCCATTTTCTGGCTTAGAGGAATGTGAGATTCTGGAGAAGAATCCTCAGGAATTGACACTGGATCACTAGTGATGACCACAGGACGAGCAGTAAAGGATGATGTATAGCTCCTGTACTGCAACAAGTATGAAGCAGATCTGATGTGCTCGTCTACAACTTTCTGATGCAAACTCCAGATAAGTTTCAAATGCTTGATATTAACTTCAGCTTCCTTTGGAGTTTTTCTCTTACTGTCAACTGCAAACAAATACATAGTGAAATATCAGTCATACATTTTATCAAACATAATGAGATTATAATTTCAGAAATAAAATAAGATGAAAATAACCTATCCCATTGCCATATGGAGGGCATCTGGGACCTTGATATACTTCATCTCCAATCAAAGGGGTATGTTGCCAATTTTTGATAACTACCCCATGTTCAAAATAATCCCTATTTGCATCAGGGAGGTTGACTACTAAGGCCCTATTCAAAAATCTGGTTTTTAAATAAAAAATATTATCTAAAACAGCCCATCTATAACAGTACATAATCTCAGGAATTCCTATACGGGTTCCATGAGTTTGATTTAACCTATACACCCCATTAACGATTCTCCATGTGTTGGGGGCTATTTTTGCAGGAACAACATCAAAATAATGACAGAACTCTAAACACAGAGGGTTTGGTGGAAAAGAAAATCCACATTCAGCAATAAAGAGGCTGGGGAACCAGTGTCCCTCGGCCAAACCAAAATAATCTAAAGGCTCAGAAAGATTCTCCAGAGTTACCCAAGAGGGAATAGAAAAATCAGAACGGAATTTCTCAAGAGATTCAATAACATAAACCATGGCGAATAAAAGAAAAGAAGGAAGAAGATCTTACAGGGAAAAAGGGAGATCTGTTGACAATGAACGAAGAAAAGGATGAACGCACGCACTAGAGAGAGAAAGAATATGGACAACTCGAAAGCAGAAATTGGAAAAGGTAGAAGACAATGGGATTGCCTATGAAGCTTAAATACTTTGCCTTGGGAAACGGCGAAAGAAATGATTACAAAAAAAGAAACTATTACGCTACCGGCGGCTAAAAGGACAAAAAGTGCCCGAAGATCGAAGCGCTCATAAAAATTCAAAAAGGCAGATTCTGCGAATCTTAAAGGATGTTCGAACACGGAGAAAATGCTCCTAAAAACCAGGAAAGTCATTTAATATTGCCATATACCGAGAAAGAATGTTCCATATTCCTCAAAGTTCGAAAAATGAAACATCGGGGGCTTCTGTTGATACCAAAATTAATATGCTGATATAGACGAATCATAAGAAGACACGTGTCGATCTACGTGGCACAATAGCAACGAGGAAGGTTATATCCCCGACCAAGTCATACTCACTCCGAGGAGCGCTAATACTCCGAGGAACTCCAACACTCCGAGGAACTCCTGAACGACGAGCATCTAAAGGCGGTCCGAGCTGCATCTCGGCCACAACATTAATTTCCAGATAATCAACAGTTCAACTATTCATTGAATGCTTATCATACAGACATATACTCTTAAAGGGCATTAATTGTTTACCCTTTCACATGTACAGCCTAAGGGCTATAAATACATTGTATCACCCTCATTCAAGGGGACCGGATTTTCTTGATAGAATTACATATCGAGAACTCCAAAACACTTGGCAATAACAGAAACAGTGGACGTAGGCCATTCTTATAAGACTGAACCACTTTAAAATTCTTTGTCTCATTTATATTTATCTGTGATTAAATAATTAGAAGCAATGTAATTTTTTACATCAACGGGTGTGACCAGGTGTTTGTGGAATATGTGTTTATGTTCCTCTTGAGGAACCTTTGCAACGTTCTCCCTATACTTTGCCCAATAGGATAAAGATCTTGTTCTATCCTTATGTTTGAGGACCAAGTTTCTTGAGGATTTAACATCCCATTGACTTGGACTTCGTGTATCAACGATAAAGTTTATGGCTGCTCCGAGAAACTTATTGCTTCTGTCGAGCAACTTTCGGGACAATATTTGCTGAGCCGAGCAATAATTTTCTGAACCAAGCAACACTTTATAACTTTTTGTCAAGCTAGTGTAGTGCATAGTGATAAGCACCCAAAAGTGTACATTTTATACCCCGAATAGATGTATTTTAGTTGCTAATTCTCGAAAATTATGGTCTTATGTGCGTAAATATTCAATGTGCAGGCTTGATTGCGATTGCAGTTCAAAAAGTGTTATTTCAAGGCAAATTGCATCAAGAATTGAGCTAATACCCTGTCCCGTAACCTTACCCGAGCCTAAACCTAGCGTAAACCTACCCGAACCCCATGTGTGTTTAGTTTGTGCCTTTTTATATTTTTTTTATATTTTTAGTTAGAGTCGTTTTATTTTTAGGTTTATTTTTAATTTATTTTGTATTTTCTAGGTTTTGTTTTCTATTTTTCTATTTTATTTTTATTAGTATATTTTTATTTTATCTTTATTTTTATTAGTTATTAGTTTTATTTTTATTAGAATTAGTTTTTTTTAGGATTTTATTTATTTTTAGATTTATTAGATTTTACATTTTTTGTTTAATAGATTTCTATTTTTATTTTTATTTTTATTTCTTTTTAGTTTTATTTTTAATTTGTGTCTTTTATTTTATAGATTAGAATTTTATATTTTTTTGTAGATATTAATTAATTTCATTTTCATTAGTTAGTCTACAATTTTTAAGGGTCACAAATTAACACACACACACACCACTTATCCTACACACATCATACACACAAACCAAACCTTCACCGTCACCCAAATTCCCATACACACACCTACCCTACACCTCACCACACCTTATCACACGTAATTTCATCTTCAACCTATCACCCTCTCTCTCTCCTCTCTCCTCTAAACCCACCAAAACTCCATTAACAACCACCTTTAACCATTTCTCATACACCATTAAAACACCCCAATCTTCCATAAACCCACCTCCATATCTACACCACCAACACCCACTTTATACCTCCTACAAACCTCCACCATCATCTTTTAACCATCGACCCATCCAAACCGGTGGTGGCCCCAAACCCGACCCCAGCTGCCCTAACCCGGCAACCCGAGACCTGAGCCTTTCCGACCCCAAACCCGAAGGAACTCGCCTCCGAACCGACGACGCCCGCTCCCTCCGGCATCCTACCACCTGCTACCCACAACCACGAATTCCGATCCCCTAGCCCCGTCACCGAAAACCTCCCTTAAATGACCCCGCGCACTGAAACCGCCCCATACCAACACTCGAGAACCCGACCAAGCTAAACCCGTGATCTCTTCAACCTGGAACCATCAATCACAACACCCAACCAAAAACCCATTTCCTTTCCAAAAGCCACGACTTCTACCTGCTTCTAAAATCCCAAACAACACTAAAAGTCAAAATACCAATTATCCCACGTGTGTTTGAAAATACACCTATTACCCTTTTCCCAAATTAACCCCCAACTAACACCTCTTAACCCTTATACCCAAAATACCCCATAACCATATCAGATTTTTTATTCCCCCTCACTCCCATTACCTCACACAATCCATTACACCCCAAACCACATGCTCACCAAAGCCTATTTTCCTAGTTTAACCCCTTAGCTCCATGTGCATATAAAAGAAGACCTCAAGGCCATTTGAAGATCTATCTAGACTTGTAGAGAGAATTTTAGAGAGAGATAGTTAGAGTAGAAAATAAATTAGGTAGAACATTTTGTAAATAGTTTTATTTTATTTTATTTTTGTTAGAGATTAGGGAGTGAGAAATTCAATTGTGTGTTTTTATTATTAAAAATCATTTGGAAGCTCTAATTAAATGGATGATGTGCAAATTTAAGGATTAAAGTCCAATTTCACTCAAGGAGATTTGGTTTGATTGTTCTTCTCTTCTATTTCATTTTATTAGCCTTTGATTATTTGTTCATCATGTTTAATATCATGTTAGGCTAAATCCCCCTTTCAAGGGATGGGGTGAACCCTTATTTGATATTATTTTAATTTAATTAGCTTGATTACTTGAAAATTCCCTTTGAATATTAATTTTGATCCCTCACCCTTAAATTTACGACTCGAGAGAGGGTAAATGATTTTCGAAAGAAAATCAAAATTCTAAGTTATAATACCCATTTTAGATTCGAACTAGAGATAGGGGTTTCTTAAGTGTGAAATTATTCCTTGAATTTCAACTCTAAAATTCATTTTCTAGATTTACATAAACTTTGATAAATCGATCCTAGCGAGTGATTAATTAAAAGGAGTATAGATCTATTTTCTAGAGTTGTGGGGTTACACTTAATTTTCTAAAAGATTACTATTAAAATTACACTTGCAACGAGAGTTGATTTGTAGTTTTGATATGAATTTGAGAAAATAATAATTAAATAAATTAATTAGAATAGCTAAAATTTGTAGTGTAGTCCCACTCCTTCATTGCTCTCACATTTATTTACCTCATTTTATCTCTTATTTTAGTGTTAGACTTTATGTTTCATTTTAGTCACTTTTTAGTTAGTTATTTTCTTCTCTCATTTTAGTTCAGTGTTATTTCACTTCTTCTCACCCAAAAATTGTTTTAATATTTGAAAATCTAAAAAAAAAATAGAAAAAGTAAAAAAGCACAAAAAGAAAATAAAAAGTGAATTATAATTGAATTTGTCTCTAGTTTCACCCCCTTGATGTGGATTGATACCCTTACTTACCGCTCTACACTTTAGTTTGATATTATTTTGTAGGTACTTGGAGGCTTTTGACTAGAGGAGCTTTTCAAGTAACGAAAAAAATACATATACCGAAAAGTTCTTTTTATCAAATGGCGTCGTTACCATTCTTGGGAGCGTGAAGCACTTGGAGCGGATTTCATATTGTAGTTCATTTATTTTTCGCACTTTGTCGCTTTAGTACCATTTTTGCATTTTATTAGAAGGCTTATATTTAGGATTATTTTATTATTGGCTTGTATTGCGGTGCATAGAGACATCATTATATTTCATTTTAAATTTGTAATAAATCGAAGATAAGCGTGATAGGGAAACTGGACAAGGTAGAGAGAGTGCGTTCAAAGGCGAGGATTTAGAAGCCTCTCTACCTTGGGTCGATAGGACTCCCAGGGCCGACTGAGATAGGCGTGATATCCCCCCGGTCAACTCAAATTTTTTGGCACCCTACGACGTAAAAAGCGTGGGAGGTACATTTCTAAACTCTCATGTCTCTCATGTTAGCGAGTCAATTATTGTGTGAGCTTGTGTGCTCTTATTTGATTTTATGCTCGCATTTATTTTCGAATGGTGTGATGAATTAATTGACCAAGACCTTTACTCGGTCACTCACGAGAAGGGATTTCATCACCCGACTCACTCGCTTACCATTGTGTGCTACCCTATCCATCACTAAATTTAAAATCAATTAACTAGGTAGCCCAATAGGAGAAAATTTTGCAAAGGCGATCACTCAGTAATTCCGTGATTTTTTATCTCCCGCGGACTTAATTAAAATTTAACTACCCTTTCACTAATTTTGAAGATAAAAATTGGATATGTGCTAGTTAGGATTTATCCTTAACTTGTGTGTGTGTCCTATTCATTTCTCAGTGGTAGATTTTAGTTAGTTCGTCCAATCAAGAGCCCATATATTTTTCCCCACCTTTTCTTCCAAAAAAAAATCCAAAAACATTTTCTTTCTTTCATTTTTTTAGACAATCCAAAAATATTTTCTTTCTTTCTTAGATTTTTATAAAAAAATCAAAAAACTATATTTTTTTTACTTTTGAAAAATTTTAAAATTCCAAAAAAATATTTCTCTCCTCATGGCCGAAGAACGTCCCTTACGGGACTATTTTGATCATTTTCCATTGACACGCGACACGTGTGAGAGTGATCCAGTGCCGTCTCTTAATGATATTCTTAGTGGTTTCACCTCTCTCACGAGTACCGTTGATACTCTTAACCCATCTATGCGCGCACCTCATATTCCATCACCATCGGTGTCAAGTGTCAAGTGTCGCATACCTTGTCGTGCACCCACTGCTCCTATGCCGATCAGTTGTCCCATGAGTGACCTTACTTTTCATATCCCTATGAGCCCACCACGGAATATGTGTATCCATATGACACTGTTTCGGAACCCACCTCAACCTATTATCATGATGAACCCAATCCCGAGTGGTGTGAGTACCCCAGTTATTCGTGGAGGCCTGATCACCCTTCCACACAATACGAATCCCAACCCGATGTTGTGGATCCTCACACGTTCCAATAGTCGTCATGGCAACCTTGTGCACCCATTCACGATCAGTACCCTCACTATGCACCCCATAGTATCAACCATAATATCAATGTCTCATATTTCCATCTTTTTACACCTAAGGAGGATGATTGAGTTCATTCGTTAGGAGTATCCGATATTCATCATGCACATTTGTTATGTTTGTATGCATTGATTTTCCTATTGAATTTTCTCACACCCCTACATTTTCGCAATCATCGACTTTGTTGTTTTTGTGTTCTTTCATGGTGTGATTCTTTGTTGTATATTTTGTGTGAATTTTTTTTGAAAAATACTCAAAAATAGTTTGTTTACTACCTTGTGACATTATCAATTTGCATTTATTTGTGCTTCTCATATCTGTCTATTTGGGGACATCATAAAAAAGGGGGAAATGAATTATGGGGGAGAATTGGTGTTTGGTTGATTTATCAATGATTTGCTTAAGCTTAATTGATCTTTGATTTTTCCAGGTCATTATATTTCAAACTGTTGCGTGTCAAGGGTATTTTTCTTTTATCTCATGTGTCTAGGTATGTAATTGATGATTATTGGATTACACACCCTGATGAGAAAAGATTTGAGAGTTTCTGAAAAGTTGAAGCTGAAGATGTTGAAGTTTGATTGTCGACATGTCAGTTAGTATTATCCGTTTGAGGGTTTAATGGGGATATTATCTTGTATGTCATTTGCTTTATTGAGATAGCATAATTCGGATTTTTATGCATGTACCGGCATAGACATATGGGGAGATTCGTAAGGACATAATTTTATAAATGTTCGGGGTAGAATCTAGGAATTTTTTATTTGTCCTAGATCTCAGTATGTATGTCTGATACCGCTACATTCGGCACGTCAACATGAACATCTACGATGGACTTGATCTGAATCCATGCATCCACCATCTTCACACGTGCATTATGCTTCGTGCGACGTGTTGCTCAACTCATTCCCTTTACTCCATTTCGCGTAATTGGTAAAATGGTTTATTAGAGTTGTTTATATTCGCATAAATATTTGGGAATTTTTTAAAAAATATTTTTCGAAGTCTGATTTATTTTTATCACAAAAGCAAAAAAATTTCTAAGTGTAGAAGCGGACTTGCCTGAGTCGTCGAGCTCGCGAGATCTCATTCAAACGATATCGCTCAGTCGTTCGAGCGACATAAGCATGTCGCACGATCTCGTTTGAGTGACGCGTGTCCTTTGTTCAAGCGACGTCGCCATCTCAATTTTTGTATAAATATCTGGGTTCATTCTACACGTTTTCAAAGTCTTTTTCGCACACGAATTTCTGCATTTTGCAACCCAGAAAACAGACTTCATGTTTTAAGGTTTCATGCCTTCTTTATTCACATAACCGCTCCGATATATGTATGTGAATCTTTAAACCTTCAAGAGGATCATTTGTACTCATTTGGAGTAAATTGTGGAGAAGCCGACTATTTTCCAATGCTACATATCTGGAGTTCTTGCGGGAGATTTCAGGCGATGACATCGGAACTGACACCTGAGGGTATTTTGTATGTCACTCTTATTTTCATTGTAATCTGTGTAAACCGTTCTTTACAAATTATGGTGAAAATAAAAGGTTTTACCCCTTTGGGGCATTTTTTCTCACTTATGTGTTTTGTTTGTGATTGAATGTTCTTGCATGATCATATTGTCTTTAAACACACCTAAATGCATGTTTTAGGATTTAATTGAAAATTTGAGTTTAATTAAATAATTTCTTTGTTTGAACAAAAGCTCACTCTCAGTAGACTTCCGTATTATTGCCTATCTATTCCGCGAACACCTTATTGACCATCCTTTGATATATAGCACCTGCATTTTGCAAACCAAAAGGCATAACATTATAACAGTATACCTCGGGGAGTGATGAAAGAAGTGTTTTCCCTGTCCTCAGGTTTCATTTTTATCTGGTTATAACCAGAATAAGCATCCATAAAGCTGAGAAACTCATGTCCTGATGTAGCATCCACGAGCCGATCTATTCGAGGTAAAGGAACGTGATCCTTTGGTCATGCTTTACTTAAATCCATGAAATCCACACACATTCTCCATTTGTTTTTCTTTTTTTACCATAACTACATTGGCCAAACAGTCCGGGTATTTTACTTCATTAATAAAAGATTCTTTCTGAAGCTTTTCGACCTCTTCCTGTATGACTTGGTTCTTCTCGGGGCTGAACACTCTTTGACATTGTTTGACTGGTTTAATTTCTTTGTTTACATTCAGATCATGACAAAGTAAATTGGGATCTATCTTAGGCATCACTACACCAAATCTGTCGAATTGTTATGGTCATTGACCTTGACGAGTTGGACTTATCAAGGTCAATGACCGTGATAATTCTGGGATGACAAAGAAAATTATCACGGACGTGTCACGATCATTGATCGTGACAAGCTTTGTCACGATCATAAACTGTGACAAACCTGTGACATTTTTTGCAAGCTTGTAACGATCAACGACCGTGACAATTCTGGGTAAAATTAAAAAAAAATGCTGGACAGTATGGCCCTGCCACAGGCCAGCAGTATATTTGTACCTATTATAGCAACATTATACCTGTTCAAACATCATATATCCAAATAAAATAAAGATAATCCAAATATACATTCAAAACAATATGCATAATGATATAATCTAAATATAATTCAAATGTAATAACTTAAAAGAGATTCAATTCAAATAATGTCACTACATGTCTGGGTTAGGTTAGCTCTGAGGAGGTGAGTAGGACACACGATATACGAATTGATACACCCACCAATATACATCGTACCGCATTGTTCGTGCAACCACAAGGGGGAGTTCTCCTTCCCGAGTATCACATGCGTGACGAGCACCTTGGACTCGATGTCTTGAAGAAAACATCCATGAACTGGCATACCTTAGACGGTATTTGGGTCCCTCAACTCCCACCCTATCCACTGTCCATCAAATATGTCCAGTATAAACTCGCTCGGCCAACCAAGTGTCGACATCGGTCGGTTGAAGGGAGCCAAATAGGGGAGTGGATCATCAAAGTCCGCACGTATCGGCGATGAAGCAGTAAGGTCCACATCCTCGTCATCCTGCACCTCCTCCTCCACCTCCTCCACCTCCTTATCCTTACCTTTCCCCTTACGGTTTTCACCTAACGAATGCTTCATGAATGAGAACATATCTTGGATCATCGCCTCCAAACGGGCCAGCTTCGCGTCATGCGAGTCCACCATTCGAGCCAACCCGATGTCGCTCGTATCCAATCCGATGATCCTAGATTTGGCCACCCGCGAGGTCACCTCCCTTGTCAGCGCCAAGCACTTGGCTGAGTGAGTCTGTGGATAAAGATCCCTTGTTGGCATCAGACTGCGACTCATGCACTTTCTTAAGTTTTGCCTGAAACGACAAAAAGCACATGATTAGTAAAATAAGTAAATAAAAAAATTATAACGTTATTAACAAAAAGTAAACTATAGGATTACTTATAATCATGGTCGAGATGCTCGGGGACACCTCATTATCCTTCCCCTTATTAGTTCGAATAGACACATAAGTATCGAGCCTATGTGGCCTACCCGTGTCCCCTGAAATAAAATAAAGTAAAATTAGTATCGACCCCGCAAAGTAAAATAATGCAGAATAATATATTTCTGTAGTTATAAAAAAATTAAATCTTACCATCATCCTATGCTCCACCTCGGCGTATGATGTCCGGTCGGAGTAGTGCACGTCCGTCTTTTTTGTCCGGTTTTCCCTCCCCGATCGGCGAGATGCCAATTATCGCTCCCCGATCTCATTGTCAATGAATTGTTGCCATTTTGCCAATGAGATCGGCTCCTTCGGCGGGATGGATTCACTCATTCGGATAACGAACTCTCGGGTCTTCCCAAAGTACCGGGTCCACATATTTTTCTTCCACGTCTTGCTCCCTTAACTGCTCCAAGACGGAATTGAAATCGAAATTGAAATTGAAATTGAAATCGAAATTAAAATTGAAATTGAAACTGAAATGTTCATATAAATATAAATACATTACCTGTAGTGCCACCCAAACAGCTAACTTGAGCTCATTTGACACCTCCCTCCAACTACTGTACCCTGGGCCGATGATCGTCTTTACCAGCTCGATGGATCTCGCTAATAGCGTCGTCTTGTTCTCGACATCCATCCCCAATTTTCCATATTTGGGGAGCCTAGGGGCCGAGGAGCCCTTTTTGCCTTCGCTACCACCGAGCCCAGACGACATCATCATAACCAGCATCATAATCCTCGCCTTAATACCTGAAGGTGACATTTGCTGTAAAAATATGTTGTTATTAGTACAAGTAAAAAAGAATTAGAAGAAGACATGCAAATATGTACAATTACTACAAATCCAAATGAATTGTTACTGTTTAACACCTCAATTCTAAATTCCAAAACAACAACATCTAGCTCATAATATGTACAATTACTACAAATCCGAAACATCCCCACCCCCACCCCTACTTCCCACACACGCACACTACACAAGAGGGAAAATGATAAAGTGGAAATCAATTAAAAGCATTAAAAATGGATTTATAAAGTACAAATTGGAATATTTATTACAAATTGAAAAATTATTTCAAATTCGGGTTATCATAAAAAAAGGATTGATATTCGGTAGGAGCAGCCAAGTCATCCACACTACTATTTAGATGCTTTGGCGCGTGTAGGACAATTGACCATGGCTCTTTGTTGATATACTCCGAGTAAAACACTTAGTTAACCTTTTGAAATGCACAAACAAACGGCTCATCGCTCACGTGACCGTTGCTCTTCAACTTGGACAAGTCAACCATGATCAAATTGGTGACAGGATCAACTTTACAAGCATCTTTATCTTCAACTCTTACTCAGTCATAGTAAAATACAACCTCTTTGAAGCTTATATAATTCCATTCAAATATATTTCGAATTACACCATAGTAAGTCATTTCAGCTTCAACGAGATTTTTATATTTTGCGCTCGCTCGAAAGAAAGTATGAGCCTTGTATGAAATGCCCGAGTTTTGTACATTTGTACCTTCCTTGTACACTTTTGCGCCGAAAACATAATCGTTCAATCAATACTTTCTGTACTCTTGTTCCACGAACAAGGGTCCTGTGGCTAGACGAGCAATCCTTGATGTCGCATCACCCATCTTTAAGAGCTGAGAATATATAAATTAATTATATTAGTTGTAAAATTTGAGTGCAATGTAACGTTACATAACGACCATTTTCATTATAATTACCTCTTGTGTCAACCACAACCTAAATTCACTGTCTGATTGTACCATTATTTTTTGTCTTTTATTGTTCTCACAGGCTTCATATTTTCTACATATTACAAAATTAATCATTTATAAAATAATCTAAAATAATGTTAAACATTATAATAATTGAAACTTACTTTTTCCATTCTTTGACATCCTCATGTGTATCAAATAGATAACGAGATACTTGTTCATGTTGCAAACTCGTTAATTTCACTCGTTTCCCGATCACATGACCACTATCATCGACAAACTCATCACTGTCATCAACGTTGGTCGAGTCAGGCATATATTCCCGAGTTTATATTGATGACTCCACGGTGATGTATTCCTCTGCAATTGATCCTGCAATGTATCGCATATTCTTGACGTAATCTTTAAAAACTTTCATCAATCTTTCAAACGGATACATCCATCGATATCTAAATGGACCACAAAGAAGTGCCTCGTCGCATAGGTGTACCAACAAGTGAACACTTATGACAAAGAATGCTGGGGGAAAGTACTTCTCCAACACACAAATCGCTTCGGTCACCGCCAATTTTGCGACCACTATGTGTTCTCAATTGACTACCTTCTCACATAAGAGTGAGAAGGTAATACTAATTTGCATAATAGCCCTCAGCAAATCCTTGTGCTTGGAGAAACAAAGCTTAAACAATAGAGGAACTAATTTCATGATCACATGCCAATCGTGGGACTTACATGTGACACTCCACCTAATTAATCCCGGGTGATCAGTCCTAAATCAAGTTAGAACTGGATTCTCAGTTGGATCATTCTTAGCATCACTGTCATCTTTTTAATTACTATCCACCTAAGTGAGAAAAGTAGACTGGTGCCAATTTTTATCTTTCAATTAATTAAATAAAGCTCATGCGGAACATAAAATAAAACACAATCACAGTAAACTAAAATAACCATCCACAAATAAAATACCTAACCTAATAAACCATCGGTCCAAATATCCAATACAAGTAAAGACAAGAAGAAAATCTCAACAAGTTTAACACTAATAAATGAAATATGAGCGACATGCTCAGATAACTACTAAAGGGTCTCTACACGAATGAAAGAATGAGGCATCTATCAAAAACCCCGCAACATCTACATGTCCTGCAGCAACGGATACCTGGAATAGAGTCAAGCCTGGCGTCCCTGTGGCTGGACACATAAAGGGTTTTTAAAAAAATTTATAGCAAGGGTTAGTACCCATAAACATTTGAAAATATTTAACAAATGATTAACTTGCAGTAATAAATAAATATGCATGCTCTTTATATTTTAGTTAGTGCCGCACTCTCTTAAGGACTTCCTTACCCCTCCTCTAATGTGCACTACTAACGCATTCATTTAATTTACCTAGGCCCTACTCTCCTGACCCAACACTTATGTTACCCCTTGCATCTAACCTACTCTAACCCAGTATACCTTAAATCATGATTTTTAAGTTATTATAAACATCAACTTAATTAAATCATTACCCTTTTTAATTTCATAAAACACTCACACCTGTTATGCACATAATACATTTTTCATTATGTATTAATTATCCTATATATAATTATTTGCCTAATTATATATTTAAATCATATTGCAGTATTCACAAACATACTTAAAACAACATTTAATACTAATATCCAACCGAGTAAAAATACTCACAAAATATAATTTCTCTAAAGTGCTATCCCACTAGGTATATTCACATAACCTAGTTACCCAAATCAGAATCGCTCACTAACTTGGTTTAACATACGATTGGAGGCGGTCATATTCCTTCCCTGAAAGTGAGATGCCCCTCACCCCATATAACAGACGCTATGACCTGGGAATATACTCGCCCTACTCCTCAAGCTAGGGGATTCATTCACTACGCGCAACCTCCCCCTATAGCACTAGAGTATATAATAATAATATTCAATCACTCATATCAATGCACAAACTATATATATACTATCACACCATATATATATATATATATATATATATATATATATATATATATATATATAAATATAAAATTTCTCGGCTACACCACGTACTAAATCCGTAACACAAGCCTATTTAAATTATTAAGAGTTTATAGTACAACCCTAATTATTAATTAATTCGCACATCAATTAATTAAGTCACCTTTGGTGTCGCCCCCACCATAAAATTTGGACTTACTCTCGTAGCCCGAAATAACCTCACTCGAGTCTAAATTCCCGACTCCCAAATTTTTAATCATGATGTGTCACCCAAAAACTCCCTCAAATCCTAATTAACTTTACTCACGATTAATTAGACTTAAACTCATGTATTAATTTCTCAATAATTAATTACATAAAGATTATTACATAAATTCCCTTTTATATACATAGCTGGGCGAATCTGCCAAATTCTGCCGACCTTTGATCGATCGACCCCAGACCTTCGATCGATCGATCGAGCAGGTCTTCGTCTTCTTCGCGAAGACAGAATCATCCATGCACGAAATTTCTCAAACCCTAGTTTCTTCTACCAATAACCTCAAGCCCTCTTAGCATTAATACATGTTAGAAACCTTATTAGGGATCTCCAGAATGTCCATTAACATTATTAATTTGTCCATTAACTACGATTTCTGAATTTGAAACAAAATTCATCTTTATTCCTTCATCAAATTCATTTATAATTGTCCAGATATCATCTTACCAGATATGTATCAACTTATAAATATCAGGTTTTATATGAATCCTTACTCAAATTCATAAATCAGATAAATGTATTCAAAATCCCATGTTTATGCCATGAACACACAAAAAGAATTTTTAGTCAATCACATCACATAAATATGAATTGAAAAACAGATTCAATACTATTGCAAGTTATCCACTTGCCTGAGGTTTTGTATTGTCTGATTTGGAGGTGAATTCCAAGGTTGAAGATGACTCTCGTTGGCTCTCTAGTGATCCCAAATCTGCGTTTAACTGCTATTAGGGTTCCTTAACTCACTTAGCCTTTTTCTAAACTCCCCTCAGCCGTTTACTTATTTCCTCTAATTTAACAATTAACCTAAATCCCGTTTTTTGGCTAATGGGCCAAGCCCAAGTGACCCAAATGCCCCCGTGTGGGCCCGACTATGTCTAAAAATGCTCTGTAATCCGTTTACTACCCCCGGGTACACTTTTTTGACTATCTCAGCCCATCCGGACTCAACTGTACACTCGGAATTGGCATCCGAATTAATATAAAAAAAATACTTATTCCCCACCTCTTTTAGTCTATACCGACTCCCGGTTGAGATAAGCGCATACCCCGTCATTAATACTCGAAATGACGTATCACTAGTAATTTAGAATTCCCGAATTAATTAAATTTTAAATGCACCAAAAATACGGGGTGTTACATACTCCCCCCCTTACAAAGGAATTTCGTCCCCGAAATTAGGTCATATTTGTGATGAAAAGCTCTGGATATTGTTCCCGCATATCCTCTTCCCGCTCCCAGGTAGACTCATCAACATTGTGATGGCCCCACTGTACTTTGACTAGTGGAACGACCTTGGATCGTAATTTTCGCTCACTACGGTCCAGAATAGCCACCGTCCTCTCCTCATATGAGATGTCTGGCTGTAAATCAATTTCCTCAAGTGGAATGTGCCAGAAAGCCCTCTCGCTCCTACGATATTTCTTCAGCGATGCTACATGGAAGACGTCGTGTATACGCTAAAGGTGCTCCGGCAATTCCATCCTGTAGGCTACAGGCCCCACCCTCTCGATAATAGGAAAAGGTCCCACGTACCTCAATGCTAACTTACCCTTCTTGCCAAACCTCATCACCCCTTTCATAGGGGACACCCGGACCGCTACCTGATCCCCAACCTCTAACTCCACATGTCTCCGTGAAGCATCAACGTAACTTTTCTGCCAATCCTGAGCTATCTGAATCCTCCCTCGGATCATCTCTATCTTAGCAGATGTCTCCTGAATAATGTCCGGCCCCAATAGTTTGTTATCCCCCACCTCTAACCAATAAGCGAGTGAACGACAAGGTCTCCCGTATAGTGCCTCGAAGGGTGCCATGCCGATCGTGAATTGGTAAGAGTTGTTATATGCAAACCCTACCAGAGGAAGATATTTCTCCCAACCTCCCCCAAAGTCTAATATGAACATTCTGAGCATATCATCCATCATCTGATTGATTCTCTCACTCTGTCCGTCAGTCTGTGGGTGATAGGATGTACTCAAACGTAACTCCGTGCCCATGGCCTCCTGAAAACTCTGCCAAAAGTGGGCCACAAAGATATTGTCCCTATCCGACATAATATTTATCGGTACCCCGTGCAGCTTAACAATCTCTGCTATGAACAGCTGCGCAAAACGCATCGTCTCAAAGTCTGTGAGAACCGGCAGGAAGTGGGCCACTTTGGTCAACCGATCCACAATGACCCATATGGAATCGTGGACCTTCTGCGATGTTGGTAACCCTGTAATAAAGTTCATGGAGATGCTCTCCCACTTCCACACGAGAATTTCAAGTGGATGTAGCATCCCTGATGGTCTCTAATGGTAAATTTTCGCGAGCTAACACGTGGCACATTTTGAAATAAACTCTACTATGTCCCGTTTCATTCCTGCCCACCAATACTACCTCCACATATCCTGATACATCTTATCCCCACCGGGATGTACCGCGAATATCGACCCATGAGACTCCGTCATAACAGCGTGCCTCAACTCCTCATCCTCTGGCACAATCAACCTCCCATTAAGGCGTAAGCCTCCCTCCGAGCTGATTGAGTTACCCTCTGCTCCCTCAGCTAGAAACTGGCTCACCCTATCCCGACAGGTCTGATCCTCTACCTTAGACCTCAAAACCCGCATAATAATCTCAGGTGTGATGGACAATGCTGACATACAAGCCCTGGCTACATCGTCCTCATATTGAAATTCTTTCCACTTCGCTTTCCAGACTTCTGATATTTCCCCAGTCGGTCTCCGACTTAATGCATCTGCTACCACATTAGCCTTACCAGGATGATACCGAATATCAAACTGGTAGTCTTTCACGAATTCTAGCCATCGCCTCTGCCTCATATTCAGATCCTTCTAAGTGAAGAGATACTGAAGTGATTTGTGATCTGTGAATAACGTGAACTGATTCCCCAGAAGATAATGTCTCCATATCCTCAAAGCAAAAACGATCGCTGTTAACTCCAGGTCATGAGTGGGGTAATTCTTCTCGTGGGGTTTTAGCTTCCTGGACGCATAAGCTATAGACCTTTCCTCCTGCTGAAGCACACCCCCAAGTCCCTGTAAGGATGCGCCAGTGTAAACCTGATACTCTAATCCTCCTTTCGGCAATGCAAGCAGGGGTGCAGATGTCAACTTTTCCTTTAACTCGTCGAAAGATAATTGACAATGATCATTCCAAGTGAAATGTACCCCTTTTCGGGTCAGATTCATCAAAGGACCCGCAATTTTTTAAAATCCTTTGATGAATCGCCTGTAATAACCGGCCAATCCCAGAAAACTGCGCACTTCAGTCGGTGTCATGGGCTGTCCCCACTCCCTCATCGCTGATACTTTACTCGGATCCACCGCAATACCCCAGTCTGACACCACGTGGATAAGAAACTGAACCTCCCGTAGCCAAAATCCACACTTACTGAATTTGGCATAAAGCTGGTGATCCCGCAATGTCTATAAAATTATACGCAAATACTCTGGATGCTCTTCTTGGTACGTGAGTATATCAGGATGTTATCAAAGACACTATGACAAACTGATCAAGAAACTCTCTGAAAATCCTGTTCATGAGGTCCATGAACACTTCTGATGCATTGGTGAGCCCGGATGGCATCACCGTGAACTCATAAGATCCATACCGCGACCATAAAGTGGTCTTAGGAACATCCTCCTCTCGGATAAGTAGTTGATGATACCCTAACCTCAAGTCGACCTTAGAGAAGTAAGACTCCCCTCTCAAGTGGTCTAATAGATCATCAATCCTAGGTAACGGATACTTATTCTGTATCGTGGCCTTATTCAGCTCTCTATAGTCCACGCATAATCGTAGTGAGCCATCTCGCGTCTTCATAAACAACACCGGTGAAACCCACGGTGATGTACTCCGTCGAATGAAACCTTGACCCAAAAGTTACTAAATCTGCTCTCTCAACTCATGCATCTCTGAAGGGGCCATACGGTATGGGGCCTGAGCAATCGGCCTGGTCCCCTGTGCTAAATCGATCACAAATTCGATTTCCCTACTAGGTGGTAACCTTGGTATCTCCTGAAACACATCCTCAAAGTCTCTCACCACTGGGATTGAGTCCAATGGAATAGCCACCTCTTGTGAGGTCTCTTCCTCAATGTAATACAAGTGTGTGCGTGACCCTCCCTCAGGTATCGGCATTGCTATCAAGAACATCTCCTGCCCTGGAATGGAGAACACGATGGTCCTCTCGTAGCAATCCACCGCCGCCCGATAACCTGCCAACCAATCTATACCCATGATGACATCGTACCCCTCCATATCTAACACTAAGAGGTTCGCTGCTAAACTAAGTCTCCCAATTAAAATGTACACACCCCGACAAATCGAGTGAATCGTAGCCCCGCTGCCTACTGGTGACTCTACACACATCCGAAGACTACCCGCGATCTCTAGTAGTCCGGCTCGTTTAGCAAAATTTAATTTAATGAATGAATGTGATGCTTCTGTATCAAAAAGAATACTACCCTTATAACCATGAATGAGAAACATACCCTCAACTGCTGGCGGTGCTTGCTGCGCTGGGGGATTGGGAACATCCCGGACGTTATACACACGCCCGTAGTGCATCTGCCCCTGCTATGGTGGGGCAGGTGCTGCTGGAGATATTTGCCCCCGTTGCCCCTGTTGGGCCTCCTGCTATTGACCTCTGCCCCTCTGTGGGCACTCCCTCTTGAAATGTCCTGGCTGGCCATAGACAAAACAACGTCTCTGACCATCTCCCTGTCGTTGGCCCTGTTGTCCCTGACGCGGCTGGCCCTGGCCCTGCTATCCTCCCTCATTGTTCCCTTGCCCTGACGGCCCTGAAGAACCTGCTGCTGCTGATTCGGGCCCGGCTGCCCCTGCCTGAACCCCTGTCCTCCTGGTCGGAACCCACCAGGCTTAACCTTCTTAGCCTGATTCCTCTGCTGACTGTCCGTGTGCTGCTGAGTACCACTTGTGTCACCACTAGTAACTGCCTTACCCTATTGGTTCGGCTCCCCCGTTCTCTTGCTCCACTTCGCATAGAATCGATGATCTTGGCAGTGTACAAGTGTGGCATTAACGACATCTGTATACGTCACTAACGCCGGATTCCCAATCAAATGTTGCCTGATCCGCCAAGTTAAACAGTCCATAAACCTCGATTTCTTCCGCTCCTCATTGCTTAACTCATTTGGCACAAAGTTTTCCAAACGGGTGAACTCTTCTTCATAATCTACCACTGTTCGGTCACCCTATACTAAATCACTGAATTTCTTCCTCATCTCAGCCTCTACTGCTGGTGGAAAGTATTTGCGATCGAACCGCACCCAGAACTCTACTATCGGCATCAAGTCTCGCTCATCAGCGGTGGTAACTGACTCCCACCACTGTAAGGCTGCCCCCAACAGACGAAAGGTAGAAAGCATCTGTTTCTGTACCTCAGTAGACTCCAGCATGCGCAGATGGTGCTGAATGTTCTTCTTCCAGTCACAAGCCTCTACTACATCTGTGCTACCCCGAAACTCAGGTGGGTGACCATTCTGGAAGGTCTCCCTAACTCTCTGCCAAGATGGTGGCCCCACTGGAGCCTGAACTGCTGGTGCTACTGGAGACGGTGCCTGGGGCTGTGGAAAATGAGCTGCCATAGCTCGCATTGCTGTCTCGACCGCTTGTGCCACTATCACTGCCACCTGAGTAGTGGAAATCGTGGTGGTGGCGGTACATGTGGCTCCTGGTGAGCCTCCCTGACCTCATCCCTAGCCTCAGGGCTTTCCTCTCTCAGTCTCCTCGGTGGCATCTGAAATAGATTGAATCGCATAAGTACACAATTTACACAAAAATATTCACAGCAGAAATACGATATCTCACAAGCGAAAAATAAATCAACAGTCCTAATAATAGGGCTCTATAACAACCGAGTGCTACGCTAAAACGTTGAAAGACGCACAGATCCTAAGGACACTAGAACCTGTTGCTCTGATACCATCTGTGTAACCCCGCCTAATTAATCCCGGGTGATCAGTCCTAAATCAAGTTAGAACAGGTTTCTCAGTTGGATCATTCTTAGCATCACTGTCGTCCATTTAATTACTAACCACCTAAGTGAGAAAAGTAGACTGGTGCCAATTTTTATCTTTCAATTAATTAAATAAAACTCATACGGAACATAAAATAATACACAATCACAGTAAAATGAAATAACCATCCACAAATAAAATACCTAACCGAATAAACCATCGGTCCAAATATCCAATACAAGTAAAGACAAGAAGAAAATCTCAACAAGTGTAACACTAATAAATGAAATGTGAGCGACATGCTCAGATAACTACTAAAGGGTCTCTACATGAATGAAAGAATGAGGCGTCTATCAAAAACCCCGCAACATCCACATGTACTGCAGTAACAGATACCTGGAATAGAGTCAAGCCTGGCGTCCTTGTGGATGGACACCTAAAAGGTTTTTAAAAATTTTTATAGCAAGGGTTAGTACCCAAAAACATTTGAAAATATTTAACAAATGATTAACTTGGAGTAGTAAATAAATATGCATTCTCTTCATATTTTAGTTAGTGTCGCACTCTCTTGAGGACTTCCTTACCCCTCCTCTAATGTGCACTACTAACGCATTCATTTAATTTACCTAGACCCTACTCTCCTGACCCAACACTTATTTTACCCCTTGCATTTAATATACTCTAACCGAGTATACCTTAAATCATGATTTTTAAGTTATTATAAACATCAACTTAATTAAATCATTACCCTTTTTAATTTCATATAACACTCACACATGTTATGCACATAATACATTTTTCACTATGTATTAATTATCCCATATATAATTATTTACCTAATTATATATTTAAATCATATTGCAGTATTCACAAACATACTTGATACAACATTTAATACTAATATTCAACCGAGTAAAAATACTCACAAAATATAATTTCTCTAAAGTGCTATCCCACTAGGTATATTCACATTACCTAGTTACCCAAATCAGAATCGCTCACTAACTTGGTTTAACATACGATTGGAGGCGGTCATATTCCTTCCCTGAAAGTGAGATGCCCCTCACCCCATATAACGGACGCTATTACCTATGAATATACTCGCCCTACTCCTCAAGCTAGGGGATTCATCCACTACGCGCAACCTCCCCTATAGCACTAGAGTATATAATAATAATATTCAATCACTGATATTAATGCACACACTATATATATACTATCACACCGTGTATATATATATATATATATATATATATATATATATATATATATAAATATAAAATGTCCTGGCTACACCACGTACTAAATCCGTAATATAAGCCTATTTAAATTATTAAGAGTTTATGGTCCAACCCTAGTTATTAATTAATTCGCACATCAATTAATTAAGTCACCTTTGGTGTCGCCCCCACCATAAAATTTGGACCTACTCTCGTAGCCCGAAATAACCTCACCCGAGTCTAAATTCCCGACTCCCAAATTTTTAATCATGACGTGTCACCCAAAAACTCCCACAAATCCTAATTAACTTTACTCACGATTAATTAGACTTAAACTCATGTATTAATTTCTCAATAATTAATTACATAAAGATTATTATATAAATTCCCTTTTATATACATAACTGGGCGAATCTGCCAAATTCTGCCGACCTTCGATCGATCGACCCCAGACCTTCGATCGATCGATCGAGCAGGTCTTCGTCTTCTTCGCGAAGACAGAATCATCCATGCATGAAATTTCTCAAACCTTAGTTTCTTCTACCAGTAACCTCAAGCCCTCTTAGAATTAATACATGTTAGAAACCTTATTAGGGATCTCCAGAATGTCCATTAACATTATTAATTTGTCCATTAACTACGATTTCTGAATTTAAAACAAAATTCATCTTTAACCCTTAACCCATTTACACTCCAAATTCGTTTCTAATTGTCCAGATATCATCCTACCAGATATGTATCAACTTATAAATATCAGGTTTTATATGAATCCTTACTCAAATTCGTAAATCAGATAAATGTATTCAAAATCCCATGTTTATGCCATGAATACCCAAAAAGAATTTTTAATCAATCACATCACATAAATATGAATTGAAAACCAGATTCAATACTATTGCAAGTTATCCACTTGCCTTAGGTTTCGTAGTGTCTGATTTTGAGGTGAATTCCAAGGTTGAAGATGACTCTCGTTGGCTCTCTAGTGATCCCAAATCTGCCTTTAACTGCTATTAGGGTTACTTAACTCACTTAGCCTTTTTTTAAACTCCCCTCAGCCGTTTACTTATTTTGTCTAATTTTACAATTAACTTTAATCCCATTTTTTGCCTAATGGGCCAATTCCAAGTGACTCAAATGCCCCCGTGTGGGCCCGGCTATGTTTAAAAATGCTACCCCCGGGTACACTTTTTCGACTATCTCGGCCCATCCGAACTCAACTGTACACTCAGAATTGGCATCTGAATTAATATAAAAAAATACTTATTCCCCACCCCTTTTAGTCTATACCGACTCCCGATTGAGATAAGTACATACCCCGTCATTAATACTCGAAATAATGTAAATAAATTATTACTATTCACTTAGTAATTAAATCCCCCTAAATATTAACCACTTACTCCCCGATTAATGTTTAACTATATTTTGCCATAATTAATTCATTTAAAATTACAACACACTAGTAATTTAGAATTCCCGAATTAATTAAATATTAAATGCACCAAAAATACGGGGTGTTACATTACGCTTATGTAAATCATGAGTAGTATAGTTCACAATCCTTTGCAAGTTGGACGAAAAATTAGATGGGCCCTTCAAATTATATATTGTGTCTAAAAGCACCTTCATTTCCCCACTCGTCAAAGTAAACGCACCAGGGGGAATTATTGTCCTTCCCTTACTATCTTCTTTCAACCATAGTTGTGGCTTAAGTTTTAACGATTTAAGGTTTTTTTGTGCATTTTCTCCATCCTTCGAATGACTCACCCCAAGGCAAGTGCCCACAATATGTTAAGTGAAGTTCTTCTCTGCATGCATCACATCCAATACAGGGCGCACCAGGTTATTTTTCCAATTAGGCAAGTCAAATAAAATTGACCTCCTAGACCATGCCTTTCTTATCTCAGTTTCATTCCCAGTTGGGGTCTTCATATGCTTGACATTCTTAAATTTGAAATTCTTACCTGGCATATTGGGGCCACATTCAGAAGATTTACTTTCAATTTCTGAACCTAAAAGTTGTCTCGGGGGTAGCCTATGTTCAACCCCACCCAATAAAAAATTGGTACCTTTCTCAAATATAAAACTATGAGACGGGGGTAAAAACCTCCTATGGAAATGGTATACATGTTTTGAGCTAAAGTATAGACGAAGAGATTCAGTCTCCCCTCCACAAATAGGACACCCTAAATAACCATGTACTACACAACCGAATAATGTCCCATAAGCTGGAAAATCATGAATTGTCTACATCAACATAGCTTTCAGCGTAAACTCTTCTTTTCTAAAAGATTAATATGATTGCACACACTCTTCCCATAACTCATTTAATTCTTCTACTAAAGGATACAGGTAGACGTCGATGTCATCACTTTGTGCCTTTGGGCCAGGTATCAACAAAGACATCATCAAAAATTCAGGTCTCATACACTGTGAAGGGGGGAGGTTGAGTGGGGCTAGGATCACTGGCCATACACTCTGATTGGTGCTTAGATTTCCAAATGGATTAAAACCATCTATTGATATAGACAAGCGAATTTTGCGTTGTTCTCGAGCAAAATCGGGATACTCATAATTCATTCTCCTCCAAGCAGTAGAATCAATAGGATGACGCATGAGATTACCCCAACTTCTACCTTAGCATGCCAAGTCATTGCCTTCGCTATCCATGGTACTATGAAAAATTGCTTTAATCTAGGCCCAATGGGAAAATATTTCAACACTTTTTAAGGCACTTTTGATCTTGTGCCTTCCTTACTAGTAGATTGAACATATCTAGGTTCATCGCATACTGGATAACGATCGATATTTTTATACTCCTTTCGGTATAATATGCAGTCATACACACAAGCATGAATCGATTTATACTTCATTCCCAAACCTTTCAAACTGTTCTTCATAACAGGATAGCTATTTGGAAGAGTATTCTCCTTGAGTAGTAACCCCTTCACCATTTCAGAATTCCTATCACGCTATTGCCAGACAAATCATATTGCGTCTTCAAACTATGCAGGACAACCATGGCATGCAAAGTTGTTTGATCTTTCTCACATCCAGAGTATAACGGTTGGGTCGACTTAAATTTTAAACTTTGGTAGTCATCGTCAAGGTTTATCGTGATATCTTCATGATCACTTAAACCTTGTACACCATCAATAACCTCATTCTCCTATGCTTCATAAACTCCGTACGCATCATCAACTAAATCCTCTAACATATTATGATATACGTCATCCCCTTCTACATCTATCCTACTTGTTGAAGGTTGTTGTGAAGGTTGTTCGGGGACAAAAGGAACTTTTAATTCACCGTGAAAACTCCAAAATCGATAACTATCTTGAATACCAGATCTTAACAAATGTAGTTCAACTATTTTCCACTCAAACACCTTACAATTCTTACACCTAGCACATGGAAACTCGTCATCATTATGACATCTCTTTGCGTATTTCACAAATTCATTAGCACATCTGCGAAACACATCCCCCATTCTATTTATCTCACCCATCCACTTTTTGTATTTCGGATATCCCATCACAGCTACCACAACAAATCACATATTGAAGGTAAGAAGCGTATATTCATGGATTAGTATAAACAAAACTTAGATTTATAGTATATTTTATTTAATTATGTCTTCGATTCTTAAATTTCAAATTTAAATTGAATTTATAATAGAAATTCCTATTTTCTCCATCTCCTCTAAAGGGTGAGTGGTCCTATCCCATTCAAGACCGCATATTTCTGTAATATACTTAACAGCTCATGCACATTGTTATGATTTGAGAAAAATTCGACAGCATATCCCCGTAGTTCTCCAAGTACACGATGTAGATTGGCAAGTATGAGTGTTATTTCACTTGATCAATTGAAATAACAGTCACACTTGTCAATCTAGTATGTACCCAGAGAATATTAGGATACGACTGCAGAACTTCCTCCAAAAGTAACAACTTTAAGCCACTAAGAATATTATTATATAGAAATTATGCAGTCCCAAACTGTCCAAACAGGACAATTCGAGGGATCTCATTACAGGGGTAATGACTCTCGAACGGGTTTAAGGGCTATTGAATGCGTACGCATAAGAACTAGAAGGCTAGTATCTATGCGCACTATATGTAATTTCAAGTGTATATATATATATATATATATATATATATATATATTGTTCTTTATACAAAGTAATTTTCAAAAAATGTTGAAAAATCCCACCCCCATATGGACAATTATCCAGTGGTCATGCCACTTTTAAACTTAACCAACCCAACATCGATCCACTATAATCCAATCGCAATGGTAACAATAAATGTGTATCCCGTACTCCTTCTAATTCATCTACTCAATTAATTCTTTTCATCAATTAAACTAACAATTAAAGTATACAATTATTAATTTACTAATTTACAATGAGGGGCAATCCTACTTTCATATATTAATTTACTAAAAAAATTAATGACCAATCAATTCGTTTACAAGGGACACTACTTGCATATGAGGGAAAATATCTAATAAACCAATCAAAATTTAATAAAAAAAAATTAACAAGCACCACCCCCACCCCATTTCCCCTTGCCCCACCCCCACCCCCATCCCCTCCTCCCCACACACACGCACGCAGCCCCACCCCCCGTCACACACACCGCATCATTTCCCCCTCCCGCACATACTCACATACACGCACACTACACACGCACATACACACACACACACAGCCCCCTACCCCACACCCACCCTGCCCCCTCCCCTCCCCTCCTCCCCCTGCCCCACCCCTTTCCCCCACCACACACACACACACACACACAGCCCCCACCACACACACACGCAAACACACATACACCCACCCCCTCCCCTCCCCAGCCCCCACCCACCACACACACACACACATATATATAAATGGAAGAGAGAGAGAAACCAACCTGAAAGTAGAGAGAGAGAGAGGGAGAACAGCGCGTAGAGAGAGAGAAAGTGGAGGGAAACAAAGCGGTGAGAAAAAAAGGAGGGGAAAGGATTTTTTGCTGCTAAACTTATCACGAACATGTCACGGTCTTTGACCGTAACAATATTATAAGAATTGTCACGTTCATTGACCATGACAAGGTCTTGTCACGGACTTATCACGGTTATTGACCGTGACAAAAAATGCGTGTTTTTTTGTCACGATCAATGACCGTGACAAGTCTGGAAGGCTAAAGGGTGCCAATTTGGCCTTTTTGGTGTAGTGCATGTCTTCATGACTCCAGAAAAACGTATGTTCATGACTCCAGGCAAACGTGTGCTTTCTCTATTTAAGGAAGCTCACTAGTTCCTTTTTAAGAACATGATCCAATATTGTCCCTATTTTAGTGGTGCATTCTGGTTTATCATCATCTAACACAATGTTTTCAGTTGCTTCCACAATCTCTCCATTTACCAGCTCTATTTCCTCTCTTGGATCTAAGGTTTCAACCTCAGATTCTTCATCAAGTTTAGGAGTATCCACTTGGTAGGTAGTGGTTTTCTTATTTATTTATTCCAAGTCTTCTTGCTCGGCAGAAGAATAATAACACTCCTAATCTACTTTATGATCACCTTTCATAATTCCCACACCAAATTAGTAGGGAATTTTAGACACTGATGAACAGTGGATGGTAATTCTTTGAACTTCTTTTGCCCTATTCTTCTTATGATTATATTATAAGCTGAATGGATGTTTTTATCCATTACAAAAAAAATGAATCTTTTGTGTTCGGCTAGCTGGCCAGGTGCCTATCATCATCTCCATTTTAATGGTTCCCAAAGGGAAGACTTTCTCACTTACAAATCCTATTAGTGGTCGATGATAAGGCTCTAATTGCCTAAGCTTAAAATCCAACTTGCTAAAATAAGGATATAATATGATATTCGTCGAGCTACCTTAATCTACTAATACTCTAGAGACAATAATTTCTTTTTTTCTGACTTTAATTACCAGTGGGTCATCATGAGGATACAGTATTCCTTAAAGGTATTTTTTAGACTAACCAATTACTAGTTTGTCTTTGTTAACCTTCCTTGGTCGATCCTCCTCTGCAAGATTGATCCTCTGTATATACGAGCAAGCTTGTGCCACATGGAGGTAAGCTTTTAGCTCTGTTTATGATCTCTTCCTCCTACGTCTCCACCTGTAATCATTTGGCAATCAAAAGAAGCAAAATTAATACAGAATACCTCATGCTGTGGTTGCCGAGTTTTTTTAGGGAGATCAACATCATCCTGATCATTTTCATTATTTTTTTTCTTCACCTCTCTGGGATTGCAATGAGATTTTGATCTATGCCGACCTCCTGTATTATTCTCTCGATTAACGTACTAATTCAGTTTTCCTTTTCAGATGAGACTTTTAATCTCATTTTGAAGAGCTATGCAACGTTTCGTTGTGTGACTGTGATCCCTGTGAAATTCACAGTACTTAGTTGTGTGTCTCTTATTCTGGGAGCATCTCAACTTATTAGGCCAGTGCACATCTATATTATGCTTGATTTCCTCCAAAATATGGTGAATTCCCATAGTTAGCGGAGTGTAGTCATTGTACTTCTTGAGTTGCTCCAAAACCCCTTTCTGTCTTGATTCCCTATGTTCTCTGGGTTCTTTATAATCTTTCTTATCATTTTTGCCATCAACTTTTTTGCCCGAGCTATGCTTGTTCAGTATTCCTAGAGTTGGTCGACATTTCATCTGTAATGACTACTATTAATCCCCCACTGTATAACACGTGTCAGTATTTGAATAGTCAATGTAGATGGACAATTTTTTGGTATCAACACCTATGATAATAACGGTTATGTATATGAATAACTATCCTTAAATATGTGGTAATACGTGATACGGATGATACGGGTGAACGAACAAGATTATTATTGTGACAATAGTTATCTTCAGACTAATTAGGCGGGGTAGCATAACTAGGATGGGTTAAGAAAAATTCGCGTTAGGCGCGCACATTAGATGAGAGGTGAGTATCTCAAGTGAGGGTACGAAGATCTAATATGTACACTATATGTGCTATTGTTTTCATTTAAGCACTTGCTGATTTTTAAACTGTTTTCAACTCGGGCTCTGACCCGTTTATTACAAATCTCATTTCTTTTGTCAAATCATTTTAGGTACCCAACCACAGGGACACCAAGAATGGGACTTCCACTCAATTGATGAGATGTAGCTGACGTGGAAGTTACAAGACTTAGTAGTAGATGCCTCTTTGATTCTTAGTCCTCCATCTTGAGTTAGCTATTTCAGTTAGCGCATATCTCCCTTTTTTACTTTTCAGACAGTTAGAGATTTGTGGATTTATTTATGTACTTCTTTCAGTTGTTGGTTTATTTTTTCGAATTATTGTATTTGGGATTTAGGCTGGATGTGTTGCTCTAGTCTCATTTATTACCTTAGTTATTTTATTTCATATGAGATTCGTTTGAATGGTGTATGATTACTATTGGATTAATTTTATTTTCGTGTTAATTAAAAGATAAAATTTTGACATCAACCTTTTTAAATATTTGGTGGTTAGTGTGAATAATAAAGTTTTCAACAGTGATGCATATTTTGAACCAACTGGATATTCTGAATTAATTTAATAAAGGACTGATCACCCGGTATTTAATTAGGCGGGGTGTCATAGCCACCTCTGAATGGAAAATTTTATACATATTTGACCATAAAGCAATATAGCAAGTCAAACAAAGCAAACTGATCATTATTTAAAGAACCGAAAAGTAAAAAAAATCCATCCATTCAAATTCTCACATGAGTAGCCGAAAATTGCCTAATTCAGCCCACATAGTTCTAATACTTCGACAACAAAAGGGCAGAATTTGAAAAGGTTCTCAACTAAGTACCTCCGCCTCTCACACACACAACAAGATTAGTTTAGGATTTTCATCTTTCGCTTTTGGAAATTTTCCCCCATGGGGAGGGAATTTGTGCAAAGTGAAAACATAAAATCTTTCAATTTATTTGACACCAAGCACTTCTAAATATGGTTCCAATTTTGTTGGTTTGAAAATGCATATGGTCTTGCGATTCGGGATTCACTATTGACTTTGCCAAAATCCCAAGCAAGGCAGTAGCCACTTTTATTAGAGAATTTACTATTCTTCTCGAAATGCTATATCTCTTTGTCCTCCGAAGCCAACGTAGTCAGAGGCATGGTTAAAATATCATTAATTTCTCATTGAGAAAATAAATGGGATATTATATTAACGTCCTATTGAACCAAAACTGGATCAATGAAATCTTTAACGAAAGTAACATTATTTCCATGTGTCGGCCTTAAATATTTTTTTCAAATGTGTAGTTTTGGAATCCATCTATCCTCCAAAAAATTTATATGTTGCCCATTTCCTAATCTTCATCTCACCCCCTCTCAAAATCCCCTCTAGCCTCCTAAATATTATTTGAGATGTAGGAATGGTTATGGCCCATTTTGGCCTCCCAAAATGAGTACCTAAGGAAGCATATAGCTTTTAAAATTCAACCCGCCAAGGAGTTTGGGTTCGTAAGAATTTTTTATTCATGTGTTGCAAGAAGAGCAAGATTAAATGCTTTAAGATCATGAAATCCTAGCCCTCCCTCGCTGTTAGGCTTGAAAAGATTTTCCTAACTTGACCAACAGACCCCTTTTTCTTTTTTCCCATAAGATCACCAAAAATTGCACATTAAAGATTTGAGATTCTCACACACACAGTTCGAAACTTTTAAGCAATGTATGGCAAAAGTGGGACAGTATTGGGCAGCCGCCTTGATTAGAATCTCTTCTCCCGCTTTGGATTAAAAAAACCTCTTTCCACCCTTTCACGTTTATCCACACCCTCTCTCACAAACATGCAACAGATTTTCTTAGATTTTCCAACAACCGAAGGAAGACCCAAATATCTATCAGACCCACTAACCTCCCGAATCGCCAGCGCATCACTGAGGTCACGCTTACGCTCAACTGAGATGTTTCGAATAAAGACCACTCCATATTTATCTAAATTGATTTGTTGACTCGAGGATAGTCCATACATGCTAAGAATATTCTTTAACTCGATCATCTAACCTATCTCAACCTCAATAAAGATAATGTTGTCATCAGTAAAAAAAATAGAGACCTTATGGCCTAATTTACTACTCGCTAGCCCGGTGACTTATAGGCAGTGTCTTGGTTAAGGGAGCCCACCGGAGCCATAGTAAAAGCGAGTCTTAATAGGGCAATTGTCACTACTTATGGACCCGAACCTGAGTGATTTATCCATAACGAGGATAAATCTTGGGTGAAACTAAGTGAAGGTTCGAACCGACTAATCCTCCCCTCCAGTTTAGCTCTGTCGAGAAGAGACGATAGACCTTCCGCACTGAGGAGAAAAATGAAAGGTGATAGTGGGTCACCTTGTCTAAGGCCCTATTGAGCTTTAATGTGACCCTTTGGCACCCCATTGCTGAGTACCGAGAATGAAACCTATGGCACACAATCCATTATCAACCCAACATATCTCCTGCTAAAACCTAACTTGAGCATAACTTTCTAAAATAAAATTCAATCCACTTTATCATAAACCGTACTCCTGTCTAATTTAGTGCAAGAACCCTCCTTCATCCGTTTTTTCTTTTTTGTAAAGAGTTATTAATTTCAAAAGAAGAAATTACATTACTAGTTATCAATTTACGCGGGACAAAATCACTTTGGTTCTCCGAAATAATAAAGTCCAAAACTCATTTAAGTCTATTAGCTAGAACTTTGGAAATTAATTTATAATCAACATAACAAAGGTTGATTCGTTGCAATTGTGATATCTTTTTTGGAGTTTCAATTTTTGGAATCAATACAAGTAGACTATGGTTTATAGAGAGAGGAGGCTTAGCATTATTAAGAGTGTCAATGATAAAATTTATTGCCAAAGGCTCGATAATATGCCACTATTTGGAAAAAATAAAGTTGGCAGACCATCAAGCCCAAGAGATTTTAGAAGGGACATCACACAGAGATATTATATGTGTAATGATAGGATTGACACTTAAGAATTTAAATTAGGAACTCAAATCAGCCTTACTCTTGCATATGCAAAGAAGCTATTTTCGCGACTCGAACCTGTGACCTTCAGGTCACAACGGGGCAACCTTACCATTGCTCCAGGTTCACCCCTCAGAAACTTAAAATATAAAAAGGTATTTTTTCTTTTCAAGATTTACCCATGTTTAGAAGAGGGGTTATGGAGAATTTTAAATTCAACTTGCATCCACAAGAAGTGGATTACAAAGTTTCTTATTGATGAGAAAAATAATAATATCATCATCATCATCATCATCATCCTTGCCTTAATCCCATCATATCGGCCACATAGAATCTCCTTTTCCATTCTAATCTATTATATGCAATATTATCATTCAACAATATACAATTTTCTATATCTCAATATCAATCAATTTTTTCACGTATCAATTACTATAAGTCGTATATATAATAATCCTTACAGAATCAATGACATTAAACTTCTAATTGAGTTGACTAATTGAGAGCGATTTTTTGAATTTGTCTTCAAGATTTTATGGTCAATAACCCACTATGCTCATCAATTCCCGATGCACATAAGACATCCAATTGCCCATAATATCTATAACTCGGTTAATAATACCAGTGATTCTTAAATGATAAGATCATACAAACCCTTCGACAAACCGATTTGAGGGTTGAAAGTGTTGAAGTCTTATTCAAGGGCTCTCAACTGCCAAAAGACATTTGCATTAGTTTCCCCTAAATTCACAAAGGCTTCAGATATGATCATCCATCAACTGAATAAAATTTTGGAATTCGGTGCTCTTAAAATTTATTCCATCATTTTTATTGTACCATGAATTTCGTATGGTTTATGAACCAATCAAAAAATAGTTGGATTAATTTGTTCTTAAAATGAGGTTAATTCAGCTACCCATCTAGTCAACCAGGGTAATTTTGGTCATCCCTATTATCACAAACAATGAGTTTAACCATGTCAGCTTACAACAATTCAACATTGTTATATAACTCCGTCAAAGTAAGCATGTACTGTGTGATTGAATTACGTCAATAACATACTCATATGGGGGATATGTGAAAGTAATACCCCATGTACTTTGTAATAAACTTCATTATTAATCTCTCACTTGAATGTAAAGGTATACTTGCCTAACCTATAAAGGCATGACGCATCTCTCGCTATATTCTCTTTCTTCTAACAAACTATAAATAGTATGGTATCGCTTATTGTATAGGGATTGAGATATTATTTTCACACCGTTATCTTATCCAAGTATAGAGTGAATTTGATAGATTGTAATCTCTATTCATCAATTATTTTTTCCCTCTGAATAAATACATTAAACACCTATGCTTGTGTATGTAGGCACCTCTTTGGACCAAACCATGTAAATCGGGTTTCATTCTTTTCTTCTTATATTTCTCTATTGTTTGCTCTAAATTAATGATTTTATAATTATATCTATTTATTTGTTATTGTTTGTAGTTAGTATACACTTCCTAAGACTACATTTGTATACTAGTTTTAGGCGATAATAGATTAGCATCATCTGTGAAAGATCAACAAGCCATTTTTTGCTTTCTACCATTTTTGATTTTTGATACTCGAGGGTACCCAGTTCTGAGAAAATGGTGAATCATAATCCGATTCATCCGTGTTTCATTGTATTGGAGTCTATTAATCTAAAAATTCCTTTCAATTCTCTTTGATTCCTTGAGTCCACCATCAGATTTAGTTTATCCTCCCTAAAATCCGTTGTTTCAATAACTTCGATTATCTCAATTCTTGCGCTCTATTTTTTTTTGGAAATTCTATAAATATGGACAAAAACCCCAAAACTAGTCGACCCGCTAAGGGGGTTCTTCCTTTCATACCTATGGTCTTGGTCGACGTGCAGGAATATTATAGAGAGCTTGGCCAGAGGCCAATAGTCTAAGCAGGTCAGCGTCAAAAAGTTGATGCAGAGTATTCTAACAGGACAAAATAAGCTTGAAGGGAACCCACTTAACACATCAAGGGGTACAATCTATGGTAGAAGGCGAGAGATGCCTCCTCTAACCCCGTACAGGGACAAAAGGTAGGCGTATCACAAAAAAATTGTGGAAATTCCAAATGGTTGGATTTGGGTTCAAAAGATAAAGGAATCATATCAAATACTTTTGATCAAAGCACGATGACATATCATATCTACCAAGGGAAAAATTCACTATCAGAACAGGTGGATATGACGATGAACATTATTACTCCATGGAATTCCTAAACATTTTGAAAAGGCTCAACAAAGGGTAAGCCTTTGATCAACTAGGATAGAGAACTCCGAGGGCCCACCAGTATAGAGATCCGATGGAGCCAAGGAAGTAAATAGAAGAACCTGAGAAAACTAAGACTATACGGGTTGAATTCTTAGCTAAGTCGAGACCAAGCGTACAATGGTTGGTCAAAGTTGAGTAGACTTTTTAAGAAGATAACCCAACTAAAAGCTGAGGCCGAGCATAAAAGACATTCATAATTAAGGCCGAGAAAAAATAATAGTTTTGGAAAGGGTCTATCCAATGCCTAGAGTATTGTCTAGGAAAGATTATAAACATAATGATACCTTTAAAGAGGGATTTTGGTTCGAGGTGCATTATTCATAGCAGCCATTTTGAATTGTCCAATGCTCGTAAATTTCAAATCGCCTATCATCACTACTAAATACAGTCGCAAGTCTGATCTTATGTTGCATGTAGAGTAGTAGCAGGTTGCTTCAGATATTTATTCCATCCCAGAAGAAATGTGTTGCATAGAATTCTCAAGTACCATCACCGGATCGGCTCAAATTTGGAATAATGGTTTACCAAGAGGCAAGATCTCAACTTTTCAACAGTTGGCCGATTTTTTCGTCAATAATTTTTATTTTGGTACATATCTAGTCAAGAGCGTGGCTCACTTGTTAAGCATTCGTTATAAATAAAATAAAATGACTTGAGAGTTTATCACTGATTTAGTACGGAAAAGCTTGAAGTAATTGACCATAACGAGAAGATAAAGATCAAGGTGATCATGATCTTTATTTCTTAAGAAGTTATATTGGGCATTTGCAAAGGAACCGTCGAGCACGATTTCAAAGCTTTTGACCAAGACTGGTAAAATTATGAATGCTGAAGAAGCAATCGCAAAAAGGGAGTTAATCCATGCTAAGTCCGACGCTGACAAGAGCTCAAAAAAGGAGGATACATGGTCAAAGAAGTATGACGAGTGTACCCCACTTACCGTAGGTCTGTACTACATCCTTAATGATATTCGGGGAAGCAGTGACCTAAAATTACCGTATAAATTGAAAGTTTTATATAATCAGAAGAATAAGTGTAAATCTTGTGAATTCCATAAAGATTAAGGTCACAACACTGGCAATTGCCTAGTCTTGAAGCACGAGAATGAAAATCTAATCAGGTTATGCAAACTAAAGAAGTATGTTGATAAAGATGGCCGATCAGACATAAAGGAGCAGAAACCAAGGAGACGATTAAATTCTCCTTCTAAAAAGGTAGACAAAAAGAAAAGGGGCCAGGACAAGGACTCGGGGGATAATCTAGATTTTCCCAAGAAGATAAAAGAGATTAGGAATGATGTTTGCATGATTTTTTTCTACTGTTAATTTATAGTTGAAGGTGACAGTAGTGGTAGAGCCAATTCGATCGAGAGAAAAGCCTACTTTAATGAGGTGAAGTCATGTGCTCATGTCAGAGAGGTTAATCTGGTCGAATCTGTGGATTGTGATCCTCGAAAGGTAAACAAATATCGTCTCATTATAGGTTTTTTATAAAACAACTTGTCAGTTGCACTTTATCTTCTTGACGACCCTCTAGTCATCACCATTATAGTACATGAAAGTCAGGTAGTGAGGATTCTGGTAGACAATGAAATTTCTACACATGTTCGATTCTACAGTTGTTTTAAGAATTGGAGGTTGAAGTATAGGAAGTTGAAGGCGTACCACAGACCTTTGACAGGTTTTTTTGGAGGAGAAGGTGTTTCTTTTCAGAATAATCAAGTTTGAGGTTGGCATTGGCTCATGGACCACTTTTCAAAGAAAAATAATATATTTCTTGATCCTAGATGAGAACATTTATTCAGATTACAATATTATATTCGACAGGGTTAGTCTGAAGAAAATTGAATTTGTGCCTTCCATCATCCATCAATCCCTAAAATTCTCTACACACTATGGAATTGGTATCGTCGAGGGTAACCAAGTAAAGCATGTGAATGCTATTATACCTTTGCGGAGCTGGAAGATCAGAAGAAGTTGACCACTACTTATCATATTGAGACTTTAGATACTCGAGATGAAGATGTGTAAGTCTAACCAATGAGTAGGGATGTCAATTTCCGACATGACACAAAAACACGATACGACCCACACGAAATTGACACAAAATTAATACGGTATGTCATATTCGATTCTTGTTCGTATGAGGATAATTTGTCCCTATAGAGGGTCTTGTTGTGTTCGTGACATAGGTTTGACATGAAATTGGATCGAAATTGGCCCATTTTGACCTAATTACAACTCGATTAAGCTATTAAATTTTACTCGATTACCATCTTTTAATAATTAATATATTTCATACAATATGAAAATAATAAACGACATTTATATATATATATATAATTTATGGGTTATCGTGTTGGGTCATGTTGAATTATGTCAATTGGAAGGATACTTATTTATCGTGTTATTTGTATCGTGTCGTGTCGTGTCAGTTCGTGTTGTTAACAGGTCGTGTTTGTGTTAGAAAAAAAACATAACATCGTGTCATTTTATATTCTTGTCGAGAGAGTGAATTCATGTTATGTTGGGGCAAACCCAAACATGACATGTTAGTCCAAATTTCCACCCCTACTAATGAGATCAAGTCTTATAATATTTATATGAAAACAAGTTATGTACTTGTTTATGCAAGTCTCAACCTTTTGTCAGTAAATAGACAACTATCCAAAACATACTTATAATATGGATTACAATAAAATTTCATCCTTAAAATAGAGTTTTTTTCCATTAATATTATCATATATGCATCCTTCAATTTATTTCACAACTCTTTGGTTGAGCTCTCTTAAATCATTATACATGTCTGATCGCCATCCTCTATTTATGTGTCATATATGGTGTATTTTTGTCAAAGCATAACCCAATTTGTGTTGAACCAATACTTTCATAATTCTTCATTGCCATGTGACGAAATTGTTGTTCTTGTCATACTTTTATATGCCAAATTATGGATGCCATCCTTTCGAATGATCACGATCAAACAAATTTCTAACAACAATATAGTTTATCCACCAGTGTATACACTACACTATATTTTTTATTTTGCAACTAATATATTATTTAATTTTTTCGTGTTTATAATACCTATAAAATTTACAATAGTTTTGGACACTTATAAACGTTTTAAGTGTTTAAAATCATTATAAGATTTGTGTTTTTATTAGTACCAAAATCCAAAAGTGTTACATAGTCCCCCAAAAGTTAAAGACATAATTTTCCTACTTCACTATTTCCTTCGTCAAAAATTCCCTCCCTCATGTGATACTGAAATCGCAGCAAAATTCCCTCCCTCTCCCTCGTTTCATACTTATCGTAGATAGGGATGGAAATTTTTGTTCAAAAATTCAGGTCTCCGCGAATACCCAACCCTATTGGATAGGATATGGGGATTAAGTTTCGGGGAACGGGGTAGGTTCAGGGAGTTAGAAAAATCCTCAAAACATTCTGGGTCAATTTCGGGTATAACTTCGAGTCTACACGGGGATATCCGTATTATTAATATATAATAAAATACATATATGTTTATATTATAATAAATATATAAATTATAACTAATAGTGTAACCCTAACCGAACAACCCACACCACACGACCTGCGTTGCACCTCCCTTATCTCCCTCCCACGAACATCCACACCGGTGACCTGCCTGTGTCTCCCACGCCAACGACCTACCTTGAACCTGCGACTCTGTAAGTTGTACTGTTTAAGCTTTATTTAAGTTATAAATCTCTCTCTCGTATTTGAGACTTGTAAATCTCTCTTAGGAACAGATCTTTGCAATTTTATTACTTGATTTTCCTCAAAATATTATCTTCTGCTCTAACAAATCCTTACAAATTGATTGTGATGTCAATTTGTTATTTTTAGCCTTCATAGGTTTGGGTTATTTCTGTCCTTCAAAGGTTTTAGAGGTCCGTCCCGTTATTGACTGGAATAATTAACAGTGATGATGTGCTTCCAATTTATATTAGAGATGACATGACATATGCAGATGCATTCAAGGTCATAATACTTCCACTACTGCTATTCTGTTGTGGGATGATGGTAAAATGATTTTTTTTTTGTTGATCATGGTGAAAAGAATTTTTTTTATATTAAAAAAAATGGGTTCCCCATGGGGAAATCGATACCCGTTTTAAACAAGGATGGGGATCCCTGAACACGTTATAATAGGGAACGGGGCGGGGACTGGGAATGATATTTATAATAGGGACGGGGATGCTTTCCCTGACCCCAAACCGGCCCATTGCCATCCCAAATCTTAGATAACCCACCAATCACAGAACCCGTCTCATACTGATCACTGCTAACCATCGTCTAAAATCGTAAAAATTATTGCAGATAAGGTAGATAATCCAATATCATCCAAAAATTGCAAAAATTCCAAGATCTCGAATGGTTTTGGGTTTTACTTCTTCTAAAATCACAAACCCAAAACCCTCATCTGTAATCGCATACCCTTTTCTCATACTAAAATCACTGAAAGTACTTGGGGCAACATGGGGCTTTTAATTCTAGTGGTTCTGAGGATATACTTAAACTTCTTTGAGATGTGATTAACTTGGTTAATAAAGTAGATTTTTCGGATTTTGGGTGATTAAGAATAATGGGTTTGGAAAATAAATGTGAACTACTACGTGATTGAGAATTTTGTTGGATTTCTGATGTGAATGTAATTCATTTTCCTTTTGTTAGTTTTATTAGTAAAGTATATGTACAGTTTGGGTACTTCAGAATTATGGGTTATGGAAATCCTTGTGCGTAAGTGTTTTTTTTAAATTAAGGTATGGTTAGTTTGGTTTATAAAGTATCAATTTTTGGATTTTGGGTGATTAAGAATTATGGGTTTTTAAAATCATTGTAAACTAATGCGTATGATGATTTGTCATGGGGAATTTAGAGTTTATTAACTTGTTTGTCTATGTTTGATTTCTTAATGCCAATGCAATGCATCTAGCGTTGTATCACGTCACAAATTACAATGCCTTTTATTTATTTTTCAATGTACTTGATAGTCATATATTTTTTGAATATACATCATGAATATATGTTTTTATTTTGTTTTTATTCAGGTATATGTGGATCAATCGCAAACTTACGGCTCTATTTTTTCGCTTCTTCTCAGACGGGTATAATGCTCAATCTTTATACATATTTTTGCATTGTTGACTATAATTTGTCATTCGTCTATATGTGTTTATTTTGTATTGGATACTATCAGAATGTAATAGAGGGATATAAACAACCAAAAAGGGAAAGAATTTTTTTTAAACAAATATTATGTTAAAAATGAGAAAAACAAAGAAATGTGATGTGAAAAAATATTCAATCGTCTTATGTGATGAACATATATTATGTTCCTCCTTAGTCATATAATGAGGCGTACGACATTGATACAATTCTCTATCCCCTTTAGGACAATATTTATTTGCACATCCCACATATGTCGTGTGTTGTTAGTTTGCTTCACCTTTCTTTATAGATTTCACACTAAGTCTTAACATCTTTGTTAATTGTATTTCCCAATACTAAACTAGATTGTTTGAACATTGGATATATTAAAATGGTTTCAAAACCTTTCTTTATTGTAGAAACATCTAAGCATGGTTATGAATTTATTATTTCTATAGATTCACTGCATATTAAAGGTAACACGCCATATATATTCAATAGTTTGAGTAGTTTATAAGTATATATGTAATATTTTGGGTATATGGATACTAAATAGTATATATTATTTTTTAACTAATGTATCTTGTGAGAACAAATTAATCATAATTAGATAGATCCCGAAAGCAATTAAGGAAGGACATTAAAGAGATGCCAATCACACAACATGGGATATATGTGGTTCGACATATTGCCTACGTCCACATGAGGGTTATAATTATAGCAGTGTAGAGTAGTCAAGTTGTTCAAGGAACTCCCCCAGCTTGTTATTGGCTCATGTGGTATCTCCTCTGAGATTGTTGGTAACTGTTTGAGCTTATCGAGGTTGATGTGATAAATGTTCATATTTATCCATGTGATAAAATTACTTGCTCATTTCCTTGAGTAGTTAGGCGAGATGTGTCCACATTTTGCTAGGCTTGGTTGGCCATCTCTTAATTGGGCTGGGTTAATTATAAGTCCACATAATTGCCCCTAAAATATTTGGGCTGGGGTTTGTTTGGGCCAATAGATTTTATTCAATATTTGAGCCCAATCATTTTTTTAAACTTATGAGTGGATTTTAACTTACATGGAAGTCTTGTAATCATGCTGAAGTCCTAAGGGTACGCTCGTTTGAGAAAATAGGTGAAGTGTCAAAATCCCTCTTGGGAGACATGTCTTATGATTGTGCACGAGGATTCAAACAGAGTGGGTATACTCCAACCCGTCACTTTTCCTTTTATTTTATACTTATCAAAATCTTCATAGCTTCCTTCACATTCTTCCATCTTTGTAAGTCTTTATCTTCACTCCTTTCTCTCGCTCTTTCTTCTTCTTTCTAATGTTTATCTTCAGTAGTGACAGTTTTATTCATCCCACTAATGTCAACGATTCACGAAAAACTCTTAAGGGAGTTTAGAAAAACTTATTCCATTCCCTCCTGGGTGGAGATCGATTGTGCCACCATGCCCAAAGATGTCTGAGAAAAGGAACGGGGTACTAGATTCACACCTTGGTTGTGGTTTAAGGGGGTTAGCATTTCCCTCAAACTCTTTGTTTTTATAGTTTTTTGAGTTCTTTGGGTTGGTCCCTGCTCAATGCGCCCCCAACACTTGGCGAATTGTCAACGAGGTAAATCACATAAATAAGCACTATGGGACCAACTTAGGCATCCTAGAGATCATGTTTTGCAATACCTAGTCTCGCACTTCTTAGGGCCTCCTTTATTTAAAGCTGAGAAAGGTCGAAAGGATGATGGTTGTAAGCCTCCCTAATTCTAAATAGGGATATTGGGATCAGGGGTTCATTTCCAAGAATTAGCAACATCCATCGCTCCTAAGGGAGAACAATACGAAAGGTTGTTGAGCCCTAACTAGGGTATGATCACATAGGTCAACACTTGATTTTCCAATTTTATTATTGCTTTATTATTTGTTCTGTTATTACTGATTTTTCTTTTTTATTGTCTTGTGAATAGGTTGAAAAAAAATAAAGGCCTCTCCCTTAAAGACATTAGAGTTTCATATTTCCTGAAGGGTTGAAGTGTCAAAGAGTATGCTCGATGGTGAGCATCCCCGATCGGCTGCCCTTTTACTTGAATACACTAATATCACTAGCATCTTCACCGCTCCCCCGATGGACGATATACCTGATCTTCCTATGCCTAAAGTGGAAAATTATTCTTCTTTTGAGTCATTAGACGTTGGGTTAATTCATTTAGAGGAGGAGCAAGGTCCAGTGGCTTCCACTAGGAAGAGAATTTTGTTGGTTTCTGATGATGATGATGATGATGATGATGTGCTCCTTTCTGCTAAGGACAAATTCCAAAAGAAGTCAACGGGAGAATAATCTAACTCTGGCGATCCAAGCTTGGCTTCCAATAAAAAAGGAAGGAATAAAAGAAAAAGAAGGAGGAAGAGAAGAAGAGGTACCAAGAAGAACAATGTTCCCCTTTCTTTACCAAATATCTTTCAGGCCTAGTCTATAGCCCACAATTCAACCCTTTCCCCTAGTCTGCTGAGGGGGGCAGTACTCGTGGGTGATCATGAGCAGCTGAGGATGTTGGGCCCTGACCATCTTTCTCTCCAAGAATCCAAAACTCTATCGTTGGTAAGGTTCTTCTTTCTATTTACCATATTATATCTGTTTGACTAATATTTATTAAATCTTCTTACTCTTGATCTTTTCCTCATTTTTTAGTTTATGGAAGGCACCAACCAGGTCCCCCTCCCTCTATTGACGAGGAGCCTTCTTCCATACATCTTGCCGACCAGGTGAAGGAGGTAACTCCCAAAGAGAAGGAGGTGGCAATCAAGGAGAAAGAGGCCGAGACAGAAAATCAGGTGAAGAAGTGAAGCCTATAATTCTAGGGGGTTTTCTTCTTATTTTGCTCATGAAATGTACTTTTTTTCTCTTTTCTTGAATTGTAATGGATCTGCCTACCCTTTATTTTGTTTAATGAAAATAGTATTTTCATTTGAGTGTGCCAATTCGTGTATTTTCTGATAAACTATTGCATTTTCTGCTTTGAAGTTATAGACTTATGCCAAGGAAATTCCATCTTTCAGTAACTTAAACAACATGCTCAGGCAAGATGCTAGAGCGCAAGCTTATCAAGCATTCTTGACTGCATGTAAGTCTCTAAGTAAGAGAACTAATTATTATAAAGATCAATCCACCCTAGTCGCCAAACTAAAGGACGATCTCAAGGTCTTCAAAGATGTGGAAGTTTTTATGCAAAAATAAATAGATGACTTGAAGGCCCAGTTGGATGATTCCAAGGATGTGAGCAAGTCAACACTCTTGTCCAGTTAGAAAATGATGACTTGAGGAAGAATCTTTTTGAAGTCGAAGAGCAAGCTCGAAGGAGGAATGCCATAGTTATGGGGTTGGGCCATGATAACAAAAAGGTTCGATATTTGTTCAGGATGGGTCCCCAAGCGTCTTAGTCGGCAGGCTACGATGAGGGTTGGCAAGATGCTCTAGTGAGGTTGTAGGAGGCTTAAGATTTCTCCTACAAGCATGGCTGGATAAACGCCCTTAAAGTTATTAAGAAACCCCAGGACTCTTGACTCTGGTATATATACCAAGTTGATTGTCCTACACACAGCCGACCTCCTTTTGGGCGTAATGACACCTGGATTCCTTTATATTCCATTCCTCTTCAACTCGTCGAGAGCTACCTGGAAGGTTATGATAGTGATGATGAATACAGTAATAACCCTGAAGATGGTCGGAGAAAGCAAATAGAATAATTCAGGCTCGCCGACCATAAATGATTGTAAATCCTTATAATTATTATGTAATTGGTACTTCTTGTAATCGTGTGTCACTAAATGAATCAAGTAAATACCATTTTTTATGCATTTTTTCAGTCCATTATGCCTTGAATTATTATTCTATCTTCCATACCTTTCAGGTCATGTCCTCACACTCCATTAGGGCTAGAAAAGATAATGGAAAAAATGCACCTGGGCTATAGGCAATCCTCCCGTTTAGAATTTAGTTGACAAAGCACCGTTGGTTTATTGCCTAGTGATCCCCCGTTGGGCTTTTATCTTACCTGGGTAAGTTATGAGCTCGCATGTGTTGGCCGTAATAAGGACACGAGGGTTTTAGTTTTAATTATAGCAAGCGAAATTACATTAGTAACCAAGTTAAAGACTGATCAATACTCTTTCAAAGACAAATAGCCAATTATGAGCCTAATATTTAGGAAACAATGTAATGTAATCAAATAACTTAAGAGCTTTGAGATATGTAAAATAGGGCCTTTATTCATAATATGAACAACAAATTACGAGCAACATAAGTTTTAAAATGAAAATTTGCATAAACTAAGTGCTAAAAAACTAAAAAGAAGACTAAAAGTAGAACTTCTTAAGGTTAGACGCATTTAATGCTCTGGGTATATCTTCGCCCTCCATTATTTTTAAGTGATAGGCTCATTATAGATCGTCTCTAATCATTTTGAATGGTCCCTCCCAGTTGGGTCCCAACTTATTGTTCGACGGTCTTATGGCGCTGCTGAGAACTTTCTTGAGGATGTAGTCTCCTACTTGGAACTTCCTCAGATTGACCCCCTTGGTGTAATCCTGCAGGTATGAGGCCATCTTGATCATGGACTTCTCTCTTCGTTTATTATCCAGGTTAAGTTCAGCGCAAAGGGCATCGTCATTTAGTCCCTGGTTATCCAACCTTATTCGCATGGTCGGGAGGCCTACTTTAAGTGGTATGACAACTTTCATTCCATATATGAGCATGAAGGGTGTCTATCTAGTTGGTCTTCTGTGAGTGGTAAGATATTCCCAAAGAACATGGGTAGCTCATCCACCCAGGCGCCTTTTTCTCTTTCCATCCTTTTCTTACTGGAATCGAGAATTATTTTATTGGAGTCCTCTGCTTGATCGCTGTTGTGGGGATACGCCACCAAACTAAAGTGGTATTTGACTTTATGATCATTGCAGAAAACCTAAAAAGTTCCCTCTAAAACTATGTGTCATTATCAGTTATAATGGTTCTTGGTACCCGAAAGCGTGTTATGACATTTTTCCTGATGAACCTAATCATGTCTACATCACTAATATTGGCCAGTGGATCTGCCCCTACCCACTTGGTGAAATAGCCTGTGCCGAGCAACAAGCACTTTCGATTTCCAGGTGCAGGATGTAGTGGTCCCACAATGTCCAAATTCTACTGTACAAATGGCCACGAGTTAGTTAATGGCTTCAGATCGTTGGTCAGTTAATGAACCAGTGGGAGAATTTCTGGAACTTCTCGAACCTCTGAACATAAACACTTGCGTCTTTCTGCATGTACGATAACTAGTAGACTTCTTTGGTTGCTCGAAATGCCAGGAATCTTCCTCCTACGTGGCTTCCACATATTTCATCATGAAGTTTCGAGAGAACTTGATCGATATCATTTGGGTGTACACACTAGAGGTATGGGTTTGTGAAGGATCTCCTGTACAGCTTACCACCATTGTCCAAGTACAAATGTGCATTTTCACCCTTAACTGATGGGCTAATTTCCTGTCGGGTGATAGTCTTTCATTTTGCAAGTACGCTATGATGTTGTCCATCCAATTGGGAGCTCTATAGAGAGGACGTGATTGGGGTATGTTGTCTTGTCAATTCTAGGCTTGGTGAGGAATTCCACTTCAATGGTTCTCCTGAAATATGAGTCTACTGCTGAGATTAGTGCTGCTAGAACATCGACATGACTATTATTCCCCCGGGGGAATTGTTGAATTAGAACTTCCTCAAATCTCGTAACTAGCTTGCGCACGACTGCGAAGTAGACTTCCATCCTATCATCTTTTGTATTAAAATCCCCACTAACTTGGTTGGACACCAATTTGGAGCACAATAAATAATGAGACTTCTTGTCCCGATCAAACGAGATTTGCAAAGTTAGACGATGAGTGCCTCATACTCAACCTTGTTATTGGAGGCATCAAATCCAAGTATGATCCCTTTGCTCAATCATAGCATTTTCTGGAGTCGCAAGGAAAATCCATACGCATTCTCCCTTTGAATTATAGGCACCATCAATATACAACGTCCAACATTAACCTTGAGCCTATTCATGTAGCTCCGATTGATCGCTCAGCAGCTAGTCAATGGAACCTTCTCTAGTATACTTTGGAATGTGGTCGGCCCAAACCTACCCTTTGATTCTCGTCCTTGGTTAGTTATAACAGGTTTTTGCATATGGGTGTTTTCTTTGAAAGACGTTTTTCCAATCAAAATCCCTTCAACCAACAAACCCACTAAAAAATCTGCATAAAAAATCTGAATTGAGTTTAGCAAATTTTTAGTGAAATTAAAATTTTAGAAAAATATTTAATTTAATTTACAACACCTTAACAATTTTCAGAGTAATAAATCTTTAAAGAATAAATCCAAGAATATCAAATAAATGCAACCAATAAATTAAACAAGTTAAAATACATAATTTAACACTTCACAAATATTAAATTAATTTTTGTATTTAATATAAATTAATATTCTGAATTAATGAATTATTGTGAAAATAATTATTTTAACCTTAAAATAAATTTACCAATTTTTGGAATTAATTTATTTGCAATTATAAATACTGAAAATTTAAAACTAAGCAATCACAAATAAAATATGCAAATAAATTACAGAAAAGAAATGACACTGTATTTTTAACTTTTTCGTCCAAAACCCGGCTTACGTCCACGCGCCTAGAGCTTCGACTCCCTTACACTTTACTACCGTGATACACTTAAAGGGTAGGATCAAACCACTCGGTACATCTGTTTCGAAGCTCAAACCGAGCTTCAAAACTCGTGACCCACTTGCGGGTAAGAACCAATCACCGGTACAACAATCTGAAGCTTCAACAAGCTTCAAACCAATATGAATTTTGGGTACAATGGTTGAATAATGAAACTCCTTAAAAATACAATTTATATTCTCAATTTCTTGCTCTTCAATGAGACTTCAAAAGATGATGTTGGTCTAGACACAAGTCTTCTTCTTCAATGATTTGAGCAGAATGTAAAATTAATTGCTCTCTTGAATGTGTAGTAGCTGAATAATAAATTTGAATGCTCTTAATAAATTTCTAACTCTTTCTCATATTCTCATTCTAGTTGGTGTGTCTTCGATGCAGCTCTTTGCGTGCTTTTAAAATGTCCTAAAAAACTAGTTGTTAGACACATGCATTGTGAGCATTAAATGCTCTTGATTTTACTGAGATGGTGTAGCTTGAAAAATGATTTGCAAATCTTCATTTTAATTCTCAATAAAAATATGACTATTAGAAGTATGGAATTAGCAATCCTCAAAATATATGACCAAAAGAAACTTTGAAATATCCTACAATATGCTCCTGTAAAATTGTTAGTCCAAGAGAGATAGAGACAATATGGTGTAAAAAGGATAATAGGCCTAGAGAGAGTATGTATCAGATATAATATTCAGCTTCTCAAAATATGAAAGACCAACAGATAAAAAAATACAACTTCTCGAAAAGTATGGACTGATAAAGATTTCCATTGCCTGATAACAAATCAATATGACAACTGAATTTTTTATTAAACTTTGCAAGGCTAAAAAAAACTATTAATGTCCGAGATATAGATTGAAGTGGACAAGAAAGTCGAAAGAAGCTGATCAAATTAGCTAGATTGTTATAGCTGTAACAACTATGTAAAAAAAGGAACGGATGGAACTAAACTATAGGAAGAAAGTTGTCCGAGACAGTCGATGGCACAGGTCCCAAGGCTTGCTGACGACGTCAACTGTACGACCGAAATGAATGGTCATTGAGGCAAATATGCGTGGCCTTACTTGAATGAGTGCTTCTATTGGAATTGAAATTTTGATAGAATTTTGACAGAAATAACACGTGGCAGCGTATTCGTGGTGGGATCTTTAATCCCACTGGCGTGGACCCCACAAACTAACTAATAGATGCACTCCACCTCATTCGGTATCTCCACTTTCGATCAAAATTTTGGTTACAATATCATTTCTCTACTTGAATTGAAAAGAAATTGGACAGCTGTAACAAACAAAGGACTGTCCATCCTGTGTGTGAAGTGATATTCGAGGTTTAAAAAAAATTACACAACCGTTCAAAAGGACTTACCATCTTTTACCACTACTTAATAGATATGTTATAAAAATTTTTACCATTAAAAAATAAATAAACTCATCTAAACCTCTACTTGCCTAGGATATGACCGAACATCTATAAGGTTTGTCACTATTACAAAGTGATTGGAAACACAAGTTACCAGTTAAGAGTATATGGGGTTTAATCCGTCTAAAAGTAATCCTCATATATTACAACTCCACTAGGCTTATTTTGACACTTCGTCTTATATACATGCAAGATGAACTGCCATCCCATGGGGAATCCATACCATACATGTTGAACCCTTGGAGTAATATATTTATATATGGGAAAAATGTGTATATCTATAACAGTTATACAATATATTATATGATAATAGTAATATGTAGAATGATAGAATATATATATATATATATATATATATATAGAGAGAGAGAGAGAGAGGATCTCATGAGGACTTCTATTTGCATACCGCTGGCGCGGACCAATTTTGATAAAATAGTAAAAAAAAAAAATTGAGCTAATTTTTTTATATAGTTTTTAAACATTTCAGTAGGGCCATATAAAAAAAATCATCTCAAAATAATTTTTTTTACTATTTTAAAAAATCGGTCAAACTTTGTATGTTTTTAACAACTTAAAAACTGATAAAGTTTGACTGATTTTTTTAAAATAGCAAAAAAAATCATTTTGACCTGATTATTTTTTTATGGTCCTATTGAAATGTTTAAAAATTATAAAAAAAAAATCAACCCAAAAATATTTTTTTTTACTATTTTAAAAAAATGGTCATCATTCAGGGTCCTCAAACTGTATATATATATATATATATATATATATATAATGATAACTATACTAAAAGTTACATACTTAGTAATAGTATATAAATAAATAAAATAGAATTATACATATATAATATAAATTAAGAAATATTTACATAGTTACCTAATCAAACTTTGTTTGGAATCATAAAAATCAATATATTACATTAAACTAAAATGTACATTAATTACAATTAAATTAATTAAATATTAATTAAAGGATAATTACATTTTCGTTTAACAGTACCAATCCGCCTTTCAAATGTGAAGAACAGAATACGTGAAGACAAGTGTAGAATATGGATGAATTTTTAATGCACTAATAAATAATGAGAAATTTTTTCTAAAAATTACAAACTCTCCGAGTATAAATTTGTACCTAAGAACTCATCCTAAAGAAATAAATTCAGTCACATCATTCTATATTGAGATATTAGCTAAAAATGCAAATGCGATCCATAAAGTAATGGATAAGAGTTTATCCCATGGAGATAAATTCTACCACATCTCTCTATAGAGAGTATTTGTATATCCCATGGAGATAAATTCAACCACACCACTCTATAGTATAATATTTGCTAAAAATACAATGCTATATATAGAAGATGGAGAAGAATTTATCCCACGAGGTTAAAAACTAAAATGGAGATCCCTTGTAAATGAGCTGATTCCCTTTATTTTATAACTTGCGAAAGTGTTCTGTTGGAGGATTTGGTGAGGTTTGATTTTTGGCTAAGCCACAGGAATTTGGGAGGGAAGCACGTGGATTTTTGTTGCTTTAGATTATATTCCTATTTTGAAGTAAATATGGAAGGTAGTGGGTTGGGATTTTGGGTTAGCCTCGAGTATGGTAGAGGATTGGAACCGGGTTTAGAATGGTGGTTGGGTTAATTGGGCAACTCCGAGTTTTGGCTGGGCTCGCCGACATTTGGGAATGGGTTGGTCGACGTGTATGGAGGAAATGTCGAAAATGTCAGAATAGAAGTGGATATTTAGATGGGTTTTCAAACCGGGTTGGAAGTGTGTTAACGTCGATTGGAATAGTTTGGTGGGAGGTTGGCATGTGTGTGTGTAGATTGTAAAAAAATAAATAAAATAAATATAAAACTAAAACTAAAACTAAAAAAATTTAACTCCTAGCATAAAACATAAAAGACTTTAAATAAAATATAATAAAAATTTAACTAATAAAATAAAATAAAAAAGATAAAATAAAATAATAACAAAACTAAACTAATTAAAAAACACTAAAAACTAGAAAAAAAATATAATAAGATAAATAAAAATCTAATAAAACTCACACCTATTATATTTACATAAATAATATAAAAATACTCGACGCACAAACTGAAAATACTTGGACCCTAATATTTACAATTATACGCACGCAAATAAAATATAAAATGAATCCTAAAAATATATACGGCCCAAATAAAAATCTAAAAAAATAATAAAATTTCAAATTGAACACGGACACGGCTCAGGTGATGGCTAGGGCTCGGTTTAGACTTCAATTTGATACGATCAAGGGTTTAGGGCGTTGGAATTCATCGGGACAATCTCAAACGGGACTTCAGTCTTCATGGTCGCTTTGATTTTCTTCATTGAACGCTTTTGACTGCTATTTTGCCGCAATTACTTTGATTTAGCACTATTTGATACCGTACCTGTCGATTGACCTGCAATATAGACATATACGAACATAAGACCATTTTTATTGAGTCGAGCAACTAGAATGCACATATTTAGGGTATAAAATAGACACTTTTGGGTGCTTATCACACCACCTCCAAATAGAACATTAATAGTCCTTGAGTAAAAATGGAGAGAAATAGAGATAAATGACCAAAAGTGTGCCATTTTTGCAGGCACTTGTAATTGCACTTAGCATTTACAACAAGCCGTTAAACTTATAGGTTGCCCTACAGGACGAGTGATGTCTCGTGATGGTTTGTAGTGAATGTACCCACAAAATTTAAAAGTTTTATTGAAAGGAAGTCTCTTATTTGATAATGAAAAGATAAACAACATAACTAAAAAGATATCAAGGAATACTATGTTCAACTATTACCGTAAGGCATGTAATTACTTAATACCAAAAGTGTAATCCTTTCTAAAACTCATCATGTATTAGAGTGAAACGATCTTAAGTATCAATCTGAGTAATTCCTAGATTGGCTTTATAAAATCAACGCTTTGACTTCAATTCTCACTAGACATATCTCTCTGAATCGAAGTCTTTAAGAATCGGGTATTTGTATCTCTCTAGTATGTGAGGAGGTGAGTAAATGTAAATAAAATAACAGGTCTCACACACTTTTAAGAAATGACGGATACATGAAAGAAATTTTGATCTTATAAAGGAAGGCTAACCACTATGTCGAGAATGTCGAGTTATTCACCATATAGACTTCTCGTTTGTCCGAATACATCAACAATGGTGAAAATGAGGATTATAAAAGGCATGAGGGGAAAATGAAATGAAGAAAAATCAATGGTAAGGCCTTTGAGAAGAGTAAAACACACTTTGAATAACTACTGACTTCATTTCATAAATTCATGATCTCATGCTTTTTTTTGTTCTTTTTATTTTTTTTCTTTCTTTCTTTTCCTCTGGTTAGTTTTCTATTTTTTGTTTTGTTTTCTATCTTTTTTATCATTTTCTATTGCGATCATTTTTCTTTTCATAACACAAATGAAGACAATTTTTACATTGACAATTTCAAACACTTTTTTTTCTCTAAAAAATGATGGTAGTGATAGCAAATGATATATGGATGAAATCTGGAATATATATGTGCAAGGGAAATATGGAATGATAGTGGGATGTTATAAAATGGTTTAATAATCGGGACAAACTAAAATACACATGTTTCTTACAACTCGAAAGTGATGTCATTCTCAGTGATTATGTCAAAATTAATAAATAATGAGACCATACAACAACTAAGTATGGTAACCAAAGAAATTTGAATCAACTTGTGACTCGGAGATACGTAAAAACCCTAAAAAAGGTGAATATCTCAAATTCCACAGGTTTTAAGTCTCCACTAGTGATCTTTCAAGGCTCTCTTAAGAATGTTGTTACTCTTTAATTTTTAATCGTAAAACGTGATAGTGCAAATTTGTCGAGTTTTAAAAATTCATAGTGCAAGTATGCTTTAAGAGGTATCAATTAATTTTATAGTAAAAGCGTAGTTTTAGGATAAAATAAGAGCATTTTGAGATTTATAAAAGAGTGATGATAGACAATTAAAAAATTTGAGTAGGGCTGCACAAAAAAAGTTTAAAATTATTTTTTTCTGAAATTTTGTCAAAAGAGGTATGGTTTTGATAAATTTTTCACCCCCAAACAAAAGAGAACATCGTCCTCAATGTTCAAAACTAGATATTAAAATGGAAAGAACAAGGCAGGAAAGACATTACCATAATGAATCACTAATGAAAATGTACGGTATAGTAGAAGCAGAGGTGGAATCTGAAAGACAGATGCGGCACAAAAAATGTAAAAGTCTATAAAGCATGTGAAAAATAATGGGGGAGGATAAAACACTACTCCCAAATAGGATACGACTCATATTTAGAAACAAGAAATGACGGGTTGTCTCCCGGTAGTGCTAAGTTTAACATTTTCAGCCAAACCGATCGAAACCTCACCCTAAAACAAGATATAATTAAGGATAGATCGGGGTGGCTGAAATTGTGTGGGTGATGGGAATCACCCCAGACAAGACTGAAGCGTTAGTCTCGTTGGATGAAGGTTACAATGTCAATGCTTTTGTATAGAAAGTTGCTTCACATGATGTAAAGCATTAGAGGACCAAGGGTGGGTGGAGAGAAGGGTAAAGGTGAGGTTGAGGATGAAGAAGGACTAGTCACGGGCCTTATTGAGCGTAAAGGTGATGACAATAAGGGCACTAAAAGTATAAAAAACTTTTTGGGATTTTTTTTACACGAAAGAACATATTTTTTTTATTTTTTGAATATTTTCAAAAAGAAAATAAACATTTCTATGATGTTTTAGAGAATGTTTTGAAAAAAAAGGAAAATATTTTTGGGATTTTTTTGAAAAAAAGAAGAAGATTTATTTTAAAAGATGGGAAAGATATGAATTTTTTTTCGGATTTTTGGAGAATATGGAGATATTAGGCATTAAAAATTATTTTTGGATTATTGGAGTTTTGGGATTTTTTATAAATGAAAAATATTGTTGGATTTTTTTTTTGGGGGAAAAGGAGATATAACTAACTCTCGTTGAAACTCAAGAAGACGGAGCACTTAAAATCAACTATCAAAGGATGAATTAGACACGTACAAGTAGGGCTGGAAATTTTTTACACGATAACCCGTTTCTGGTAATAACCCGAAATGACCCGAACTTGACACGATTAACTTGTATAGATTTAAGTGTGCCCAAAACTTATACTCAAATAAAAATCAACGTGATCCGAAAATGACACGACTAACCCGAATTGCCACCCTTACGTACAAGCAAAGAAAATCATAAGTAGCACGTAGCCAATTTTTTATCTTCAATTAAGTGATGGGGTAGAAAAATTTTAATTAATTCGCGGGGGAGAAAAACACGAAGCCTTATATATCGCCTTTGAAAATTTTGCTCCTACTTGGCTTGCTAGTTGATTGATTTTAATTATGTGATGGTACAAATAACAAGCAAATGGGATAAAGTTATTGAGTGGGTGATGAAATCCTAACTTGTTTCAATGATCGGGTCTAGGTCTTAGGTTCATTAATTCATTAAACCAATCAAATTAAGTACGATGTGATAATAAAAATCATGGAGGAGCAAATAATCACACAAAATGAACTCGCTTGCAGGAGAGTCACAATTGATAAAGGAATGTACCTCCCACGGATTTTACACGCGTTGGGTTAAGACCGAGTTGAGTCGATCGGAGAAAAGTTCTCCTAACTTCAGTCATCCCTGGGAATCGTATGGATAGAGAGGCTTCAAACTTCACTCCAAGGGCTCTCTCTCTCTATTTTGTCCCGTTTCCCTTCTCGCTTTTTTTCATGAATAATTATTACAAATAAATTGGTGTCAAAATGCACCGAAATATATACAACGCCTTAATAATCCTAATATAACCAGTATAATGAATAATAAAATAAAAAAATAAAAATAAAAATAAAAACAACAAATCAAATACAAGTCTTCACTTTGTCTCCTCGTCAAAAAAGCAGCAATGATGCCATTTGGAAAGAAAATTGCTTCTAAGTGTAATCGTTATTTCAAAGCCTTTTTTCCAATCAAAACCCCTTCAACGTACAAATGCTGTGACACCCCGCCCAATTAAATATAGGGTGATGAGTCCTCTACCAATTTAAAACAAGATATTCAGTTGGTTCATTCTCAGCGTCACTGTCGAAAAACTTTTTAACATATTAATCACCTAATATAAAATTAAGCTAAGTGTCAAAACATTTCCAATTTTAATAAAACCAAGTAAATCCATTTCTTTCCATCTTAAAATATAAACCATTCACCACACATAGGAATGTAAATAAATACTAAACATGAATCAAGTACTGAAATAAATAAGACTGGATAAAACTTTCCAGTTCAAAACTCCAAACCATATAATATACTGAATACAATATCTCTGATGAAAGAACTAGAAGTGGGCGACATATGCCCTAAATAAGAAGTCTAGATGGGAATGAATTGAAAGGATAAATGCGTCTATTGCAAGGACTTACAGCTTCCACAACAGCTGCAGCACGTCAAGCAATCCAAATCTCTAAATCTGATACTCATGTGGCTGAGCACCTGATATAATACATATATATAGCAAAAGAGAGAAGAGATACAAGAAACGGGTCAGAGCCCGATGTGTAAAAAAATATTTTAGCAAGTATTTAAAACTGGTTCTTAAAACAAGTCTTATACGCATGTTAGTTATCGAACTCTCACATGATTTTCTCACCTCTCGTCTATTGTGTACACCTAACGTACATCTAATCTCCCCCTAGTTATACCTCCCAGCCTAACTAGTCAGAAACCATACTAATACTAACTATGCTCACTAGTAGTATTCCCGTATCGCCCATACAATACGCTATTCAGATAGTTTATATCACATACTAAATTTCATTATTCACCGTTTAAATGGTTAATCTTTTATTCACTAAGATCATTTTACTTCTCATTTTCATTTTATCTACTAGTCTCACAAAGTAGAAAATTACGCAAGTACACTCATACATATATATATAGTCTCATCATCCCTATATATATACCCTAATCCTGCACACTTAGGTTAAGACCACTTGGTGCAATGTAATGATTATTATTATTACCAAGTCTACTAATTTCACACAGTAGCAATATTCACAAGTCCATATATATATATATATATATATATATATATATACTAATCTTGCACCCCCGGCTAAGACCCATTAGTGCACATATTCTGGAAATCATGCATCCCCGGGTTAGCACCCATTATTGCACCTATCAATAATAATTCAGCACCCCCGGGTTATCACCCATTAGTGCACCTAACAATAGAATATTGCATCCCCGGGTTAGCACCCATTAATGCACCTATCAATATTAATCCAGCACCCCCAAGTTATCACTCATTAGTGCTCTTAACTATAAGATTCTTGCACCCCCGGGTTATCACCCATTAGTGCTCTTACATAATATCACATAATAGGCAAACACACATCCAATTATAAATTATAGGTATTTCTCCAACCTATATATATACTCTTCATACGTATTTTAATCTCATCTCTACGTATTGTATAAATATTTAGATTACTATCTCTCTCGTAATCTCCAAGGTATACTCTATCTCTATACCGAAATAATAATTAAAGTATTTATTCTCACATACTTTCCCAAAATTCCATCTTATTTAAATTTACTATCTGGCAGTTTCCCTCACTCCAATAAACCGGCAAGCTCAAAATTAAACTTTGAGAAAATCCCTAAAAATTCCCTCTGTCGTTCGAACCAGGAGGGTTGTCGTTTGAACGACTTCCACGTGTCATTCGAGCGGCTTTGCGCGAGATGCCATCTTGCTCGAACGACTTCGCGCGAGATCCCCATCTCGTTTGAACCACTTCGCGCGAGATCGAGCGAGATTGCACTGTTCGTCTTCTTCACCAAACTTCAACGTTTTTCCTCCATTTTTGAACCTAAAAACCTCTAAGATTCAATTCCCAACAACTCATCATCAATACCCATCAACCCCTAATAGGTTATAGATCATTTCTATCATCTTAGGATCCTTAATTCATCTTTAATCATCATAATTACACAAAACCCCCAATTTAATTCACAAGAACCCTAGTTTTCAAAATCCCAATTCAAGAACCTAATCAACCCAGATTCGTTCATCAATATATAATCAAATTTCCGTGATTAATCCTCTACATACATGAAGGGATTTTATCCACTAATTAAACTAATCCTTAATCATAATTTAAATCTTCAATTTTCACCCAATTAACATATAAATCATGATTAAATCCACCTACACTAACATGAGGATGACTATTGCTAAAAGAATGAAAGTAATAAACACTTGCCTCGAATATGACGGTCTAATCCGTTGGTGATGTTGGTGCATACGCATTCCTCTCTTCTCGATCTACGCGTTGGTGGTCACTGTTGTGCAAGGTGATGCCAAATGAGCCTTCTCTCTTGGAATTTGATTCTCCCTCACAACCTCTATGGCCGTTCTAACTTCCTGTCACTTCTTAACCCTAATGGACTTTCCTTAGCTGATATAATTAATCCCAATTTTCGTCCATTAATTTGGCCCAAAAATCCAAATTACAAAACTACCCCTAAACTAAACACCCTGGTATACTATTTTGACTATCTCGACCCTTCCGGACTCAACAGCGCACTCGAAATGACCATACGAGTTAATAAAAATAAATTCTCTTTTTATTCCATTCAATTAGTCCCGACACGACTCACACGCGTGTCAGAGTTAAATTACCAAACTGCCGTATTTCTCACTTCCGACAATTTATCAAATATCATAATTCCATATTACATATCACACAGTAATATTCAATAGTTCACAACAATAAGTATTAACCCTTGGCACGCTAGTTAATAATTATTTTAATCCGAATTAATAACAAATTAATTTCTCACATTTTAATTTAATTTAATTAATACAACAACAATAATTAATCGCATACTTATTCCCATAATAATAATTAATCACCTAATTATTTAAATCATCAGAAATACGGGGTATTACAAACGCACTAAAACATATGCATACGATAAGTGGGTATCAATCCACCTTTCATGTGTGAAGAGCAAAATATGTGAAGATAAGTGTAGGACATGGATGAATTCTCAATACACTAATAAATAATGAGAGAAATTTGCTAAAAATTACAAACTCTCACATTATAAATTTGTGCTTAAAAACTCATCCTAACGACATAAACTCTACAACATCACTTTATGTTGAGATATTTGCTAAAAATGAAAATACTCTCCAGAAAGGGATGGAGAAGAATTTATTTCCAAAAAGATAATTTTTACCACCCCACTCTATATTGAGATATTTGCCAAAAATGAAAATACTCTCTATAGAGGGATGGAGAAGAATTCATCCCAAATTTAAATCTATAATGGAGATCTCCTGTAAATGAGTTGATTCACTTTCTTTTATAACCCATGAAGTGTTTTGTTGCAAGATTTGGTGGGATTTGATTTTTAGCTAAGGAACAGGTTTTTGGGAGAGAATCACGTGGGTTTTTGTGGCTTTAGACTCTGTTTCTATTTTGAAGGAAATATGGCAGGTAGTAGGTTGGAATTTTGGGTAAAAGTCAGGTATGATAGTCTCGGGTATGGTAGAGGACTAAAACCAGGTTTAGAATGGTGGTTGGGTTAATTGGGAAACTCTGGGTTTTGGCTTGGCTCGCCGACGTTTGGGAATAGGTTGGTCGGCGTGTATGGAGGAGCTGCCGGAATGGAAGTGGATCTTTCAATGGGTTTTCAAACTGAGATGGAGGTGTGTTAAGGTCGATTGGAATAGTTTGGCAGCAGGTTGTCATGTGTGTGTGTAGATTGTAAAAAAACCAAATATAATAAGTATAAAACTATAACTAAAAAAATTATAAAATTTATTCACACTAGGGGTGTTCGCGGTCCGGTCCGGTTCGGTTTTAAGGTTTTTTCGGACCGGACCGTCTTGGTCGGTCCTCTAAAAAAATGGACCGAGACCGGACCGATAATATCGGTTAACTGACCCTAGTCGGTCCGGTCTAACCCGTAGGTCCTCACATTAATGAATTACATCATTTATAATAATAAAAATATACCCGAGTCTATTTTTTCCAAACATTAAAAACTAAAAAATATCGAAATTTACAATTAAAACAAAACTAGTATTGGATTAAACTATAATTTAAACTAATCAAATATTAAAATAAATATTTTCACTATTTGTTTATCTTAAATATATACATATGTATCTAAACATATATTATTTTATATATAGTCGGTCCGGGTCGGTCCTATCAGAGTTTTTGAATCTGTAAACCGTGGACCAGACCGACTAGGTCGGTCCTCCAAAAAAATAAATCGAGACCGGACCGATTAAGAAAAATGACCGAAAAAAAGGAGTCGGTTCGGCTCGGTTCGGTTCGGTCCGTCGGTCCAGTCGGTTTTTTGAACACCCCTAATTCACACTAAAAAATTTAACTCCTAGCGTAAAACATAAAACACTTAAAATACAATATAATAAAAACTAAACTAATAAAATAATAAAATAAATAAAATAAATAAAATAAATAAGATAAGATAAAATAATAAAAAACTAAACTAATAAAAAAAGTAAAAACTAGAAACAAATAAAATAAGATAAATAAAAATCTAATAAAACGCACACCGATTATATTTACATAAATAATATAAAAATACTCGATGCACAGACTAAAAATACTCGGACCCTAACATTTACAATTATATGCACGCAAATAAAATATATTATAAATCCTAAAAATATATACGACCTAATAAAAATTTAAAAAAATAATAAAAATATAAATTGAACACACACGGGGCTCGGGTGATGCCTAGGGCTCGGTATAGGCTTCAATTTGGTACGGGAAAGGGTTTAGGGCATCGAAACTCACCGGGACAAGCTCAAACAGGACTTCAATCTTCACAGTCGCTTTGATTTTCTTTATTGAACACTTTTGACCGCTATTTTGCTGCAATTACTTTGATTTAGCTCTATTTGAATATAGACAAATACGAAGATAAGGCCATTTTTATTGACATCAAGCTATTAAAATGCACATATTTAGGGTATAAAGTATATACTTTTGGGTGCTTATTAGTTGAAAGTGAATATCAAACCTCCCAAGCTCTACCAACCACTTGGACATCCGTCATGAGAGGTCAGTCTTGTGGAGGATAGCTTTAAGGGGGAATAAAGTGATCACAGTGATGGAATGGGATTTAAAATGGTGCTTCAGCTTGTGTGAAGCGTTCACCAATACATAAATTAGGTTTTTCAGATACAAGTAACACTGCTTGTCATCCAAGAGTGTTTTGATGGCAGAGTGAACTGAGAATTTCTTTATCTCCCTTTCGCAGACCAAGGTCGAGTTTACTACGTGGCTTGATACTGTGAGATAAAGGTAAAGCGGGTCACCCTGATCGGGGATTTCCAGTAGTGGAGGCTTTCTGAGGTAGGATTTTATCTCCTCTAAGGCCTTGGATCACTCATCATCCCAAATGAGGCCCTTTTCCTATTTTAGCAGCAAGAAAAATGGTCGGCATCGCTCATACGACTTCAAAATTAAGCGGTTGAGGGCTACGAGCATTATTGTGAGATTTTGGACCTCACATAATGTCTTTGGCGGCTAGACCCTACTGATCATTTCTATCTGATCTGGGTTAGCCTTAATCCCCCTCTTGTTGACTAGATAAACTAGAAATTTACCTCATTGACCCTAAATGAATACTTGTTGGCGTTAAGTTTTATTCGATAATGCCTGAGGATTTCAAAGGTATTATCCAGATCTTAGATATGGTCGCTCTTATTCCTTCCCTTGACGAGCATGTCATCAATGTACACCTCCATGGTCTTCCCTACTTGCTGTTGGAACATCTTGGTCACTAACCTCTGATATGTAGCTTTTGTATTCTTAAGGCGAAATAGCATGACCTTATAGAGTTATGGAATGATTGGAATTATGAACGAAGTCTTTTGTTGGTCATGAACGAATAGAGGTATCTGAAGGTACCGTGAATAGGCATCTAGGAAACTCATCCTCTCATGGGCTACTGTAGTGTCGACTAGGTGGTCTATCTTCGGTAGAGGGAAACTATTCTTAGGACAGGCCCTCTTGAGGTTGGTTAAATCTATGTAGACTATCCAGCCCCTATTGCTCTTTCGGACCACGAACATATTTGAGAGCCACTTTGGCAATTAAAATTCTTGAATGTACATTGCATCTATAAGTTTCCCTACTTCCTTCTCCACTGCTTTTAATTTTTCTGGGGCTGTTTGGGGAACCTTCTGTATAATTAGCTTGAACATTGGATCCACACGGAGTTGATAACAGACAACTACAGGGTTAATCCTAGGCATATCATATGGTTCCCATGCAAAAATATCCAAGATTTATTTTAAGAAGGAGATCAACTTCTCCCTTTCAAAGTCAGTCATGATTGTCCTGATAGAAAAATTTCTCTCTGGCTTAGCTTTGTAAAAGATAACCTCCTCCAAGTCTTCGATGAACCTATCTTCTTGGTGGATCCTGGTCTCCTCCACCCCTAGTTTTCCATGACGTAGTTTCTATTTGGACAGAGTAGCCCCATCTCGGGCTTCTTCCAAAACCCCTTCTTTCTCTTTTTTATTTTCCTTCTTAGGCTTAATAGTGGTGATGAAGCACTTTCGAGCAGCTGCTTGATCACCTCTGATATCCATTATTCCCCTATCCATGATGTACTTGATCTTTTGGTGGTAAGTGGAAGGGATAACCCTCATGACCTGAAGCCATACTTTACCCAAAATGGCACGGTAAAGTGACTCAATGTCGACCACCAAAAATTTTATGAGTTTTGAAATATTCCCTACCCTTACTGGTAGGACCACCTTCCTTAACGTCATCGTCATCTTCCCGAAAAAGATGACCAGAGGAACGGTAGCCTCCTTGAGGTCTGACATCTTAATCTTGAGTTTGTGGAAGAGCTCTAGGTACATCACCTTTGAAGAGATTCCAAGGTCCACTAGTACCTTATCCATATCCTAGTTCACGATTCTGAGAGTGATTACTAGCGTGTCGTGGTGTGGGGTTCATACACCAACCAAGTCTTCCTTTGTGAAGACGATGTTCTTATTATAATCAATATCCTTTGGTTGTCGGTGCTTGCCATCTTAGTTTTCTATGGGATCAATCTGAAAAGCTTCCATTATAGCTATAACTTTCTTGAGTTCAATTCGAAAAGCATTTCTTGGATCTGTTGAAGATCGGATGCTCCATGAATGATGGAAAAATCATACCCTATGTCATTATCAATTATAATTTTCGATATCTGGTCACCATTGGTGTGGTCTGGTCAGACTTCTTCTCGATAAACTCATTAAGATGTTAAATTCCTCCAGATTATCTTTGGGCACCTTACATTTTTTAGTCTTGTGGACACCTTATTTGTGGAATGCGTAGCGGAGCATGTTATTCCTCTTAGTCGGATTACCACCCATCTTCTTGGGCCACTTGACGAACTACTGATCTTTGTTTTTTTCTGAATCTTATAAATCAGCTCCTTGAAAACCGTGTTAACGGCTTGAAAAGCTTTAGAGTAATTAGTCCCCCCCCCCCCCACACCCCTTTAGCACCATTTGCTTCTTATTTCTCTTCTTAGGGCTATTCTCTTTGTCGCCCCCTTTATTTTCCTTAACATGACTAGTCTGAACCATGTCCTTCACCTTTGCATATTTCTCAATGTGTGACATGATATCATCAATGGTTTCAACTTCTTTCTTGGTGAGGGATTGATACAGCATCGACGTGGGGGGCAGACTTATTTTGAAGGATGCTACGATGACTTGCTGGGAGAATCTTATATCTTAATAAAGACTTCCTAATAGCATTTGGCATATTCACGTAGGGATTACTGTCTCTTGTTTTTCATCGTAAGTAGCGAGTCCATTCTTTTGGGATGGGAGCTATTAGTGATGAAACGAGCAGTGAAGGATTCAGTGAGCACCTTAAAGCTTTTAATGGACCTGTGAAGGAGGTTCTCGAATAATTTTTGGGTAATATTACCCAAGTTTGAGGGAAAGATGTGATACATCAGTGTGTCGTTTTGACTCCATAAAGTCATAGCGTGCCTGTATTACAGTACATGGTCAATAAGATCAGTCTTGCCATCATAAACCTTGAACTTGGGGGTTATAAACTTCTTAGGGTGTTACTCTTCTTCAATATTCTTAAGAAGGGATACTTTATTTGGGTGATGAGGGCTCTTCTTGCTAGCTCCTTGGTTGACATGTCCCCTCACGAATGGGATGTTGGTACATTTCCCTTCGTACCAAACTCCTTATGTCATCTCTGTGGCGCCTACCTTGATAACTTTAATGCGTTGAGTGCTCTTGGTCATGTCTGGTTCTCCTTCCATAGTTTGGAGTCTTACTTGCCTGAGGACGAGGAGTCCAAGGTTGGTTCTTTCGATTCTAGTGGAGTTTCCATCTCTTCTAGTCGCTATTGGAGGTGAGAATTATCTTTAACTTAGAGGTGAGCTACCTCCTCATATTATCGAAGTATAGCTTCGTAGGCGTCAACCAGGCGTGAGATCTTAGTAGGTCTATGTTGCTCATGGATTTTCTTCAAAGGATTTTATTTTGTTTGGAACCTTGGGTTCCTATCTTGGCTAACCTCGGACCTAACTCTCAAGGGAGCTAAGTCAACCCGCACATCTCCAGGTTGAGGCACACTGTTAGGAGTATTTTTTGGTTGTTGAGACCTCATGGGTGTTCCTTGCAAGAATTACTTTCGTGGAGAAGAAAATCATTCCCACGTAAGGCGCTAATTGTGAGTACAAATTAATCACAATTAAATAGACCCAGAGACCAATTAAGTAAGGAAACTAAAAAGATACCAATCACACAACACAAGGTATATATGGATTGACAAATTGCCTATGTCTACGGAGAGGTCTCTATTTTTCTATTAAGTTATATCAAGTATTGAATTTACATCCCCCTTAACCCTAGGGAGAGGGTTACATTTATAGTAGTGTAAAGTGGTTGAGTTGTTCAAGTAACTCCCCCAACTTGTTATTGGCTCGTGTGTATCCCTGAATATCTCCTCTGAGATTGTTGGTAACCGTTTGAGATTTAATGAAGTTGATGTGATAAATGTTCATATTTATCCACATGATAAAAGTACTTGATGATTTCCTTGAGTAGTTGGGCCAGACATGTCCACATTCTGCTGGGCCTGGTCAGTCATCTCTTAATTGGTCCTGGTTAATTAGTTAGGTCCCCATATATCTTAACACACATAATTTGACCAAAAGTTAGTAAAGCGTGGATGAAAGAACATGAAAGAGGAAGTGAAAAATACATTACTGGGGTTGTTAAGTTCGTTGATTTTGTGAATAAGAATGGTGGCGATCAAACCTTATTTTCATGATCATGCATTAAATATGAAATGGAAACTTGTTAGAGAATGACGACATCCATTTTCATTTTCTTCATTATGGTATATCCAAGTATTATACGTTTTGGAATTTTTATAGCAAAAAGAAAGTCATTAAAAGAAAAGAAAAAGAACCCACTGAAAGTGATGAAGGCAATGACATTGTCCTCGACTATCCTAGAATGGAAGAGCTCGTTTATGACGCATTCAAATTTTGTAATCGTGAAGTAGATCATTTATTAATTGAAAGTATTAGAATGGGGGGTAGTGATAATCGTGATGAGACTAATGAGGAGTTAAAAATGAAAAGTTACGTGACAAGGCGAGTAAATCATAATACCCGTCAAGTCTAGAGAAACATACGACGATATTTTTTTTGTCAAATTGAATAATGTAAAGACAAGATATGATTTGTCCGATAATACTATTACAGAAATTTTGGGGTGTTCAAATATGTTTTGTCGAAAGGAAACACAGTACCATCTAAGTTTCCATCCATAAAGAATATAATTAAAGAATATGTTCTCGATTATAATATAATTCGTGCATGAAAAAATGATTATATTTAATATAGAAAATAACATGTAATGACGAAAAAATGCCCAGTATGAAACCTACCCATGAATAAGTTAAGAATAAATAGGTAGGGTGAAAAAATTATTGTATTTAATATAGAAAATAACATGTAATGACGAAAAAATGCCCAGTATGAAACCTACCCATGAATAAGTTAGGAATAAATAGGTAGGGTAAAGTATCTCTGAAGACATTTAGACATTTTCCCCTAATTCGAAGGTTGAAGAGATTATTCACCACACCATGGGTTATAAATGAGAAGCTTTAGCATGCTAGAGCACAGTGTAACATAAATATCATGCGTCATCTTGTTGATCATCTATTTAGAAATCTACTGATATGATGTGGAGGTTGAAAAATGTAATTTCCATCTTAGTATATCCACCGATGGTTTCAATCCATATGGGATCTCAGCTACAATTATAGTTATTGGCCTATCATTGTTTATCCTTTTAATGTAGGACCGTCTTTGTGTATGAAAAGGGAGTTTTCAATGAGGTCAATCTTGATATCCGATTTGAATGCTCTGAATAAAGACATTGACTTTTACTTAAACCCTTTGCTAAATGATTTAAAGGAATTATAGTTTCAAGGTGTAATGGCATACGACTATTATGTGAAAACTAATTTTTCTTTGAGAGCGATGTTGTTGTGGGCAGTCTATGATTTTCCTTCATATGGAGCTTTATCGGGTTGCACGATTCATGGTTATAAGGCGTGCCTAGTTCGTGAGAAATAAGTAAACTCTGAACAACTTGTGGGAAGTAGGATATATATTATGGGGGTAATAGAAGATTCCTTTCTCGTAATCATAAGTTCATGGATGGCAAACGCAATTTCAACAATACAGTTGAACATTATAAAGTTCCATGAAGGTTATATAGATTGGAGGTTGAGAAGAAGGTGTAATCCATAAAGATGAGAATTGATAAATAGATTTCCAGAATAAAAAGAAAAATAAAAAGGGGTAATAATTTGGTTAGTGACATTACCACTCCATGGTATCGGGGGTCTATATTATTTGATTTGCCCTATTGGATAAATCATAGTGTTCGTCATAATCTAGATGCTTTGCACATCGAGAAAAATGTCACTGATTATATTTTGACAACCATTTTAGAAGTCAATGACAAAACCACAGATAACTAAAAGGCACATAAAGATATGGAGACTATGGGGATCAAGAAGAAGATGCGGATGACAACAGACAAAATTTTAGGAAAATATGTGAAACTAAAGGATGCATTCAATTTAAAGAAAAAAGAAAAAGAATAGTTCTTTTGTACTTTGAAGGAGATAAAGTTTCTGAGATTTTTTTCTTCTAACATAATTAATTGTGTGAGTTTACAACCACTTGGATTGAAGGACAAAAAGTAACATGACTATCATGTAATTATGCAATATTTGTTGGCGTTGCTGCTCAAAAACTCTTATTCAAAGTACAAGGACTTGCAAATAGCCAATCAACTATTAAGTTTATTTTTCAGTGTGTTGTGTTCTAAAGTGATCAAGAGGGATATTTTGGAGTCAGCAAGGAAGACATTATTTGAGGCTATATGTGTTTTGGAGAAACATTTATCGCTTGAATGTTTTGTTATTACCATCCACCTCATTATACTCTTAGGGGAGGAAATGTTAATTTGCGGTCCAGCAACATAGAGGTAGATGTATCCTTATGAGAGGTAATTAAATAGTAAATGATTTTCCAAACCTTTTTTTATTGATAAACTTTTGTTTTTATGAAGTATGCTAATAATAAGATATATGTGTAAGAGAGCATTGTAGAGAAATATATCGTAGAATAATTAACTCTCTATTCCATGAAGTACATGTCATACCCTAGTAAAATAAATCCCAAATATACTCGTGAATAATTTCTACATGAAAATGAAGATAATGAATGTGCAGACGAGGTTCCTATAGTATAAGGGAAGAATGTGAAGTTAACCCCATTATAATTTGCACAAGCACATAATTGGGTGTTACACCAATCAAATGAAGTGGAGGAATGGCTGAAGTAAGTGTATTAATACGATTTGAGTTTTTTTAATTGAAAAATACCTCGTGCATAGATTGGTGTAGGAAGTATGATGCCTAAGTGTGTGTATTGAATTAGTTTAGAAAATATGAGCTTTATTGAGAATCTACATCTGGGCGTAATTGTAGAGCAGATACATTGAAGAAAAAGACTGAGGCTTTTATCTCATAGTTGATTAAGGAGGTTCTCTCTTAACTCGACTATATAATAAAATTTATATATATATATATATATATATATATTTATTTTTATAAATCTTTTTATAGTTATTAAATGTGTGATTGATTGATAATGTAATTTGGAAACTAGCAAATGGGCCATTATGTGATGTACAATCATATAAGGGATATCAAGTGAATGGGTTTGAATTTTGTACATATGAGTGGGATGAGTCACGAGTAACTCAAAATAGTGGCATGTCAATGATGGTCATCACAGAGTTTAGGTCGAGCGAAAAAAAATATGAATTATAAGGAAGCAGAGAAAACATACTTTGGTATTGTTCTTTAAATATTTTAGTTAGATTATACATCTTCAAAACAGTTTTATTTTACTTTGACTGGGTGTGAGTTAAGGACGAGGTATATAGTTTCAAAGTTAATCCCGACTTGAACTCAATAATGGTAAACTTATGTAAGCTGAAGAGTAAGGATATAATCGACGACGAGCCATTCATTCTTTCATCTGAAACATCTCAAGTGTTCCACTTAAAGAATTTTGAAGACAATGGTTGGTAAATCATCTGCATTCACCAGTGTCGACAAACTTGATGTTCCTACAATGTATCAGTATATTCTTGAGGACAATCCAAATGTAAAGAATCTACTTCAGAACTTCTGTTTAAGATGAAGCCAATTTTTATTATTATTGCCTAATATTTTCTACTATAATGCTTCACTTATTATGTATAAGAATTATAGACAGCTCTTCAAAATTTTGTTTCTTACGATCTATTATGTTTATGTACTACTTTAATACTTCACTTATATTGAAACATGAGACGAATGGACCAATTCTTAGTAAATTTGAACAAATTATGCATTTGGACAGATTATGAATGCATTTGGACAGATTGTGCATTTGGACAGATTATTACTCTTAGTAAATGTGGACATAATTTGTGAATAATTCATTTGGATAAAATATTAATGCATAATAATTATGTTGTAATGATATTTATGCAGATTATTATGCATTCGGATGAGACTATTTGTGAACTCAACTGGTTAGTTATCTAGATTGCTATTTATGAACATTCTTAAATTACACATATTCCAAATACATTGATATTTTACTTCTTTAGGTAATTTAAGAACCTAAATTTATTAGCATGCATCGTATATCTAACAGTAGTTCAATTCTAGTATAATGTTAAAAGAAGAAAATGAACTCCCATACAAGCACCTTGTCTCGGTCCCATCGCAATCAAAGTAGCAGCAAGCGTCACCCTCCCCATATCTCGTTGTTGAACATATCATGAAGTATGAAAGTGTTTGAACTTTGGGAAAGATGAAATGTGTGAAAGTGTTTAAACTTCTTCATCTCTCCATACCCCGTTGTTGAACATATCATGAAGTATTTTCTGGGGTTCTAATGTAGTTTGAAATTATTAAGTAAATGAATTCCACTTCTTTTTATCAAATTGTTAACTTGTAGAGTGTTGGTTATATTTGTTATGTTTTTAGCCATTTTTATTGTTTGTCATATGTGAGGGTGGTGGCACGTGGTGGATAATTTTTATTTTTTTAATATTTTAATTTATGTTACGGTTCACAACACTTAAAAAAGCAATATTTTTTCCTTACATGATAATATTTGTAAGCATTTTGAACCGTTACAAAAAAATACAGATTTTATTATTCGTAAGTGTTTAGAAATGTTGCAAAACAAATATGCTTACTAAATTTTACGACTGTTTAGAACACTTACAAATGATTTTTTTTAAGTGTTTAAAACACCTGAAAATTTTCATTTGTAAGTGTTCAAAACAGTTGCAATTTTTTTGAAATGTTTATCCAGAATGTACATTCCTCCCATCAAACCGTTCCAAGTAGCATTTGCAAAGATATTGAACACTTGCAAAAAATTTACATCATGCCAATTTACAAGTGTTTTAAATCGTTACAAATATCATTTGCAAGTGTTTAAAACAATTGCAATTTTCCAGTTCTGCTATCATTTGTTTCTACAAATGAGCATATTATATTTTTGAAAAACATAATAAATGATAAGTACAATTAAAAAATGAATATGAAAGAATAACACCAAATTGTAGTAGCATGTTGTTTGATCCACATGCAACAAAACATTAAAATAATGATATCTAATGTCCTACATGATTACAAAGAATATCTCTCATATAATTTAGTAAAAGATAACTTTTAGATTAAAATTATTAGTGATTAGAGGGACCAATTAGAAAATTAATTAAGTGAGAAAAATGAAAAGTTTCAATTTAACCAAAAAACTCACGTAAAAAATTATTTGCTTCAAAATTTCACTAGGCATTAATTAAGTTTAATTGTGAGCCAGTAACTTTCATGAGTAACAAATAATATGACGGTACCATTATGTTTAGAATAATGACTTTAATTACAGGACATGTGGTCGTTGACGTGTGCCACGTTTGCATTGATGATAATGTGCCAATATTATGTAAACTAACGTACAACCAGTGCGATGCACGAGCGATGTACAATAAACAAATATAATGATTATTGATACAAAAATTTACCACCGTACATGGACCAATCATAATCCAACACATGTCATCCAATGTGGTACAAGTCCAAGTCAGCCTGATATAAAAGCCCGACCAACTGGGAAGCCCGATCAACTGCTTATATTGCCAATAAAGCGACAACAGTCTTACAGCCTCTATTGCCAATGAAGCGATAACATTCATATATTTAATTCTCATTATATATTGATGTAAATGCCTAATGAATGAATGTATTCCATCATTTCACATGACAACTATCAGTACCCCTCTTGGGCTATAAATACATTATATTGCCCTCATTGCAAGGGACCGAAAAAATAACTCAAGGCAGTTAATACATAACAGTGGACGTAGGTAATTCCATTGAGTCGAACCACTTTAAAATTTATTGTGTCTTGTTTGTTTTATTTATTTTATCTGTGATTAATCAATTAGGCCTACTCTAGTTTTTTGCATTAACAGATTGGCACCGTCTGTGGGAACGTATTACTAAGCGTTTCCACTAATTCATCATCCATGGCTGAAATTCCTGAATCAAGTACCAGAAATGAGGGAATTCTACTTAATCCCTATATCCCTACAAACAATAATGATTTAACTTGAATTTTGGCTACCTTGGCCAATGGTCAAGAGGCTATGCAGGACACGATACGACAGCTGGCCCAAACTATACAAGCTGGAGTTCCTGCGCAATTTAATCAAAGGAACATTCCACCGCCACCAACAAGGAGTGTGGGGCATAGCCGTTCTAGAACTTCTAGGGTTCCTTCATACCTTCCTGGAGGAACTTCTTCTATCAGGATTACTAATTCCACTAATGGACAATCCCTCATCCCAGAATGATTGAGTTCCTTAGAAAGGCTAAGTAGGGCCTCTCATTTCGATCGTTTCGGACCCAGGGAAATTCCCTACGGGTTGCGTATAGAAATACTCGATGACCAAGCAATCTGAAGGAAGGCTCAACCTAATCCAGATTAAACACCCGACGAACTGATAGGTCCAATCAGAGAGAAGGTTCGCAAGAGAAAAGCTCAGCACAATCTATTGGTCGGCATAAAAGGCTGCCACCCATAGGTTTGGTGCTGGCAGTGACATTTGGAAAGGTTCCATTCAATGTTTGGAATACAGATTGGGAGAAATGTCCAAGTCCAAGAATCCCCTCCAAAGAAGTTTTATTAAGGGATCCCCTTTTGAGCAAACCATCGTAGATTTCCCTACGCTGACCAAGTTTAAAGCTCCAATGGTCACTCGCAAGTATGATGGGAAGACCGATCTAGTTCTTTATATATAGAACAATACCAAGCAACAGCTGATATCTATGTTGTTCCTGATGAGATGAGGTGCAGGGAATTTTCAGAAACAATCACTAGATCTACTCAAATCTGTTAATATAGTATTCCTTGGGGATAAATTTCTTGCTTCCAATAACTCGTCGAGCTATTCATTGGTAATTTTTGCTTTGGAGCAAAACCAGTGAAATGATTAGCTCATTTTCTTAGTATAAGACAGAAGGTGGGAGAAAGTACCTGGCATTACATCACTCATTTTAAAAACAAGAAATTGGAAGTCATTGATTACAAAGAGAAAACTGCAACCATTACCCTCATGAGTGGTTTGCTCCCTGACAAACTGTACTATACTTTGGCAAAAGATTCCCCGAAGACGATGATAAAATTAATGGCTAAAGTAGTGAAGATTATCAATGCCGAGGAAGCTATGGATGCCAAAAATAATTCAGATGCAAAGGCGAAAGCAAAGATAGAAGGGAAGTCAGATAAGAAAGAGCACAAGAATCACAATGAGCACATAAATTCGAAAGCAAAAGAAAGCCGAAATAAGCTCAAGAAATTTACTAATTACACTCCCTTAACGGTGGATATACATCATGTTTTGGAAGAAATCAATCACAACAAAGATTTGAGTTGGCCTAAAAAGTTAAGGTTACCTGCTGATAAAAGGGATAAGTCCAATTGTTGTGAATTTCATAAAGATCATGGTCATACGACCAACTGGTGTATTGATCTCTATAATGAGATAGAAGCACTCATCCAAATAGGAAAATTGGGTAGATTTGTTGATCGGTAGGCTGGTGGAAGGACTGGAGGTAGAGGTCGACAGAGATCTAAATCACCAGTTAAGCCCAGAGAAGATGAGAAGAGGAACCATGACGAAGATCCAGAAGATGATCTTGATCTCCCCAAAAATCCTAGACAACCGGAACGTGAGGTATTCACACTCATTTTTGGATCTTTTGATTGCCACTTGATTATAGGTCGGGATGCAGGAGGAGGAGATCATTGAGCCAGAAAAATGAAAAGTTTCAATTTAACCAAAAAACTCATGTAAAAAATTATTTGCTTCAAAATTTCACTAAGCATTAATTAAGTTTTATTGTGAGCCAGTTAACTTTCATGAGTAATAAATAATCTGATGGTGCCATTATGTTTAGAATAATGACTTTAATTAGAGCACATGTGGTCGTTGACATGTGCCACATCTGCATTGATGATGATGTGCTAGTATTACATAAACTAAATATACAAGTCGTGCGATGCACGGGCAATGTACAATAAAAAAATATAATGATTATTGATACAAAAATTTACCACCGTATGTGGATCAATCATAAGCTAGCACATGTCATCCAATGTGGCACAAGTCCAAGTTAGCCTGATATAAAAGCCCGATGAGCAAAGAAGCCCGACCAACTGCCCGTATTGCCAATAAAGCGACAATAGTCTTACACATTGTATTGCCAACGAAGCGACGTCATTCATATATTAAATTCTCATTATGTATTGATGTAAATGCCTAACGAATGAAGGTATTCCATCCTTTCACAGGACAACTATTAGTACCCCTCTTGGCCTATAAATACATTGTATCACCCTCATTGCAAGGGACCGGAAAAGTAACTCAAGGCAGTCAATACATAATAGTGGACGTAGGTTATTCCATTTAGTCGAACCACTTTAAAATTTCTTGTGTCTTATTTGTTTTATTTATTTTATTTTTGACCAATCAATTATTCCAAGTCTAGTTTTTTGCATTAACAGATTGACATCGTCTGTGGGAACATATTGCCAAGCATTTTCACTAATTCATCATCCATGGCTGAAATTCCTGAATCAAGTACGAGAAATGAGGGAATTTTGACGAATCCCTCTATCCCTCCAAACAACAATGATTTAACTAGAATTTTGGTTACCCTGTCCAAGGGTCAAGAGGCTATACAGGACACGATACAACAGCTAGCCCAAACTATACAAGCCGGAGTTCCTGCGCAATTTAATCAAAGGAATATGTCGTCGCCGCCAATAAGGAGTGTGGGGCATAGCCGTTCCATAACTTCTAGGGATCCTTCATACCTTCCTAGAGCAACATCTTCTATCAGGATTACTACTTCCACTGATGGACAGTCCCCCATCCCAGAAAGATTGAATGCCTTAGAAAGTCTAAGTGGGGCCTCTCATTTCGATTGTTTGGGACCTCAGGGAAATTCCCCACGGGTTGCGTATAGAAATACTCAACGACCAAGAGATCTAAAGGAAGGATCAACCCAATCCATATTAAACACCCGAGGAACTAATAGGCCCAATCAGAGAGAAGGTTCGTAAGAGGAAAGCTCAGCACAATCTGTTGGTCGACATAAAAAGGCTGCCACCCATAGGTCTGGTGCTGGCAGTGATGCTTGGAAAGGTTCCATTCAATGTTTGGAAGACAGATTGAGAGAAATGTCCAAGGCCAAGAATCCTCTCCAAATAAGTTTTATTAAGGGGTCCCCTTTTGTGCAAACCATCGTAGATTTCCCTACGCTGACCAAGTTTAAAGCTCCAACGATCACTCCCAAGTATGATGAAAAGACTCATCCAGTTCTTCATGTACAGAATAATACCAAGCAGCGGCTGATATTTATGTTGTTCTTTATGAGATGAGGTGCATGGAATTTTTAGAAACAGTCACTAGATCTGCTCAAATTTGCTAATATAGTATTCCTCGGGGACAGATTTCTTGGTTTCAATAACTCACCAAGCTATTCATTTGTAATTTTTGTTTTGGAGAAAAAATAGTTAAATGAGTAGCTCATTTACTTAGTGTAAGATAGAAGGTGGGAGAAAGTACCAGGGATTACATCATTCGTTTCAACAACGAGAAATTTGAAGTCATTGATTACAAAGAGAAAACTACAATCACTGCCCTCGTGAGTGGTTTGCTCCCCGACAAACTGTACTATACTTTGGCAAAAGATCACCCGAAGACGATGACAGAATTGATGGCTAAAGTAGTGAAGATTATCAATGCCGAGGAAAATGTGGATGCCAAAAAGAATTCAGATGCAAAGGCAGAAGCAAAGATAGAATGGAAGTCAGATAATAAGGAGCACAAGAATCACAATGAACGCAGGAATTCGAAAGCAAAAGAAAGCCGCAATCAACTCAAGAAATTTACCAATTACACTCTCTTAATGATGGATATACATCATGTTTTGGAAGAAATCAAGCAAAATAATGATTTGAGTTGGCTTGAAAAGTTAAGGTCACCTGCTGATAAAAGGGATAAGTCCAAGTATTATGAATTTCACAAAGATCTGGTCATACGACCAACCGGTGTATTTCTCTCCAGAATGAGATAGAACCACTCATCCAAAGAGGAAAATTGGGCAGATTTATTGATCAGCATGCTGGTGGAAGGGCTGGAGGTAGAGGTTGACAGAAATTTAGATCACCAGTTAAGACTAGAGAAGATAAGAAGAGGAACCATGACGAAGATCCAGAAGATGATCCTGATCTCCCTAAAAAACCTAGACAATTAAAACGCGAGGTATTCACACTCAACTTTGGATATTTTGAGTGCCACATGATTACATGTGGGGATGCAGGAGGAGGAGATCATGCAGCTGAAAGAAAAGCTTACCTCAATGAGGCCCAAGATTATTCCTATATCCAGCAAATCAACCTTGTCGAGAAAAATTGACCAAGAAAGGTTAACAAGTATAAGCTCGTAATTGGATTTTCTATGAATGATCTATCTGGAGTGTTGTACCCTCATGATGACCCTTTAGTGATCAAAGTTAGGATGAAATAAGTACTGGTGGCAAGAATGTTAGTGGATAACGATAATTCGGCAGATAATATTTTTTATCCCTATTGTTGATACCAAATTTAGTCTGCTGACATGGCCCAATTAAGTGAAGACACGTGGCAATATACGTGGCAACAACAAACACTCCTGAGAAACTCAGACGCTCCGAGGAACCATACTACAATGAGGAACATTATTTACCCGAGGAACTCAGACGCTCCGACCAACAAGAACTCTACGAGGACTTCTGAGTACCGATCAACTTTTGAGTACCGAGCAGCTTAGGTGGTATGAGCAGCTTAGACGGTTCAAGCTGCACCTCGAACAAAGCATTAATAGCAGGATAACCAACAGTTTGACTGTTCATTAAATGCTTATCATTCAGATGTATACACTTAAGGGGCATTGAATGTATTACCCTTTCACATGTACAATATTGAATGTATTAACCTTTCACATTATAGCCTTAGGGCTATAAATACATTGTATTACCCTCATTGTAGGGGGGTCGGAATTTCTTGATTAAATTTGTAATCGAGAATTCCTAAACAGTCATCAATAACAAAAACAGTCGACGTAGGCAATTCCTATAAGGCTGAACCACTTTAAAACTTCTTTGTCTCATTTATTTTATCTGTGATTAAATAATTAGATATAATCTAATTTTTTATATCAACAGATTGGCGCCGTCTATGGGAAGCGACTGATAATATCATTTTTCATCAAAAGCAATTCATCACAAATGGTTGATATTCCAGAACCCAGCAATCGAAACCCCAGAAGCCCTCCAAATCCATCTGCTCCGCCAAATATTCCTGATCTGGCTAGAATAATGACAAATCTGGCTCAGGGCCAGACAGTCATGCAAGAAACTATGCGACAACTCATACAAACCCTCTATGGCGGTGCACCAACCCATTCAGGACTGCGAAGTATTCAAAGAAATACCCGTTTACCTTTTTCACGTACTAGGCGTACTGATTCATATCGTATTGAGGAATCTAAAGATTTTTCTTATCAACCTGGACGAACTTCGTCAGTGCGGGCCATAGATACTGAACAACGTATCACTTTCTCTACAGAAAGTCCTAGTGCGCTAGAGAGGTTAAGTAGGGTATCACCTTTTGATAGATTAGGACCTAGAAGGAGTAGAAGTCCTCCTAAAGTCGCATCGAGGAGTTTTTGACGACCATCAGATTTAAGGGAAGGATCTTCCCAGTCGCGACAAGCTGCTCGTCAAGATAGATCCCAGGAAGCCACATCAACTCGATCAGTTGCTCGAACCAATAGGCCCGAGTAAGGAAATGATGCATGGAAAGGCTCTATTCAGAGGCTGGAGGATAGATTAGGGGAAATGGCTAAAGCCAAGAACCCTCTACAACGAACGTTTGTTCGAGGAATACCTTTTGTCCAGGCCATTGTAGATTTTCCAACACCATCAAAGTTTAAAGCACCTGTTGTGACCCCCAAATATGATGGAAAGACCGACCCTGTCCTTCATATAGAACAATACCAAGCTGCAGCCGACATCTATGCTGTTCCAGATGAGATGAGATGCAGAGCATTCTCGGGAACTCTTACCGAATCTTCTCAAATGTGGTATAATAATCTTCCTCGGGGTAAGATCTCAACTTTTCTTCAACTGGCCGAGTTATTCATTGGGAATTTCTATTTTGGGGCAAAGCCTGTTAAACGAGTAGCACATTTGTTAAGTGTTAGACAAAAAGCTGGTGAAAGTACCAGAGATTATATAACTCGTTTTAATAACGAGAAACTCGAAGTCATTGATTATGAGGAAAAGACAACGATTACCGCCTTGATGAGTGGACTGCTGCCCAACAAGTTGTACTACACTTTGGCCAAAGATCCACCTAGAACCATATCAGATCTGATGGGAAAAGCGGCCAAGATTATGAATGCCGAGGAGGCTATGGCTGCGAAGAAGAATATGGATGCCAAAGAAACCAAGGTGGAAGGTGATAAAGCTAAGAAGAAAGAGCATAAGAACAATGGTAATGACAAACACTCAAAAACAAGGTCGTCTTGGGAAGTATTGAGGAAATTTGATAATTATACTCCTTTGAAGAAAGACATCAACCATGTTCTAGAAGAAATCAAGAGCAACGAGGAATTAAGCTGGCCAGAGAAAATGAAAGCAGACCCTGACAGGAGGAATAAGGCAAAATATTGCGAGTTTCATAAAGATCATGGCCATATGATCAAAAATTGCATAGCTCTTCAGAATGAGATTGAAACACTCATCAGACGAGGAAAACTGGCAATTTATGTTGATCGGAGGAATGATAGAAGAAACAACGACCGAATAAGAGAGAGGTTTAGATCTCCTCATCGAGCAGAGGAGAATAAGAAAAGAGACCATGAAGTTGATCCAGAAGACGATCCCGATCTTCCCAAGAGACCAAGGTAGCCAGAACGTGAGGTATCTTCAATATGCTTTGGGTCATTTGACTGTAATGTTATTACAGGTGGAGATGTAGGAGGAGGAGACCTTACTGCATAAAGAAAAGCTTATCTCTGTGAGGCTCAAGCTTGCTCATACATTCAACGAATAAATTTAGCTGAAGAGGATCGCCCGAGAAAGGTAAACAAAGAGAAATTGGTCATTGGATTCTCAAAGAATGACCTCGCAGGTGTTCTATATCCTCATGATGATCCATTGGTGATCAAAATGAGGATGAAGAAGGTAATGATTTCAAGAGTACTGGTCGAAAATGGTAGCTCGGTAGACATCATGTTCTACTCGTGCTTCGACAGTTTAAATCTAAAGCTATCTCAACTGGAGCCTTGTCATAGACCCCTCCTCGGTTTTGCTAGCGAGAAAGTATTTCCACTTGGGACGATCAAATTGGACATATTCATTGGTACGTGACCTGCTTGTCGAACAGAAAGAATACGCTTCTTCGTGATGGATAAGAATGTTCAATCATCATACAATATCATTATGGGAAGAGTAGGATTGAAGAAGTTCGAGGTTGTACCATCTACGGTACATCAATGCCTAAAATTTCTAACAAATTTTGGATTAGGAGTTGTGAAAGGTGATCAGAAAGTAGCTCGGGAATGTTATTATTCATCCGCCGAGCAAGAGGAACTGGAGGAATCAAGGAAAAAGACTACTACCTATCAAGTGGATGAAGGTGCAGAAATTGAAACATTGGATCCTAGAGATGAGTCGCAACTTGTGAAAGGTCAAGTGGTGGAAGCTACTGAAAACATCATTCTGGACGACGAGCACGCTGAACGAACTACTCAAGTAGGTTCAACGTTGGAAGCCTCACTAAAACAGGAATTGATAACTTTCCTAAGAAGAAAAAAGCAAACTTTTACGTGGAGTCATGAGGATATGCCCAGGATATAACCAAATTTCTTATGTCACGAACTCAATATGAATAAGGAAATCAAGCCTGTGAAGCAGAGAAGAAGAGTATTCAGTCCCGAAAAGAATCAACCTATACAAGAGGAAGTCGAGAAGCTCCAGAAAGCTTGTTTTATTGAATATGTTAAATATCCAGACTGGTTAGCAAATGTGGTGATGGTGAAAAAGAAGAACAACAAATGGAGGATGTGTGTAGAATTCACCGACCTCAACAAAGCATGCCCAGAGGATCACTTTCCGCTGCCCCGAATTGATCAACTAGTGGATGCTACCTCGGGACACGAGCTACTGAGCTTCATGGATGCTTATTCTGGTTACAATCAGATTAAAATGAAACCTGAAGACAGGGAGAGTACTTCTTTCATTACCCCTAGGGGGACTTATTGTTATAATGTTATGCCTTTTGGTTTGAAAAATGCAGGTGCAACATATCAGCGGTTGATGAACAAAGTATTTACAGAACAAATCAGTTGCAATATGGAAGTCTATGCTGACGATATGCTGACAAAGAGCAAGAAAGCTGTTGATCATCTAGTTGACTTAAGCCAGACCTTTGATCAACTAGATAAATATCAAATGAAGTTGAACCCGACGAAGTGCACATTTGGAGTACGAGAAGGTATGTTTCTCGGGTACATTGTCAATCAGCGAGGCATTGAAGCTAACCCTGAAAAGATCAAAGCTCTGTTAGGGCTGCAATCCCCAACGACGAAGAAAGAGGTGCAAAGTCTTACAGGACGAGTAGCAGCACTCAACAGATTTGTATCGCGAGCAACTGATCGATGTCTCCCATTCTTCAAGACGCTCCGAAAGACTTTTGAGTGGAATGATGAATGTGAGAAGGCTTTCAAGACTTGAAGAAATATTTGGGAGCACCTCCACTATTATCCAGGCCAGTAATGGGAGAAAAATTATACTTGTATCTGGCAGTGTTCGAGAATGCAGTCAGTTCGGCATTGATAAGAGTGGAGAATGGAGTACAAAAACCGATCTACTATACAAGTAAGGCCTTTCGAGGAGCAGAGATCAGATATCCAGGGTTGGAAAAATTGGCACTAACATTGATCGAGGCAAGTAGAAGAATGAAGCCATACTTTCAAGCTCATACCATAGTAGTATATACTGATATGCCATTGAGGCAAGCCCTTAATTAACCAGAAAAGTCGGGAAGATTGATGTGCTGGGCAATAGAACTCGGTGAATATGATATAGTCTATGAACCCATATCATCACTAAAAGGGCAAGAGGTAGCATATTTTATAGCAGAGTTCACCTATCCTGATACCCCCGAGGAATAAAAGTTGCTCGTTGATCAATCTGTGGATGTTACAGGATCATCAAATGCAAGCCCAGACCAACTTAGCTTGGTAAAAGGGCAAGTAGATATTACAGGATCATCAAATTCAAGCCCAGACCAGCTCAGGTTGGTAAAAGGCCAAGAAAAGATGATCGACGAACGCAAGAAAAATTAGGAGATGGTGAAAGAAAGCAACAAATTTTCCACCGAGGGACTCTGTCAGATCAGAAATTTGAAGACGAGTTATCTATATGGAATCTGTATGTGGATGGCTCATCTTACACTACAGGATGTGGCGCAGGGATAGTTTTGAGCAGTCTGGATGAGGTCGACATGGAATACGCCCTACGTTTCTAATTCAAAGCTTCGAATAATGAGGCTGAATATGAAGCCATGATTGCAGGTCTTAGTTTGGCAAAAACCATGGGGGCGGAACAAGTTATTGTCTTCAGTGATTCGCTACTGGTCATAAATCAAATGATGGGAGTATATGAAGCCAAAGGAGAATTAATGATCAGATATCATGCAAAGGCAAAGGAACTGGTGTCGGAATTTGCTATTATTCAGCTGGTTAGAATACCAAGAATGGAGAATGCGAGAGCAGACGCCCTAGCTCGATTAGCATCAGCTACTCGTACCGAGCTACGAAGAACAATCCCAATTGAAGTTTTAGTTGGTCGGAGTATAGATTAAGATCTGACGATGAACTTTATTACCCTCGATTTAGGATCATCATGGATGGATCCCATCAGGGCATATATTGAGAAAGGGGAATTACCAACTGACAAACTTGCAGCTAAGAAACTGAAGTTTAAGGCTGCTCGTTATGTACTGACCAACGGTATTCTATACAGACGAGGAGTTATAGCAGGTTTGCAGAGATGTGTGCATCCCACCGAGGTGAAAGATTTAATTGAAGAGGTCCATGAAGGGTCCTGTGGAGCCCATGTAGCAGGTCGGACTCTTTTACAAAGGGTGATGACGCAAGGATACTACTGGCCAACGATGAGGGTTGATTGTATAACCTATGCTAAAAAATGTGACAAGTGTCAGCGCTTATCTTCCATTAGAAGAACTCCCCAATCATTATTGACACCCATTACTTCCCCTTGGACATTTGTCATATGGGGAATAGATTTGGTCTGGCCACTGCCGACGACCAAGGGAAGATTTAAGTATCTCGCAGTCGCTGTGGATTATTTTACTAAATGGGTTGAAGCTGAGCCTCTCATTGATATGACGTATGAAAAGGTGTACTAATTTATTTAGAAGAACATCATTTGTCGATATGGTCTTCCTCATGCCTTCATCACAGACCATGAAACACAATTTGACAACGAGGAGTTCGCTGCCTATTGTCATCAGTCAAATATTTTGAAGATCCACTCAGCACCAGGCTATCCTCAAAGCAATGGACAAACTGAAGTGACAAACAGAACGCTGCTGAATGGCTTGAAGAAAAGACTGGATGATGCGAAAGCAAATTGGATCAACGAGCTACAATCAGTACTATGGGCTTACCGAACTACTCCCCGAGTAGCAACAGGGGAATCTCCATATATGCTAGCATTTGGAAGTGAAGCTGTTATACCCGTCGAATTGGGTCTCCCAACATACAAAATACTGAATTTCAATTCCCCTGTCAGCGATTTAATGAGAAGGTTAGACTTGGACATTCTCGAGGAGGTTAGAGAAGAAGCAACCATTAGAAATGCTGCTTACCAGCAGCGAACATCTTTGTTCTGCAACAAGAGAGTGAAGAAGTGTGACTTGAAAGAAGAAGACTATGTGCTAAAGAAGGTGATTCAAAAGCATAACAAACTAGAAGCATAGTGGCATGGACCCTACCGAGTTAAAGAAGTTGTTCGACCAGGGACATACAGAATAGAAACTTTAGAGGGGGAGGAGTTTAAGAATGCATGGAATGCTGAACACTTGCGCAAATATTATCAGTAATGTAAACTCTCATGTAATGCAGTTTCATTAGTATGAATAAAGCGACAAGGTTCTGCCCAGTTCTTTCCTTTTATTGGAATTTTTTTGCGAAATACTAGTGCTACACACTTCTCTGCAAAACTCAGACTACTCTACTCAAATGTATTCCTATGGGAAGTACAACTATTCCTAAAAATGCCAACTTATGTTGGTTAGGAAGTAAAAGTATTCCTCAAAATGCCAACTTATGTTGGTTAGGAAGTAAATGTATTCCTACGGGAATTAAAACTATTCCTAAAAATGCTAACTTATGTTGGTTAGGAAATGTATTCCTAAAAATGCCAACTTATGTTGGTTAGGAAGTAAATGTATTCCTATGGGAAGTAAAACTATTCCTAAAAATGCCAACTTATGTTGGTTAGGAAATGTATTCCTAAAAATGCCAACTTATGTTGGTTAGGAAGTAAATGTATTCCTACGGGAAGTAAAACTATTCCTAAAAATGCCAACTTATGTTGGTTAGGAAATGTATTCCTAAAAATACCAACTTATGTTGGTTAGGAAGTAAATGTATTCTCGAAAACGCCAACTAAAGTTGGTCGGGAGGTAAACTTATTCCAGAAAGTGCCAAAGATCCTCGTAGAGGAAAAATCCACTAATTGTAGTTGGTCGAAAAGGAAAATTTACCGACCTTGGTTGGTCGGAAACATTTTATGAATACGAGAAAGTGATCGAGCAAAATTTTTGATACTCGTAACTTTTTAAATTACTACTAAGTTGGTCGAGAAACAAAACATCATTTTTGCCAAGTGACTACCACAAATTCAAATTACTCGACAATAAGTTGATCGACAAATAACACAATATTGTTATCTTTTTAACAGATACACATGCTCAGATGTAAAGTGTTACAAGACAATGGCAGTCAAGATTTGCAAATAAAATTATTTCATTAAATGTAGAACAAAATACATCAGGAATGAAATACAAATTTATTACATCAATATTCCTATTCTATTGGTTTCTTCCCCTCCGCTTTTCAAACAGGTTCCTCGCCAATAGGTGGATCATTTAAAGCAAAAGGGGAATTTATGAAGTTAAGATCTTCAAGCATCCTGATATTCATCACAGATGGTCGATCTAGGAGGTGCTCGGGACGAGATATCTCGACATTTGAATGGAGATTGTAATCTCCGAGGTATTTGGAAATCAGACATCGAGGGATGGCCCGAGCAGGGATCCAACTCATATCAAGCTTGAATGGTGGTACTGGTAGGTCGAGCAGCCTAGGATTATGGTAATCCCACAGGTAATGACCCTGTTCCAGTTGCAGCACACCTAAGGCATTCAACCATCCCTGTTTGTAGCCCTCATTATTTGCATTTTGGATACGATCGTCCAAGTGGTAGAGAGCCTCGTTGTAGCCTGCCATCCAGAACTCCCTGGGATGCTTGTGGAATTGATATGTCAATCTTTCCAGTTGCTCATGGAGATTTTTTATGAAGAGTTCTTTATTCTCCAAGATAGATTTCTGCGCAGAAAGATGCTCTTCCAGACCCCTGATCTTCTTAGACATCTCAGCCAATGCCTGGTTCTTCGCCATCAGTTGGAAGGCCTGGTTCTCTAAAGCAGATTGAGTCCTCTATTCCTCGACAGGAATCCGAGCAGCTCTTGCTCGTCCTTGAGGAGCTCTTGCTCTTCCATGAGAAGATGTAGAAGGGTCAGCTCTTTTCAAGGTTTCCAACTCATCCCTCAAGTTGGCATTCTCGACCTCCAAGAACGAGAATTCCTCGTCAGTCACTGGGATCAAAGCATTTGAGGTGAAAGCTGCAGACTTCAACTGAGACACCTCTCTTTGCAGGTTATTATTTTCTTGCTCTAATAACTCAGCTATCTGTCTGTGCTCTTCGACCTCAGCCTTCAACGTTCTCTCCTGCACGTCGTAAGCAACAAAACGCTTATCATATCCTTATCAGCACTGATTTGCTGATACTTCTTCTCGTACCCCTCGTGCAAAAGGGCAGTGGATTCCTTATATTGTTCCTGAAGTTCTTCAAGAGTGACTTGGAGATCCTCAATCATATCATAATAAGGTACATTATTGGCCACTGCACGATCAAGCAGACACTTCAAATATTGGTAGGCTTCAATTGCCTGTTCCGAAGCATCTTGGCCGAGGATGTCGACGATTTGTGCTGCACTCAGATCTGTGTGACCAGCCTGAAAATATTCATTGAATTACCGTAACAGCTTTATATCATGAGCAGACAATAATTCCATCCTGGCCAGAAACTAGTAGAGGAAGAAAAAGCAATAATCAATAAGAGTACCAACAGAGCATGAAGAGGAGAAACAACACTATGCATAAACAAAAGTTTAAATTTTATTATATCACAAAGTTCAGAGTTACATGTTTAGGGTTACATTTGACAAAGAAAAATAAAATAGAGAGAAACCCGAACAACTCTACACCTTTTCCTTATCTCCCAAAACTTTCTCGGAAGGCTGGGACGAGGAGGTAGGTTGCTCGATGAGAACATAGAGTTTCTCGGGGAGCACTGGCAGTTGCTCGGATGAAGTAACGAGTTGCTGAAGTTCCTCGTTAGTAGGCTGGATGGCTGGGGGATGAGAAACTTTATCTCCCATCACCATGGAAGACTCCTCAGAGGCAGCTTCCACTACACCAAATCTGCCCATTTGTCAAGGTCATTGACCTTGACAAATTCACCTTGTCAAGGTCAATGACCGTGACATTTCGAGGCGAGACAACTTTTTTTGTCACGGTCGTGTCACGGTCATTGACCTTGACATAAAACTCGCGTTTTGTGTCACGGTCGTGTCAAGTTCAATGACCGTGACACGTTTGTCACGGTCATTGACCGTGACAAAGCCGTGACCCTTAGTAAAAAAATTGTCACGGTCATTGACCGTGACAAGGCCGTGACAAAATTGTCAGGGACTTGTCACGGTCAATGACCGTGACAATTCTGGGCAGAATTAAAAAAAAACTGCTGGGCAGTATGGCCACTGCCACTGCCCAGCAGTATATTTGTACCTGTTATAGCAACGTTGTACCTGTTCCACACATCATATATCCGAACAAACTAAAGATAATGCAAATATATATTCAAATAAGAAACTATTTAAAAAGAAACAACATCACCATCATTTTATCTCAAATCTACAAACTATTTGCATGGAAAAGAGATTTTGTACCGCGACGCTCGGGAACACCTCCTTATCCTTCCCTTCTCGTCCGAGTAGCCACATAAGTATAGAGCATATGTGGCCTACCCTTAGGGCCACTCCCTGTCCCCTGAATTGAAATAATGTAAAATTAGTATCCGCCCCTCAAATATAGATAAATATAAATTGTAATTGAAATCGAAATCGAAATTGATATATAAATATAAATACATTACCTGTAGTGTCACTCAAACAGCTAACTTGAGCTCATATGGCACCTCCTTCCAACTAATGTACCCCGGGCAATCGTGTCAATTATAATTCTCTTCATATCTAAACACTAAGAAATACCATAATCCTATGGAGGTATGCGTTGCAAATTCCTTCCAACCGTTGTGTAGCCAAAAATCAGCAGTTGAAGTTGTCAACTCCACCTTTGAATGGGGTATGGAAAGTGGTGGGGTATGGAAAGTGGAATTGACAACTTCAACCGGTGATGTTTGGCTACGTAACGGTTGGGAGGAATTTGCAGAGTATCGCTCCATAGGATTATGGCATTTCTTAGTGTTCGGATAGACGAAGAGATTCAGTTTCCTCTCCACAAATAGGACACCCCAAATAACTATGTACTAATCACCTATTAAAGGTAAGAAGCGTATATTAATGGATTAGTATAAACAAAACTTAGATGTAGTTGGAATATTATGTATTAATATCCTCTCCACACACGCACACTACACAAGAGTGAAAATGATAAAGTGCAGATCAAGTAAAAGCATTAAAAATGGATGTTTCGGTACAAATTGAAATAATTATTACAAATTGAAAAATTGTTTCAAATTCGGGTTATCATCAAAAATGGATTGATATTCGGTAGGAGCAGCCAAGTCATCCACACTACTATTTAGACGCCTTGGCGCGTGTTGGACAATTGACCACGGCTCGTTGTTGATATACTCCGAGTAAAACACTTGCTTAACCTTTTGAAATGCACAAACAAACGGCTCATCGCTCACGTGGTCGTTGCTCTTCAACTTGGACAAGTCAACCATGATCAAATTGGTGACAGGATCAACTTTAGAAGCATTTTTATCCTCAACTCTTACCCATTCACAGTAAAATACAACCTCTTTGAAGCTTATATAATCCAATTCAAATATATTTTGAATTACACCATAGTAAGTCATTTCAGCTTCAACGAGGTTTTTATCTTTTGCGCTTGCTCGAAAGAAAGTAAGAGCCTTGTACGAAATACCCGAGTTCTGTACATTTGTACTTTCCTCGTACACTTTAGCGCCGAAAATGTAACCGTTCAATCGATATTTTTTGTACTCTTGTGCCACGAACAAGGGTCCAGTGGCTAGACGAGCAAGCCTTGATGTCGCATCACCCATCTTTAGGAGCTGAGAATATAGATAAATTAATTATATTAGTGGTAAAATATGAGTGTAATGTAACGTTATATAACGACTGTTTTCATTGTAATTACCTCGTGTGTCAACCATAGCCTAAATTCGCTGTCTGATTGTACCACTGTTTTTCGTCTTTTATTGTTCTCACAGGCTTCATATTTACTGCATATTACAAAATTAATCATGTATAAAATAATCTAAAATAATGTTAAACATTATAATAATATCGAAACTTACTTTTTCCATTCTTCGACATCTTCATGTGTGTCAAATAGATAACGAGCTACTTGTTCATGTTGCAAACTCGTTAATTTCACTCGTTTTCCCATCACATTACCACCATCATCGAGGAATTCATCAGTGTCATCAACGCTGGTAGAGTCAGTCATATATTCCTGAGTATATATTGATGACTCCACAGTGATGTATTCCTCTGCAATTGATCCTGCAATGTATCGCGTATTCTTGACGTAATCTTTAAAAACTTTCATCAATCTTTCAAACGGATACATCCACCGATATCTAACTGGGCCACAAAGAAGTGCCTCGTCGCATAGGTGTACCAACAAGTGAACACTTATGTCAAAGAATGCTGGGGGAAAGTACTTCTCCAATACACAAATCGCTTCGTTCACAGCCAATTTTGTGGCCACTATGTGTTCTCGATTCACTACCTTCTCACACAAGAGGGAGAAGGTAATACTAATTTGCATAATAGCCCTACGCAAATCCTTGTGCTTGGAGAAACATTGCTTAAACAATAGAGGAACCAATTGCATGATCACATGCCAATCGTGGGACTTACACTTATGTAAATCATGAGTAGCATAATTCACAATCCTTTGCAAGTTGGACGAAAAAGTAGATGGGCCCTTCAAATTATATATTGTGTCTAGAAGAACCTTCCTTTCCTCACTCGTCAAAGTAAACGCACCAGGGGGAATTATTGTCCTTCCCCTACTATCTTCTTTCAACCATAGTTGTGGTTTAAGTTTTAACGTTTTAAGGTCTTTTCGTGCATTTTCTCCATCCTTCGAATGACTCCCCCCAAGGCAAGTACCCACAATATGTTCAGCGAAGTTCTTCTCTGCATGCATCACATCCAATACATGGCGCACCGGGTTTTTCTTCCAATAAGGCAAGTCAAATAAAATTGACCTCCGAGACCATGCCTTTCTTATCTCAGTTTCATTCCCAGTTGGGGTCTTCTTATGCTTGACATTCTTAAATTTGGGATTCTTACCTGGCATATTTGGGCCACATTGAGAAGATTTACTTTCAATTTCTGAACCCGAAAGTTGTCTCGGCGGTAGCCTATGTTCAACTCCGCCCAATAAAAAATTGGAAGCTTTCTCAAATCTGAAACTATGAGCTGGGGGTAAAAACCTCCTGTGGCAATGGTATACATTTTTTAAGCTGGAGGATAGACAAAGAGATTCAGTCTCCTCTCCACAAATAGGACACCCCAAATAACCATGTACTACACATCCGGATAATGTCCCATAAGCTGGAAAATCATGAATTGCCCACATCAACATAGCTTTCAGCGTAAACTCTTCTTTTCTAAAAGAGTCAAATGATTGCACACCATCTTCCCACAACTCATTTAATTCTTCTACCAAAGGAGCCAGGTAGATATCAATGTCTTCACTTGGTGCCTTTGGCCCAGGTATCAATAAAGCCATCATCGAAAATTCAGGTCTCATACACTGTGAAGGAGGGAGGTTGAGTGGGGCTAGGATCACTGGCCATACACTCTGATTGGTGCTTAGATTTCCAAATGGATTGAAACCATCTGTTGATATAGCCAAACGAATGTTGCGTTGTTCTCGAGCAAAATCGGGATACTCATAATTCATCCTCCGCCAGGCAGTAGAATCAATAGGATGACGCATGATATTACCCCCTACTTCTGCCCTAGCATGCCAAGTCATTGCCTCTGCAATCCATGGTACTGTGAAAAATCGCTTTAATCTAGGCCCAACGGGAAAATATTTCAATACTTTTTGAGGCACTTTTGAGCTTGTGCCTTCCTTACTAGTAGATTGGACATATCTAGGTTCATCGCATACCGGACAACGATCGAGATTTTCATACTCCTTTCGGTATAGTATGCAGTCATACACACAAGCATGAATCGATTTATACTTCATTCCCAAACCTTTCAAACTGTTCTTCATAACAGGATAGCTATTTGGAAGTGTATTCACCTTGGGTAATAAGCCCTTCACCCATTTCAGAATTCCCGTCACGCTATTGCCAGACAAACCGTACTGCGTCTTCAAACTGTGCAAACCAACCATGGCATGTAAAGTTGTTTGATCTTTCTCACAGCCAGAGTATAACGGTTGGGTCGCCTTAAATTTTAAACTTTGGTAGTCATCGTCAAGTTTTATCGTGTTATCTTCACGAGCACTTGAATCTTCTACATCATCAGTAACCTCATTCTCCTCAGCTTCATAAACTCCGTACGCATCATCAACTAAATCCTCTAACATATTATGATCTACGTCGTCCCCTTCTTCATCTATTCTACTTGTTGAAGGATGTTGTGAAGGTTGGTCAGGGACAAAAGGAACTTTCAATTCACCGTGAAAACTCCAAAATCGATAACTATCTTGCATACCCGATCTTAACAAATGTAGTTCAACTGTTTTCCACTCAAACACCTTACCATTCTTACACCTAGCACCCGGACACGGAAACTCTTCATCATTACGACATCTCTTTGCATATTTCACAAATTCGTTAGCACCTCTGCGAAACACATCCCCCATTCTATTAGTCTCACCCATCCACTCTTTGTATTTCGGATATCCCATCACAGCTACCACAACTAAACACCTATTAAAGGTAAACAAAACTTAGATTTATAGTATGTTTTTTTTAATTATCCCATCATTTAATTATCCTATTAAAGGGTATGTGGTCCTATCCCATTCAAGAATGCATTTTTCTGTAATATACTTAACAGCTCATGCACATTGTTACGATTTGAAAAAAATTCGACAGCATATCCCCTTAGTTCTCCAAGTACACGACGTAGATTGGCAGGTGTGAGTGTTATTTCAATTGGTCAATTAAAATAACAGTCACACTTGTCAATCTAGTATGTACCCAGAGAACATTAAGATACGACTGCAGAACTTCCTCCAAAAGTAACAACTTTAAGCCAATAAGAATATTATACAAAAATTATACAGTCTCAAACTGTCCAAACGGGACAATTCAAGAGATCTCATTACAGGGGTAATGACTCTCGAACGGGTCTAAGGGTTATTGAATGCGTACGCATAAGAACTAGAATGCTAGTATCTATGCGCACTATATTAAATTTCAAGTATGTTTCATATAATGGGTTAATTCAAATACACAAATAAATTCATGGGATAATTCAAATACAAAAATAAATTCATGGGATAATTCAAATACAAAAAGAAATTCATGTATTGACCACATACACACACACACACACACTATCTAAGTTGTTCTATAGGTATAAAAACAATTATTATCCAATTATTATCCAACTATTATCAATTATTTATTTTGAATGTAAATAATATTCAAATATTCTAATATTCAAGCCTAGGTGCGTAGGTGTGCGTGTGTGTGGCGTAGGTGTGCGTGTGTGCGTAGGGGCGTAGGTGTGCGTGTGTGTGTGGCGTAGGTGTGCGTGTGTGCGTAGGTGTGCCCACCCCACCCCACCCCCTCCCCCCCTCCACTACCCCCTCCCCCACCCTGCCCCATCCCGCCCCACCCCCACCACACACCACCACACACACCACCACACACACACACACACCCACCCCACCCCACCCCCTCCCCCTGCCCCCCTCCACCACCCCCTCCCCCACCACACACCACACACACACACACACACACCACTCTACCCCACCCCCTGCCCCCCTCCACCACCCCCTCCCCCCTCCCCCAAAACACACCACCACACACACACACACACTGCACCCCACCCCACCCCACCCCCTGCCCCCTCCACCGCCCCCTCCCCCACACTGCCCCACCCCGCCCCACCCCCTGCCCCCCTCCACCACCCCCTCCCCCACCCTGCCCCATCCCGTCCCACCCCCCACACACACACACACATACACACACACATATATATATATACACATACACACATAAATATACAAACAAATCTATATATAAATGGAAGAGAGAGAGAGAGAGAAATTGGACCTGAGAGAGAGAGAGAGAGAGAGAGAGAGAGCAGCGTCGAGTCGAGAGAGAGAGAGAGAGAGGGAGGGAACGGTGGGAGGGAAAAAAGAAGGGGGAAAGTGATTTTTCTGGAAAAGTTGTCACGGTCGTGTCAAGGTCATTGACCGTGACACGAATTGTCACGGTCGTGTCAAGGTCAATGACCGTGACATAAAACGCGTGTTTTTTTGTCACGGTCAATGACCTTGACAAGGCTGGCCGGCTGAAAGGTGACAATTTGCCCATTTTGGTGTAGTGTTCATCCTCTTCTTCGTCTTCAGGAGTTGGAGGGGGGCTAGGGATGTGTCGTTGAAATAATTCAGAAGTTTCATGAACTTTCATTTCTTGTAAAGCAGCGACCCATCCATCTCTAAAGTATTTGAGGCTGCTATATTCGACTTGCGACATCATGGGACCCTGATACACTTCATCTTTAGATAAAGGAGCATGTTGCCAATTTTTTATAACAACCCCGTGCTCAAAATAGTCCCTATTGGCATCCGAGAGATTGACCACTAAAGACCTATTTAAAAATCTAGTTTTTAAATAAAAAGTATTATCACCAATAGCCCATCTATAACAAAACATACTTTATGGAATTCCTATGCGAGTTCCATGAATTTGATTTAGTCTATGGACCCCATTAACTATTCTCTATGTATTGGGGGCTATTCTTGCAGGAACAACGTCAAAATATTGACAGAATTCCAGACATAAGGGATTTGGCGGAAAAAAAAATCCACATTCAGCAATAAAGAGACTGGGGAACCAATGTCCCTCAGCCAAACGAAAATAATTGGAAGGTTCAAAAAGTTCCTCCAGATTAACCCACGAAGGAATAGAAAAATCAGAACGAAATTTATCAAGAGATTCAACAAGGTAAACCATGATGAATAAAGGAAATGAAGAAGAAGTAAGAAGATCTTACAGAAAAAGAGTGGATCTGTTGACAACGAACGATGAAAGGGATGAACGTACAAAAGAGTAAGACAATGAAAAACTCGAAGATACAAATTTGAAAAAGTAAAAGACGATGGGATTATCCGTGACGCTTAAATACCTTATCTTGGGAAACGGTAAAGTTAATGATTACAAAAAGAAACGATTACGCTACCGGCGGCTAGAAGGACAAAAAGTACGCGGAGATCGAGGCGATTATAAAAATTCAAAAAAGCCTGATTCTACGAATTTGGAAGGAAAAATAAATACAAAGGAAACACTCCTAAAAATCAGGAGGACCATTTAAAACTACCATATTCCGAGAAAGAATGTTCCACACTCCTCAAATTTCGAACTATGAAACATTGGGGGCTTCTGTTGATACCAAATTTAGTCTGCTGACATGGCCCAATTGAGTGAAGACACGTGGCAATCTACGTGGAAATAACAAATACTTCCGAGAAACTCAGACGCTCCGAGGAATAATACTACAATAAGGAACACTGTTTCCCCGAGGAACTCAGACGCTCTGACCAACAAGAACTCTACGAGGAACTTCTGAGTACCGATCGACTTTTAAGTACCGAGCAGCTTAGGTGGTACGAGCAGCTTAGGCGGTCCGAGCTGCACCTCGAACAAAGCATTAATAGCAGGATAACCAACAGTTTGACTGTTCATTAAATGCTTATCATTCAGATTTATACACTTAAGGGGCATTGAATGTATTACCCTTTCACATGTACAGTATTGAATGTATTACCCTTTCACATTACAGCCTTAGGGCTATAAATACATTGTATTACCCTCATTGTAGGGGAACCATAATTTCTTGATTAAATTTGTAATCGAGAATTCCCAAACTGTCATCAATAACAGAAATAGTGGACGTAGGCCATTCCTATAAGGCTGAACCACTTTAAAACTTCTTTGTCTCATTTATTTTATCTGTGATTAAATAATTAGATATAATCTATTTTTTTACATCAACACCTATTTTGATGGTTTGGGATTAAAACTCAGCCAATTGGATCCTTACCACAAGCCACTCATTGGATTTTTTTTGCCAAAAAGTATTTTAATTAGGGATAATTAAACTAGAAGTGTTGCTCGGGACATGGCCGGCGAGCAGGATAGAAAAAGTGAGATTCTTTGTAATAGACAAAAATATTCATTCTGCCTACAACATGAGCATGGGAAGAGTTGGTCTAAAGAAATTTAAAGCTATACCCTCTATTGTTCATCAATATTTGAAGTTCCTGACCAACTTTGGAGTTGGACTAGTAAAAAGAGATCAGAAAGTAGCTCAGGAATGATACTATTCCTATACCGAGGAGTAAGATATGTTAGAAATAAAGAGGAAAATAACCACTTATCAAGTGGATATATCTGACCTAAACAGCAAATCTGAGGTTGAAACCTTAGATCCACGAGATGAATCTGATCTTGTAAAAGTCCAAGCGATGGAGGCAACAAAAAGCATTATCCTGGATGATTATAAACCAGAACGAACTACTCAAATATGAGCATCATTGGAACCGGTTCTAAAACAGGAGTTGGTGGATTTCTTGAGACAAAGAAAATAGGTGTTCGCGTGGAGTCATGAAGATATTCCAGGCATAGACCCAAATTTCCTATGCCATGAGCTTAATAATAATAAGGAGGTTGAACCTGTGAAGCAGCGAAGAAAAGTTTTTAGCCCAGAGAAGAACCAGGCTATACAAGAATAAGTGGAGAAGCTTCAGAAAGATTCCTTTATTAAAGATGTGAAGTACCCGAATTGGTTGGACAACGTATTTATGGTCAAGAAGAAGAAGAATAAGTGGAGTATGTGTGTGGATTTTATTGACTTGAACAAAGCATGCCCAAAGGATCATTTTCCTTTGCCATGAATTGATCAACTAGTGGATGCCACTTCAGGGTACGAGCTGCCGAGTTTCATGGATGCATATTCTGGTTTTAACCAGATCAAAATGATGTCAGATGATAGAGAAAGTACTTCCTTTATTACTCCCCGAGGAACTTATTGCATAATGTTATTCCATTTGGTCTAAAAAAATGCAGGTGCTACTTATCAGAGACTAGTGAACAAAGAATTTGAGGAGTATATAGGCAAGAACATGGGGGTGTATGTTGATGATATGCTCACTAAGAGAAAAAAATGTTGATCATATTGCTAACCTCAACCGAATGTTTGATCAATTGGAAAAGCACGAGATGAAGTTAAACCCCACCAAATGCATCTTCGGAGTTCAGGAGGGAATGTTCCTTGGGTATATAGTGAATCAAAGGGGCATTGAAGTAAATCCAGATAAGATTAAAGCTATGATCAAAATGCATTCCCCGACCTGTAAAAAGGATGTTCAAAGGCTAACAGGGCGCACAGTAGCACTTAACAAATTTGTGTCCCGAGCAACGGACAAGTATTTTCCATTCTTTAAGGTGCTCAGAAAAACCTTTGAATGATGAGTGTGAAAAATCCTTCCTGGAAGTGAAGAAGTACCTGGGAACACTACCAGTACTCTCCCGACCAGAGTTAGGAGAAAATATGTATATATATTTGGCAGTTTCTGAGTCAGCTGTTAGCTCTGCCTTGATTAGGGAGGAGAATTGAGTCCAAAAGCCAGTTTATTACACTAGCAAAGATTTTTGAGGAGCAGAAGTTAGATATAGCAGAATGGAGAAATTAGTGTTGGCCTTAATTGAGACTAGTAGACTAATGAAGCCATATTTTCAAGCTCACACTATAGTGTTATACACTAACATGCCATCGAGGCAAGCTTTGCATAAGCTAGAGAAATTAGAGAGATTGATGTATTTGGCCATGGAATTGGGGGAATATGACCTTGTATATGAACTAGGGACTGCTTTAAAAGGCCAAATCGTAGTTGATTTATAACAGAATTCACTTACCCAGAGGTCCCCAAGCAACAAGGGACTCTAGCCGAGCAATATGCAGAAGTTAGCAAACCTACTGAAGATACACCTGACCAACTTCCAGTAAGGGAAACTACAGAAAAAGTTACCATCGACCAACCAGAATACTCCCGTGGAGTACAGCAGATGAAAAAGAAATATGAGGAGGTAAAGGATACAATTTTCCATCACTGAATTTTGACAAAATAAGCCTTTGACAATAATATTACCATATGGAGCTTGTATGTTGATGGGTCCTCCTGTGCAACTGAATGTGGAGCTGGAATCACTCTCAATACTCCAGGAGAATTGGATATAGAGTACGCTCTACAATTCTAATTTCAAGCCTCCAATAATGAGGCAGGGTATGAAGCTATAATTGTTTTTGCCAAGCAAGTTGTTGTATACAGTGTCTCACAATTGGTGGTAAACTAAGTCTTAAACTTATATGCAGCTAAAGGATAACTGATGACCAGATACTTAGCCAAAACATTGGAAATAATTTTCACTTTGCTAGTTGTCCAGATGATTAGAATTCCAAGATTAGAAAATGTCCGAGAAGGCGCACTTGCTCGACTAGCTTTAACAACCATAATTGAGCTACGAAAAACTATTCCCATTGAGCTACTTGCTAATAGAAGCATTGATGAAGATATTTTGGTCAACTTTATTTCAGTTGATATGGGGCTATCTTGGATAGACCCTATAAGATCATATATTGAAGATGGTATTCTTTCAGCCGATTTACTTGAAACTAAGAGGTTGAAATACAAAGCTGTAAGGTATGTGGTAGATGGTGGTGTGATATATAAAAGAGGATTAACTGTTGATCTACAATGGTATGTGCATCCAGTTGAAGTGAAGGATTTGATTGAAGAAGTCCATGAAGGGTCTTGTAGAGCCCATGTAGCAGGAAGAACGTTGGTACAGAGAATCCATACACAAAGGGTACTACTAGCCGACTATGCAAGCAAATTATGTAGATTTTACCAAGAAGTGTGATAAGTGCCAGAGGTTTTCGAGTATACACAAGGCTCCACAAGCTCTCCTAACACCAATAACTTCAACTTGGCCCTTTGTTATATACGGAATTGACTTGGTCAGGGCTCTATCGACCACCCGAGGAAGATTCAAATACCTGGTTGTAGCTGTTGATTATTTTACCAAATGGGTGAAAGCTGAACCATTGATCGATATGTCCTATGAAAAAGTTTATCAGTTTATTTGGAAGAATATCATATGCAAGTATGGCTTACCCCACACTTTTATCACTGATCATGGCACACAGTTCGATAACGAAGAATTTACTACTTATTGTGCGCAATTCGACATTCAAAAAATTTATTCTGCTCCTGGCAATCCTCAAAGCAACGGCCAAAGAGAGGTAACTAACAGAACTTTGTTGAATGGGTTGAAGAAAAGGCTAGAAAATTCTAAAGGTAATTGAATCAATGAACTGTAGTCTGTCTTGTGGGCTTACCGAACAACTCCTAGAACAGCTACTAGAGAAACTCCCTACATGTTAGCGTTTGGTATTGAAGCGGTAATTCCTATCAAGCTAGGTTTATCTACGCACAGAGTTCTTAACTTTAATACCCAAGTCAGTGATTTGATGAGAAAGCTAGATTTAGACATGCTGGAAGAAGTTCATGAAGATGAAACTTTAAGGAATGCAGCCTATCAACAACGAGCTGCATGTTTCTACAACAAAAGGATCATGCCAAGCAACTTAAAAGAGGGTGATTACGTTTTGAAGAAAGTGATTCAGAAAAGAAATAAGTTGGAAGCCAATTGGAAAGGGCCTTATCATATTACTGCAGTCATCCGACCAGGCACATATCGAATTGAGACTTTGGAAGGGAAAGAATTCAATAACCCATAAAATGCAGAACACTTGAGATAATACTATCAATTATGTAATCATGTTATATTAAGTTCATTATAATATTAATGAGAATGCGATTTACCCAACATTATTATTTTTTTCGGAGTACTAGTGCTATGAACTACACTATGCATCTATAAAAATACCAATAAAAGTTGGTCGGTATCAATAAAGGCCACTAACAAAGTTGGTCGGTATCAATAAAGGCTACCAATAAAGTTGGTCGGCATCAATAAAGACCACCAACAAAGTTGGTCGGTATCAATAAAGGCAGCATCAATAAAGGTACCAACAAAGTTAGTTGTCAAACATATAAAACCATGCAAGGCAAAATTATAAGTCCCAAATGCTTGGTTAAAGAAGATCCGGATGAATAATTTTCATCCAAACTCGAATAAACGATGAACAAATATTCCACTCATGTCTGGGAACCAAGGTAACTAATGCAATTACCTAAAAACTTTAGGTACATTAGTAGAACCATGGTGATGCATTGGTAATTAATATAATACTTAGGAAAATCCTAAGGATATCAATAGAATCGGTGAAAAACTAAATATTAACTAAAAGTTTATCCATTCATAGTCAAAGACTAAAGAAGACATTCATATGTGCAGAGATTAACTAAAAGTTGATCCATTCATATAATAAGCTTTTCATTAAATCAAACGGTTACATATTATTACTTAAACATACAGAAATAAAATACAAAGCATTATTATGCAAGTTGTTTTCCTTCAGCCTTAGAAACAGGATCCATGCCAGCTGGAGGATCATCCAAAGTAAAAGGAGAGTTGATGAAGTTAAAATTCTGAAGCATCCTGGTGTTACTACTAATAGGATGATCAGGCAGATAAGGAAGTCGAACGATCTTAGTTCATCATGTAGCTCGTAGTCCCCTAAGTATTTTAAAGTCAAATAGTGAGGAATACGATCAACGGGGATACAATTAACGTCTAACTTGAATGGAGGATTGTCAAGCTGCAGAAATCCCTGATCATACCAATCTCATAAAAAGTTGTTTCGATCCACCTTCATCAAAGTTAAAGCATTTATCCAACCCCATTTATAGGATTCGTTATTGGGCTGTTAAGTCTATCATCAAAATGTCCCAAAGTTTCATTATACCCATCCATTCAAACTTCTTTTGGCTGCTTGTGGAATTGAAAGGTTAATTTATCAACCTGTGACTATAGCTTTTTCAATACTCGATCCTTAACCTCTAATTGGGAAGATTAAGTGGATAATTGTTCAGATAAGGTCTGTTGCTTTTGGGACATCTCAGCAATAGCTCGGTCTTTTACTTTTAACTACAGTTTAATTGACAAGAGCCTACTGGATCCTAATTTCTTCTGTGGTTCCTCGGCCAGGCTTATTTGTTTCTCAAGAGGAAGATGCAGGCTTAATATTTTTTAAGGCTTCCAATTCATCTCTTAATGTTGCATTCTCAGCTTCTAAAAATGAATAACCTTTATCAGTAGTAGCAATAATAGCTCCAGAGGCAGACTTTAAAAGATTCATTTCATCCCTCAAATTATTATTCTCCTCTTCTAAGAGTTTGGAAACTGTTTTAGTTTCTTCAACTTCAAGCTTAAGAAGAAACTTTTTTTTTATTGTAAACAGAAACAAAATTATCAAAACCCCGACCTACACTTAAGCTTTGATATTTCTGCTCATATCTCTAGTGCAATAGTGCAGTGGCTTCTTTATACTGATCTTGAAGTTATTTTATCATCTCATAGTAGGAAACATTATTTGCTATCGCCCGATCAAGTAATTACTTCAAATACTTGTAGGATTCTTTGACCTATTCTGATGCATCATCACCGAGCAACTGAGTGATTTCTTCTTTGGATAAGTCCGTATGACTAGCTTTGAAAAAAGCATTGCACTTCCTCAATAGCTCGGTATCATGGGAAGACAGTTGTTCCATCTTTGCTATAAACTAGAAAGAATAAATAACCACCAATCAACAATAAGAATGGAGAACAAGTACAATCCACAAGAGACAAAAAGGAACAAAAGGTTCTTTTATTGATAATAAAGAGTTCAAGTACAATAAAAATAAAGAAAAAGAAATAACTCTACACCTTTTCCCTATCATTCTCAACCTTCTTGTCCTGCTAAGAAGAAGGAGCTACAGGTTGGAGATGCTCAGTTTGCTCAGTTCGAAAATGAGAAGACAAAAAAAATATAGGTTAATCGGCAACAGATTCAACCACGAGAGAAGACTCTCTAGAATCAGCTTTTTCTTCAACCTCATCCTCAATGGCTAGAGGAGGACCATGAATATATCTCTGAAAAAGTTTAGAGCTTTCAGTTGTGTTCAACTCATGAAGGGCTATAACCCAATTATCTCTGAAGCATTTTTATTTTACATACTCAATCTGAGCAGAGGTAGCAGAAATGGTTTTATTTCAGCCTTTGTCCTAACCAGCACTGAAGGAGGCCTTCACGATAGACTTTCTCTTAGCTCGGGCATAGGATACAAGATCTTGAGTATTTTTTCGCCCTGGACTTGACTTCCTTTGCCCTGCGCTCAGCTTCCTCTCCCTTACGCTCAGCCTCCTTCCCCTTGTGCTTCTTTTTTGGTCTTGTGCTCAGCTTCAAGGGATTCTCATCAGACGTTTGTCGAGTAGTCTCAACTATTTTTAATTTTTCTGCCCAAGTACTCTTCTCAGTCTCCAAGGCCTGCTGAGATTCGAGTAGAGACTTCTTTAAACCAATCAAGGCTTCATCCACCTCATTTGAAGAAGAAGAAGAAGAAGCCTTAATTACATCATCCTTATCCAGTATATTATTAAATTGTACCAAGAACTGCAAAAGATGAAGATCAAAATGAGTATATAAGAAATATAAAATACAACCAAACTAAGAAAATGGTAGCCACATACTGATGCAAGGCTCTGAGAAGCTAATTCAGAAACCCTCGATCGAGGGAGCATGGCATCCACCCCCTGTTTTCTGGAAGAGTACCAGACTTGATCAACTTCCTGGCTAAACTTGGAGTAATAGCTTCTGGGGGAACAACATCAGAAGAGGGTAATTCAACCAAGGACCGTTGATCAGTCACCTGGTCGACCTGTTTCCCTGTAGTCCCTCTCCTAAGTCTCCTCAAAGGAATGTCAGCATCCACGTCCACCTCACCCTCCATCACCTGCCTCACCACTGTCTCTCTTAGTTACCAGACATACCCAAACTCGTGCGCTAGTAACATCCGCATCTGGGCATTAAAGCCCGCAACCCCTTGTAGCCCCTGTTTAAAGATGCCAAGGATAAAACACCATTTGTCCCCAAATGAAAGTCAGTCACTAAAATCTAAAAAAAGACATGAAATAAAAAAAGAAAGGAAGAAACCAGAGCCTAAATTGATCATTATTCAATGCATTAAACATCGCCCTTACATATTTCAGAGCCAAAAATTCTTTTAACTTCCTATTAGGCTTCCTCCATCGGTACATCCTCCGGAAGTCCACAGCCTCACTCACATTCAAAGACACTTGCCTAGCATTGTGACCAATCATCTCATAGAACCACGTCTGCAGAAAGTAACACCAAATGTCAAAAAAGAGAAGAAAAATATGAAAATAAAGAAAGTTTATCTAAAGGTTACCTCCAGAAGGTACACGAGCCTTGTAAAAGTCTATCAATGACATAGACTGAAGGCATCCAAATAATCATAGAGGGACACCAGCGTGAATCTACCCCAATCGAACTAGTGAATCACAGATATAATCCGTAAAAAGGGGAGAAACCATAAATAGAAAACGTCACTACTTGTCGCCACTATAAACCCCCAAGAAAAAGAAAAAGGAATAAATGGGCAGCCTGCCTCATCTATCTCCCATTAGTCACGTCAGCATGTCTTTCTAGTAAGGTGTTCTTTAACACTAATATCCTGGATGACTCCCCTGAAATGATTCACCCAATATCCCTAGGGCAACCCAAATCGTGACCTCAAAAATGTGCAATGGTCAGTCGACTATAATCTGTTAGCCCTCATACTCCAATCCAATCAATTGATGCATATCCATGGGAGTAATAGGCATCTCTCCCACGCTTAAGTGAAATGTATGGGTGGTGTCCCACCACCTTTCACCCAAATCACACAACACCGTCGAAGAACGCAGTGTCTCATCCAAAGAACCGACTAGATTACCTATTCCACCAGCTTCTACTATCAACTGCACTGCCTTAGGGAGCCTCTCCCACATCTTCCTTATCCATATTGAGCCACGAGAATGGATGATCGACGAAGAAATGTACACCTGCGCACAAAGAAAAAAATCTTCAAAATTCGCAGAAAAATAAAAAATGAAAAGGTAAAAAACTCTAAATTAAAATGCAAACAATCACGTAACCATTTGAGTTCCTTACCCTCATAGAATGATGGTTCCCAGGCTCAATACCATCTCATCAAGAACAGTCTCGAGGATATCATAAGCATCCTCACTCCCAAGTACTATTGCCTCAACATCATGCCACTTTATGATGGTCCAGCCATCGGTGACCATTAAAGGGTTGTTCGCCAATGGTGGCCATTAAAGGGTTGTTCGTCATGCCTTCAAAGAAAAAATATCTTAATATGATTGCTAAAGAAATAGAGAGGGAAGGAAGTTCATTTTTTGAAGGAATAAGAAGTGAGAAAACCATAACTCATTTTTATAATGGAACAAGGGGTATACTGATTGGCTTGTCATGCCTATCGACAATGACCTTTCACCTTCCCAAAAAGCCTAGGAGTCCACACTCCGTGGTGATAGGCACCCCTATGCCTATTGGAAATCCCCCTAAATTTTATCACAAAATTTCTAAAAAAATTCCAAAAATAGCCCAGAAAATTTACACAAAATCCTTAAAATCTCCAAAAAGTCGTAAATTCCAAATTCTCCAAAAAAAACTCTTTTATTAAAAAATAAAGAAATTTCGATAAGGTTTGCACCGACATACTCCTCAGTAGTATCATAATAGAAAATGCGTTACCCCGTCATAAACACTAATCAATAGTCGCATTTATCGACTCTTCTATCTCTTTAGGCCCGCAGAATTGGCCTCAACCCTCCAAATCGATTTCTTTCACTCTTTAGCTCTGTCAAGTTGACCTAGGCAGGAACAATTGGCTCGACCCTCTGAATTAGGTCCCAATCATTTCTTTGGTCTGTAGAATTGACCTAAGCCCACATAATTGGCTCTCACCCTCTAAATAAGGCCGTTATCACTCTTAAAGTCGAGAGAATTGACCCATGCCCACTAAATTAGCCCTTTAAATTAGGTCTCTTTCATCTTTAGGTCTGCAAAATTGATCTAAGCCCTCAAAATTAACTTCTACCCTCTGAAATAGGTCGTTATTATCACTCTTCAGGTTCGTAGAATTGATCCAAGACCACAAAATTGGCCTCGACTTTACGAATTAGGTCGCTATCACTCTTTAAATCCACAAAATTGACTTAGGCCCTTGAAATTAGCCTCAAACCTCTGAATGAGGTCCCCATCACTCTTTATGTCAATAGAAGTGACCTTGGCGTACCAAATTGGCCTCAAACCTATGAATTTGGTCACTATCTTTAGGTCCACAGAATTAATCTAGGCCCATAAAATTGTCCTCGACCCTTTGTATTAGGTCTTTTTCTCTCATCAGGTCCGTAGAATCGACCTAGACCCGTAGAATTGGCCCCGACCCTCTGATTTTGGATGCTATATCCCTTAATCCCTAGTAGAGGCCCTAACCCACTAAATTGGTGACTTACATTCCTTAGGTACTATGCATATGGCCTTTGACCTCAAAACTCGTAGTCTTCCATAAGGTGTCTATCTTTTGATGACCTCCATTTGACCTAAGATCACCTATCGAGGAAATCTATAGACACCCCTTCCTAGTACCCCTAAAAATAGCTCCTTAGATCCCAAACACTATTCCTTTCACCCTAAGACCCCATGTAATATGCCAAACCTTGACCCAAAGCCTGTCGGATGCTAATAAGACCTATTTAACTTTGTTTAAATCTCCAACCCTAGAGTAGATTATTTCACTTTCATTGATCTTCGGATACCCTTTCCAATGGTTCCGATCGTGTGCAAATCGGACTTACAGTTCCTGCCTAATGGCTTTTTTACTTCGAAATCCCCTGTTTAGAGGCCATTGGGCACTTTCAAGCCCCATTTGACTTTGGTCAACTCTTGAACCCGAGAGTGGATTAATATATTTTCATAAATCTCTGAATAACCTTCCCAATTGTCTTGTTCATGTGTGTTTCAGACTTACGGTTTGCATTTTTTCCCCATTTTTTTGAAAACATTTTTTTCGGGCTGCTGATAGGCACTCCAGACCCTCTGCCTATAGGCTGAGGGGAACTTTACTTCGCCAGCATGAAAGGGTTATGCCGATAGGAAGGCCAGGATATATGCCAATAGACTGATCCATTAACCCTAATTTTTCTATTTAGGTAGGTCATGACCTCTTTTCTAGGGCCCTTTTCCAAAAATCAGAACATTCTCTGCCCCAAAATCAGTGCGCCTTAATTCCATTTTCAAAACATTCTCCCCACTTTTCTTACATCAATTTCACTCCACTTTTTCCACTTATTTTACCATTACTCCACCAACATTCAATCACCATAAAAATCAGCCTACACCACTTCAAAACCAATAGTAAATTTCTAAAGGAGGTCCACCCATATGTTTTTGCATCTCATTTAATTTGTATCATTTATTACCTTTTTCTTTACTCTTGATATATTTTTTCTTCATTTCACTTTCTCACCCGAAGTAATCTTTTTTATTTATTATTTATATGTACAAAACATAATTTCCTAAAACCAAAAAAAGTAAAAAAGAGAGTTCACCTTTAAACCATAAAGAAGAGTTTTCTCACTTTATTTACCACTCTCTACACTTGTGCAATTTTCTTTAACAAACTAAAGGAAATTCTAAATTCATGTTCATGGGTTAAAACCCAACCTTACTTGTTATTGAACTACATGGACCTCAATTCCCTTTTAGATACGTAGGCAATCCAAGTCATCCTCATGGCTCAAGTCCTATTTGTTTATTTTGTTACCTTACTTGTTCTCACATTTAATAGTATTGTGTGTATATTGATGATGCTGGACACAGTACCACCCTTGAAGGTGTTTGTGAGCTCAATTCAATGTTAACAATGGCAGCATAAGGGTATATACACATATAGTAGAAGGAGGTGAGGAGAAAAAGATTCACACCGGAATATAAGTGGTTCAACCAATTAGGTCTACATCCACTGTGCAAGTGTATGATATGTATCACTGTATGAGGGCTCTAATGGCTATAGTTACAATCTCTCAGTCTTTCTCTCTCTACTGTGTGTTTAGACAGAGTTTAAGCTAGGGTTACTAATTTTGGGGCCCCTTTGCAAGGTAGAGGATGACCTCTATATATAGTACCTGGGGGAGTGTAGTGTACCCCCTATGCATGCAATGAGCATGTGTGTGTTGATCTAGACAATCTGATGAAGACATCTGTCACTGTCACAGGTAGAGAATGATGATAAAATATTCTCCCCACGTGAGGGGAATGATTTGTTATAACTGAATTGTGTCCACGTGTCCTTGTCCACACATATGCCAATAAGAGCTTGACCTAGATGCTTAGTCCTGACCTCGGCCTAGAAGAGGTCGAGGATGGTAAGGTCCTGTTGTCCATATAATCCGATATGAGTCATTATGGTCCCGACTTAAGTGAAGTCGAGGCAAGTATTGAGGTCGGCCCGGGCCGAGGTTAAGCTGGACTGTGCCTGGAACATCGGCGAATTCATTGATGGGTTTGTCCTTGATAGAGGTATGTATCCTCGTAAACTCAGCCTAACCCTGTCCGAGGTTGTCATTCCCAGGAAAACTGAAGAGCTCCTGACCCTTATGACACATGTAGCCTCCCCTTGATGAGGATTGTAGTGGTGTCGGCCAGGGCTGACCCTTCTATGGCCGAGGTTGCTGGTCACCGATCCAAGGCTCTTCCAACGTCGGCCATGTCCTCGACCGAGGTTGATGTCCCTGAGCCGAGGTGGCACTTGGGGCATATCAATCACCCCCAGCCCTTAGTTACATGTGAGAGAAGGTGACTATGGGATCACTACACCTCCGAGGTCTTTCTTCTATGTGCCAATGTTCATTTGACACTTGTCTATTGCTGAAGTGCGGCTTGCCTGGCAAGCATGTGTTGTCAGCCGTCCTTTAGGGCTCCCAAGGCAATGATGGGCCTTAGGAAACGTGCCTCCATATTTAAGAGCTCAAACCCTATTTTCCATCCTTCTTCCTCATTTCTCTTTCCTGGCATGATTTGTTTCAGTATAATTTTCTCTCTCTAGAAAAGCTTTGGTTCGAAGCCTTTGGTGGTGATTCCTCGCGTCTTCTTCCTTCTTCTTTACCATTTCATCCTCAGGTGTCCTCTTCCATTCCTTTTCCTTAATTTTCCCTATTTTTCCTTTACTTTTGCATTTTCTGGTGGGTTTTTGGGGATTTTCGGCGAGTCCCTATATTTTCAGGCGAACTGTTCTTGCTCTAGGTTTAACAGTTTGATCTTTAAATTGCTTTATTCCATTAGTCAGTCTTGTTTGTAGTTTAGGAGAGTTGTAAGTGTAGGGTCGGCCTCTGATGCTCAGACCCCTTTACCAACTTCTAAAGGATTTCCCTTTTCTCAGGGAGAAGACTTTAGAGAAAATTAGGCAAATAGAAAAAGCGCAGGAGGAAGCTCGTAGGTTAGAGGAATTACCCCTCAGACCTATCTTTCCACCAACCCTGAAGGTAGTATACCCTGAACCAACAGAACCCACTAGACAAGCTGAAGTCCTTGCTGAACCATCACCGATGTCTGAGTCTAAGTCCTCCACATCAGACCCCATGTCTGTCGATTTTTTCCAAGAGGACATGGACTTTAAAAATCAACAAGATCAGGCCTCTCATAAAGTAGAGGTTTCCAGTCGGGCCTCGTCTCACAACCATTTAAGCACATTGACCTCTTCCTCAGAGGTCGAGATTGTTGAACCAAACGTGGCTATTCAACCAATATTTGATGCCATTCCCTTATCGGCTATCACAGGGGCTGAGTTTGCTCAGAGATTCCCGAGTAATCCTCCAACATTTGCTCCGACCGACATTGAGATAGATGATGATGATGATGATGCTCAGAGTGATGTCGATGTATCTGAGGTGGCTGATATTGAGAGCTCAATTACTGAGGTAGACCTTCTTTGCTTCAGATACTTGTACTCCATCAGCCCCTCCATAAAGCTCAGGAGACATCTGAGGGAAGAGAGGGAATATCATGGCCGAGATGGTGAGATCTACTTGTACGATAAGATGTTCAAGTTAGGGTTTCATCTGCCAATCCACCCCATCATTAGGTCTATTTTAGCCTACATCAACTTGTCCCCTTCCCAGTTATCACCCAATGCCTGAAGGGTAATAATTGGGCCCATCGTCTTATGGAGGGCTGTTCACCATTCAGGCCTTCCAGTCCAGGTCTTTGTAGGTTGTTATGTTCCTTCTTCTGCCAAAAATCACCCGAGCTACTATCATTTCGTAGCTCGAAAGCCTAAGGAGAAGATGCTTCAGATAACTCAGACTTCCAACCATAACTGGAAGCCTCGCTATTTTTTCGCTTCAGGGCCATGGGAATTTGGCCCATGTGCCCCCTCCTCCTTATTAGAGCCGCGAATGCCCATAAGGTTGGGCAAGGTTACAATGTTTGCCAAGGCTGACCCTGGTCTAAGACTGGAGAATCTTCAGAAGGTCAAAGACCTTCAGGATCAGGGGATGCATGGTCTGCTCGTTAAGTTTGAACACCTTATGACCCCCCACTACCTCTCTGAGACTGAATTGGGGGGTAGTCCTCTTACAGAGCTTGGTAAGTGTTTTTATTCAAGTTATACCTCTGAGTTTATGAATGTCTGACTCACTAACTCAGACCTTTCAATTTTGCAAAACGTCCGAAGGATATCTCAAACGAGCTTTAGGCAATGGCGGCACCGAGTTTGACAAAGATTGCCAAGAAGGCTGGTCTGAACGCCCCTCCTCCTCCTCCCTCAACCTCGAAGGCTCAGGCCATAAAGAAGAGGAATTCTACTGACCCTCCCCCTGAGGATCAGAGGCAAAAAAAGAAAGGTGGGGACTCTGCCATCCTCATATCTTCTGCTGATGCCTTGGCTGCTCGCATAGAGCAACTAAAAATCAACGACAACATAATAGGTCATAGTCTGTAGTCACTTGATGCCATTGGCTCTGCCATGAACGAGGCTGACAAACGTTTCTGCCGGTCAATGGATACACCTCTTCTGGTTGAATTTGGTCTCCACAGGTCCATTCATGTATGACTTTAGATTTCTTTATGGTTTCCAACTGTAACCTCTGATTTAAATTTCAACTCATACACATGATCACATAATTTACAGGGCCTGGACGCTATGCATCATCTCTCCAACTGGACTCTGAGGAAGTTACCCCTCATCCACAAAGGTCAAGAAGTCGAGAATATGCAAAGCACTCTGAATGCCGAAATAGATTGCCTGAAGTCTAATTTTAATGAGTCTAAGAAGAAGGTGAAGGGGCTAGAGAAATAGATCTCCAAACTTAAGAAGGACCATGCTGTGGCTCTGAAGGCGATGGACGATGTTCTCCAGCAGAAGGTCGACTCTGCCGTGAAGGCAGCACTTCAAGACGCCTCTGAAGGGATACTTGTTGACTATAAAGCCTCAGACGAGTTCATGAGCTTCGACTTTGAGTACCTTGAAAGAGGTATTAAAGCTACTATCAAATGGGCGACTATCAAGGAGAAGTAAGCAGGAAGTTTGAAGGCCTCTGATTTCATAGGTCTCGGCTTTGCTACCCCCCCAGCTTGCCCAAGCCCTTCAAGAGGTGGAGGAGGAGGTTGCGGAACTTGCAGAGACTGCACCACTAGATGGCACTGAGATAGAAGGAGCTGACCACAGAGAAGACATTACCGTGGTGACCAACGTCGTCCAACAAGATCAGGCTAAGGTAACCCTTAGGCTAATTGTGAATCTGTCTGATACTTTTTGTAACCCCTGAGTGGATGTAGCCTTTGAGGAACATATATAACTTGTATCTTTTGAATTTTTACAATTGGAATGACAACCTCTGAGGAGGGTTTTTACTTCATTTGCTTTGTTTAATGCTTGTCATGCGATGTTTTAGCTCTGAAGTCTGTGCAATGATGTCTGTTTAAACTAAATTAGTAGCCTTATCTCAAACCTTGTGACCACTTAATGATGTTGTAAGGGTCTGAGATCATCACCTAAGATGTTATCCTCATAATTAATCTCACCAAATTAATGATGTTAAGGGTCTGAGGTCATCCAATTATGGTGTCTGACTTCAGACCTTGTCACCACTTAATGATGTTGTAAGGGTCTGAGGTAACACCTAAGATTTTATCCTCATAATTAATCTCACTAAATTAATTATGTTAAGGGTCTGAGGTCATCCAATTATGGTGTCTGACTTCAGACCTTGTCACCACTTAATGATGTTGTAAGGGTCTGAGGTCACCACCTAAGATGTTACCCTCATAATTAATCTCACCAAATTAATGATGTTAAGGATCTGAGGTCATCCAATTATGGTGTCTGACTTCAGACCTTTTCACCACTTAATGATGATTTAAGGGTCTGAGGTCATCACCTAAGATGTTACCCTCATAATTAATCTCACCAAATTAATGATTTTAAGGGTCCGAGGTCATCCAATTATGATGTTTGACTTCAGACCTTGTCACCACTTAATGATGTTGTAAGGGTCTGAGGTCATCACCTAAGATGCTACCCTCATAATTAATCTCATCAAATTAATGATGTTAAGGGTCTGAGGTCATCCAATTATGGTGTCTGACTTCAGACCTTGTCACCACTTAATGATGTTGTAAGGGTCTGAGGTCACCACCTAAGATGTTACCCTCATAATTAATCTCATCAAATTAATGATGTTAAGGGTCTGAGGTCATCCAATTATGGTGTCTGACTTCAGACCTTGTCACCACTTAATGATGTTGTAAAGGTCTGAGGTCATCACCTAAGATGTTACCCTCATAATTAATCTCACCAAATTAATGATATTAAGGGTCTGAGGTCATCCAATTATGGTGTCTGACTTCAGACCTTGTCACCACTTAATGATGTTGTAAGGGTCTGAGGTCATCACCTAAGATGTTACCCTCAAAATTCCTACCATTAGAGATCAATGAAGCAAGAACCGACATGGAAACTGATCTCTTATTAATAATCTCTTCATAAGATGGTACATTTACATAACTTTTTGCAACATCATATGTAATACTTCTTCAGATGATCAGCATTCCAGGGATAGGTAAAAGGTTCCCCTTCAAAGTTTTTTAGCCCGTAGGTCCCGGGTACAACCTCTTTTGTTACTTTGTAGGGACCATGCCAGTTTGGGTGGAGTTTGTTTGTTTCTGTAAGGTCTTCTTCAGTACCAAGTCTCCCACGACAATGGGTCTTGACTTCACTCTCTGATTGTAGAACTTTGCTGATCTCTACTGGTAAGCTCCTTGTCTGATTTTTGCGTCTTCTCTCTTCAATCAGATCTAGGTCTAGCCATCTCTCTTCCCCATTTTATCAGGGTCATAGGTCTGGACCCTATGAGTAGGGAGTCCCACTTCTGTTGGTATGACGGCCTCTGAGCCATGTGCTAGCATGAACGGGGTTTCTCCTGTAGGTGTCCTTGCCCTGGTTCTGTAGGCCCATAACATAGAGTAGACCTCTTCAATCCATCTTCCCTTCGCATCTTCTAACCTCTTCTTAATTCCGCCGAGGATTGTTATATTCATGACCTCGGTTTGACCGTTTGCCTGAGGTCGGCCGGGAGATGAGAAGAAATGCTTTATCCCAACTCTTAAACAATACTTCCCTAAAGAGGAGTTCTTGAACTGGGTCCCATTGTCTGATATGAGAGTGTGTTTGGGAGACCATGTATGCATATGATGTTCCTCCAAATAAATTGGAAGGTCTTCTGTTCTGTGATCGTTATCATCGGCTCTGCCTCCACCCACTTTGAGAAGTAGTCAATGGCCACTATCAGGAACCGGTAATTATTAGGAGCTCTTGGTAGGGGTCCTACTAAGTCAATTCCCCATACTGCGAATGGCCATGGGGAGGTGATTGACATCATAGGTTGATGAGGTTGATGAGGAATAGTGGATAATCTCTGACATTTATCGCACCTCTTGACATAATCTGCAACATCTTTGGCCAAGGTTGGCCACTAGTATCCCTGGGCAATAATTCTTTTGGCCAACGGTCTTCCTCCTATGTGACTGGAGAAAGAGCCCTCGTGAACTTCCTGTAAGACACGGGGAACTTCAGTGGGATGCACACATCTGAGGAGAGGTAATAGAAATCCCTTCCTGTACAGGACATCTCCTACTGTACAGAACTTGGCAGCCCTATATCTCAATTTCCTCCTCTCTAGCTTGGATTCGGGTAGCTACCCCTCTTTGATATACCTGACAAGGGGGTCCATCCATGAGTATCCTAGTTTCAAATTGAGAGAAGGGTTGCATACCTCTTCCTCCTCAATGGTCGCTTTTCCTAAGACCTCGACCGAAACTGTCCTTTTAACGTCTGTCTTTGTCACCGAGGCCAACCTTGCCAATGCATCTGGGTGGCTGTTACTTTGCCGAGGTATTCTCTTTAGTTTTATCTCTTCAAAATATTCTAAAATTGCTATTACCCTCTTAAGATACTTAGCCATCCTTTCATCTTTTGCTTCATAGACTCCCAATACTTGATTGACAACTAACCTTGAGTCGCTATGAAGTAGGAGTCGCCTTATACCCAAAGCCTTTGCTAATGAGAGACCTGCTATCATGGCTTCACATTCCGACTCGTTATTAGATGCCTTGAAGTTGAACCTCAAAGCGTATTCAATTTTGTCACCATCTGGAGCTGAAAGTATTAACCCTGCACCGCTTCCATTGTCGCAGGAAGAACCATCAATGAAGAGGTTCCAAATGTTTGTATCCGATGAGAAGGCCCCCTTTGACATGATTCCTTGCTTGAAGAGGTACCGATCCTCCTCATTCTCCTCTACTCTGCCCCTGATCTTTTTGGATAAGACCTCTTCCTGGCCTTGGAAGAAGTTCGGTACCACCTCTTCCTGCTCTCAGAAGACGTTTGGTGTCACCTCTTCCTGCTCTCAAAGGACACCGCTGTTTGTCCCTTCAGCTCCCTTTAGGTCACTCCCTGTCTCGGACTCTTCCCATGTGAACTTAGCAACAAAATCTACGAGGGCCTGACCTTTGATGACTGTCCTTGGTTGGTAGATAAGGTCATACTCCCCCAACTCAATGGCCCAAGTCATCAATCTCTCGGACTTCTCAGGTTTATGTAGGACCTATCTTAGTGGGGAGTCGGTGAGGACAACCATGGAATGGGCTTGGAAATAGGGTTTCATCTTCCTTGAAGCATGTATCAGGGCGTAGACTAGCTTTTCCATACGAGGGTAGTTTTGTTCAGACCCTTGTAGGGCTTTACTGTTGAAATACACAGGCCTTTGGATTCCAACGTCTTCCCGTACTATGGATGCACTGATAGCCGACTCAGAGACTGCTAGGTACATATATAATATCTCTCCTACTATGGTCCGAGATAATAACAAGGGAGACCCAAGGTAAGACTTGAGCTGGCTAAAAGCTTCTTCGCACTCTTCATCCCACTGGAAGGCCTTTCTGAGCACCTTAAAGAACGAAAGACACTTGTTCATTGCTCTGGAAACAAATTTGTTGAGCGCGGCCACTCTCCCAGTGAGTCTTTGGATGTCCTTGATACTCCTCGGTGTCTTCATATCAAGTAAAGCCTTGATTTTCTCTGGGATAGCTTCGATTCCTCTTTGATTGACGATAAATCCAAGAAACTTCCCAGCTCCTACCCCGAATACACACTTCCCTGGGTTGAGTTTCATCCTGTACAAGTCCATAGTATCAAAGGTCTTTTCAAGGTCTGCCACATGAGTGCAGGACTTTAAGCTCGTCGTCAGCATATCGTCTACATACACTTCCATGGTTTTGCCTATTTGGTCTTTGAACATCTTATTCACAAGACGTTGGTACGTCGCCCCTGTATTTTTTAGACCAAAGGGCATCACCTTGTAGCAGTACGTCCCTTTATCGGTAATGAAGGATGTCTTCTCTGAGTGTTTTGTATCCATGAAGATCTGATTATTACCTGAATACATGTCCATGAAGCTCATGAGCTCATGCCCTGCAGTAGCATCTACCATCTGATCTATCCGAGGTAAGGAATAGCTGTGTTTTGGGAAAAACCTGTTCAGGTTAGTGAAATCAATGCACATTCTCCACTTCCCATTGGCTTTGGGCACGATAACTGCATTTGACAACCATTCCGGGTATATGACTTCTTTTATAAACTCAGCCTCTTTTAAGTTTTTGACCTCTTCCCGGATGACGTCGTACTTCTCTCTAGAGTAAACTCTTCGTCTTTGCTTGATAGGCTTGGCCTCTTTGGTCACGTTGAGCTTGTGACTCATAACTTCAGGGTTGATACCAAGCATGTCTGCGTGACTCCAAGCGAAGACACTATGTCTCTTCCTGAGGAAGTTTATCAGCTCTTCCTTGATTTCTGTCTTTAGGGCTTTGTCGACCTGGATGGTTTTTTTTGGTTCTTCCTCATTGAGGACGATGGATTCTACCTCTTCCGCGGCCTCTCTCTTCTTCAACTTTGTTTCATCTCTCGGGTCCAATGTATGAATGCTATAGGTGGTAGTTGCCCTATTATGCACCTCTCTCTCTTCAGCCGAGTTGAAGTAACATTCTCGTGCTATGGTTTGGTCACCTTGCACTTCCCCTACCCCATAGGGGGTCGGGAATTTTAGCATCTGGTGGATCGTCGATGACACAGCTTCAAACTACTTAAGGGCCACTCTTCCTATGATGAGGTTATAGCCCGAGAAGACATTTTTGTCCATTTTGAAAAAAATTATCTTTCGAGTCAACCTCTTAGGCCACTCGTCACCCATCCGTACGTCCATCTCATACATGCCCAATGGGTGGACCATTTCGCCGCTGAAGCCCATCAAGGGTGAAAAACGTTGCTAATGCCGTTTAATACAAGATTAAACTGTATAAGCAACTCCGAGATGTTTGTTGAAGAAACCATTTTCATTTGAAAATAAAGATTATAAACAACAAGATGTGTTTACAAAAAAACTTATGTACGAGAGTAATTAAGACTTTGTAATCAGTTTTTAAAACTAAGATAGTTTCAAAAATTCAGCACACTTATAGAATGAGATGAGTAGATGAAGATAATCAACACACAGTTTTTAACGTGGTAAAACCTCTCCCAACAGAGGAAACATCCACGGTGACTTCTAAGTCACAAAAACAAAAATCCACTAATAACAAATAATAGTTACAAACAATACAACATACATGCACACAAATCAACCTATTCTAAGTTTAGGAATATACCCCACTTGGTGTCCTTCAAACTTCTCATAGATCTGATTGTTGATGATGTTCTTCCAGTTTGATAACTTCATTTGCTTTATCTTCCTTACATCGACTCAATGATCTTTGATCTTATACACAACACTTTCAGTGTAGTAGTGTGTTAAGTGTTTGTGAAGTGATTCCTATTCACATGCATGAACTCACACACACTTAGATTTACAGACAGTCTTATAAAAATTACATATAAAGTCTATATGCTGTGATTTTGTTTTCTTTCTTTCTTACAGAACTAAAAACCTGTTTGACCTTTAATATAACCCAGAATCCACGGATATCTCGCTTCAAAATCGGTCAAGATCTTAATCAATCTCGGTTTTAAAAATATTTTTGAGATTGAAAATCTCCAAGTGTGAATCCAACTAGGTCAAGGTTAAGTTTCGTAAGAACAGAAACCATAAAACATTTTCAAAACCAAATCAGTAAAGATTTTCTTAAATCAAGTAAGAAATATGCAGATCTAGTGAAAATGTAACATGCAGAATGTTGATCTAAAGTTTCTATGAAAAAGAAACACAGATCTTCACACGAATGTTTAATTTGTAAACAAGATCAAGGACAAAGAGGTTACAGCTTCAAATGAACAAACCACTCTCTCTCTCTCAAACACTCAAGGTTGTGTTTGGGGTTAAGTGTATACGAAGGTTTGATTCAGAAAATGAAGTGTTTAGATTTAGGGTTAGGGTTTGGCTAACTGTTTTTCCTTTCTCTCTCTTCTCTCTTTTCTTTTCTCTCTTCTCTCTCACTTCTCCCTTCTCTCAATTTTTTCTCTCAGAAATGACGAATGCCCAAAAGTCTTGAAAGTCTGAGAAGTGGGGGGTTTATATAGGGGTGAGAGAAGATTCTGGAACGACGAAGGCAATCATGGGCTGAGATCAAGTCTTTCAAACATTGACTTGATCCTAGGGTTATGAAATAATGGTGGTTAAGATGGTTGTGATTGGTTCATAGATATAGCACCAGGATTAACTAAAAACACATGCAGGCCATCGATTAGGAATGATCCAACGTTCAGCAATGCACCAGGCAATCCTCTCACATAAGAAACACAAATTGAAGCATCAGGAGGATGACAAGTGTAGGCGTGTGATAGGTGTTCAAACGCGCGTCAACTGAATTACAAAGCATCACCCTGAAGTCTCTAGCGCTTTTATATTCTACCCAACCAAACAATTTAATGAAAACTGAAGTTTCCAAAATAGAATATTAACCCCACAAATTTTATAACCACATTTTATTAATGAAAACATTTATTTAAAAAATGTTTTAAAAAAGTTTAAAAATTCCCAAAAATAATTAAAACCACATTTTAAGGGAAATTGATCACACAATCAATTTAAAGCAATATATACACATGTATGCACTTCTAAATGTGTGTAGTGTGATTCAATTTATACCTTCATGGATTATTGAAGAGGATTAGAGAGATAAGTTCTGAGGTTTTTTTGGATTCTAGGATAGACAACCAATTTTGTCACTATTTCCAAACTAGATGAACACTTATACAGTATAGACTTAAGCAAGTCAAAGGTATAAGGTGCTTTAAAGGGATGATGATAGGGTACTAGCCTAGCTCTGCTAAGACCTAGGATTTTGAAGCAAGGCCAAAACATTATGTCTGCTGAACTCCCCCCGTCCACGAGGATCCTCTGCACCTCGCACCCATGCACTCTTGTTGTTATTACTAATGGGTCATCATAGGGAGCTATGATACCTTTAAAGTCGAGTCGGGAGAACCCAACTATAAGGGTGTCCATGTCCACCTTCTTTCTCTTCTACGCTGTATCGAAAGATGTTAGATTTACAAACTCAAGTTTGGCCACCAACTTGGCCTCTGCCACATGAGCTTTCCTGTCAGCCACTTCAGAACCACCTCTTGTAAGTCCTCCGCATATGGTGTCAACACCAAAGGAGATCATGCCAACCCTCTTCACCGGGGTGTTGTCATCTTTCGGCGAAAGGTCCGGATCGTCTTCATCATCATCTTCCGAGTCATTGCCTCTTCTAGGTGGGGCATCATCACGGCATCTGCCATTTCTCCTTTTCTTAGGGTCATCTCTTCCCCCTTTAGGAGCTTTGCCATCAACATACTTCCTCAGCTTTTTAGATTTTAACATCTTCTCAATCTCATCCTTCAAGGCGAAGCAGCTGTCTATAATATAACCATGGTCCTGGTGGAACTCACACCACAAGTTTTGTTCCTCTTATGTGGAGGGGCCTTCAGTTTCTCTGGCCATCTTAGAGTCCTTTCATTCTTGATCTCGTTGAGGATATGCCCGCAGCTCACAGTTAGAGGAGTATAGTGAGCAAACTTATCATCGGCTAACCTCTTATTTCCATCTTTCTTTCTTTGGGACTTCTCACTACTACCACGGTTCTCATCCTCATTCTTGGCGGCCATTGCCTCTTCGGCATTCATGACTTTTCCCGCAGTTGCCATTAGCTCTGCCATGGACCTGGGAGGATCTTTCGTGAGTTTCCACAACAACTTCCCTTTCTGAAGACCTCCTATAAGGGCGGTCATGGCTATATTATCTTCGTAATCTTCAACCTCAAGTTTCTCTTTGTTGAACCTGGCGATGTAGTCCCTTAGGCACTCGCCCTTGCCTTTCTTGACATACAGTAGATGAGTGGTCTTCTTTTGAGGTCTTACCCCAAAGCATAAGTTATGAATGAATCTTTCGTCCAAGCCCTTGAAGTTCTCAATTGAATTCTTCAGAAGAGAGGTGAACCAGCTGTGCGCTTCTCCTGTCAAGGTCCCAGAGAAGGCCCTACACTTCATCTCATTCGGTATCGAGTAGATATTCCCCGCCGACTGATACATCTCAATGTGATGTACAGGGTTGATGCTACCATCATACTTGGGAGACACTAATGGTGGTTTGAACTTAGCAGGGGTCGGGAAGCTCACTATCTTAGCCATGAATGGAGAGCCCTATGAGTAACCCCTTTGAAGTGGATCCCTACTTTTGATGAGGTCTCCTATCTTCTCCTTAAGATGTTGGATAGAGTCATTCCATGGTCTCCTACCATCGGCCTGGCCGAGGTTGTCCCTAGCCACCTCCAAGGGATAGACTGAGGGTTCCCCTGCCGCAGCACAACGTTGGATGTTGACCTCTTCCTGGTTTCTGCCCCTTCCTTCACGGGGTCGGCCTTGATCAGGCCGACCTTATCTGTCTCCTCTTTACGAGACGAATGCGCTTCTCGACCTTGATAACCTCTGTCTAAGGTCATTCACTGGGCCCAACCTCTCAAAGGCTGACCCTCTGCTCAATCAATCAAAGCTGATCCTCTTTGTTGGGCCTCTTCACCTCTTCGGTCGACACAACCTCGGCTCTGCTAAAGAGGACGTACCGTATTATTTGAAACCTCATACGGCTCCCAATAATCCTCCGGGACTTCTTCCGTCTCTAGATCGCCATACCTGTCCTCCGAGCAAGGGTTTCCTTACCTCCCCAAGCGTAAGCACCTAGGGTCAGCAACGTCCCTCCTCCGCTGGGGCCCAGGTTGGTCCTTCATTAGTTCCTGGGGTGATCCCCTAGCGTTAGGATGAGGCTAGACAACCGCCAGAGTGATCATCTTTGGTGAAAATCCAGGTGGCCTCATCATAATTTGGCTGAGCTGTGCAAACTGCTACTGCATAGCTTGTTGCGTTGCAGCCAAAGACCTCAAGGCTGCAGCTACCTCCGCCATTTCGGACTGAGGCGGTGCCTGGCTGGAACTAGGCCCTCCCCCACTAGGCGGAGGAAGATGCGGTGGTAATTCTGGTGCCATGTGTTAACAATAAAGAGATTGAGTAGCAGGTGAGCTTAATACCTTAAAGGACCTATTTCAATGGTGAAGCAGCTCCATGCAAGGGGTGGCGCCTGGTTCACCACTAGAGTCTCTGGTGAGGTTAAGCTGAAGAAGAGGAAGAGACAGCTTCTCGTTCCCACAGACGGCGCCAAAATGATGATGTTGGAAACAACCCCACCCTTCAAGGTGTTTGTGAGCTCAATTCAATGTTAACAATGACAACATAAGGGTATATACACATATAATAGAAGGAGGTGAGGAGAAGAGGATTCACACCGGAATATAAGTGGTTCAGCCAATTAGGCCTACATCCACTGTGCAAGTGTATGATATGTATCCCTGTGTGAGGGCTCTAATGGCCATAGTTACAATCTCTCAAGATTTCTGTCTCTACTGTGTGTTTAGACAGAGTTTCAGCCAGGGTTACTAATTTTGGGTCCCCTTTGCAAGGTAGAGGATGACCTCTATATATAGTACCTAGGGGATGTAGTGTACCCCCTATGCATGCAATGAGCATGTGTGTGTTGATCTAGCCAATCTGATGAAGACATATGTCACTGTCACAGGTAGAGAATGATGATGAAATATTCTCCCCACGTGAGGGGAATGATTTGTTATAACTGAATTGTGTCCACGTGTCCTCGTCCACACATATGCCAATAAGAGCTCGACCTCGAAGATTAGTCCTAACCTCGGCCTGGAAGAGGCCGAGGCTGGTAAGGTCCTGTTGTCCATATAATCCGAGATGAGTCGTTATGGTCCCGACTTAAGTGAAGCCGAGGCAAGTATTGAGGTCGGCCCGGGCCGAGGTTAAGCTGGACTGTGCCTGGAACATATGCTGATTCATTGATGGATTTGTCCTTAATAGAGGTATGTATCCTCGTAACCTCGACCTACCCCTGGCCGAGGTTGTCATTCCCATAAAAACTGAAGAGCTGCTGACCCTTATGATACATGCAGCCTCCTCTTGATGAGGATTATAGTGGTGTCGGCCAGGGCCGACCCTTCTATGGCCGAGGCTGCTGGTTACCGATCCAAGGCTCTTCCAACGTCGGCCATGTCCTCGGCCGAGGTTGATGTCTCTAAGCCGAGGTGACACTTGGGGCATATCATATATATACATATATGTACTAGTGACCCCGTAAGACATGCATATTCACTTTCTTATAGTGAATCATGATTCGGTGGTTACTCACATCATATTTTCATATTCTTATTTTATATATGTTCCTTTTTTGCAATCCCATTAAACATGCATATCCACTTCCTCAGGTCCGGTATATGGCACATAGCGTAGCCCTTTTTTTATTATATTTTTTTGATGGCCCGATCAGACATGCATATTCCATTCTTCATGATGGATTATGATATGGTGCGCTGCTCATATTTTGCTACCTTTTCATATTGCTTTCTTTATTTTTATAACTCCAGAATGAGTCATCTCCATCCTTCCCTTGACGTGAGTATGACAATTTATTTTCCCACCTATTTTCACATCACACACATTATGTCCATGAATCATGTTTTAAAGAAATAAGGATAATATTATCATATCCCATGAGAGACCAAAAGGGAGAAATGGTTGTCGAACATCTTCTCATTCCTTAACTTAGTTCTCGGTTCATATGAATAACTTTGTCCTTAATGTCATTTCTTTGGGGACAGCTACATCTTTTACATATTTTGAGAAAAATAAGCCACCGACTCCATTTTCTATAATTTTATCCACTTTTTATGACTATCGATTTATATCTGTGGGAGCCCATGAAGATCGTTCAAGTGGAAAAAATAAGATATCCTTCCTTAATCCCCACACAGCCGAGCTTTTTCCTCCTTTTAGGGTGATTTTGTATTGGAGGAATCCTAGATGGCCACATTATATTATATCGAGTGATCTTCATCTTTTAAGGATAAATTTCCAATCGAGTCAATTTTTTTTTTGTAATTGTCTTAATTCTAGACAAAACATTTGAGCCATATGTCAGGGTTTATATTATTGATCTCGTAAGTCTATGACATATTTGATGAAGATATAACGGTCAATCTTCAAAGTTGGATACACATCATGCTGTGTTTCGTGAAAAGTTTTTCTTCACGTTTATCGAGGATCTTGTAAGGTATGTAGGCTTTTTGAGTATGGTCCTTGGTTATTTTTAAGGGTGATTGTTTTTAAGAAAAAATATTTGGAACAATTTTTAAAGATGAAAAATTAATTTTCGATGGAATGAAGTTGTACTTTTTTTCAAATGAGGGTCAATTCTTGTTAAAGAAAACTTTTTTTTCGTTTGAATGAACATTTAACGAACATCAAATGAGACCTCTCCATATAACATATCTATTCTCATTAGAAGCTCGTTATAATGAGAAATCACGGTCGTTCAAACGAACTTAGATTTCATTAGAACAAAAAGAGCTTCTCGTCCGAACAAACTATGTAATTTTATTCAAACGTATTTACCCCCATGAAATTTGTGTTTTCATTATTTATGGCGTGTTGGACTTGGATTTTAAAAGAACTTTTGGCAAAAATCAATTCCCTACCTATTTACTAAAGTTCTAGAACCCTAGTTTCACCTTTTAAGTTTAACGATCCATGTTTACTTATTCGTATGCTTTAAACATCTTTAGTTTAGGCACCAAAGTTTTTTTTCTCTTCATCTTTAGAGAACTTGTTTTCATGCGGTAGACTTTGTACATGCTGTTTACTATGTTGCGATAAAGAAGAAATGGATTCTATGTTTCAATCCATGGACATTTGTTGAGCCTCATAAGTAGATACCGAGGCATGTGTGTATTTGTACGTTATGGCAACTTTCATGGATGGACTCTTATATTGCGCTGTGGGGGAGAGGTAGAACATAGATAGCATCAAGGCTTGCGAGGGAGACGAGTCATTGAGTAAGTCTACTATTTGTCTTTTTAAAACCTTATCATATTAAGCTGTTTGGCTAGGTTGCCCCCCTTTTATGGTTTTCATCGTACATCGGCGTGTTGTGGATGATTAATTTATTTTATCTTCTTTTCACCTAGATGCGTATTTGAGGTTAAAAAGATAAAATTGGGTAAACCGGGTTTTCACAATAAAACGGTTTTAATTGGTCCAAATTTTTATTGGGTTTAAATTTGTTTATAGTTTTGATCTTTAAAATTGAAAAATCTAAAATTAGACTTTTTGTTCGTTCGGATAATCCCTACTTAAGCACACACCATATATGGGCAATCTCAAATTGGTATTAGAGCGGGTTGCACTAAATTATTGTGGGTTGATCCCGTGTTATTAAGCATGAATTTTGGTCTGATGGTATTAGATCCTTGTTGTTTGATGGGTCAAACTATGTGTGCGAGAAAATTCATACGAAGTCAGCTCTTAAATAGATAGATGAGCAAGTATGGAAATCGATTTTAAATGGTTGGTCCCCACCTACAACCCTAGTTGGAGAGAATATGATTCCAAAACTCATGCAATCATGGAGTGAGGCTGAGCATAGGTTAGCAAACTATAACTCTAGAGGTTTATATGCTCTGTTTTGCTCTGTTACCCTGGAGGAGTTCCAGAGTATTATGGCATGTGAAACATCAAAAAAGGCTTGGGACATACTCCAACTCACCTATGAAGGAAGTAGTGATGTTAAAGCTTCCAAACTCCAGAACCTCACCACTCAGTTTGAAATGATTAAGATATTGTAGAGTGAGACCTTTGATGAGTTTTACGTTAAACTGTCCAACATAGTTTACTTGTCTTTTAACTTGGGAGGGAAAATACCCAAAAACTGAGTGATCAAGAAAATCTTAAGAACGTTGCCTGAAAGATTTAATCCAAAAGTTATAGTTTTGAATTTCCTAGGTACTTTAGACTCTACGAAACTTGAAGATCTTGTAGGTGACTTACAAACTTATGAGCTTGACATGTTTTCCTCTAAGACTGGGAATAAGAAAGATAAAGGGCATTGCTTTGAAATCCCCAAAGGAGGGTAAACCTATTTCGGATGATGAGTATGAGATTGAGTGTGAGGATATGGCCATGATGGAAAAGAAATTCAAGAAATTTCTTAAATTTCAAAAGTAATCAATTGATATTAAATGGTTTAAGAAAAACAAGTATAATAAGGTCGATCACTTCCCTAAGAATTACAATGATAACTTCAAGAGGTATGACTCAGGGAGATGTTACGGTTGTGAGGGTTATGTCCATTGTGTATCTGAGTGTCCCACTAAACTAAGGAAGGAGGGAAAGAAGAAGAAGGTGTATAATGAAACCCTTAGTGATAATTGTGGGGACATATTTATTATGGTCAATGAGAGTAGCCAAACAAGCCCAAGTCGTTTAAGGTCCAGCCCAAATCAAATATTAGACCAACAAATGTGTATCTCATGTACAATAAAACACATAAGGATATATTCAAATCAAACTCCAAGAATCTCGATAGAGATATTCAGGTGGTTCAGATATATCCAACGTAACTATTAAGTTCCTTATGCCATTCAACCTCTACGAGAGAATATCCATAAATTGTACACATTGACCCAGGACAAAGGGATTGGAACTCTATATTTTGAGAGACACTTAATAAAAATAAGTAACCTCATCATGGACGTAGGCCAGTTACCGAACCACGTATATCGTTGTTGTGCGTGTGATTTCTTTTACTTTCTACTCTTTGTGATTGTTTTCGTGGGTTCTTTTATTGTGATATTTTTTGAACTCATAATTGCTGCCGTCTGTGAGAATTGATTTTTATTATTGCGAGAACATTAATTGATAGAAATCCATGATGTCTCACCACAACAGTAACATCCCCCAATTCGGTGACGTCCAAAAAGACCCAATTCCTCTTAGGGTCAAGTCTGAGATTCGCCATCGTACAAACCCCAGGTTTCGCCAGGAAATGCAACCCTCTAAAGAAAACCATGGGCCTCATAGCTCTACCCAGATTTCTCGGCTGGTCTATGCTTATAAAGACAGGCTTCATGAACAACAAGAGGCTGCACGCCTCTAAGAAGAAGAAAATGCTCGCCTACAAAGGCGACTTGAAAGAATGGAGAGAGAAATCCATAGGGCTACTGGAAAATGTCATACATGGACTCCTAATCCCCAGGAGAGCAATACTCGCAGCCGAGGAGGAGATCCTGACATGATTAGGAGAGAACTGAACATAGCAATTTAGAGTGTGGCCAATGATATACCCGTTTATATCCTCGGCCTGGCTGAAGATTACCTCCAAACGGACGACCCCTCAGAGGGGCCGACCCTTCATCAGGATCAAGACGACCCCTCAGAGGGACCGACCCTTCACCAGGCTCCCAGACGACCCCTCAGAGGGGCCGACCCTTCACCAGGCTCCAGACGACCCTACGAGGGGCCGACCTTTCACTAGGCTCCAGACGACCCTACGAGGGGCCGACCCTTCACTAGGCTCCAGACGACCCTACTAGGGGCCGACAGTACGAGGCCAGAATTGGATCAGACTCACTACTGGAAGGAACTTTGCCCTCGGCCTCGGCTCATAGGCCGAGAGTGAAATCATCACAGCGCGTGGTTTGGGAGACGCGTGGAACAGTGCGCGTGAGGCTCACAGGGCACAGGGGAGACCGTTATAACAAAATCACACCCTCACGTGAGGGAATATTATGTCATCATTTGGCATCTACAGATGTCCATAGGGGATTGGCTAGATCATGATTCACATGCACCATGCATAGTTGGGGGGTACACTACACCCCCCAAGACCTATATATACTTGTCACCTACAACCTTACAAGGCATCGATCCATTAACTGAAACCCTAGCTAAAACTCTGCTTGTACACACAGTAGAGAGAGAGAGAGGGTTATGTGCATTGTATCCAAGGCCATTAGTTCCCATACTTAGTGGATCACACACTCACAGTGGATGTAGGCCCAATTGGCTGAACCAATATACATCATTGTCTTATTTCCTCTTATACTCATACCCTTCTACATACTTAGACACTTATACATCTCTATGGATGCCATGGATGCTACTGTTTGAGCTCACTATCACTTATCCGGTGGTGCTAAATCTTAGCATCATCAGTTTGGTGCCGTCTGTGGGAACGAGAAGATATCTCTTCCTTTGTACAACTTGACCTCACTGGGCACTTTGGTGGTGAACCAACACTCCCCCTGAGAGGAGGTGTTTCACCATTGAAAGAGACCCACTAAGGTTAACAAGCTCACCAGTCTTTTCTTCGGTTCAACTTTTCACAGCTCAAGCACATGGCACCTGAGATGCCACCACCACAACTTCCCCCACCGGATGAGGGGGGAAGACCCAGTTCCAGTCAGCCGCAGCCTCAGTCTGAGATGGCTGATGTGGTGGTAGACCTAAAGTCTCTGTAAGCAAGCCAACGGATGATGCAGGAGCAGTTCACATCTCTAAGCCAGAACATACTAAGAGCACCAGGGGTTTCACCTGAGATGATTACTCCGGCAGCAGCTCCGGGACAGCATGAGGCCAGGGGACCACCCCAGGCACCACGCAAAGACCTGCCACCCCCTCAGCGGCGTAGGGATGTTGTTGACCCCCGGCGTCTACGCCTGGGGAGGTAAGGAAACCCTTGCCCTGAGGATAGATATGACGAGCTGGAGGGAGAGGAGGCCCCTATAGAATGCTGGGAACCATATGAGGTCTCCAACAATACTGTACGACCTCTCCAGGATAGTAGAGGAAAGTGCGGGAGACCAAACCCTGATGATAGCCCGAGAGGCTCTGCTTTTGATCGCTTGAGCAGGTGGTCGGCCTTTGAGAGTCTAAGCCCAGTAAATGACCTGCAGGAACAATTGTCCAGGCCAAGAAGTGCTGCGAGGTCCCGGAGGGAGGCAATAGATGCCCGACCCCAAGGATGAGATGACGGCCAAAGGGAAGTGAACAGCCGACACAGGCCTGCTACAGCAGAACCCTCCGTACACCTCAGAGAGGCGGCAGGGGATAACATCGGCCAGACCGACCCTGTGAGGCCCTGGAATGACTCAATCCAGCGGTTAGAGGATAAGATTGGTGATATACTGAAGAGCCGGGACCCTCTTCAGAGGGGATACACCATAGGCTCACCCTTTATGGCAAAAATAGTCAACTTCCCCACGCCATCAAAGTTTAAGCCACCTGTGGTCACCCCAAGATATGACGGGAGCACCAACCCCGTCCACCATGTGGAGATGTATCAGTCAGCAGCAGACATATACTCTATCTCAGATGAGATGAGGTGTCGTGCCTTCTCTGGTACCCTGACAGGGGCTGCGCATGTCTGGTACACGTCTCTTCCAAAAAATTCCGTAGAAAACTTTAAGCAGTTGGCAGACCTGTTCATCCATAACTTCTGCTTTGGGGTGAGGCCACGGAAGAAGACCACCCACCTGCTCTATGTTAAGCAGGGGAAGAGTGAGAGTCTGAGGGACTACATAGCCAGATTCAATAAGGAGAAGCTGGAGGTGGAAGACTATGAGGAGAGCATAGCTATGACAACCCTGATTGGAGGACTCCAAAAGGGGAAGCTGTTATGGAAGCTTGCTGAAGACCCTCCGAGGACGATGGCTGAACTGCTATCGACAGCAGGAAAGGTGATGAACGCCGAAGAGGCGATGACTGCAAAATATGAAGACGAAAAAAGAGTTGCTAGTGGGGGGAAATACCCTAAGAAGAACAAAGAGGGGAAGAAGAGGTCCACGGATGACAAGTTCGCTGGGTACACCCCTCTAACGGTCAGCTGTGAATAGATTCTCAATGAGATAAAGAGCGACCGGCCCCTGAAGTGGCCTGAGAAGCTGAGGGCAGCCCTCGATAAGAGGAATAAGAACCTGTGGTGTGAATTTAACCAAGACCACGGCCACGTGATGGACAAATGCTTTGCTCTGAAAGATGAGATTGAGAAGATGCTGAAGGAAGGGAAGCTCAGAAAGTACGTCGACAAAGGCACCTTCAAGAGGGGCCGAGGGGACGACCCCAGAAAGAAGCGAGGCGATGCATGCAAAGAAGGTCCTCAAAAAAGAGGGGATGACCCTTCTGATGATGAGGACGACCCTGACCTCCCGCCGAGAGACGACCACGGCCCTGTCAAGAGGCTTAATATGATCTCGCTCGGAGTGGGAATGATCTTCGGGGGTCTTGCAGGAGGAGGGTCTGAGGTCGCCGACAGGAAGGCCCATGTGGCTGAGGCCAAGGCAGTGACGAAGACGGTACACGCGACCTCCCTGGAGGTCAAGTCAGAAAAGAGAAAGAAGGTTGATATGGACACACTGATAGTGGGATTTTCAAGAATGGACTTCAAAGGCCTCTTAGACCACATGATGAACCTCTCGTCATCACTACCAGGGTGCACGGATGCGAGGTGCCGAGGATCTTGGTAGATGGGGGTAGCTCTGCAGATGTGATGTTTTGTCCATGCTTCAAAGCCTTGGGTCTCAGCCGTGCTAGACTCATCCCCTACCATCATCCATTGATTGGGTTCAGTGGGGAAAAGGTTCATCCCCTTGGGCTATATGAGACTGATGTGAGGATGGGGGACGAGTGGCCGAGATGGCTCACCAAGAAGGTCAGTTTTTTTGTGATGGATGAGCAGGTGTTTTCGGCCTACAACATCATACTGGGGCGTGTGGCCCTCAAGGGGTTTGAAGCTGTGCCGTCTACGGTCCATCAGATGATCAAATTTCCTACCCCTTACGGGGTGGGGGAAGTTCAGGGAGACCAGACGACAGCTTGATAATGTTACTACAACTCCGCTGAAGAAAAGGAGACACTCAAGAGGGCTACGACCACTTACAATATTGATACCCTAGACCCCAGGGATGAGACGAAGCTGAAGAAAGGAGAGGCCGCGGAATAGGTAGAATCCATCATCCTCGATGAGGATGACACGGAAAAAACCGTCCAAGTCGGCAAGTCTCTGAAGCCCAATATCAAGGAAGACCTCGTTAAACTGTTGAGGAGAAGGCGAAGCGTCTTCGCATGGAGTCATGTAGATATGCCGGGGATTGAGCCTGAAATCATGTGCCACAAGCTCAATGTGGTAAAGGGAGTGAAGCCGGTAAAGAAAAAGAGGAGAATTTACTCCAGAGAAAAATATGAGGTCATCAGGGACGAGGTCAAAAAATTAGAAGACGCTGAATTTATCAGAGAGGTCATCTACCCTGAATGGCTGTCCAATGCAGTCATTGTCCCAAAGGCCAACGGGAAGTGGAGAATGTGCGTGGACTTCACAGACCTCAAAAAGCACTGTCCCAAAGACAGCTTCCCTCTCCCCCGCATTGACCAGATGGTAGACGCTACTGCAGGCCATGAGCTCATGAGCTTCATGGATGCCTATTCAGGGTATAACCAGATCTTCATGAACCCTGAGGACTCGGAGAGTATAGCCTTCATCACCAACAAGGGGACATACTGTTACAGGGTCATGCCCTTTGGCCTAAAAAATGCGGGGGCAACGTACCAGCGCCTCGTAAATAAAATGTTTGAAGACCAAATTGGGAAGTGTATGGAGGTCTACGTAGATGACATGCTGACTAAGAGTCTGAAGGCAGAGGATCATGTGGCAGACCTGGAGAGGACCTTCAATACGATGGACAAATACAAGATGAAGCTTAATCCGGCCAAGTGTGTCTTCGGGGTCGGAGAAGGGAAGTTCTTGGGGTTCATTGTCAATCAAAGAGGTCTCGAGGCCAATCCTGAAAAGATAAAGGCCCTTGTTGAAATGAAGACCCCCAAGTCCATTAAAGACATTCAGAGGCTCACAGGGAGAGTTGCTGCCTTGAACAGGTTCGTGTCTAGGGCCACAGACAAGTGCTTGCCATTCTTCAAGATCCTTAGGAAGGCCTTCGAATGGAGTGAAGAGTGCGATGAGGCTTTTAGGGAACTAAAGTCATACTTAGGGTCTCCCTTGCTGCTGTCACGACCCGTCCAGGGTGAACGAATTTATGTGTACCTCGCCGTCTTAGAGTCGGCCATCAGTGCAGCCATTGTAAGAGACGAAGACGGGATACATAAGCCTTTGTATTTTAACAACAAGGAACTCCAGGGGGTAGAGCAAAGATACCCGAGGATGGAGAAGTTGGCCTACGCCTTAATCCATGCCTCGAGGAAGATGAAGCCGTACTTCCAGTCCCATACAATGGTCATCCTCACCGGCTCTCCTCTTAGGCAGGTCCTACACAAGCTAGAAAAATTAGGTAGGTTGATGGCCTGGGCTATAGAGCTGGGGGAGTTTGACATTGTGTATCAGCCTAGGACAACCATTAAGGGGCAGGCATTGGCAGACTTCGTGGCTAAGTTCACTTGGGAAGATGATGAAGCCAAGGGTGAGGCCCTCGGGAAGACCGATACACAACAAGACAGACCCACTGACACACCCGCAGATAGGGCTGAGACAAGCACCGCTAGAAGGAAAGCGACTGAAAATAAAGAGGGAAGATACATCTTTAGACAGGGATCCCTCTACGAGGGAAGTTTCTCAGAAGAATGCACCATGTGGAGTCTCTTCGTTGATGGGTCCTCTTGCGAAAGCGGGAGTGGAGCTGGGTTAATAGTATCAGCACCCGACGGCACAGATATTGAGTACGCCCTGAGGTTCAACTTCAAAGCCTCCAACAACGAGGCTGAATATGAGGCCTTAGTAGCAGGCCTCTCCTTGGCCAAGTCTCTTAGTGTCGGCCAGATTTTGGTCCATAGTGATTCAAGGCTAGTAGTTAATCAGATACTAGGAGCCTACGAGGCTAAGGATGAGAGGATGGCTAGGTACCTTGAGAAGGTGAGGTCATTACTGAAGGGCTTCAGAGAAGTTAAATTAAAGAGGATACCTAGGCTCGACAATGGCCGTGCTGATGCCCTTGCGAGGTTGGCCTCGACAACTAGGACAAACATCAGGAGGACGGTCCCAGTAGAAATTTTGCTTCAGCCAACTATTGAAGACGCCGAGGGAACACTTGGCAATTGCCTAAATGTTTCTCAGGAATCTTCGTGGATGGACCCTCTGATCAGATACATTAAAGAGTGAGATGCCAGAAGCAAGGCAAGAAAGGAAGAAGCTGAGGCACAGGGCTGCAAAATTCACTGTCATCGGAGACACCTTGTACAAAAAGGGGTTTTTGCTCCCCTTACTTAGGTGTGCGCATCCCTCAGAAGTCCCTTCCATTTTGCAATATGTGCACGAAGGATTGTGCTCAAGCCACATCAGGGGCAGATCCTTAGCAAAGAGGGTGATCACCCAGGGGTACTGGTGGCCGACCTTAGGGAAAGACGCAGCGGCATATGTAAAAAAGTGTGACAAATGTCAAAGATTTGCCACCATCCCTCACCAGCCCCATCAAAATCTTACTTCCATTACATCCCCATGGCCATTTGCAGTGTGGGGAATTGACCTAGTAGGACCCTTGCCTAGGGCCATCAATAACTATCGATTCCTCATCGTAACCATTGACTATTTTGCAAAATGGGTGGAAGCGGAGCCGATGGTGACGATCACCGAGCAGAAGACCTTCCAGTTCATCTTGAAAAATATTATATGCATGTATGGTCTCCCCAACACCCTCATCTCGGATAACGGGACTCAGTTCAAGAATGCCTCTCTACAGAAGTACTATGAAAGGGTGAGTATCAAACAATTTTTCTCCACACCTGGCCGACCTCAGGCCAATGGGAAAACAGAAGTTACAAACAGGACAATCCTAGATGGAATCAAGAAGAGGCTTGAGGAGGCAAAAGGAAGATGGGTCGAGGAGTTATATGCCGTGCTGTGGGCATACAAGATGACAGTGAGGACCTCTACCGGAGAGACCCCATTTATGCTAGCTTATGGATCAGAAGCCGTCATCCCCATCGAGATTGAGTTTCCTACGCATAGAGTCCAAGTGTATGACCCCCAGAAAAATGCGGAAGAGAGGAGACTCGACTTGGACCTGATCGAGGAAAGGAGGGAGGACGCTGAGATAAGGTAGGCCGCCTACCAGCAGAGGACCGCAAGGTTCTAAAATCAAAGGGTGAAACAGAGACCTATCGCAGTGGGGGACTTAGTCCTCAAGAAGACTTGGCAAAAGCCCAACAAGCTTCATCCTAATTGGCATGGCCCATATAGGGTCATCGATGAAGTCGTCCCTGGGACCTATAGACTAGAAAACCTAGAAGGGGAGCCTTTTTCCAACCCCTGGAATGCAGATCATTTGAAGAAATACTATCAGTAGTGTTGTAAGGTCTTGATAGACCATCATTGTAATAAGAGTTGCAACAGAACACTTTGAAAATTAATGAGAAATATCAGTGTTTCCCCTCATCCTGTGGTTATCAGTTCTAGTACGCATGGAAACATCTATAGAGAACCACCCTAGGCTATAATGAGGGCCAGTGGAGGGGACGACCCCACCACTGACCTCAAGAAAGACGAGGGAAGACTTTATTAAAACCATTAATTTGGTAAGTTGATCCCTCGGCTATAATGAGGCCAGTGGAGGGGACAACCCCACCACTGTCCTCAAGAAAGACGAGGGAAGACTTTATTAAAACCAGTAATTTGGTAAGTTGATCCCTCGGCTATAATGAGGGCCAGTGGAGGGGACGACCCCACCACTTTCCTCAAGAAAGACGAGGGAAGACTTTGTTAAAAACCATTAATTTGGTAAGTTGATCCCTCGGCTATAATGAGGGACAGTGGAGGGGACAACCCCACCACTGTCCTCAAGAAAGACGAGGGAAGACTTTATTAAAACCATTAATTTGGTAAGTTGACCCATCAGCTATAATGAGGGCCAGTGGAGGGGACAACCCCACCACTGTCCTCAAGGAAGACGAGGGAAGACTGTTAAAAACCATTAATTTGGTAAGTTGAACCCTCGGCTATAATGAGGGTCAATGGAGGGGACGACCCCGCCATTGTCCTCAAGAAAGACGAGGGAAAACTTTGTTAAAAACCATTAATTTGGTAAGTTGATCCCTAGGCTATAATGAGGGCCAGTGGAGGGGACGACCCCACCACTGTCCTCAAGAAAGACGAGGGAAAACTTTATTGAAACCATTAATTTGGTAAGTTGATCCCTCGGCTATAATGAGGGCCAGTGGAGGGGACGACCCCACCACTGTCCTCAAGAAAGACGAGGGAAAACTTTATTAAAACCATTAATTTGGTAACCTGATCCCTCGGCTATAATGAGGGCCAGTGGAGGGGACGACCCCACCACTGTCCTCAAGAAAGACGAGGGAAGACTATTAAAACCATTAATTTGGTAAGTTGATCCCTCGGCTATAATGAGGGCCAGTGGAGGGGAAGACCCCACCACTGTCCTCAAGAAAGACGAGGGAAAACTTTATTAAAACCATTAATTTGGTAAGTTGATCCCTCGGCTATAATGAGGGCCAGTGGAGGGGACGACCCCACCACTGTCCTCAAGAAAGACGAGGGAAAACTTTATTAAAACCATTAATTTGGTAACCTGATCCCTCGGCTATAATGAGGGCCAGTGGAGGGGACGACCCCACCACTGTCCTCAAGAAAGACGAGGGAAAACTTTATTAAAACCATTAATTTGGTAAGTTGATCCCTCGGCTATAATGAGGGCCAGTGGAGGGGATGACCCCACCACTGTCCTCAAGAAAGACGAGGGAGAACATTAAAACCATAAGTTTGGTAGTTTGACTCCTCGGCTATAATGAGGGCCAACGCTGGGGATGACCCCTCGTTCACCCTCAAGAAAGACGAGGGAGAGGTTAGTGGCATTAACAAAGACAAAGCAAACCATACAAGAAGCAAAAATATGGAAGACAGTAAAGAAGACAATAGTATTAATGAAATGCTAGTTATACAAAATATCAAGTGTTCTGCAAGTAAAGTACAAAAATGTTGATTACATTAAGAGGGTATGGGCTACAAAAAGCCACCCTATGGGACAATATCGGAGGGCAGAGCCTCAACATCCACCAGAGGGGTTTCCTCAACGACCATAACCGGCTGATCCTCAGATGTGCCGATCCCCTCAACCTGCACTTGAGATTCTACATAAGTCAGAGCCTCGGCAATCATAGGGTCATCCAGACTGACTGCTTCAAGCGAAGGTTGGACCGAGGAGACGACATCACCAAACCTGAGGACAACCCTCCGGAAGGCAGTCCTGATTCCTCTCTCCAAGTATTCAAGGCCGAAGCCTTAAAACTCGTCAGAAATCTTATAAGCCTCAACAGCATCAGCCTCGACTTTTTTGGTGGCTGCTTCAAGATCAGTCTTGTACTTGTCCTCCATGTTGGTCAAGGCCTCATCCTTTTCCTTGAGAAGAAAGTCCCTGTCCTTAATGTCCTAGTCGTGCTGCCTTGTCAGCTGGTCCAGGATCCTTGCATGCTCAGTCCTGGTACTTTCTAACTCGGCCTTTGCAGTATCTAAATCAGCCTGCAGGTCGACCTCGTGCTGGATGGCCCTCTCGGCGTCATGGAATTTCTCCTGATTTTCAGCCATCCATTTTGTTGCCGAGGTAAAGGCACACACAGACTACACAAGAAAAATAAACACATGTCAAGAGGCCGAGGAAACAGTTATTGAAAGAATGAAATTTAAAGAGTGGGTCAAGACCAATACCTGTGCAAGGGCGTGCAGACCATAGTCATACACTTTGGCAGGAGGCATATTTGACAGGAACTCGTAGTTAGAGGCTGAGGGTGCAGAGAACATTGAGGCCTTGGATGCCCTCAAGTTTGCTATGAGTGATGAGGGCTCGGCCCTCCGATGTGCCAAGTTTTGAGACTAGAAGGCCCCCATGGTGGATGAAGAGACCGTCCCCTCAGATGCCTCGACCCTGGCCCTCGTTCGAGAATCTGGCTGAGGGTCGACAGGGGCCTCATGCTCCTTTCTTTTATGGCTATTAGAGGTCGGCTCCACCACTGTCGGCCCAGCGACCCTCGTCTTCCTCGGAGCCTGCTGAGGCTCCTTTCCTTTCTTCTTGGCCAAGCCTGATAATAAGCTGGGAGCAGTCATTTCCCAAAGATAGTCTGATATACCTGAAGGACGACCTGATAAGAGGACAACACGTTAGAAAAATGCAGAGATAAAGAGGAAACACTTCAGAAATAAGTAAAGAATGGAAAATGTTCAGTATAACTCACATATTTCTGTCAGAGGGCCGACCCTCAGACCAACTTCTTTGAGGAATCGGGGGGTCATCAGGTCTTCAAATTTTGGAAGTTCACCCTCTCTCCCTCATCCTCTCAGATATTCAACGATGTCCTTCTCCTCCAGACTAAGTCCAGGGTCTGACCTGGCCTTCATGGAGGGGTTAGACCATCTTCTGGGGACCCTCGGACCATCGGCGATGAACTCCCACTCCCCAGATATAAAGAAGAATCTCTTTTTCCAATCGTGGTTGGAAGTTTGCGCCACGTGGAGGAGTTTCTTCTCAGACCTCCTCGACCCCAGATGATAGTATCCAGGCTGTTTGGACGAGGAGGTGATATTGTAGAAGCCCAAGAATAGGTTAGCCGAGGGCTCGTCGGTGAAAGCATTCTTCCACAGGGAGATGTAGCCAAGGATCGTCCTCCAAGAGTTGGGAGGAAGTTGAGAGGGGGCAACACCAAGGGTAGACAAGATATCTACGATGGTAGGATGTAGAGGGAATTGGACTCCTACCTTGAACATCTGCTCATATACTGTAACCTCTCCCTCTTCATAATCAAAAACCCTCTCAGACTCAGAGGGAACCCTCATAGTTATGTTGGGGGGCACTCCATAGGCATGCCTCCATATCAAGAGGTCGCGATCCCTAATAGAGGAGATATAGGACGAGGCATGGGAGGTATCAATTTGGTCATCTATATCATCACCCTCGTCCTCATTCCCCCCCCCCCCCTCGGCCTCATCATCTTCCAGAGGCCCCTGGGGGAAGGCCATCTGAAAGGCATGGGGAGATAGGGTTGTCACAGGGACAGCCTCGGAGGGAACCATACCCTCGGCCTCTCGGCCTGGGCCTAGGTCAGATGTCTCTTTTCTCCCAGAAGGTCCAGCGCCAGCTGGCGACGACGCTCTCTCATCCATCTCACTTGAATGACTCTCGGCTGGACGATGGGACGACCCACAAGACTCAGACGGTTCAAATGGTTTTATTATGGCAAGAGGAATGGGAAATATGGGTTGTACCCAATTAGGGTCAGCCCCTCGTCTCCTCTCTTCCTCTTCCTCCACTCATCTGATCTCGGCAAAGAGCTTCTCTCTCAAGGATGGGAATTCAGACGCTAAACTATAAAGCTTCCTAAGCATTAAAAGTGAAGACCCTACACTTGGATAAATTTGGGGAACTTAACTATAAACAAGTTTGCAGTTGACCAAATTAGACTTTTGAATTAAAAAGGGAATTGATGATTTTCACTCAAGAACACTCAAGAACATTCAAGAAACAGTTGACGGAGAAGACACCGGAAAAAGCTATGAGACAACCCAAGGAAAATGCAGCCATACGAGCCTAAAAAGCAAACAGAAATGAAGGTAAAAGAGAGCGCTGAAGGATTACCTGATAAAGATAGAGCAAGAACTGCCCAAGTCGCTAAGCTTGAAGGATTGAAGGCTGCAGAAATGGCGATGAAAACTAGTAAAAGGCTAGAGAGAGAAGGCTTGGGTGCGAAGAAGAAGAAGAAGAGAGAGAGTTCAAAAATCTCTTAAATACCTTAGTAATGAGTGGGCCCATTGACCAAGGCAGGACATAACCCACAAGGAAGGCATCATTAGGGCACAAAGCCCCAAGAAAAGTGTGCATCCGCCATGCCTTGGAAACTGGAACAGCAATGAATGTCTGCCCAGGTGTCACTCACCTAACTGATCATACACGCATCCTAATCACAACACTATCCCTCAGCCATCTCAACAACACCTATGGCTAAGGGCTGGGGGTGATTGATATACCCGTTTATATCCTCGGTCTGGCTGAAGATTACCTCCAAACGGACGACCCCTCAGAGGGGCCGACCCTTCATCAGGCTCAAGACGACCCCTCAGAGGGGCCGACCCTTCACCAGGCTCCCAGATGACCCCTCAGAGGGGCCGACCCTTCACCAGGATCCAGACGACCCTAAGAGGGGCCGACCCTTCACCAGGCTCCAGACGACCCTGCGAGGGGCCAACAGTACGAGGCCAGAATTGGATCAAACTCACTACTAGAAGGAACTTTGCCCTCGTCCTCGGCTCACAGGCCGAGGGTGACATCATCACAGCGCGTGGTTTGGGAGACGCGTGGAATAGTGCGCGTGAGGCTCACAGGGCACAGGGGAGACCGTTATAACAAAATCACACCCTCACGTGAGGGAATATTATGTCATCATTTGGCATCTACAGGTGTCCACAGGGGATTGGCTAGATCATGATTCACATGCACCATGCATAGTTGGGGGGTACACTACACCCCCCAAGACCTATATATACTTGTCACCTATAGCCTTACAAGGGATCGATCCATTAACTGCAACCCTAGCTAAAATTCTGCTTATACACACAGTAGAGAGAGAGAGAGGTTTATGTGCATTGTATCCAAGGCCATTAGTGCCCATACTTAGTGGATCACACACTCACAGTGGATGTAGGCCAAATTGGCTGAACCACTATACATCATTGTCTTATTTCCTCTTATACTCATCCCCTTCTACATACTTATACACTTATACATCTCTACGACTGCCATGGCTGCTACTGTTTTAGCTCACTATCACTTATCCGGTGGTGCTAAATCTTAGCATCATCATCCAACAAGAAAGACGCCATATAAGAAATGATTAGTAGAACGAGGACATAATGATTCTAGTCCGTAGGGAGATCGACCAACATCCAGCCCATGAAGGATCTAGATCCATTAGAGAGCTAGCAAGGATAGGTCTTAACACTCAAATAGAGTCCCCTTTTTAAGGAAAATTAAGAAGAAGGATCCCCGAAGAAGTTTACTATCCCTAGGTTCAAGGTATATGATAGGAAAACAAACCCCATAGACTATGTCAGGCAATATAAGCAAGTAATGACCTTATGGAGTCACAATGACGCACTCATATGTAGTATTTCCCCTATTATCTTACATGATGTAGCATAAAAGTGGTTGAGAGGCTTCCTTATGGGTCGATAAAATTTTTTTCATCTCCGCGGAGGCCTTCACAGCGTGATTTATAACCAGTAGCTCCCATCCTAAGAGGATGGATGCAGTGCTTATGATGAAGAAGAAGCCACATGAGAATCTCTAAGACTTTGTCAAAAGGTATTAGAAAGTTTTCAACAAGATCGAGGATTTCTTAGAGTTGTTTACCATAGCATCATTTAAAATTAGTTTACCGACCACCTATTTATTGCACCAATCCCTTACTAAGAAGGAGACTAACACCATCGACAATCTTATGTCTTGTATCGAGAAGTATGCTAAGGTAGAAGATGTGTTTCATCCTAATGGATGGGAAAATGGATGATCAATCGTGAATAAGGTAACAAGGAAGAACAATACCCAAAAGAAAGGAAACAAGAACGGGGGAAAGAATGGCTCCAAGAATGGGAACAAGGCTAACCCCTCCAAAGCATTCTAGGTTGTTAACATAGCCTTTAATGAACCCATTCATAAGATCCTCAGTAAAATCAAAGATGAGCCATTCATCAAATGGCCTAAGAAGATGGGTGGTGACTAACTAAAAGGAATAACGCGCTGAGATGCGCATTCTATAAGGAGGGAGGTCACCGAACTAAGAATTACAAAGCTCTAAAGTCACATTTAGAGGAGTTAGTTTAAGAAGGGCCTCAACGAGTATGTCGAGAAGAAAGTAGATAAGGTTGCATCCAATGGATAACAGAAGCCAGACAACGTCCTCGATGATGATATAGTACATGTGTTTATAGTAATCCATGGGGCATCAGACTTTACGCAAATCCAAGGCAACCTTATTTGAATAGAACTCATGAAGGTGACTGCCGTGATGGAAGCTTTTCAAATTGACCCTACCAAGACCCAGGCAGGAAAGCATTGGTGATCCGAAGACCTCGACTACATCAAGCACATCGTGTTCACCAAAGAAGATTTGGTTAGGGAAAGAACCCCACATCATGATGAGTTGATGATCACACTTAGAATTTTCAATTGGAACGTTGATAAGATACTTATGGACGAGGGGAGTTTGTCTGAATTGATGTACCTGGAACCGTTCCATAAATTAAAGCTGAATATCGCGACCTCAAAGAGTCCACTATTCTACTGGTTGGATTTATAGGGAGGATTACAATTCCCCTACGGAAGATAATCTTGTTGGTTAGGGAAGGAAACATCTCAAAGATAATTGAGTTTTTAATAATAGACATTGAGTCGTCATACCATGCTATTTCGGTTAGAGGTTGTCTTCACGCCATGAAGGTTGTACCATTAACCTACCATCAAAAGCTGAAGTACATTACCGATCGGGGCATAGTTGAAATTCATAGAGACTAGGATACACCTAGGAAGTGCTTTATTTAAGTTATATTCTCGAAAAAAGAAAAGAAGAAGGAGGCAAATAATGCTCAGGAGGGAGCACAAGAGGGGAATATTCCCTCCAAATAACAACTACGGTACTATTGACCAGGGATTTAGGAGACTAGGATCCAGCCCACCAACAGGGTCATTGAAGACCTAGAAGAAGTTATAGCTGATGATAACTTGATCGAAATGAAGTTTCTGATCAGAGCTGCTCTCTCCGAACAAGATAAAAAGGATTTAGTTGCAATTCTAAAGATTAATCTGGACATTTTTGCTTGAGAATCATATACGTTACTAGGGATTAACCCTAGTGTAGCCTTCCATTGCCTTAATGTCAATCCAGCCTTTAGGATTATCACTTAAAAGGATCGTCAAACAACCCCCGAAAAGGCAAAGGAGTGAAGAAAGAAGTAGGGAAGCTACTGGATATAGGATTTATCAGGGAGGTTCAGTTGTATAAATGGTTATCCAACCCCGTGGTGGTACCCAAAAACAATGGTAGTTGGGGCATTTGTATCGATTTCACCAACCTTAACAGGGGATGTCCCAAAGACAACTTCCCTTTCCCAAAGATAGATTAGTTGGTCGATGCTACAGTGATGAACGAAAGGATGAGTTTATTAGACGCCCATTATAGCTACCATAAGATCCCTTTATTCAGGCCTAACCAGGTTAAACCTCATTCATAACCTCCAACGGGTTATACTTTTATAAGGTAATGCCCGTTGGTCTCAAGAACACAGGATCAACTTATCAATGGTTGGTCACTAAGATGTTCAACAAACAAATGGGGGAAACGATAGAGGTATACATTGACAAAATTTTAGTAAAAAGCAAGAGCAAAGCTGACCTTCTTACCGACTTAGCAACAACATTTGAGATCCTCAAGAAATATTGGATGAACCTTAATGAGAGTAAGTGTTCATTTAGTGTCCAGTCAAGAAAATTCTTAGGTTATCTAGTCAGTAAAAGGGTAATTTAGGCCAACCCATATCAAATCGATGCTATCACTAGAGTCCAGGATCCTCATACATTGAGATATTTTCAAAAGCTTACTGGAATCCTCATAGTTCTCAATTGCTTCATCTCCAAGTCTTCGGAATGTTGTCGACAATTCTTTCATCTTTTAAAAAAGGGGAAAGGACTCATATAGGATTATAACTGTTCGCGATCTCTGGAAGAAATCAATCCTACTTTAGCAATCCTCCCCTATTGGTAAATTTAAATGATGGAGGCCCACTATATTTTTACCTACTAGTATCAGACCATGTTGTGAGTTCTTCCTTAGTATGTGAGAAGGAGGGAGGGTAACATCTGATTTACTACGCCAGTAAGACACTCCTGGATGTTGAAAAATGGTACCTACATCTAGAGAAGCTTCTGTATGCTCTGGTGGTTGTCTCATATAAGTTGAATTATTACTTTGAAGCCCACTCCTTAATCGTAATAACTTCTTACCCCCTTAAGACTGTTCTATGAAAACCCGACCTCTCTGGACGACTCTCAAAGTAGTCGATCTAACTCGAGAGATTCGATAACCACTTTTACCCTGAAATGATGATCAAAGGAAAAGTCTTAGTAGATTTCATTACTAAGTTCATAGAATATCAACCAATAGAACAACCGGATAATGAGAAGTCAATAATACATGAAGCACAGTCTAAGGACTAGACTGGGTATGTTGATGGAGCCTCTAATTCTAAGGAGGAATGAGTAGGGATCGTCCTCATCACCCCAGAATACACTATGATTGAGCAAGGAATCATATTGGGATTTGAGGCCTCCAATAATGAAGCCGAGTATGAAGCACTAATTGTCAATTTTTGAAAATCCAAACTAATTGGGGCATAACGCCTTTACATATTTGACGATTCCAAATTGGTCTTTAAGAAGGTAAGAGGGGACTTTAATGACAAAGACGATCGAATGTAATTTTACCTCACCGTAGTAAGAGGTCTCTTGGTAGACTATGAAAATGTGGAAATTCAATAGTTCCCAAGGGGGCAGAATAGTCACATCAATGCCTTAACAACCCTTAGTTCAGCAATTGACTCTGATCCAAGGAGGACTATCTAGATAGAGTTCCTTGTATAACCAAGTACTTACTAGAAGATTATAGTCGAGTAATTCTTCCTCGTAGAAAAATCCCCCTGTTGGATGGATCCTATAATTAGTTACCTGTGAAGAGACATACTACCAGATGATAAGAGATCAACCCATCAGGTTAGGGTCAAAGCTAATCATTTTTACCTTCCCCCAGGAGGAAGGCATTACAAGAAGTCATTTAAAAGCCCCTACCTTTAGTGCGTTCACCCACAAAATGCCGAGCAAGTACTTAGTGAGATCCATGAGGTAATTTATGGGAGTCACACAGGTGGGAGATCATTGGCCTTCTATGCAATCAGGAAGGATATTGGTGGCCTTATTTATAGAAGGACGTGAATGCCTATGTTCGCAGGTGCCAAAGTGCCAGAAGCACTCTCCTATGGCCCACGAGCCTGCCAGTGACCTGAAATCCCTAACCAGCCCACGGTCTTTCACTCAATGGGAATTAAATATTATGGGACCACTACCTATCGTATCTGGGAATCGTAAGTATCTGTTGGTTGGTACAAATTAATTCACCAAATAGGTAGAGGAAGAACCATTGGAAAATATTCGAGACTCCGATATAACAAGGTTCATATAGAGGAACATCATAACTTTCTTTAGGATACCAAGGGCTATTGTCACTAATAAGGACACACAAATCAATGGAGCATATAACTTAGAAACATTGGAGCGAAGGGAGACACTAAGAGCATGGAACGCAACCAATCTCAAGAAGTTCTACTTTTAGATCTTCTTCTCTACCTTTTATTAGCACATTTAGTGAAACAAATTTTTTATTTTCAAACTTATGTTACTTATAAGATAATATTTAACGATTAAAGGCCAGTTGGCCTATTTATTCCCATTTTTTGCATTAGCTTCTTAACTTCTCTAGATTACATCTCATTAATTTTCATATTTAATAATGATAACTCCTTTGCGTATATCTAAATGCCTGACGAATAGGGTTTGCAGTAGTTATGGAAAGTCAAGTATAAGAACAAGAAATTACTACCACCCTCATGTCCTTATGTAAACACAAGAGGCCTCATGAGTTACTCTGGTAACAAAAAAATCTCTACAAGGGATCCTTAGGTAACAAAGCTAAATCAGGTTGGTCATCGACTTTTATTAGTCGAAAAAAGCCTGCTCGGGCAGATTACCCACCAACCAGGTATATTCTTTCAATCATCTTACTTAGGCCTATGGGAGTATGACGACACGACCTAAAAGGTAAAGTGGATGGAATGATATTGCTAAGGCATATTGGAATGGGAGAATGTTCAAACATATAAAATATAAAGGACTAAAACTTAAATATCATTTAGTGGGCTGAAAAACCCAAAAGGATTAAAACTAAGTACACCTAAGGTCCAATATTAGTCAACCAGTAGTTTTTGGTTGACAGAGTTATCAAGTTACCTATGAAAAGGCAAGATTACCACACATTTCATCAACATAGGATCAAAAGATGAGAAGAGATCAATTAAATTCTTTATTAAAATATAAGGTTATAATCACCCCATAGACCGAAAAATACACAAGACCTAAGGTGGCCCAGGATGATGAGCAAGATACTTTGCTACAATCGCTCTCTGACTACCATCTTATTTTGGGACGATCTCCTCTACATCTTTATCGAGATCATTATCCAAACGTTAGGAAGGAATGGTGTTAGTCAAAATCCACCCATCATCTTTCGAGAAGGGGTTATGGCGATAGGCTACAGACTTAGTTTGGTATTTATACCATAGTCTGGATTCTTTGGGAACCTTCACCTCCTTGAGGGCACTAAGCTATCCTCAAGTAAAGGTTACATCTTTTTCCTCTTTGAGATTTATTGGGGCATCTTCCCAACCAACATTGTATCCCTCTCCCCAGGCTTCTCGGGGTCCCATGTTGAATGCATACCTCAACCTCTTTATGTCCTCTTTGAGAATGACGACCAATGCTTTCTGACTAACAACCTCCTACCTTATAGCATTATTCTCATACTAAAGGACTTCGCTCACTTGGTCTAACTCATCCCTCTCTAACTGTTTGGCTCTTAAGGATTTTACCGATCTCCTCCATATTATGAAGATCATCTTTTAGCTCTACAATCACCTCAGTTTGGTTCTTGTACTTCTCTTTACTTTCCCTTAAGGACCTATAAATCTTTACAAAGGCTTTGCGAGCCTTTGAGCTAATATTTGATCCAAGAATCTCCCCCAACTGGGAGTTAGGAGGAATATAGTGACCTAAATCCGTAGACTACAAGTGACACAGACCAGACCAGAAACAAAGTATTAACACATAGAGAATCAAGTAAACGCATGAAAAAAATAAGAAGTTACATTCTCACTTATTATGAAAATGTGGCCAAAGGCCAATACATTAAATTCCCCAAAATAGTTACAAACTCGCAAAAGGAAGGTCGTACAAGGAAAAGACAAAATCCTAGTTTACGAGCCTTGATCAGTCACCTGATCATCATCAACAATCGCCTTTCCCTTATCGATGACCAACTGTTCCTTGCCAACACCATTAACCACACCAACCTCGACAAGAATGATCTTAGTATGACCAGTAGGTTAGTCACCATCCTAATCACCACCTCAAAAGGATCAGAACTAAAGGAGTGAAGGTTAAAGAGCTCAGATTTAGCGGGGGTCCCAACAGCCTTTAAAGCCTAGTCCCATCCCCTTTTGGAGGATACCTTGCACGCATAATCCAACTTCGGATCAACATCATCATAGGCTTTGTGGAAGAACTCGCGATAGCTCGCATTTTTTTCGTAAGGGAAATTTTTTTCCATCTTGACAACCTTATTGAACAAGGCTCCGTTTGCCTCCGCCAGCTTCGTCTTCTCCTCGACGACCATCTTGTGGTTCGCCCAAAGTGTATCAAAGGCCTTGGTCATTTTCTTCTTCTCTAGCTCCCACGCCTGGCGAGTTTCAACAAAGGCATCCTTTTCAACCTTTAGAGAATCTTTTAGCTCTTACTCTCTTCTAAAGCTATTAGTATGATTGTCCAAAAGAGTAGTAAACTTAGATAGCAACTGCACATAAAGAAAAGAACAGTGAAACAGTACAATAACAGGGAGAGTAAAGAAAAACTAACAACAGAAAAAACTTACCACGTCCATCCCTTAAGAAGTTTTAAGGGCAAGTTGGGATGATCCCAACTTGGAAGAATGCTCATGATCAGCTATGAGAACTTACCTCTTCAATAGGTTATGGGTAAGAGAAGGTGCATCACCCACTCTATCCCCCTTAAGGATTGGTAAAGAATGGACCCCAGAGGACTGTAAGACCAACTTCCTCTTGGTCTCCACTCTATCCTCTTATTTCCTCTTTTGCTCATCTATTTTCTTCTCTTTCTCTCTCCCCTTCTAATTTTCCTTTATTTTATTCTATTTTTCCTTTTCTTTCTCTTTTACCTTGTGAGATGGGATAAAACCACTGCAGGAACAGTTGCAGATGTCTTCAAGGATGATATCCTATTAGATAAGATAATATGGTCATCATCCTCAGGTAGCTTGAACTTTCTCCTCTTCATCAGAGGGGCCATATCTTCTTCTTCTTTTTTTGTGCTTTTCTCTTCCACAATAAGTGGCTCAGAAGGACCAACCCCAGGAGCTCTTAAATTCGGTACCTCATCAGTAGGACGAGCAATAAAGCTAGTTATAGTATATTGTACTCCAACAAATACGCTGCTGACCCGGGATGTTCGCCATCAGGTAACTTAACTTTGATGTTCCAAACCTTTAGAAGCTCATAAACATTGATGTCACTAATTTTAGGCTGAAGATTCTTTGCACGATCTACAAAATGGAGGAAGAAAGGACAACTATCATAATATAAAAAGAAGAAGAAAATGAAGAACAAATCATAGAACAATAAGATAAAAATCGACAACCTATGAACTTCTATCCATAGTAAAAAATTATTGGGCTCCTTTGCCTCTTGCCCACATGTACAAGAAGACGTTGGCAATTCTTGACAATAGAACCTTGGCCCCAATAATCCTTGTGCGAGTTTGGAAGTTTTACCACCATGAATCGATCAGCTCTCCTGGTCTTCAACTAAATAAGGCCATTACTTGTTCTCGACCTTACGTAACAATAAAATATTTTTGCAAGACCCAATTTTGTGTCATACAGGGAATTAATTCTATGAAACCCATTCACTATTTTCCATACATTAGGGGCACATTGGGCAGGAACTACTTGGTTACCAATGGGGATAAAAGGAGTCTTACCTGCTTAAAAACATTTCTGAATCTATATGAATTTACAACTGGACAAATTATTAATAATCTAAAATCCTCCTTTTCATGTCCGGGTTCCACAAGTTCTGCTTGGTGCCAGATAATAAGGTTTACTACAGGTTTTATGCAAAAAAGTCTGCCGTTAAAATACTTTGGTGTGACTTTATATGTACGTCGCAAATAAGCTAGTTTGTATGCTTCTTTGGAGAATTCTATGTCGGTGAAAGTAATAAGATGGTCGGGGAAATTACTATCTCACAGTGGGAGCATCACATTGCTTTGTTCAACCCTACAATCTATGCAATTTCATATTTTTTGTGTTCTCGATCCTCCGGTTAGTGTTGTTCAGCATTTAGAAAGGAATTTTTCTTAATTTATATGGGGAGATAATGGAGATAATTTGAAACACAAATGCGTATAGTGGCAAAAAATGTGCCTTCCTTATTTAGAAGATGGTGTGGGCGTTAAAACTTTTTAGTCATTATAAAAGCTTACTCTTGTAAGCTTTGGGCTTCGTTTCATAAAGGAGGTAATATTTGGGAAGAATACATGCATAAGTGGTACATAACTCTAGAAGGGGATAATTATAACGGGCCTCCTTCATATTCCAGTTTAATTTGGTGCATAATGAAAATTATGTGGCTAATTTAGCATAAAAATATAGACGATGACAATCCGATGAATTGGAGGCCAAATTCAAAGGGATTTTCATGCTAAAACATACATGGGATATAGTTCGACATAAAGACTGCAATCTCTTTTAATTCTCGATTATTTGGAATCCAGAATTCTTCCAAAATTATCTTTCTTTATGTGGCGTCTTCTCCTTTAAGAAATTATGTTGAATCCTTATTTGAAGAATCTTCATATTTTTCTGGCTTCAAGATGTAGATGTTGTCCCGACCCAGTTGAGGAGAGCTTTGATCATCTCTTTGGCACAAGTCTCATTTCCCAAGAAGCGTGGAATCACTTTTCGGGTCTTATGGGGTATAGATTTAATTTTTCTTCCTCAAAAGATTACTAATGTCTTAGTGGTTAAATACTAGAGGAAAAAATATCAAATCTTTGCCCTCTATCATCCTTCTGTGTTATATTTGTTGGAGGATTTGGTGTCCGAGGAATAAGATGTAATATGAAGGTGAGGTTATGAAAGCTTCAAAGATTATCGATCTCATTTATGAAGACGTGAGAATTTCTTTTAAACCTAGACCATATGAAGGTGCTAAATCCAGATATTTGTTAGGTTTCATTTAAGAATTTTTTTTATCTCTTCTATTTCTTTGTAAGCCGTTAGTGAAGGGATTTTTTTGCTCTCCTTTTATATAAGTGGGTTATTTGTGTTTTTTTTAAAAAAAAGAAAAAAAATACTCCATTCATGTTGTATACAAGAACACACAAACAACGTAAACTTAAATTGATATTGCATACACTAAAATTATTAACAAATGACCTACAAACTTAAAATAACTTAAATAAACAAAATATTACAATTTGTTCTCAAACTAAACATTGTTCATCACCTAATCATGACCAACAAATATACTTGCTAAGTGATAAAACAATTCTGATAGTATTTCAGCAATGGCCCTTCTCTTCTATCAACGTGAACAGACTCTTTTTCATAACGAATATATATTTTATCAACTAACATCTAAGCCTCACCTATATACAAATGGATATTGTGAACATGAGTTACGATATTTAAGGAAATGAGTGTGCACATTACAATAATCCTGGTACTAGCCAATAACCTTGTATAGTAATGCTTGCCATAGTCATCGTGAGTGGATGACGATGATCCATGAACATTGGAAGGATGAGGCATTTGGGAGGGGAATATGGTAGGAGGGGCACTGGGGAGGGGGATGTTACAGGAGGTGACATTTGTGGGGTGGAAACTTGAGACGGAGGATAGGAAAAACCTTGAGAAGGAGGTCAACAGTAACCTTGAGGAGGCATCTAGGGACGAAAACCTTGAGAAACTAAGGACACAAGGTGCCCCATTTCACTCGTCAAAACTCCCATGCTACCCTTAATATCTTTCACATCCCCTTATGTCTTGGAATGACTTGCCTCTTGGATTAAGATGTGATTCCTCACCTAAGAAAGATAATCTACGAGAGGTGGAGTGTGTTGTAATTTGGTTTTCAGCATATGTGATTTGAGATCTCTCGTCCTCCTTCTTTTATCGTTTCTAAAGTTTTGGGTTGAGGCATCATCTCCAATGTCATCATAAAGGCTCGAAGAGGACTGACTGATACTGGTGTTGATCGAATCCTGTAGCATGAAATTATATTTAGTCTTATGATTTTAACATTATTTTATATAACGTGTATATATGTATAAATAAATAAATTTTCATATTCACTAGAGTCAGTGCCAAGTGTGGTTGGAATTTATTTTCTTTGTCCCATCGGACATGTATGGACCAGTTGCCCTATTACGTGTTTTATCGACATTTGGACCGTATTTTCTCCTTTATGACCGGTTATTCCATAAATCTTAATATGAATTATACCCCAGTATGTGTACATCAACATTTTTAGCTCTGTTTTGTTTATTTTTGTCCCTCTGGACCTACCTTTTGTCCATCGCCTCATTTTTAAAAAGTTATTCCATTGATCGACTAGAATTTCAACATTTGGAGGGACTCTATCTTTCATAGCCAAATGTGAGAGTTTGATGCCCCCTTTGAGAAATGTCTCTACTAAATATTCCTTCGATATTTTCTCATTTATTATGCAACTTGGGAAATAACCCTTTTCTTTGAAAAGTGGGGGAATGAACAATTCTATTATTAAAAAATGTCATCCTTAATGGCTTGATCAACTTTGTTCTAGTTATCTGATGCGCTGACTCCTACATGCATTTTCCCAATTGAAAAACATTAGGATTTAAAGATTTAAACATCATTTTTAGTTCTAGTAGGATTATTCCTTAGATGGGAGAACCTAATGGGCTTCTTCTCATTTTCTAGGGAGGTGTTGGTAGTGGGGGTTGGGTGGATTAGATTAATAGAAGTTTGTTTCCTAATCTTATATGGACTGGTAGAGTGAACCATTTGGCGGAGAAGAATATTGTTCACCCAATGGTGATGCGAATATAGTTTGGGGTGCAGGAGATGACAATCCATGATGTGTCTCATCATCATTTGGTATGTTATCTCTATTGACATTCGAAATTATCTACAATTGAAAAGATTAGCAACGAATTCATTACAATAATATGTTTATGACTAACTAATCATGTTTATGACTATATATATGTGTAACCTTCTCATAATAAGACTTTAAATCATGTTCAATGTGTCTGATCTCCATCCATTCGATATTACATTTTAAAAATCCGTGGATTTTTTCACGGGGCCAACTAGGAGGACCATATCTATGATTGATGTATAGATGTCCGTGACATGAACTCATAATCCTTTCTTTATCAACTTATGGGAAAGATTAAATTTAACATCCACATGTCGCGAGACATTACAACCTTGGTCAATTCTCTCTTTATCTAGTTGTATCTATAATGGGTGAATATTTTTTCTCCCTTCTTTAACAGTGTAAGTAACATTAGTGCTATGTCGGGATTGTATTGGTGAAATATATTATCTACTACCTCATCCCAGATTTTTAGTAGGGAAAATAGAATACGATCGAATATGTACTCTTGCGAGAGATGAACACCATGATTCACAAGGTAGTTAAATTGTTCAATCTTCTTACTGTCATGATTGTAAATATAAGTACCCTCTATATAACATGAACTAGTAAAAAATGTATACATGCAGTCTAATTGCAACCTCTCATACTCTTTTTGTGAGTAAATATTACTGTGCCTCATTTTTCCTGACAAAAATATATGAGGGTGTGAATATGAGTCCTATAAGTAATGGCTCTAATTAATAATTAACTACTTATTATTTTTCAACTGATCCAATTTAAGTTTATCTTATTTTAATTAATAATAACATTGTTATGCGTCCTTTCGTCTTTTTGCATTCACCCTACCAATATCAACAAGTCCAAGTTAAGTTTATTTTATTTTAATAATTCTAAAATTACTATATGTCCACTAAATGTGCAACCCCTTCCACTAATTTGTGTTCACCCAAATAACAACCACTTAAGGAGGTGGTGAACATGACCACAATAGTTAACCAAATAGTATTATCCATATTATTCACCCGCATAATATCAAAAAGCCCAAATTGAGTTTATTTTATTTAAATTAATCCAAAAATTACTATATGTTCAGGAAATGTGCACATTTTACACACGTAATGTAACAGAAAGCACCTAAAAAGCAGGTATGTTATAACAGTCAATCAAATATATGTACATGTTGAATTATATGCATCATACACTGATACACAGTTATAACAGTCAATGTACAAGTTTAATTAGACGCATTATACACTTGTACGTAATTATAACAGTCAACCAAATAGTAATAAGACTATATTACATAAAAAAAAAATATGTAAAGTTACTTGAATAAAGAAATCAATTATGCTCAGTTGAACTCCAGTTATTGTTGTCCAATTGCATGCGCATATGAAATGAGGAAAAAACACGTGTAAGTACATATATGTGTGCGCGAGTATGTTTATGTGGTACACATGTGCATATACGTGTATGTGTTATACGTGTGCATATACATTGTATGGGTTATACATGTGTGCGTATGTGCATATGTTATACGTCTCTTTAATGTGTGTATGTGTTATACATGTGCGCATGACTTATACATGTATGCATGTGTAATTTTGTTATACATATGCACGCACGTGTGTGTTATACATGTGTGTGTTATCCATGTGCATATGTGTGTGTTATACATGTGCGTGTGTGTGTTATACATGTGCGCTTGTGTGTAATCCATCACTCATCCTCTCTATAACCCACTAATTTATACTTATAATACAAACACAATTTATTCGGTCAATTTCGCGTTGTGTCACCGTGTCATTTACCACTAATTTGTTTGATATCTAGAATTTTAAATACACATATATGTAATTTAAAAAATCCATACACATATAACTAAATACACACACATAAATGTGTAATCCCTAAAATATACACACATATAACAAAATACACACAGATAAATGTTTACATTCTGAAATGCATACACATTTAACAAAATACACACACTTATACACACATATATACTAATTCAATACATATTTTAATAAAAAAAATAAAAAATACACACATACATAACAAAAGACACACAAACATATAACAAAATACACACACATACACACACACGCACAAACACCTAGAATACATCCATACACACACGTAACACATAATACACCTATACATACCTAAGATAGGGGGAGAATGGCAGTGGCCAGAGATAGAAAGAGGCGGTGGTCAAAGCTTGATAGAGATAGGTGATGTTGTGAAATAAAAATAATTGGGGGTGTTTATATGTAGAAGGTGTGGTCATAGTCCTAGGTAGTGACCCCAGGACGTGACCATTTTTTTACACGTCATGAACAGAGTCACAGTTTAGGGCCGTTACCAGGTTGGTGATGTGTAAATAGTAATTGGTCACGACCACCTTGGGTCACGACCCAGGACCGTGACTAGCTCCCATAAAAATTTCAACATGGTCACGTCCGATAATCGTGACCCATAATAACTGAAACCCTTAACATTTTTCATGTCTATGGTCATAGTCCATGGGTCGTGACCCACTATGGAAGGAGTTATGGTGCCCATTTAGTCGCGAGTGTGATTATAGATGAAGGTTGTGACCCTTGTGGTCACGGTGTATGGCCATAACCACAACTATTTAATGTCACCATTTTGTTTTGTGACAACCTTTGTCCCCTACTTTTGGCTTCGGTCATGGTCTTGGGACATGACCCACCAGCTGTGAACATTCTCGATTTGTGGTGTAGTGATCCTTGGGATGTAGTTAATAGGTCCTAATTTCTTCATATAAATCTAACTAGACAATTTCACTCTTATGCTTGAAAATGTACCCACATCGCTTACCTATTATGAGAATATCATCTAAGTAAAGTACTAGAAATATCACTACGCTTACTCCATTCTTCTTATACACAAAAGTTTTATCCATACATTGATCAAAACCAAAATATTTGATTGTGTGATCAAATCCAATGTTCCAAGACATTAATGCTTGCTTAAGTCCGTAAATGTATATCTTAAGCTTGCACACCTTGCTTTGTTGTCCCTTTGTTATTAATCTTATAGGCATCCCATCCTATGAACCCCCATACCCACCTCCTTATGTTCGTAACACTCACGCTTTCACCATTAACCTTAAGTCATACATCGAGTACCGATCTAGAGGTCACCAGGTGCTCTTGGGACTCATTTGACATAGGTTAACTTTCTCGACTGAAAAAATTCCTCAATGAAATCTCAAAGGGCACTGAATTCCCTTTCCAATAGTTCATCCCGTGTGTGAATCAGACTTACAGTCCAAATGAACGGTCTGTTTAGCCTCAAAAATCAAGAGGCCATTAGGAGCTCCTGGGGACCGTTTTACTTTGGTAAACTATCTCACTTGATTAAAGAATAATGAATCCTTGAAGGGATTTGTATACCCTTTTCAATGTTTCATCCCGTGTCCTAATCAACTTTACAGTTTGGAGGAACGATCCGTTTTACTCTAAAGGATCATTGAGTGATTTTGGCACCCGTTTGACCATAACGAAACATCCTTATGGTTCGAACGAATTGTAACACCCCGTAATTTTGAGGATTTAAAATTTAATTATTTTTGGGAGTTATAAAAATATTTAAATTGGAGAAACTTAAATTCATGAGTAGGAGAATTTATTTTAGTGAGCCAAATTATTTATAATTAGCGACTTTTAAGTTTAATGGTTCAAAATCTCGTGTGTCACATTTTGAGGTCAAAATTTGAAAATTTTGAAAAGTATTTCGGATGGAAATTCTGAGTGCACGATTGTGTCCGAATGGGTCGACATAGTCAGAAAAGAGTACCCGGGAGTAGTAATTGGGTCTCGGGATATTTTTGGGCATAGCCGGGCCCACACGGGGTGAGTTGGGCCTTTTTAATTAGGCCCACATGGACAAAAACGGGATTTGATGTTTTTAACCTAATTGAGAGATTAGGGAACGACAATCAACACACCTCTAAACCTAGGGGTTGAGAGGAAATTGGGGGAAAGAAAATCAAGAGCCAAATTGGGGATTTTGGAGCCAAATTAAGGGACTACACCAACGGATCAGACACTACGAACAATTCGAGGCAAGTGCTTAACTGTTGTGATTCCTAAAGTGATGATAATCAATTCATATCATAGTGTGTGTGTGTGTATATGAAAATTCTTTTTGGGTATGTAACAAGATTTAAATTGTGTTTTTATGAATTTAGAGTAATGGGCATAATTAATTACTCAATGGATGTTAAGTTATGATTTGGATCTGTTAAGATTAAATTGTAGAGTGGGTTACAATATGTATAGTGATTACATGGACTGAATATGGTAGGGTCGAATTTGGTAGAACATACCCGGGTGGAAAACCCAAATCGGATATACTTAGGGTTTTGTAAAATTTATTGATGGATTAAGGTCTCTAGGGTGTTTAGAACCTTTTCTAGTGTGGAGGATATGTTGGTTGTGAAATGGGTAAGGGTTTGGGAGAAACCAAAAGCTTAAGGATTCGTTAATGGATGCAACTGCAAGTCGGGGAAGACGATCACCTCCTCGATCGATCGATCGACCCAGGGGGATCGATCGATCGACGGCCCCAGGAACTTGACAGTTCGTCCAGTTTGTTTATAAAGTGGATTTTTTTAAAATTTAATCCCTTAATTTTATTTAGTGATAAATTCATATGGACACATATTTCCTTAACAATTATAGGGTGATATAATTGGGTTTAGGAGGGTGTGAACGGTATGGCATGAGATGAAAGAATTTGGGAGATAATTCATAAGTATTGAAATTGGGCCGAAGAATAATGTTCGAGTATTGTAGTTGGGTGACGCTACATTATTAAAGGAATCGAAGTGAAATACTTAATTATGGACCAAGTGGTCGAGTCCGGGTATGTTGGTAATTATAGGTAAATATAATTGGGAAATTATGGAGATGAATGTATGACACATTGTGGGCGAAAGTGTGTAAATGAAATTATGATAGGTAAAATGGACCAAGTGAGCGAGTCCGGGTATACTGGTTAAGTGACACCAAAGTGTTAAATTAGTTATTGAGAGAGAGTAATTAACTTGGAGTTGGAATATAGACTCGGGAAATATTAAGGTATGGGCCAAGTGAGCGAGTCCGGGGATAATGGTTGGGTGACACAAGTTATTAAATTAATAAGTGTGATAATTAATTTTAGTAGAGTCGGATTGTAGACTCGGGTAGGATTAAATTAATAAGTGTGATAATTAATTTCATTAGAGTCGGATTGTAGACTCGGGTAGGATTAAATTAATAAGTGTGATAATTAATTTAATTAGAGTCGGATTGTTGACTCGGGTAGGATTAAATTAATAAGTGTGATAAAACTATTTTCAAAACCTTTTAGGGGCCTAGTCGCAGGGACGCCAAGATTGATATTCTATTCTAGGGACACGGAGATGCGACATATGTGGATGCTAGTAGGAATTTGGATTAGATGCATCATTCATTCATTCATTCCTAGAGTAGGAATCTTGTATCAGTTTCAGTTTTATTTAGGGCATGTCGCCCAGACTTTCAGTTCAGTTTTCAGACTTATTTTATTCTGGTGTTGGATATTTATATTGGATTATTTCTTGGTGGCCAGTGATTTATTCGGCAGGTTGTATAATTAATGATTCAGTTTATTTTCATTCAGTTGTGTGAATGGTTTATTTTTAATTCCGCATGTACTATATTTTTTAATCAAAATGTTAAAAATTGGCACCAATTTTTGGAATACTAGGTGGTTAGTAAGTTTTAAAAAGTTTTCGACAGTGATGCTAAGGATGATCCAACTGGGATTCCTGTTTTAATTTGGTATGGGACTGATCACCCGGTATTTTATTAGGCGGGGTGTCACGCGAATGATCCATTTTCTTATGAAAACCTGCCATCCAAAAACCCTCAGGCGCTTCCGAGGCCCGTTTGACTTTAGTTAACTCTCTAACTTGAGAGAGACTTAATGGATACTTAAGGGCTATGAATACCATTTCTAACGGTCTGCCCATGCACAATTTGAACTTACGGTTTGGATTTTATGCCTATTTTCTAAAAAATAGTTCTGGGCTGCCTATAGGCACCCCAGGTGCCTGAGTAGGCCTAGAAATTTGCTGATCGGCACCATCCTTGACCCTATAAATAGAGTCCATGATCTGACTTTGAAAAGAACCCCTAAACACCCCTCTCAGCAATTCATAGAACATTCTATCGAATTTAGAGTTATTCCCTTTCCTAATTTTTTTCCCCATATTCCCTTCCATTATTTTCTTACCTCACTTGGTAATTCCACCCACCTCTCCATACAACTTTCACACCATTACAAGATCATCATATCTACATTTCAATGTCAACATCAAGCACTCATAAGGATATCCAATTATCCATCTCTTTGTCTAATTCTTCATTTTAGCATTAATCATCTTATTTCTATTATAGAACTCTTTACATCACATCCATTAGTCTCAACTCTTTATAGTAGTATTTACACATAATCTGTTTTCATAAAAAATCTAAAAAGAAGAAAAACAGCATTTATCCATAAATTTCAAAAGAGGTATTTTCATTTCCCACTCTCTCTTAAACAACATTTTCTCTACACACATACATGAAATAAATATCCTGTTAGGATTTATGGATTCAACCCCACCCTATGCTATCTTTGAACTATGTGGACTTTGATGTCCCTTGGGCTACGTAAGCATCTTGGGCCAATCCCAATATTCGAGTCCTCCTTTATGCATGTTTATATGTTTCTTTCATATATATATATATATATATATATATATATATATATATATATATATTCTTTATGAATCTCATATTTTTACATGTTTGTGTTTCGCCCGATACATACATTTTCTTTTTTATAGCGACTTGTGATTTGGCAAACACTCATATTATACTTTGAATTATTATTTTCAGGAACATTCCTAAGGACTAAGTCACTCCGTCCTTTTCCATGGCGCAAGTCGAATGATTCCATTCTCGATCTATATTATACACATGTGCACACACATCACATAGTCTAAAAGAAGAGGATTGACATTTTCCCATGAGAGACCGAAAGGTCGGGATGGGTGCGTAATACATTCCCATTCCATAACTTATTCCCTGAACCTTTGGACTACTTGGCTTTGCAAGCATCCGTATTGGCCTTGATGCCGTTCTCTTAAGGTAGCGACATTATTTTTCCTTTTTTGAGCAAAATTAGCTAGCGACTCTATCTCTTTACATTATACCCTACAATGATGACGACCAAGTGGCTCGAGAAAGGGCATACCCCCGTGCACGTTGGAGGAAATTCGAGACCCTGACATGGCCACAACGGAGACTTCGTGAGGGATTTATACTTTAAGAGAACTAAACTCTATTTCTACATGGGTGTTATTGTCTTTTACATGTGTGCATATTCGACCACCTGTATGTTACCTTTACTCCTCTGCTTACTTTTTGTATATTTACATCATGCTTAAATCTACTATGACCCCTTCTCATGTATATATTACTTTTCACTCACTTATACACTTCACACACTTCTCTATATTCTCCATATTCACTTCACACATTTACACTTGAATATAGTTCCACGTCTACTCACATGTTCCACACACCACTTAGATTATCCATTCTTAGCTTCACTAGCACACACCCACACTTCTCGCACTTGTATATATCTTCGTGCTCACTTACACCTCTCACACACCACTTGTAGTCGATTCATGCTTAGGCTCACTAGAACAAACACTCACTTGTAAATATTCGCATGTCACTCACTTACATGTATATATCCCCATGCTTTCCTATCACCATACTTAGCATATTTTTCACGCTCCATGATAGATTTACTTTTCATGATACTTTTATATTATTTACTTTTCATGATACTTGTATATTCTCCCTCATTAGTTTATTACTCCCTTTTACTTAGCATGAAAATAAAAAAATGTCTCTCCATAATATATTAATTAAGACTCATGCATTTTTGGACACTACATCACTAGAGCATGGCAATAGTAACCAAAATTTTGTCCCGTATTGGGGGGTCACTTTGTGAAGGGTTCTGGCTTCACTAGGACACAGTTAACCTAAGTGATATGCCTCTTACCTTCCATTGGCCTCATACCTTTGACGTCTATCGAATGGTTCCCCCCATCATACCGCTTGACTGAACTCACGATGAGAGGTATATAATAAGGAACTCGTTCACGTACATCGAGTATATCGAATTTACTCTCACACATACCGTCCCCACGAGGTATATCATGAGGCAATTCACATTTACTCAGGTATATCAAATGGCTTGTCCACACATACCGATGAATGATTTCCCTTATAGGCAAGAGGTATCTCGTGGAAGTCATGCTAAAGGGGGAGATCTTCCATTAACACAACAAATGCATAAACCTCATATAGGCATCAAGCATAGGGCACTCATAATTAGTTTGCCGATTACCATGCGAAACTCAGGCACAATTTCGTGTGGGCATACCACTCGAAGTTTTGTGCTATTTCGCCTTTTTTATAATAGGACTCTGTCCGCGGGTTTGGAAACAAGTCAAATCGTGTCTTATACTTTGAAACCCTATTTTCCCAGGCTCGGATCTTGTCCTACATTTTTTTCGCATTTAGGCAAGTATAATACAAGTGAAAATCCATAATAATAATAATATTAATAACAACAACAACAACAACATCAACAACAACAACAACAACAACAATAGAAATAATAATAATAATAATAATAATAATAATAATAATAATAATAATAATAATAATAATAATAATAATAATAATAATAATAATAATAACAACAACAACAATAAACTACTGAGATTCCTCTCCTTTTTCAAAAACCAAAAATACCCAAAACATTTTTATGCTCTTTCCAAAATACCGAAAACATTTTTTCTCCCCCTTCCAAAATACAAAAAATCCTCCCTTTTTCCTTCAAAAATAAATTCGAACTGTTTTTCTTTTTAGGTCGATCACATACCCAACTTTGGCCTGGCTCCTTATTGGCTTCGATCTTCTGTTAAATCACCCCAAAGCTCCTTCGATTCTTCTATTATCTTAACCAAATTTAAGATCTACTTCCACAAGCTCTACATGGAGAACATCGACCAAGTACCGAGTGTTCAACCAAAACTGATGGTTGTCCTAGCCCAACTCAGCACCAAGATTGACAACCTTCAAATCAAGGTCCAAAAAATTAAACGACAGCGAGCCCAGATTCCTAAAGAACCCAAGGTCCTCTTTCCTTGTGCTATGGGTAAACTTGTCCCCGAGCCTATTTTGGTCCTAAAATAATTCTTGCATATCCTGCCTCTAAATGGACCTCCACCTTCTCAGTTCCTGATTCCAAACCTTGCCCATCCAGGGGTTTATATGCCAGTGCTCGTGGATATTGAAGAGGAGGAACTGAAAAGGGTTAAGGAATACCTCAAACTACTATCAAAGAAGTTCGACCAAGTAAAGATATTCGTTAAATAAATGAACTACACCCACCATATTTCTACTTATCCCAGAGCTAGACTGCCAGAGAAGTTAAAGATGCTAGATATTGAGAAGTTTAGGGACAACGAGCCCCCAATTGTACACCTTCAAAGCTATCATCGAGCCATGTACCTTCTTGGTTCCTCCAAAGAGATAATGGCTCAAATGTTTCTACAGACCTTGAAAGAAAGTGCCCTCCGATGGTTCTTATCTCTTAAAGAATCCAGAATCCATAGTTGGGAAAATTTGGCCTGATAATTCACGTCTCAGTACATGTATAATGGATATTTAGAGGTCACGCACCGAAACATAAAGATGCTCAAGCAAAACCTCAGGGAATCAGTAAGTATCTTCATTGAAAGGTGTAGAGAGAAAGCTACTACAATGACCAATAGTCTTTCAGAGGAGGAACAAGTGATAATTGTGAAGAGAAACTTCTTACCCCATATTCGAGCATCTATAGGAGGACAATACTACTTTCACTTTCGAGCCCTTTGAGAGTCTAGTGTGGAAATCAAAGAAGGTATAACGAAAGTGATATCTGAACCAAAGAAGATGACAAGACAATTTACACTGACGAAGTATGAGAAGCCCACTAGTGCCTCTGTCTCAACCATCAATAACATATAATAACATGCAATTTCTTGGGCACCTAAAATTCTCCCCAACCCTGTCAGAATAGAATACACCGAGCTCTATGCTCCCCTATCTAAAGTTTACTAGGATATACTAACCAGGGATCTCATTAAACCATTGGAATCTCCACCATTACCAAATACACTCCTTAAGAACTTCAAGCTCGATGCCCACTGTGACTTTCACCAAGTCATAGGCTACACCACCGACTAATGTTTCCATCTCAGAAATGTGATCCAAGATTTGATAGACCGGAGTATTATCACCTCACTAGATAATCCTAAGCCCAACACCACTCACAACCCTCTTCCAACACATGAAACTGGGACAAATTCCATCTTTCTAAAAAACAACCTAGAGTTTAACCCCCTTCTACCCAAATCATACCCATTAAAGCACTCATCATCCCCATAATCTCACCTAAACCTCTCAAGTCTTGTCCGTCCTTTTTCTTGCACCCCACATGTCTTGTTGATCAAGCTTTGCCATTCCTTACGAGGACCTATATTATTATTCGCACCCGATTTGAGGGGGGGGTGGCATGGAACTACCTGTTGTGTTAGACTAACTCCAAGGGTTTGGGATGAAATTTCCCACCGAGATGTCCACTGGCAACCAAACATTCAGTGGCCTATTTATGAAAGCTCGAAAGTGGGTTTAAGAATCAGATGAATGGGTGGTGCCTATTGAAGAAGTTAGTCTAGATGATGTGGTATAGACCATAGCCGATAATTTTTCGTCAGATGAAGAAAATATAGAGAATCCCTGAGTTTCTCACTGTTGTGAAACTTCAGGTGTGGTTGGAGCGAGAAGATTTTTTCGATAAAGTTGTAGGGCTTTCTAATGCATTGATTACTCATAGCATAAATATATAGTCACCACCAGATAGGTGGATGAATTTGATAGTTCGGAAGATGAATCGAATCATGAAGAGGTTAGTCCAGTTGCCAACTTGTGTGGAATGATCTCATTTGAGGATTTGTTGGGAAAAATCAAGAAAGTATCCATTTATCACGAGATAGATAATGTCATAAGGTTCTTATTCTTCCCCACCTCGATGAACCACATGACTAGATTATGGCAATACTACAAAGATACGATTCCCTAGATAGAGGAAAGCAAAGTGGAGAAAGACCTCCCAATTCTAGAAATGACCATTGAGGAAAGAAAAGTCCTCGATCAACTCAAGAAAACCCAAGCCAACATAACCTTATGGGGACTTTTCATGTCCTCTCAACTGCACTGGAATGCCTTGATAAAGTTCCTCACTAGACCCACAATTTCTCCCTCAACTACTCCCAAATAAATCATGAATCGAATGCTTAACCTATGCTAGACTCCTCTCTTTCTCTAAGGAAGAAATTCTAAAAAGTTTCCCTAGTCACAACTATGATCTCAATATCTCTGTCAAAGTCTCTGGGAAGACGACCCCACTATCACTTATCGATATTAAATCTTCTCTAAATGTAAGTTCACTTAGAACCTTCAACTGGATGATATTGAAATTTAGTGATCTCACTCCTACATTTGCCACCGTACGTGCCTATGACAACACTCGTTGAAAAGTAATGGGTTTTATAAAGCTTAGAATAGGGGCTAGCCCTATTAACCCTATGATAGGATTCCAAGTCATCGATTTACCTGCATGCTTCAACCTACTCCTTGGTCACCCTTAGCTCCACAACATTCAACGGCTATCCTCTCCTCTTCATAAAAACTAAAGTTCTTTGCCATATGTCAAGTCATCACCATTTTGGGGGATGATGATAGTATGGACAGTACCAGTACCACTAATATAGTGTTGGAGATTCAACATGGGACCAATGACATGATCCTCTCTCATTTTATAATTGACCCACTACCTAACCAAGTGGGTAATAACTTCGTAGACTGAGTCTGTCCCTAACACAATCCTTACGACAATGTCAATGTAATTTAGATGTTAAAAAATATTCACTTCATGGCCGAAATGGGGCTAAGACGATGTCAATAAGGAATTATTGAGACTATAGTCCTGAAAGAAGACTTTCCTCCACATGGTTTGGGCTACCAACCTTCACTGGAAGAACTCAAAGCGCTCCGCCGATCACTATATAAATGACTCCTAGAGAATAAAAAGACTATTTCAGGGGACTCTCTGAGCGAAAGATTTATTAAGGAGGGTGAAGACTTCCCTTTCTGTGGATTATCGAAACCATGGTATAACCACATTGATAATAAGATAAAACTTCTTCGGCAACTCTATTGGGGAAGGAAATAAACGGTAGCCGTAATGATCAATAGTAAGTGTAAGAAAGTAATAACGAAGGATGGGAAGGTGATCTATCATCTTTGAAGGCGTGAGTGGCGGTCAAAGGAGCTGTTATAGAGGTTGATGAAGAGGCTGACCCAATGTATGAGAGTTTTTATTGGATCAGAAGGGGCAGTTAATGGTCATAGACAACTCGAACATAAAAGAATTTATGCAGGAAGTAGAAGAAGATCTAGAATATATGATGGATCACCCAAAGCCACAAGTGCGGGAACTAGAGAAGCTTGATCTAGACGAAGAAGGAGAAGATCCGAGGCCTATTTTCATTTCAAAAGATCTTAGCAAAGAGAAAAGAAAAGCCTTGATTTAGCTGATTCGGGAGTACAAATACGTTTTTACGTGGAAGTATAGAGAGATGAAGGGTTAGATAAAGAAGTAAGTTATTAGAAACTAAACGTTATGCCTTTATCCATATTTGTGAAGAAGGACATAAAAACTTACAAGTCTAAGCTGAATCGAAAAATTAAGGAAGAGGTTCAATGGCTGCCAGTTGTAGGTTTTATAAAATTGATATAGTACCCACTTTGGTTGTCAAGTATTGTCCTAGTGGGAAAAAAGACTTAAACCAAATAACGATCTATGTGAACTTCGGGTACTTGAATAGAGCTTGCCCAAAGGATGAGTTCCCTCTACCGTCCATTGATAGCTTGATCGATGCAATTACTGGAGACAAAATGTACAGCTTCATAGATGGGTATATGGGATACAACCAGATTAAGATGGATCCAACAGATGTAGAGAAGATAACTTTTAAAACCCTATTAGGCAACTTCATGTATAAAGTAATTCCTTTTGGTTTGAAGAATACTGGAGAAACATATCAGATAATGATGATGGACATTTTCCATGACTTCTTTAATAAGTTTTTAGAATTTTATGTCGATGATCTGGTCATCAAGTCAAAGAAGGAGGAGTCCCATCTGGACGATTTGAGGAAAGTGTTCATTCATTGCAGGAAGTACAAGTTGAAGATGAACTAACTGAAGTGTGCTTTTGGAGTTACAAGAATGAAGTTACTGGGGTTTATGGTGGATAGACAGGGAGTGCAGATGGACCAAGACAAGGAATGAACGATCCTAGAGATGACATGTCTAAGAACAGTGAAGGAGCTCAAGAGTTTCTTGAAAAAAGTCTCTTATCTCGAGAGATTTATGCCAGGGCTGGCTGAGTTAACTCATCCGTTGATGGAGATACTGTGAAAAGGGATAAAGTTCAAGTGGAAGGAAGAACACTAAGAATCTCACACCAAGATGAAGAAGCTGGTCGCTTCTCCACAAATGATAATTCCTTTAAAATTAGGGATATCGTTGCAGCTCTACTTTACGTCTACTACTAGGTCTGTCGGATCTCTCCTGGCATAGGAAGTTAAGTAGCAAGAATGACCGATCTACTATCTGAGCAAGATCATATATGGGATAGAGGCAAGATATAGTAGTATAGAGAGGGATTGCTTAGCCTTAGTATTTGTAGCACCAAAATGTAGATATTATATATTCTCTTTCGCAATTCATATTGTGACATGATGTGATACCTTTTAGTTTATCGATTGGAAGAGCAGCTAGGTTGTTCCTCATTCTTTCAGATTATGATTTGAAGTGTGCGGTCCCTCGAGCGATCAAAATCCAGGTATACATAGATTTATTGGTAATTTTTTCATTCAAAATATTTGAGTAATCCTATGGGAGCATTCCAGGAGATGATTTGCAAGACAAATTTTTGGATGCAAATCTTGAAGAATGCACTTTGCAATTTGATGGTTCTTTGGCAGAAAAAATGGAGGAGCAAGGGTTATTCACTCAAAAGGGAATGAAAAGGTATGCCTTTCCTACAGGTTATATTTCCATTGCTCGAATAATGAAGTAGAGTATGAGGTGTTATTACTGGGGTTACTAGAGGCCCTTCGAAGGGGCATCCGTTCACTGTGCATCAAAGGTGATTCAAACTTGGTGGTTCATAAAGTGAATAGGGAATATGCGTTGAAGCATCTTAGCCTGGTGCCCTATAGAACAATCATCCAACAGATGATCAACCAGTTTAATCAGGTTAAGATAAGGAGGCATCCTAGAACAATGAACATGCATGCTGATGCTTATGCCACCATTGCTCAGAAAGTGGCCATGAAGAGCGACACAACAACAATTGTGATATAATAAATAATAATTACCTTGGTAGTAAAGACGAACTTGTCAATGGAATATGATTCGGATTAGAGAGGCAAGATCAGGAAGCAATTAGAGTCTAGGGAAGGCAAGATGGAACTGAGAGAGCTAGTGCAGTATTTTTCCAACCAATGAAGTCTTCACTTTAGGAATGTGGGAGGATGGTTACCAAGATGTATCGTTCTAGAGGAAGCAAAGAAGAAGATAAAAAAAAGCACATGGCGAACACTACAAAATAACTGAGATCCCTTTGTATAGAAGAATTCAGAGAGAGGGATACTTCTGTACAATAATGAAGCATGATACAAATGAGTTACAAGAAAGGTGCGATAAATGTCAACTTTTATTTTATGTAGCTGAATGTCCCTTTCGTTGAAACTCAGGCAGATTGGAGGCAGCCTTATATTGATTTCACCAAGGATGGAATTATTTTGACGGAGAAAATTAATGAGATGGGACTCAAACGAAGGGTCCCATGGTTCTACGTTCAAGTGCAACAAATCTATCACAAAGGATACTTCAAAGACCATTAAGATACATTACGATGTAGGAGGTAATTGAAGTTTTGAAACAAGCTCATGATTAAACTCACATTAAAGGGGCCAAGTTATATGACTAATTAATGATCTTGGGTTATTATTAGCCAACTATGGAGAAAGATTCTGCTGAGTTTATTCAAAAGTGCAAGGCGTTCTAGCTATATGAAAACATGATCCATGCTCATTCGATGGACTTACACTCTTTGGATACTCTTTACGCATTACACACTTAGGCGTTTGACCTGGTAGGGGTAATATATCCATCTTAAAGGGGAAAGATCTGGATATTAATGGCAACAGAGTGCTTCATAAAGTGGGCTGAGGCAATACCCTTGGAGAGAGTAACCATATGTATGGTGGACAACTTTATTAGAGAGTACATAATATATAAATTTGGGATCCAAAAGGTTATCCTCTCTGATAAAGGGACCCCATTTGTCAACAAAAAAAGTAACGATGCTCATAGATAAGTGCTTCATCATCCATCATACCTCAACGGTGGCATACCCAAAGACAATGGTCAAGACAAAGCAATAAAGAAAACCTTGGTTAATATCTTAGAAAAGATGATGGAGGATTTCCCATATTCATGGGATGATAAGATTCTAGCCGTCCTCTAGGCCCAATTGAACGACAAAGAGGAAACCCATAGGGTATACGCCGTTATCTCTTATGTTTAGAGCCGAAGCAATTCTGCCAGTGGAGCTTAAAATTCCCTCAGCTCGATATGCCTTGCAATGCAGCATGCTCCCTCAGAGAAGACACGTATAGTTGGAAGCACTGGATGAACAGAGGGACAATGCAATGTAACACGTCTAAATGTACATGAAGCAGCTCTCCAGGGCATATAAAAACTTGGTGAGGCCAAGAAAGTTCGTAAAAGGGGATTTGGTTTTAAAGCTAGCGGTGAAATACATTTTAGGGCTCCTATTGCCTGAATTTGCTGCTAATTGGGAGGGACCTTTCAGTGTGAAGGAGGCTCATGATTTAGGTTACTATTTAATATCTGATATGAAAGAGGATAAACCTTTCAAGATTAATAATAAGTGGTAAAAGGTATATTATGCTTAAGGCGAGTAACCTCAGTTGGAGATTTATTTGGTGTTAAAGATGTGTTGCTATTCATTATGAGTTATTTCTTTTATTAGGACTCTTATCACAAGTTAAGAATAAAGAGTTTTCTTGTAAATTGTAAGAGTTTAATCTTTGCAATAAATATAAGAGTTGTAACAAAGTAGTGCATGGTAACAATATATTTTTTCCATTCATATACTCAAAAGGATTACAAAATTGGGAATTGTGGCCCAAGAATTACATATGAGGATATTGAAAATTTACAACACAATAAAAGAAGGGACTTCAACTCATAAGGAACCACAAGTTAGGGGAGTAGAAAAAATTCCAAGGTAAGCCCGAAGAAGCCTCCAAGCATGTTCTCTGAGCAGTAACACAACCCTCAAGTCTGGTTTGGTCTTGGGCCTGTTCAATCAATAAGGCTTCACTCTTTTTCTTGACCTTCAGAAGAGTTTATTCGATAACCCTAACTTTTTCATCATCTTCTCCCAAGAGATGGGCCAATTCTAACATCTTAGCTTTCTTATCCCGTTAGGCCTCCATATGTTTTAGATAAATCTCCCTCTGGCTCTCTAGCTATTTGCTCTTTAAAAACTTCAAGTGGCTGATTAACCATTTTAGCAGGAAGCCATCCTTACCCATATCTCTCAAGTTTTCCAAGTACCAATTGATAATGGGCCTAGTAAGACTTGACGTTTGAGTATTGGCAACCTCAATAATAATGACTGCCAAACCCTGGAGCTTATAGCTCAGCACCAATGTGTTTGAATGTAGACAGTCAGTAGTGAAACTTTTAGGGTGATGAGTGGAAATCTATTATTTGATATAATGATTAATTGTAGATACATGGGGCTACCACAAAGGACCATAAGGTAGAACTCATGAGGATCCATGTTGGTTAGAGGAAACTCACAATCGAACTCACTATTAGCTAGCATATCTGTAGTGGAACCACAATTGTTATGATTAGTTTCCTTCGAAGATACTAGCCCTTGATCAGAAGAGGCAACACGTGATGGACCATGATGGGTTGGCTCTTCAGCAATAGCGAGCTCCCTCATAACTTGAAACGAGATAAAGAAGAATGAGTTTATGAAAAATCTTAACAAGTGGTTTTCATTATTAAGTCACCATTATAGGTGGAGTTTGCAAAAAATCTTAACAAGTGGTTTTCGTTATTAAGTTACCGTTACATGTGAAGTTTATGAAAAATCTGAACAAGTGGTTTTCATTGTTAAGTCACCATCATAGGTGGAGCTTGCAAAAAATCTTAACAAGTGGTTTTCACTATTAAGTCACCGTTATGGGTGGAGTTTAAGAAAAATCTAACAAGTGATTTTCATTGTTAAGTCACCATTATAGGTGGAGTGTGCAAAAAAATCTTAACAAGTGGTTTTCATTGTTAAGTTACTGTTATAGGTGGAGTTTGAGAAAAATCTTAACAAGTGGTTTTCATTATTAAGTCACCATTATAGGTGCAGTTTATGAAAAATCTTGACAAGTGGTTTTTATTGTTAAGTCACCATTATAGGTATAACAGTAAGACTTATGCAAAAGAGGGGGAAGGAAGTAAATACCTCAGGGGAAGCTGCAGGAGTAACAATGACAGGGGTTATAACTACAGGAGTAGGTTCAACATCCCTTTGAGTTTCAGTGAAAACTTCAGAAGGGAGAACCTTAACCCTTGGCGATGCACATTCCTCATGAAAAGGCATAACTGCCAAGACTAGGGATGGTTCCACCTAAGTTATTCCAACTATAGATGTATCAACCTCTATGGGGCCCAAGGAATCACTGGACGAGGAGAATAACCAATGGTAGCCTGAGGAACTTATGGGGTCTCAAAATAAGAGGGATGAGTCAGACCTAGAGAAATCTGCAAACAACATTAAAGTGTTAGACACAAAAAACACCACATTCACAGAGGTAAAGGCACAATAAGTGATATTATCCCAGTGATGTTAAAAAAAGGATCAAACCCAATGATAGACCTCCCTAGGGAAAACTAAAGAGGTGACCCAATGAAAGATGTGGCTAGGTTAAAAGTATCTATAACTTGAAAGATGAGAAAGGCTAAGAATACAATACAGTTCGAAGGAAAAGATAACTAAAAATAGAAAAAATTTATTACCTTTGGAGGACTTAAAGATACTGGAACAAGGTCTGGTGGAGCCATAGGCAGGGGAAATGTTTCAAAAGAAGCCAGGGGAGTCTCCTCTGGCTGATGGGAAAGTATAACGAATTCCAAAGAAATAACATCTTTCCCGACTTCCTATACATGTTGAGAGGCATAACGACAAAAATAAGTAATCCCAATCATAAGAAAATGAGGAGGATATGCATTCATCTCAGAAATACCAAATTTCTTCCCACGAAAGGTCTGACGGGCTGAGAAGGTCTATCTCTTTCAACCTCCTGCATTGGTAAATGATATTTTCACAAGTGTTAGAGAATATACCTCACTAAGTTATAAATAGCTAAGTGTGTGAAGCATACCTCTTGATCTAGATAAGAGTGGGAGTAAATGATCATGGGCAAAGAAGAAGGTGAAGGTAATGCAAAAGATCGTACAATGGACCATGTTCAACTTCAGGGTTATCATCAAGGGTAATGACCTCAACGGCGAGATGGAGGGGGAGAAGTCCTAGGAAAGTAGGCACCACATGGTGGTTTCACTTCGTAGGAACGTTTTTTCTGGGCTTTAGTACCCAGTGTCTTCTTCCTTATACTAGAGCCACCAACAGTAGACAAGACTCGAGAAATTTTTCTTCTCGATGTGGCAGCCCCCTCAGCAGGATCTAGTAGAATGGTGGGAAACACAGCAGGAGGAGGAACACGAGGAGTATGTCGTTAAAACTCACGCTGTAATTATTCAATTTCTGCCTGACACTTCTCTCGTATCTCCCCACTCAAAGTTTCAGACATTGCAGGGGTAACATAGGCTATAGGGAATGCATCAATATGGGTTTGGGACTCTGACTTAGATTTGGATTTTGTCAAAATCCCACCTTTTTCCGTCCTTAAGTTTTTTGAAGAGGGTTGAGAAGTCACCTTGCTAGAAGCACCCCAGGTAATGGTACCTTCCATAGAGACTCCTTCGATAGGATCACCTTCGGTAGTGGCAGGTTATTGGGAGTTGGAGCATACTTGTCCCTTGGAGTAGCAATGGGGATCATGGGGCAGTAGGGAGGCAGATCACTGTGGGGAATCTTTGGGGGTTCTGCTTAGAGGGAACTCAGCCCCAGGACATAATTACCTTTGAGTCCCAACTATGAGGATGGGAAAGTGAGAATATATGGATGGACTGGGGTTCTTTGAATGAATTCTCTAATCCTATTATCTACATCGGCCAGTATCTAGTGGAAAAAAGAGAAGTTACATCGCCCTCCCTTGTTAACATGGGGGTGGTGATTCGGACAACAATCACTGAACAAACATAGGAGGTAGATGATGAAGTATAAAAAGGGCAGGCCTCAGAGAAAGCTTCACTAGCATGGTATTCTTAAAAAATAGGGCAAGGAACCTTTTGGTCAAATCCAAACTGACGAGAGCATCAATTGGGGTTGTAGTGTTCTAAGGTGTATACCCACTCAATGTAAGAAAGAAGATAGCTCAGGGTCAACAGGAGCACAATGAAAAGGGAAATATCTTCATTGATGAGCTCTTTCAAAGTGACTTAAACTGTTATGTCGGCATGGGTAAAGAACAACCAAGTATGGGCAAAGGAATCTTCACCATAGAATCTTCACTGTCAGTAATAAGAAGAACGTCCTTTCGACTCTACTTCTTGTGAAATCGAAATAGTCGATGGGGCTTTAGGTCTTCGCAAATTGGGTTAGGTTTTTCACTTTCTACTCTCTCGGGGAAATGACTATACAGAAAACCTTTCAAGATGATGGTGTTAGCAAAATTGGTCAAGTTATAGAGGATAAGGGATCATAGTTCTGCTGACCAAGAGGAACTCACTATGGGACTTAACAGTCCCGACTTAGAATCTAATAATTAAATCCCCTAGTGGGTTTCCACTTATGGCTTGCACCAGCCCCATTACATTCAGTCTTACTCTTTGACTAAATCTTTAAATTCTCTTAGCTCCGCCCACCTAGGAGCATTTACCTCAACCTTGTACGAAGTACCATACTGCCTTCATATACATAAGTCGTCCAAGAAGAGTTTTACCAAAATTGCGAACGACAACTCAAGAGTCTATTCTCTCAAGGGCTCTTTTTTTTTCCCTTATACCTATCTCATCGGTACAAGTTCACTTCAACAGAAAAATTTCTTTCTCACGGTTGGCCTCTACCAGGCTTTCACGTGATGGGTTCAGGTATTTCCATTCACTTCGCTTCTGAAACATCATTGGAGAACTTTGCGGTTAAACTATGCATAAGGTCTCTCTATTTGTATACGAACCCTCGGTCCGGATGCGGCGATTGGTATCCCCACCATGTTGCCTAAAAAATTTACTCAAATTTTCACTTCTGGGTATTTCTACTCTATCCCTAAATGCCGAAACCTTTGGACACACTACTTCCATTGGTTAACATGCGCAGTCGCTATTTTATCACATTTTTACGGCTCATTCTCATCAAAATTTCTTCAGACCTCCTCCCACTATCACTTCATTGGGCGGGTCTAGATTAGCATCCCCCTTTGCCGTCACGACATTTAGAAAAAAATGCCTGCTATGCCTCAATAACCCTTGCAGCATCTACTTCCATTACACACTAGGAGTGACCTTGACAATGGTCATCTCTCCCATGGTTACCATCTTCGAACAGTCCATGATTTATACCGAACTCCTCCCTCCTACAGTCCTTCTCACGCCAATACTGGTCCTACTGCCATATCCGATGTACCGTGCCCAATCAAACTCGTATATATAATACTATATCTAGTAAATAGCCGGAGAACGTAAACTACGTACGTAGAGGAGTACATTAATCCTAAGATAGGGCTCTATATCAATCAAACGATACGCTGAAAATGTAGTAAGCCGTACAGATCCTATGGACACTAGAACCTGATGCTCTGATACCATCTGTGACACCCCGCCTAATTAAACATCGGGTGATCAGGCCTTTATTAAAGTAAAACAGGTTTCTCAAATGGTTCATTCTTAGCATCACTATCGAAAACTTTTTAATTACTAATCCCCTAAGTAAAATTAGAATGGTGCCAAATTTTATCTTTCTTAAAACAGATAAACTAACCATGCGGAAACAAAATAATCAAGTACTATAACCCAATCAATAAAGTGTAAGTACAAAAGAATAAGAGTAATACTGAATAAACCATCGGCTAAAAATTCCCAAACAACAATAGAACAAGAACAATCCACTAATCTGAAACTAAACATGTGAGACTAATACCGGGCCACAAGTCCATACCAAGAATTAGGAGAGATCCTGCACTAGATCTGAATGAGAGATATCGTCTAATCAAAATCCTGTAAGCATCCACCATAATACAGCTTCGAGTCCCTGGAATGGAATCATCATACATGGCGTTCCTGTGGCTGTACACCTAAAAGATTTTGAAAATATTTTATAGCAAGAGTTAGTACTCAAAACATTTTGAAAATATTTAACAAGCGTTTATCACAATATAAAATGTAGTTATTGATTACACATGTTAGGTTCTCGTACACTCTCTTGAGTTTACTCACCCCTCATCTTTTGTGCACACCCAACGTTCTACACTTAGTTTATCTAGCCATACCTCCCAAGCTAACTAAAACCAAAGTAGTCAACTGAACTTATTTGTACCTAAGTTCTAGTAACGCCCATATAGTACAATCGTTTCACTAACATCCCACGTATTTTAATTAATTGTCAAGTAACATTTCATCTATGTTATTTTTCAAGACTTCTCATTTAGTTTCACTACTAAAATTACTACAATTCTCACAATTGTTGTCTTCCCACTTGTGTAATTAAGTTTCGCTACTTAAATTACTAAATATATTTTCTCTATCTAAAGGTGCATTCCTAATTAAGTTTCACTACTTAACTTACCAGTTCAGTATGTATCTTTAAATACATAATATATATCAATCTACTAATACACAGAAGTAGAATATCATCAAGTATATATTTCACACATAATATATACTAAATATCAGTCATTAATATTTTACCCTTTTTATGCACGTAAAGGACTCTTGGTTCGGAATGATTCATCGACCCCAAGTAAGAATTGGTTCGGAATGATACATTGACCCCAATTATTTATATACACAAATAAACATCTCTTGGTTCGGAAGGATTCATCGACCCCAAGTGAGAGTTGGTTCGAAATTATCCATCGACCCCAACTATTTAAAAAAAATAGATATATACACATATTCTGGTTCGGGACTCTTTCATCGCGACACCAGTTCAAGGTTTGGTTTGGCATTTCTCATCGACCCCAAACATATAATAACTTTATGTTAGTTCGGAATGTCTCATCGACCCTAACATAATTAATTTAGGTAAAATTCTCTTAACCCAAACTTTTATATAATTTAGTAGGTACACACCCGACCCATCAAATCATGCAGGTACGAAATATATTTTTACTTATATCCACCGTACTCATTAATTTACAATTTATTTCACTATTGCATTTATTCTAGTATTCATGCAACTCTAAGGGTCCTAGTTACCCCTCACATATAATTTCAATAGTTATTACTTACCCTACTGGTTTATTACTTAAATTGAATTTACTTTGCCTCATAACTCAATCCCGAATTACCCGATACTCTACTAAATCGGATTTATTCTCATCGGTCCGTAATACAAGCCCTACACCCAATGGCCTTATCGAACCTCAACAATATACCTACTGGTCTTATTCTCCCTCCCATATAAGTATAATGTAAATCTTAGGATACTCATTCATTCCCGAAAATCAACGAAGACTTAAACACGAAAATTCGGGAAAAATAGCTTGCATCGATCGATCGACTGCTGGGTTCGGTCGATCGATCGACTGCTGGGTTCGATCGATCGATCGAACAGGGACATACGCAGTTTATCTTCTTCGTTAAGCTTTTCCTCCATTAAAAAATCATCAAACTCCATTATAGTCCACCAAACTTCGACCCAATGATCCTAACATGTTTTCACATATACTAGGACAATTTCTAAAGTGTCAAATACATCAAAACTTCAATTCCTTTAAAGAAAAAGTGAAATAAACCCAAAATTTCTTGAAACCCTAGTTATGGTGTTCTTCCCATTTTTTCATTTAAAATCCAGATTTTATTCCGAAAAATCATCAAGTCCAATCTGAATATTAATCCTCTATATAAGTTAAATCGTTCTACATGCGATTCCTATCCGAACATGTATAAATATCATCATTCTCCTATCAAGATATTGATTTAAACAAGACTATTCAAAAACGCTACACATGGGTATTATAACTTTATAATTTTTTTGCAATAAACAACTTGCCTTATGATCAACAAGGTCTGATTTCATGGTTGTTGTTGATGATTGATGATCTTCATCCTTCAATCCTTCTTCCCCAACAAGTTGATAGTGAAAATCTCCTTTGAATCCTTCCCAATTCGTCCTTTTGCCTTGAGAATGGTTTCTCTCTTATCTCTAATGGCTATGGTGTGTTTTCATGGGTTTTATAACCCTAAGCCCTCTATCATACGGCTGATATAAAGCTCTCAATTTCGCAGGTCTCCATACCCTCTCATGTTAAAAGACCAAAACACCCCCGAACGGTCTCGATTTAGTCCAAAATTACCCCAGGACTCAATTAGTACCCCCGGGTATACTATTTTGACTAATTTGACCCTTACGGACTCATCTGTGACCTCTAAATTATCATTTGAGTCACTTAAAAATATTACTCGTTCTCACCCCAATACGGTCTACACACGTTAAGTAACTATTTACCACTCGCACTAAGTAAATATAATGAGGCAATATAAACCGGTATCTATCTCTCGATTAATATTCCAAGATTATAATTTTAAATAAAACTCTATAAATTACTACCCTTACGTAATTTAAATTAAGCCGTATTTTCTCATTTAATTCTCTAATTTAATTAAATAGAATATTTGGAATATTCATAAATACGGGGTATTACTTGGACTCGTCTAGATAAAGACTATAGAAGACTCTATTGATCTTGGAAAAACTTTCCATGAGTACATCAAGAAGGTAGAAGACTTTCTTCCCCTATTTATAGGGATCTACCAAATTGCTCCAAGTTCCTATAGAGGAATGAGAGTTGAAGGATTTAGACTCATTAGATTTTCCAATTATTCATTTGAAGACATTGAGATTCTATCTAAAGATGAGACTAAAGACCTAATTATTGATAAGTCTAAACTCCAGATTGCCCAAGCTATGAATACGATAGAAATTATGGAGTTGTTAACAAGTGAAGACAGATGGTACACTGTATACCATTAAGGATACCTCATTATACAAGCAGATGAGCCATTCAATAGAAGGCTAAAAAGAATCCAAGGAAATGGTAGAGATAGATTTTCCAGCCAGCTATAGAGTGGTTGGCCTCATTGATGAATTCTTCAACAATAATGCTCTTCTAGACAAAGACAAGGCAGAAGAAGACACGAATGAGTCAAATAAGGTCCCCTCATTACCTGAAGAATTATTGAGGACAGAAGATGCCATTATTTAGACCCTATTGAAAAATCAAATGATTCATTTGCATTATTATAAGACGACAGACTCATTTTGAAGACTTGACTCATGGGCCATCAGACGGCCTTATTTTTTAAAAAGATAATTAGATCCTGACAAAGACCTATCATGTTTTGTTGTATGTAAAGAATAATGCTATAGACTTTAATAATTGTAACGCTTTTCACCGGCTAGCTTTTAGCATCCGATTTCCTGTAATTTTTAAGCTCCCTTATGCTATAAAGGGACAATTGGGTTATAAAGAGAGGAGAGATATATGAGAGGGGGAGAGATATAAAATCAAGTTAGAGAAATCTCAGAGTGTAATATGTACACGAGTGAGTAAACCTCTCATGGTTAGGGGAGAGTTGTATTTACTTATGCTATGCAATAAAAGTATGTTCTTTTCCAAATATCTATTATGTTCAGTTGTTATTATTCTCCAACTATCTCCAGCTTTCTGTGCATAGAGGACTATTGTGTGGAAGCTCTAGTGTAGCACATAGGTGCTATACTATTAAACCGCCGTCAGGTGTTGATTTGTCATGAGCCATTAGCCAATTGAGAGTTTGGCGTGGTGGCATACAAGCAAGAAACGGGTCCAATGCCAAACTAGTGGATTGAAGTGAGACACATAAAGAGAGAGTTACAGGAGGACTGGACCAAAGAAGAATAGTAAAAAAGATGAAGAGGCGAAGGAAAGAAGATAAAGATATTGTAGACCAGAAGGAAGGTATAAAATCATACCAAACCCCTAGCTATTTTACATATTATTAAAATTTAAAATATTTGCATGAGCCTTCAGATAACTACATACTTTTTAGCGTTTGTTAATAAAAAAATCAAGACTTAATAAGAGAAATTCAAGAATGGACTCTTACAAACCCTCTAGATAAATTACTTATAGAAACTTCTTTAATATATACAAGTGGTACTTATAAATATGTATATCAAATTATTGAGTGACTAGTACGAGAAGAACCTAGAATTGAAATAATTAGAAAAGGGATTCATGATGTCTTTAGACAAGAATTAAGAACTAAAGAGTTCGTAGAAGAACTTTCAAGACCATAAAAATACCAAGAATATACTAGAATACTTGAAGATACTATAGACATATTAAAATACATTAGACGAAAAAGGTTAGCTGAAACAAGAACTATTTTAATTAGAGCAGGTGTAATCCATCTCCTTCTTAAAAACGTAGAGACAACTGCCCCTAGTACGTATTGTAGATTTTTTTTCATCCTATGGTGATGCCGAATTAGACGAATTTATAGAACACAACCTAATTTACATTGTTAATCAAATATATAAACAAACTAGATTGATAAAACCTCGGTACCGCATACGATATTTAATACTAGAATATTTTCCTCAAAAATCTCTTGAAATCTCTAAATACCCAAAGGAAAATATTTATATAGATAATCCTTTGTATTTCGAATTCCAGTATGATAGTGATAGTAGAAGCCTAACAAGTAGCCATGAAACCCCTACACTCAGGCTTCCAGATTAAAATAGATTTAAGATAACCTTAATAGATTTTAGAATCTATTGGGGTAGAAATTTATATTCCAGAAACTTTAGAAAAGGACAAGAGTATATAAAAGATGAAATGGTACCGAGATAATTTTTGGACGGTAGCTGGTCCGTAAGCTAGGTTCGCATGAGAGACTGACTCATATATATAAGATATGAAAGAAACATATAAACATGCAAAAAAAAGGACTCGAATCTCGGGATTGTCTCAAGACGTCTACATAGACCAAGGGGCCTCAAGGTTCATGTGGTTAGAAGATATCATAGGGTAGAGTTTAATTTATCAATCGAAACATGGATTTATCTTATGTGTCTGTGTGGAGAGAAAATGTGTTTTTAAAGTAAGAGTGTAAAATGGAAATCATTCTTTTGGAATTTATGGATAAACCCTCTTTTTTCTTCTTTTTTGTTTTTTTTTTATGAAAATAGATTATGTGCAAATACTACTAATAAAAATTTGAGATTAAGGAATGTAATGCAAAAAGTACTAAAATGGAACTAAAATGATTAATGTTCAAATGGAAGAATTAGATAAAGAGATGGAGAATTGGACCTCCTTATGAGTGATTGATATTGACCTTGAAATGTAAATATGTTGATGTTTCAATGGTATGGAAGTGGTATGGAAAGGTGGGGGGAATTACCAAGTGAGGTAAGAAAGTGATGGAAGGGAATGTGGAAAAAATATTTTTTTAGTAAAGGGAACAACTCTTAAATTCAAGAGAATGTTCTCTGACTTGTTGAGAAGGGTCTTCAGGGCTACTTTTAAAAGTGAGGTCATGGCCCTCTATTTATAGGGACAGGGGGGTGCCGATTAGAATGGTCATAGGCTTGCCTATCGGCATAGGACCATAGGAACATTACTGATAGGCAGGGTCCTTGAGGTACCTATAGGCAATCCAAAATAGGTTTTCCAAAAAAATTGGTTTACAATGCAAACCATAAGTCTGAATCACTGGTGGGGTTGAATATTGGAAAGGGTATTCAGATCCATTTAAGAATCTACTAAGACACTCCCGGGTTCGAGAGTTGACCAAAGACAAATGGGACTTGAAGATGCCAGATGGTCTCTAAACGGGAGGTTTTGGGAGAAAAAACGGATTATTTATCTGAACCATAGGGTTGTTTTGCACACGGGGCGGGCTATTAGAAAGGGAATTCATTGCCCTTATAGATTTCATCCAGCTTCATTAGGTTCGGAGGGTTGACCAAGGTCAAACGGGGCTCGAAAATGCCCCATGATCCTTTGGAGTAAATAGTCGTTCATCGGCAGTGGCCTTCGGATCAGTTTTTTCGGTAAACTAGATCGTTCATCCGGATCGTAAGTCCGATTCTTCGATGAGATGAACCCTTGGAAAGGGAATTTAGTGCCCTTTAAGATTGCATTAATCTTTCACTAAAAAAAATTATGAGAGTCAAATGGGGTCCGAGAACACTTGGTGCCCTTTAGAATGGTACTCGAAGTATCACCTAAGGTTTATGGTGAACTAGTGAGTGCTAGGGCCCTAAGGAGGTGCTTGGGGGGGGGGGGTCCTAGGATGATGTTCTAATAGAGAGACCATCGATGGGAGAGCTTGGAGAAAATTAAGGTCGTCCAATGATGGATACGACATTGACATTAGGGAAGTGGATTTTAGGTCAATTCTGCGAGCCTAATGAGTGGATGGATCGATTCAGAGAGTCAAGGTCAATTCAGAGGACTTAAGGAGTGTCGGGATGATTTAGCGGGCTGAGGTCAATTCTAAGGACCTAAGTTTGGGATGACTAATTCTGTGAGCCAAGCTTAATTCTGAGGACCAAATGTTATGACTATCGATTATGAGGGTCAGGGTCAATTATGAGGACCTAAGGTTGGAATGACCAATTCTGCAAGACGAGGTCAATTCTTAGGACCTCAGGTTGGAATGACCAATTCTATGGCCTAAGGTCAATTCTAAGGACCTAAGATTGTGACAATCGATTCTGAGGGCCGAGGTCAATTCTGAGGACCTAAGGTTAGGATGATCAATTCTGTGGTTTGAGGTCAATTTTGAGGACCTAATGTAATGATGACCAATTATGTGGTCCGAGTTTAATTTTGAGGACCTAAGGATTGGGCGATTAATTCTGTGGGTCGAGGTTAATTTTGAGGACCTAAGGTTGTGAAGATCGATTCTAAGGGTTGATGTCAATTATGAGGACCTAAGGATGGAATGACCAATCCTACGGACCGAGGTCAATTCGAAGGACTTAAGGTTATGATGACTAATTCTATAGGTCGAGGTCAATTCTGAGGACCTAAGGTGAGGATTACTAATTAATTCTGAGGACCTGGAGGTGGGATGACCAATTCTGCAGGTTGAGGTCAATTCTGAGAACCTAAGGTTACAATGATCGATTCGAACGACCAAGGTAAATTATAATAACCGAAGGGCGGGAAAATCAATTTCGTGGTTTGAGGTCAATTATGAGGACCTTGAGTTGTGACGATCCATTTTGTGGGCTGAGGTCAATTCTGATGACCTAAGGTTGTGACGACCGATTTTACGAGTCAAGGTCAATTATGAGGACCATGAGTTGTGACGATTAATTTTGTGATACGAGGTTAATTCTGAGGACCTAAGGTTATAGTTTGGAGTGGGATAGCTTTGCTGGGGAAGGTGTGAATGATTTTGGGTGTAGGCGTACTTTGGGTTCCATTGAGGAATGTATTGTCTCAAAATTCCATTATGGGAATGTGTAGGTGCATGGTTCCTACTGGGGAATTGTAGTAGACTTGGATGCATGCGTATAGTTGGTTTTGTTGGGGAATATGTCCATAATGAGAGTGTAAGGGTAATCCTACTAGGGATTTTATGAGTTTTAAAGGAGTTTGGTGTTCCAAAACATTTTCTTGGGATAAAATAAGGTTTAATATTTTTCAAGTTTTTTTAGGAATTTTTTAGATTTTTTCATCATTTGGGACAAAAATTTGGAGGGGGTTCTGATAGGTAGGTCTGGAGAGGTTTCAAATTGGCATAGGGAATGGACTTTTGGGCTTCTTCGAGAAGTGGAAAAGGCATCTGTCGATCTACATGGGTAGGGATTTACTAATCGACAGGCCTCGTAGCCTTCTATATAAAGGGGGCATTCCCTCTTCATTTCTCACACCTTCAAATGATAGAACCTCTTGCTTTCTCTCTCTCAAAGTTATCTCTAAGTACTTTTTTTCTTTAAGAGTCCAAATGGATGGCACTTCAGGTGATGTTTCCAACAGCGAGTGGCTGGAGGTTGATTATTAGGCCGACGTAGGGTGGAGATATACGATGCCCCTTGCGTTGGGCAATGAGAATGACTTTGAATCATTTGTGCTAGTTGCTGATGATCAGATTTTGCTGCGCAAGCCTTCTTTCCATCGATCAGTAAGGGTGGAAACCCTAGTGTCTATGTAAATATGGTGGCTTTTGATTTTCCAATTCATTTTTATATTTTTGTTTTTTGTAATAAATGGTTTTCTTTTGGTTTCTTATAGGCTGATATAGCCCCTTCGATCATTCGATCTTGGGGGATAACTGGGTTGATAAAGGCTATGAATAAGCTCCATAGGGCTATACGCTGGATGGTATCCTATTCTGAGTCCGTCCTATTGACATGGGCATTAGATGAGACACCTCATTCCATTGCGGTGTTATGGGCTCTTTGTGAGAGATGATGGGACACTACCCACACATTCCTTTTTGGATTCATGGAGATGACCATTACTCCCATTGATGTCCAGCAGTCAGTGGGGATACATTGTATGGTGGATCGTACTTTAAGGTTATGCCAAAGGCGGTGCAGGCAGTTACGGGAGAAGTGGCTCGAATCATGTCAAGGGATTTTATCCGAATTTTTTATTTGAGGGAGATGAGATCTAGGATAAGGATGGATGTTATGGATGGGTGGAAGGTGAGGTAGAAAGCCTATTTATTTATTTTTCTTTTTCTTGGGGGGTTCTTGGCAGCGACGAGCGAAAACGTCGTCCATCTTTCATTTTTTGTGTATTTACTGACTATTTCGACGTACCCATGTACAACTGGGGGGAGATTTACCTCGTAATCCCTTTAGTATTCCATAAGTACATTCAGTTGGTGTTTTTATTAGACATTTAAAGGGGCCACGTATCTTCTAGAGGTAATTTTAGGATTATTTCTTTTTTGCATTATTTTCTTAAGTCGTTATGTATTCTCTTTGTTGATTGTTGTCGTTTTGCACACGTGGTTCTACGAGGTAATTGGGCATAACTTAGGGTTACTAGAATTGTAGGATGATGATTTGGAGGACTTTTGTTAGAAGTTATGATGGCAGAAGTCCAATCGGTGATCAAAGCAGTCCTTGTCCCCGAATGACGTGAGAATGGTCTTGAATGACCTGAGAAGTGATAAGGTTAACTTTGGTCCTTTGTGAGTTCTTCTTGGAATCTTTGTTTCTTGAGTACCACTGATTCTTTATTGGGGATGCAAGTGATGTTCTATACCTAAGGGGTATTTTACGGGACATGGGGGTTATGGGAATGCATGCGCAGATGCGACGACTAATGGTCCACGAGTTCGGGTACTTATGATATTTGGGAGAGAGTGTGGTGAGGAGGATAGGTGGAGGAGGAGGTGGAAGTCCCACCATCGGTGAACCCATGTATATGAGGTGAGGGAGGGAGATTTCTAATGATGCTAAGTCAACAACGATGATAGGTGAGCCTTACATGCATTACATGAATACGGCGACAGGCTACGATTATATCGACTTTGTGCTCAGTTGCTTGATGTCCTCATATATCTACAATTTGGAGAATATGTCTCCACTTGTCACTGCTTCAGGAAGCGGTACAAGTGTACCAACAGGAGCGGCCCACAGCAAGAAAGGTGGTGTGACGACATCGGCGGAAGAAGCTCAATTGATTCAGGTCACTACTCCGTCTTATAATTTTCGATTGAGTAGCGAGGAATTATTGAGCGTGCCACACCATCCTCATGTGTCGATGTATGGGTTGATGAGTATTACTGATGAGGTTCTCTGGACTGAGGTATACTTCTTTTTTCTCCTTTTCATTTCCTATTTCATTTTTCATTGCTCTTTACTAACTGGATCATCTTTTATTATTTTTTGCTTGCATTATGTTCAACTGCCGACCAACTGGTTATGGTACATAAAGGATTGGATGTACTCCATGTCTTTTTTGTGAAGACATCATCCATTGCCTACATAGTACCATCGGCTACTACTGAGGAGAGTTATGAACTGGGAGCGGAGGGTCCACTGCCCATCGTAGAGAGGAGCATCTGAGTTATGGGAGCTGAGGGTTTGAGGGGAAGGTTATGTTTTAATGGTTAGGGAAATGTCTCATTGTATCTTCTTTTTTTATTATACTTGCAAAGATGTAATGCTGCCAAAGAAAGAAAAAATGCATTACTTTTTATCATTTTTCTTGATTTAGTGGCTTAATCTACATGCACTTTTAAATTTCTACTGAAATTATTTTATTTTGCGAAGACAGATATAGGAATGAATATTATCTTGAGGAAAATATTTATTAAAAGATTAGTAATAAAAGGAATGACCCAGGGGTGACTTTTCAAAGTATGGATTTTTAGAAATTTATTTTGGGCTAAAAGAGAAAAATGGAATTTCTCTAAAAATAGGGGGTTATCGATCAGTATACCCCTTAACCTACCTATTGGCATGAAGGTCAAGTCAAATCATTATTAGGATTTAATTGCACTATCCTTCACACCTGTGGCACTCTCTGGGGCAGAGAGTTAATTGGAATTCTGGATGGTTTGTTTTATTACAAGGGTTTTGGGTATAAAAGGAGAGTTAGGGGATAATTTATTTTCACCACCAATCTTATTTCTTCTCTTATGTCATCCTCCTCTTTTTTAAAAATGTCTTTTCCAATATATGAAGAATTCTCATTTTACCTTAAAGTTTTAGAGTCCATGTGCCTTTACAATGTTGAGTACGACACTTTCTGCTTGCATAGGGTTTCTCTATGGCGCAATTGGGTCATAGACTGGAATTTGGTAGAGGTGGTTGGTAAAATTTTGGTACCCTGAGGATCACATTTTTTTGTTTATCCTGGATGAGGACTGTCCTATCTTTGAGGAATTTTTGACGATGTTGGGGTTCGGTCCCAATGTTTTAGCTATTATGCTTAATCTTTCCCATTCTCCCTGGGAATATATAGGTGAGTTACTCCTTATTTCACCTTCAAAAGCTCAACTGTTGGTTCATGAAGGGACTATTTCTCTTCCAGAGGTTATGCATTTGATGCGTTAGAGGGACTTTGTTGATGCTAGTTTTGTCAGAGTTGTTACTTTTGGCCTGACTCTGAGGCTGCTATTAGTGACGGGCTTGGTAACCGATCCTTAGGTGGCCAAGATAATAGCGAGGATGTCTTACCGTTGTAGTCTTACGACGATGGTGCTAGTGGAGACCTTGAATGGTCTTACTTCTTAGAAATAGGGCCATTCTAATTTTTTGAGGGGGATATCGATAATGTGGTTTATGTGTCTTACAAAGAGGTTTCGTATGGAGGGCACTCCTGAGTATCCCCTATCGATTGTGCCTAATTTCTCCATCCGATCTTTTTTCAGTGTTGGCCCATTAATAGAGAACTGAGTAAATTGGTTCATGAATCACAGGGCTTAATATCTTTGTTAGTCAGTGCCATGGTGCTGAGACTTACAACCTTTTTTTATACAGGAGAGTTCCAATATTTACGGTTAGTTGGCCTTTGACAGACTTCCTTTTATTTCTCTTGACAACTTTTGTGCAAAGCTGGGTGGGAATAAATAGTGCCTCCTCGCGTAACTAACTTCTTTTTGATGGAGGCTATGTTTGAATCTTTTTCGATGATATTAGGACCCTTGTGGTAGTGCCACCGACTGCCTACTCGTCCATCACAATCTATATGAGGGGATTACTATGTGTCTGGGGATTATCTGAAGGAAGCAACGATTAGTCAAAGGTGGCTCGTGGAATTTCACACCATATAAAAAGGTGTTGTGGTTTCGATCAAACTTGTTAGGGTTTATCGCTACATGCAACGTACACAGAGTGTTAATCAAGAGTGGGAGACTTAGGGACCTCTAGGGTCAAGTAATGATAACGAGGCAGGGGCGTTTGGCAGTTGAAGGAGGCATAAGTGAAGATAAGGACAATTAGTGTTTTGGGTAATTTGTGTTGGTATCTAGCATATTTTAGGATTTTTCTATGAAGCTGTTTATTTGAACTAGGTAGGTTGTTAGAAAAATGTAGGTTGATTTCATTATTGGAACGGGGTAGTCTGTTTGACTCCCTCGATTGATATTTCCTGTAACAACTTTATTCCTTGACTTGAAATAAAAATGATTTTATCATATTTTGTTGTGTCTTTTGATGAGTTTTTCATTTGAATTATCTATACCAATCACTAAGGCATACACAATCCTTTTGTTCAAGTAAATGATAAGATTAACCGTCGTTCTCTAGGGTTAGAAAAGAATAGCATTTTGTGAAAAAAGGAAGGACCATGACCATGTGTGTTTTATGTGCTACTTACGTACCTATGAGGGTTTTGAAGATTTGTTAGCTTCATTTTGAAAAGAATTATTTTGAGAGGATCAGGTCCTACGTAGTTCTGGGTAGTGGGAAATAAATAATTTTTTTCTAGAATAAAAGGGGGATGAGAATAATCATAGCACGTCGAGAATTTGAATTAAGGGAAGAACTTATTGAGATGGACCAAATTGAACGAATGCATCATCTGTTCTTCATGGAGGTCTGTGAGCATAGAAGGATCGCCTAACCAAATTTTCTTCACATTTTAGGGGTTGCTCCAATTCGATTTCAACTTCCCTTTAAGATCCAAAATTGGTTTTACAATTTCTTTGAGAGCCAGATTTCATTCTTGGACACCGCGGTACTTGAATTTCCTCTTAAATAATCTTACCAACTGGCGATTGGTACCCTTGTATGTGGTATAAATCCTTAAGTATATTTTCATCCAAGAGCAAGAGTTCATCATAGCGACTCTGATGCCAATGTTTCTTTGCTAATGTTTCTCTCAATTATGACACGTAATGAAGGTACTTCTATCTTAATAGGGAGAAAGAATTACATATCGTATACTAAAAAATAAAGGGTATCCTCAGTAGGTGTTCTGATAAAGGTACATCATCTTATAGGGTGTATGGGATTTGGTCGGCCCAATCTTTGTAATTTTAGTTCATCTTTCTAATAATGATCTTGAGGATTTTGTTGGTGGCTTCAACAGCACCATTGGTTTAAGGTCGGTAAGGAGAAGACTTAGATCTTTATATCCCATAATCATTGACTAATAATGTAACCTCGACTTCAAAATGGAACCCATTATCTGATACCTACTGATGGGGAACCTTGTATTGTTAAATAATGTTCTTTCTAATGAACTTGGTAACTTTCTTGGCATTCATCACTGCATATGACTCGACTTTGACCCATTTATTGAAGTAGTCAATGGACACCAGGCTGAACTCGTGATCTTTTAAATATTTGGGAGTGACCTTACTGATGATGTCAATGCCCCATATGTAAAAGATCCAGGGAGAGGTTGTGTTGTATAATTTGTAAGGAGGGAAGTGTTGGAGATTGACAAACTATTAGCAGTTGAGACATCTTTGAACATAGGCAATGTAGCCTTAAACCATGGTAGTCTAATAGTACCCTCAATGGATGATCTTCTTGGCAAGCATGTGACTATTCATGTGGATACCTCATTCTCCGTTGTGGATTTTCTGCATCATTCTTTTAATATCAGCCCCTGTTATGCATGCAAATGGGTTCTATCGAAGTTTCTCTTGAAAAGTGCTTTATCACAAATGATGTACTGAGCAACTATTTGCAATTGGTTACTCGGTCTTTCTTATACCCATCATTGGGATACCTTCCATATTTGAGGACGTGCCAAATATCATAGTAACATAATCTGACCATTTTAGGGTCTTCTTCGATGACGAGCTCAATGTGGTGTCAGTGGGTGGGCATAGCTTATTTTTAAACGAGGAAATGTGACATTATTATTCCCTCAAACATTTTGAACATGGAGGTCAGGGTTACAAGGGCATCAACTAGACTATTTTTTAAGTGAGGAAGGTAATGGAAGGTGACATCTTTGAACTGGGAGGTAAGCTCTTCCAGGTGGGCGTGAAAGGGTAGGAGCTCCTCGTATTTGATTTTCCATTTTCTGAGGATTTGGCCGACAATGAGGGTAGATTCTCCATAAATGTCTAGGTTCTTGATTCCTTTCTTGAGGGCAATCTTGAGGCCTACGGTGCATGCCTCGATTTAATCAAGTTGTTAGTGCAATGAAAGTCTATCTTGATGGCAATAGGAGTGTAAGAGTCATCGAGGGAAATCAGAGGTATCCCAATCTTGTTGGAAGCTCTGTTAAAGAAAATCTACCATCTGAGATCCTCTTGAGATGTGCAGAGAATGTCTTAATCTAGGAATTCAGAGACCCAAACATCGATTCCTTCTATGAAATAATCAGCAAAGTATTATAAGACGACCCTTACCTTTATGGATTTTTATGTGATGCACATGATGTCGAACTTGACTAGAAGCATCAACCTATGAGCCATTCAACTTGACAAATGGAGTTTGTTTACTAGGTATTTGATGGGTTCCATTCAGGGTACTAATCTGATGGGAACGACAAGCATATATTGTCGTAATTTCTTTGTGACCTAGACTAAGGCGACACATAATTTCTCCAAAGAAATGTAATTGACTTTGTACCTGACTAGTTTTTGAATAACATAGTAGATGTATCTTTATTTTTGGGATTCTTTAATATATTGGTCCAACAAAGCCCCTGCTACAGTATCAGTGTTAGTTAAATATAATAGGAGGGGGAGACCTAACTGAAGAGGCAGGAGTAACAGAGGTCGGGTGATGTATCGCTTGATTCAGTTAAAGTCTTCTTGGAAAGACTCATTCCAGAATTTAGTTGAATCCTTCCGAAGAAGTTTGAAAATGGGTTTGGAGATGCAGGTCAGTTAGTTAATGAACCGACCGATGTATAGAAATTTACCCAGGAATCCTTGGACTTCCTTCTCCATCCGGACTGGTGGAATCTTACGTATGGCTTTTAATTTGGTAGAATCCATTTCAATTCGTTTTTCACTGACCATGAACCCTAAGAGTTTCCCCTTAGTGATGCCGAAAACACACTTTTGTTGATTTAGCTGCATTCGGTATAGCCGTAATCTCTTAAATAACTTTCGGAGGGTAGAAATGTGACCTTCCCGAGTCCTGGACTTAATGATCATATCGTCCACATAGACCTCAACTTCTTTGGGAATAAGGTCGTGTAGGATAGTTTTAACAACCATTTAATAGCTAACCCTAATATTTTGGGTTCGAATGGGATAACAGTGTAGACAAAAGTTCCCCAACGGGTGATGTTATAATTTTCTATTGGTGGTCGGGTGAATATTGATGTAGTTATAGATGGAAAATCCATCGACAAATGATTTGAGGGGTGGTTGGTTGTGTTATCCATGATTATGTTGATGTTTGTCAATGGGTAATCGTCTTTTGGGGATTCTTTATTCAAATCCTGATAGTCGGCGCACATGCGTACTTTTCCTCCCAACTTCGGCATGTGGACGATGTTGGCAAGCCATTTTGGATATTCAACTACACGAATAAAACCCACGCTCAGCTGTTTGACCACCTATTCTTTAACTTTGAGTGACCATTCGAAATAGATTCGTTTAACTTCTATTTTACTAGTTTCCATTTTACAATGTTAGGATCTCATGATGAGCTATTTCTGGGTCAATACTAGGCATGCCGTTGTAGGACCATGCGAAGACGTTTATGAACTCTTTCATCAACTTTTCAAATTATGCACGCTCATGCTCATTAAGGGTAGACCATATCCTAATATCACTCTAGTGGCTACTAGAACCGAGATTGATAACAAAAGTCTCGTCATCATTAATTTGAATGTGATTATGTTATTTATTTTCTCCTTTTTGAGATCAATTAAAAATTGTTCATTTGAAAAATCATCATCATCAAATCCTTATTATAATCAACAAAATTAATACAAGTCATAGAAAGATACTCAAAATCCTCATTTATTTCATTTTCAAGAAAATGGCATTAAGAACCTCGTCAAAAAATGCCTCATTTAAGTCAAGAAAAGAAGAAACAGAAACAGGTACAGAGATTGATTGGATAGGATAGACAACGAGTTTGGCTGAGATTAAGTAGGAAGGATGGGGGATAGCATGCTAGTTTAGGAGAGGGATATCAGCAGCTGTGATCTTAATGGATGGGTTATATGGCACAAAATCTTGTTGGATCATGAAGAGACTTAACCCCTATGTTTATAGGTAAAAGGATTCTTCAAGGTCATTTTCCTCAGAGTTTTCAGTGATTTCCATTATTTGCTCAGTCAAAGGCTTTACTTCATGTTTCTGGTCTTCATCCCAAGTGTGGTTATCTTGAAAGAAGAAATATAAGAGGGTAGTCCCCTTGAAGCCTAGGAGTATAGGAATACCAATAGAGGCGTAACCCCCTATAGGTATGGTGATAAGCGGTAACTCAAGAACTCTTTAAAAAAGATAAGTGAGCACACGATATTGTATATAATCAACATTCAGATTGAACTCATAAGAACTCTCGTGTATAACTTAGATAATAATTTAAAAAACTCACAATCAACTCATTCAAAGGGAGAGAGAAGTAATAACCCTAGATACACCTTGGCAAGCATCCAACACACCAACAACCTCTAATAGATCTTTGGTTAGCTATTAAAAGCTTCATAATAAATTACAATGGTGGATGAGTAAAACCCTCTCATTTGCAATAATACATTTCTAATATATTCTCTCTCTAGCGATAAATCTCTAGAAAGAACTCCCCTTATCATAAGTGGTTGAGGCTAATAAATATCCCCTCACCCCTCCTGAGATGTCTCAGTCTTCATTAATGTAAAAGACCTTCCTTTCACACTTTAAGTCTCATTATGATTTAGCACACCTTACGTTATAATCATTAAATGCTAGGACATGCCTTTTGCCTACACATTGTGCGCCAGAGTACTGTCACAACAGAGGTGTATCACCAATCCATCTGACAACCCTAGTGCCACAGTGGTTTACTCAAGTTCAGATTGGACAGTGAGAAGGTGGCGAGTGACGTCGACTCTAAAGTAGATGTGATATTTGGTAGAGGACTGTTTGGTTCAAAACTCAATATACAATGAAACTCAAGGTTACTCTATACAAGATTCCACGGTTAAAGATCTCTTGGTGTTTTACCAAGTGTATCTAAGATGGTCAAGATAAGACTTAACATTGCCTCACTTCTCAATCCTCCAAACCATATCCCTTTGAAGTTCCCATGGCAAAGTCATTCGATAGAGCATGCGGTTGTCCCAGACCCTACCAGGCATGGTGTCTCACGAGTATAGTTTGACCTCACACTCAATAGTACAATTCTTACATCATTAAAATCATTGTATTTAAAAAAGACAATTTGACTAAGTAAGAACAAAAGATAAAGTGGAGCTCTCTTGGAAAGTTTCCTCACCGAGCTGCCTCGTTAAGCTACCTCGTTGTATTCATATTTCTTCCTTCTCTTGAGTCTTTTCTATTGATTGGGGAAGCTTTCTCTAGTTCAGAGATTACCTTCAAGCCCCCCTACATTTTCCCCTTCATATGGAGATTTGTTGTGAGAGCAAGAAATGTCTTCACGAAAAACTTCTTAATCATGTGGACCATCTCCTAAACATATGGAGAGGGGACATCATAGCTTTTTCTAGCTACCAGATCTCAACCGTTCGGCCTTCTTCCTTTATTTTTTGTAATTCTACCAAAGTACCTGTGGATCCTATCCGTAATTGTTTTGACGGCTCAAAACTGAAAAATTCTCCCCAATCTGCTTCATTATGTTCCATCATTGAGTGAACATATAGTGAGGGGACATCTTCATCAATAATTCCCCTAGTATCGGTAATTCTCTTTGTTATGTCCGAGTTTCTCTTTGTCTCCATTCCAACTTGCTCAAAAAAGAAAAAATTATCCCCGATGTACCTGAGTCAAAGTTTCCTCCGTTCAGACTTATAGCGAGGGGACATCATGAATTTTTTGAATTGTGTTTCGAGAAAACTCCTTTTCTTGGTGGTTCAAAATTCTCCCCGATGCATCTTCAACAAGTGGTGTTATCGTTCGATCTTAAAGCTTGAGGACTTTCTTTATTTGGGCATTTTGGTTTTAAATATATTTTAAAATTTCTCTCTCAAAAAAAAAATGATTACTTCTTTTGAAAGAAACCCTTTATTTCCCAAGCATCGCCCCATTAATGACATGATATTGTCTTTTCAATTATGAGGGCACTCCTTGAAGTTCCTCATGTCCCTTTGTGATTATTATGGGTGGCCACGCACATGCGTTGGTGGGAAAACTAAACCATCTGTTTGCATTCCAAACTTTCAATATCTCAAAAACTTAGACATTTTTTTCTCGCTTTCATTTTCTATCATCTTCTTCAGAGCATTAGAGAGAGAAAAAAGAACTTTATTCCTCCATTGTTGCTCAAACCCTGACCTTGTTCTTCCTCTCTTTTCCCTATTTACCTCATGTTACTCCATTATTCCCCTCCTAAACTTTCTTCTTGCCTCTATTATCTTGCATCAAACTCCCATGGATTATTCATCTGCTACTCCAGGTACCCTAACCACCATTGATTCTACTACTACTGATGTTACTCCTTCCACCACCCTGATGGAAGCTCGTCAAGAGCAACTCCTCTTTTACCGTCATTCTCCCATTTTTGCCAAGGATGACGAATACTCAGTCATGTGCCAAATTGTCATTTTAAACGCTAAGTGTGATTCCCTGACACTTGGTGATGAATATGATAATTCTGATGCTTAGGGGCCCCCCTAGAGGGGACTTTACATTTTCACCTTGATCGAGGTGACTTTCTGTAATACCCCGTATTTTTGTGCATTTAAAATTTAATTAATTCAGGAAATTTTGAATTACTTGTGTGTCGTAATTTAATTGAATTAATTATGATAATATTTATTTAAATGTTAATCGAAGAGTAAATGTTTAATATTTAGGGAAATTTAAATTACTAATTGAATAGTAATAAATTATTTACATCATTACGGGTATTAGTGATGGGTCATTTAGTTATCTCAGCAAGTAGTCGGTATAGACTAACTTGGGTGTGAGATAAGGATTTTTATAAATAAATTCCAATGCCAATTTTGAGGGTACAGTTGAGTCCGGATGGGCCGAGATAGTCAGAAAAGTGTACCCGGGGATAGTAAACGGGTCACGGGACATTTTTAGGCATAGCTAGGCTCACACGGGGGTATTTGGGTCACTAGGGCTTGGCCCATTAGGCAAAAAAATGGGATTAAGCCTAATTACTTAATTAAAAGGAAAAGGGGAACGACTGATTGGGATTAGAAAACACTTAGTGGGAGATAAAACCCTAAGAAGCAGTTAAAGGCAATTTGGGGGACAAAGGAAAGAGCCAAAAGTGGGGATTTCATCTTCGATCTTGAGAATCACAACTCCAGATCAGACCCTACGAAACCATAAGGCAACTGGTTAACTTTTTGTAGAATTTAATAATGTTTTCAATTCATATTTATGTGATGTGAATACCTAAAATTTGTTTTGGGAATAAATGGGTACAAAAATGGGGTTTTTGTAATTGGAACACAAGATGAGAATTGGTGTAGGAATTTATAGTGCAACATGATTCTGAATAGATATTTGCCTTAGTTGTAATAAACCCAGACTAATTAGGAATGAAATTGAGTTGGTAATTTGGTGTTGTGACTGATTTAAGAATAACTCTTTTTTTTTCAATTTAGAAAAATAGTAGTGAATGTAAATTAAACGGGATTTGGGGACTTTATGGGGGTCCCTTATGGTGTTCTTGACGTGTTATATTGACGAGAAGGCTTGGGTTGGACTGTAGAAGGAGTTGAGAATTTAAGGTTTTCGTCCATGGCTGAAACAGGGACTCGAAGAAGACGAAGACCTGTTCGATCGATCGATCGAAGACTGGGATCGATCGATCGATGGTCCGGGATTTTTGACAGTTACGTCAGTTTTAATATATGAGGGAAATTAATTAGAAATTCTCCCTCATACTTTAGTTAGTGACAAATAAGTATGGAACATTAATTTCTAACCAAAAAATGAAGGAAAGTAATTGGGGTTGGGAGGAATTGATGTGTGACACGTTATGGAAATTTTGGAAAGAATATTCCAAAATAATTAAATACGGATCGAGCGGGCGAGTCCGGGTATATTGGTAAGGATACCAAGGTGTTAAATTAATCTAGATTGAAAAATAATTAATTTGGAGTTGGGGATTGGGACTCGGGTATTATTTTATTTCGGGCCACGAGAGGGAGTTCGAATATATTGGTTGGAGCGACACCAAAAGTAGTTTAATTAATTAATAATCAGAGTTGAGTGGAATTATAAAGTAACCAACCCCAAAAGTGCGCCAATTACGAAGAGTGCACGAATTGTAAAGTATAATATACCCGGAGAGAGAGGGGAATAGAGTACCACTTGAGGAAAGATGACGTGAGTGGGAAGCGGTGTTGAGGAAGGGACATAGTGAGATTGTCTCCAGATGCATCGCTAGTTGATAGAGAAAGATAGACTCGAAATGAGCAACCGGAATGTGATAGTGAAACTATGTTTCCAATGATGGAAGGAGGATATAGACTTATAAATTATTGATGGGCTGTGAACATCATAATTAAGCCAACATTTCGCTAGGGTAGCGGAATGGGGTGACCGGGATGGATTAACATGTAGTTGAAAAGGGAGAGTGCACAAGTGCACAGTGCCGCTCTACATGATTGTGAATCAGAATGAAATCCTAAAATTCCACCCTGTGAGAGATGGTCAGGGAGGAATAGAGATAAAGTGTTATTTTGAGTAGGTTCTGTTTGCCTACGACTCAACGTTAGTGAGAAAGGAAGATAATACGCCCTTACGATAGTGGAATTTTGGAGAATCCCACTGATCAATTCATAGGTTGAATGTATACCTATATGAGCATATTTGTAGGTAGCGTGAGACTCCCTATATGAACTGTACATAAGGTTTAGGTTCTTGGATGCCTATTAAGAACTTATGTGTACTTTGAGGTGTGGTTCGAGGAGACATTTCGAACATTTAGCCCTTAACGCGTGATATGAGGACATTCTATTGGGGTATGCCATTTTAGAATATAAGAAGTGTGAAATATATGGCTCACAAATTGTCTACTCATGTGCGATGAGATATGTATACTTATATTGTGCTCGAAGTGTGATTCCGAGGAAATATAACCAATCACTATTGGTGATCAAGGTGGGATTCCGAGCAAATAACCCCAAAAGTGTTATAAAAGGGGGGTGATTATAAAATAGATGTTGATAGTTTATGTTACGTGTAAGATATATATACCTATTGATTTTCCTACTTATAAGCAATAGTAAGTGTGTTTAATCTCTGTATTGGGGTAGATGATGTTCCGGACCAATACATGAGGGATCGATTTGGGGTCGATGATGTTTCCGAACCGAATCGATGATAAATATTGGTATCGATGGGAGGTCTGAACCAACATATGTATTACATTTACCTTGGGGTCGAGGATTTCCTATCCAATGTAAATGACAGGATGATGGGGGCCGATGATTTTGCTGGACCAATTCTCCTTATAGTATATATTGTGTGTGAAATATATATATATATATTATAATTTTCTACTTATGAGTGATAGTAGACACATAGATGTTATATCTAGAGTAATACATCAAAAGGGTAAATTAAGTGAGACTTAATTATGATATAGGCGGCATGGGTAACATGTAATAAGAGTTTATAATGAAGCAAGACGTGTACTTGGGGCGACCGTTAGGATGATATGATTTGATTTTGGGTATTAGAGGATGCAATGACGTTTAAGGTCCTTAGTCTTAATACCAGCCTTATCCTAATTTCGAGGACGAAATTCCTTTGTAAGGGGGGAAGTATGTAATACCCCGTATTTCTGAATATTCTAAATAGTCTATTTAATTAAATTGGAGAATTAAATGAGAAAATACGTCTTAATTTAAATTACGTAAGAGTAGTAATTTATGGAGTTTTATTTAAAATTGTAATCTTGGAATATTAATCGAGAGATAGATACCTGTTTATATTGCCTCATTATATTTACTTAGTGCGAGTGGTAAATAGTTACTTAATTCGTGTAGACCGTGTTGGGGTGAGAATGAGTAATATTTTTAAGTGACTCAAATGACAATTTAGAGGTCACAGATGAGTCCGGAAGGGTCAAATTAGTCAAAAGAGTATTCCCGGGGGTACTAGTTGAGTCCTGGGGTAATTTTGGACTAAACCGAGATCGTTCGGGGGAGTTTTGGTCTTTTAACATGAGAGGGTATGGAGACCTACGAAATTGAGAGCTTTATATCAGCCGTATGATAGAGGGGTTAGGGCTATAAAACATATGAAAACACACCATAGACATTAGAGATAAGAGAGAAACCATTCTCAAGGCAAAAGGAAGAATTGGGAAGGATTCAAAGGAGATTTTCACTATCAACTTGTTGGGGAAGAAGGGTTGAAGGATGAAGATCATCAATCATCAACAACAACCACGAAATCAGACCCTACTGATCATAAGGCAAGTTTTTTATTGCAAAAAACTTATAAAGTTATAATACCCATGTGTAGGGTTTTTGAATAGTCTTGTTTAAATCAATATCGTGATAGGAGAATGATGACATTTATACATATTGGGATAGGAATCTCTTGTAGAATGATTTAACTTATGTAGAGGATTAATATTCAGATTAGACTTGATGATTTTTCGGAATAAAATCTGGATTTTGAATGAAAATATGGGAAGAACACCATAACTAGGGTTTCAAGAAATTCTGTGTTTTAATTAACTTTTTCTTTAAAGGAATTGGAGTTTTGATGTATTTGACACGTTAGAAATCGTCCTAGTATATGTGAAAACATGTTAGGATCATTGGGTCGAAGTTTGGTTGACTATAATCGAGTTTTAAGATTTGTTAATGGAGGAAAAGCTTAACGAAGAAGACGAAATGCGTCTGTCCCTGTTCGATCGATCGATCAATCTCGAACTATCAATCTCGAACTATCGATCGATCGACTATGTCGATCGATCGAACCCAGCAGTCGATCGATCGATGCAAGCTATTTTTACCGAATTTTTCGTGTTTAAGTCTTCGTTGATTTTCGGGAATGAATGAGTATCCTAGGATTTACATTATACTTATATGGCAGGGAGAATCAAACCAGTAGGTATATTGTTGAGGTCCGATAAGGCCATTGGGTGTAGGGCTTGGATCACGGACTGATGAGAATAAATTCGATTTAGCAGAGTATCGGGGAATTCATAATTGAGTTACGAGGCGAAGTAAATTCAATTTAAGTAGTAAACTAGTAGGGTAAGTAATAACTACTGAAATTATATGTGAGGAGTAACTAGGACCCTTAAAGTTGCGTGAATACTCGAATAAATGCAATAGTGAAATAAATTGTAAATTAATGAGTACGGTGGATATAAGTAAAAATATATTTCGTACGTGCATGATTTGATGGGTCGAGTGTGTACTGAAACACCGTAAATATTTGACTTACTTGAGTATTTAGGCGTTTCAACTAATTTGGATCTTGTGTCAAAACATATTTTTTAGTTTGAGCCTTCTCCTTGGTACACCTTACGACGTTACTCGACGACTCAACATGGCTCGACTCTACTCAACGACATATCCAAGTAAAGGTATTCACGTATGTTGCACATTTGCACTTGACACATTAGGCACACAAGCATATTTCTTGATATATGTTTTTTAATTGTGTGTCTAATTAATTGTGAGCCTAAATTTGTTAAAAGTGTGATTACATTATTTTTTCTGAAAATAATTTTTTAAATAAAATTGGTGTAAGTTTTGTTTAAAATGAAACTCTTATGTTTAAAATCATTTTTGGAATTTGTTCATAAAAGTAATTTTTCATTTTGAAAAATATTTTTTTTGAAAACTGAATTACCTTTTGAACAATATATTTTGTTTAATTAAAAGTCATTGTTTCGGTCGTATATATATTATAAGACAATAGTTCTTTTAGTCTTAGCCTTAGGACTATTAGATTTAAAAATAGATTTCATCCTTTTGGAAATTACAGAGTAGTACCTGTTTGTTCTATGAGGAACCTTACCAACTTTTAGGCCTTTACATTATTTCGTCCTATTATACCATGTGATTTTAGATTTGCTATAGAATCATTTTTCTCATTAATAGCTTTGGGACTTTTAGATGCCTTTGTTGGCTTCGTCATTTAGTGAGAATTGATTTGTCAGAATACCTATTCTAATCAGATAATAGGCTAATACTTTTTAAGAAGCTTTAGTACCATTAGGCATTTAAGAGCCTATGCCTAGCTGTCTTTCATTCGTCTCATAGCTGTTTCGGCCATACCTGTTGGTTGTTTTCGTTTTATCTTTTAGCCTTAAGAAAATCAAGGTTTCGTCATTTTGTGACTATAGAATAGTTCGATTAATTTAGGTTTATTTTTTAAAACCTTTCTTAAAGATCTTAGAACTCCTATTGTGTTCGTTTTTTTCTCCAGCTATATTTCGTCAAATTATAGTGACTTGAACTTAAAGGTTCACTGTTTACGTTCCTAGCTGTCTTCGATTTGACTGATGAAGGTGTGCATTAGAAGAACCTTTGGTTGGTGTTGAATTTTTTTACGTTAGTATAGCTTACGAATTTACATCATAGGCCTTAGGATTTGACCGAATAGGACTTTAACTGGTCAGTACCTATTTTGACCGTTGGTTTATGAGAAAGTGGTTTTGGTGACCTTGCCAACTGACGTACTGTGAGAAGTTTATACAGATTTATTGGATCTGAGATTGAGTGTTCTGTTTGCATGCCAACTATCATTATTATATCCGTTGGAGAGAGTTCGTTAGAACTAAAACCCTATACTACTTTTGTTTATATCTTGTATGGTTTTAGGTTTTCAAGAGAATGGTTTTAGGTTCTTGAATCTTTTATAACCGACTGAGTTTGTTAAGTTGTTAAAATTTGTTAATCTGTTTTAACTCGAATTAATCATAACCCTTGATTAATTTCTTATAATCTGAACCCTTGATTTAAAAGTTTCTAGAATATTGTTTTCTCACCTATATAAACCTCATTGGAGAGTTTATTTGTGTTATCTATTCAAAATATATTTTCTAGAGTGAGAAACACAAGAGGGTTTAATATTTTTAGAGAGAAAAATATTGAGAATTAGAGAGAGATTGAGTATTATTTTACACACATTGTGTTCATTCTACTTCATCTTTATTCTATTTTTGTTTTGGATTCTCAATGATCTTACACATCATCTCATAAATTTAGAGATTGAAATATTGTGTTGTTGTGGAGAGAATTTAAGTGCTTTTATGCTGAAATAATTTTTTACAAAAACTAGAATTCCTTAGATTTTTAGATCCGAATTTTATTGAATATTTTTATGATCTAAATATTCTGATTTAGTGTTAGATGCTATATGATGTTTAAATCATAATTTCTCCGGATCTTGCATGTTTATTAAAAATCTTTTTAAAGATCTATTTTCTCATATTTGTGAAATAATTTGAAAAACACTTTCCTCATAAAATTCAAAATATATTTTTGAGAGATTGAGAACACAATTTTAAATGATTGAATAATCTTATTATGTGTTCATGATAAGTGTTGTATGTATTTCTTATAAAGAATGTTTATAAGATTTTTGATTGAAAATTTATTTTGTAAGTTTTTGTTGAAAACTTAATTGGTTGTTAATTGAAAATGAAGTTTTCTTAAGTTTTTATAGAAAACTTATTTTCTTGATTACAAATATATTTTTGTTAAGTTTTTGAAGAAAACTTATATGCTTGTGTTTAGAATTAATTTCTTGCATGTTTTGCATTTAGAACATATTCACTTGCACGTTTTGCACAACTAGAATGTTGTTGAGAGATCAGTTTTGACTGAGTTGGAATTTGCTAAACAAGAAGAACGGAGTTACGAAGTTGAGAGAACAACTAAAACAATCAGAACTGCAGAGAAGTTATAAGGATACCAAAGGGTACATTCCTAAACTTGTATAGGTCTGTTTGTGTGTTTAGTTTGTTATATAGCTTGTAACCGATAATTCTTTTTAGTGAAATTTTGGTTTACTCCGTAGAGGGAGTCGTTGATATTTTCCCGAGTTTGGTTTTTTACCACGTTAAAAAATCATACTTGTTATCTTCTTATCCTCATCTTATTCTTTGTATGATTTAGAATTAAAATTGTTACATGATTTAATTACTTGAATTGGAATAATTCTTCATATTTGATATATTGGATTGTAACGTAATAAATCAGATTTTATTAATTTAACTTTTAATTAAATAAGATTTAATTGATTTTAATTTTCGCATGTATTAAAATCTGATTAGTTAGATAATAAAGTTTTTCTTGATTTGATTAGATATATGTTATTAGAAAAACTTGCATGAAATCAGAGTATGTTTATGTGTGCGTATGGAGATTGTTTCGTGGGCGAATTTCAATTGGTATCAGATCGGGTCGCTCCGAATCAGATTTAACCGTCTGGAGTGTTGGTCCTTATTTCTTGATCATATGATTTCATGTTACAAATCTTATTGCTTTCTATATCCATATATGATGATGATTTTTTATATGTATGACCTCATGGTAGAAAACATGTTATTTAATTTATTCTAATTGTTCTCATTCTATTTCTTGAATTTCAAGAACCCCTATATGGTTTGTATGCTTAGCATAATATTTTTTATAACCATAGCATTTGTTATGGGGGAGAGACCTTATTTGTTGATTATCTAGAATATGCTGAATATGTTTAAATTATGTCTAATATGTTTTATTTTTATTTGAGAAGTCCCTAAAGACTAGATGAATGTGCTTTATTCATTTTCTACCCTATTTACATATTTTCCTGTCATAATCATGGTAATTATATGTCCTCTGAGATTTTAGGGTATGGATGTTTGCCAATGCAAAAAATACCTCTTAAAATCATGTTAATGTAGGAGTGGCACTTGATTAGAACCGTTAATATGTTTATTTTGGTAGTTAGCTATTCTTTTTTCTTCCTCATGTTATCATTTTTTATCCTTTGTCTATTTGAGACAAAATGGGGGAGAAGAGTACATCATTTTATTAGTCTTGATTCTTGAATTATATTCATGATATCTTGTTTTTAAAATGATTTATCAATTTCTATGATATCGTACACTTGTTCTTGTGAGTTTAGTTTTAATGTTTTATGCAGGAAATCACAAGTAGGTGTTAGGGTAAATTGATGTATAGTTGAGTATTGTAATTTTTACTTTAAAGGATTTTTTGTGGATTGGCTAGAATAGTAATTGTTGTATAGGACTTAGGTTATTATTTTTTTTTCCTAAGAGTACCATGATGTACTCGAAGAGTTTTGTCACGAATATCTAAAGGGGGAGATTGAAACACCCTAAATATTTTACTTACTTGAGTCTACATTATTTAGGCGTTTTTAACTAATTTGGATTTTGTGTCAAAACATATTTTTTAGTTACAGCCTTCTCCTTGGTACACCTTAGGACGTTACTCGACGACTCAACATACCTCGACTCTACTCAACGACATATCCGAGTAAAGGTATTCACGTATGTTGCACATTTTCACTTGACACATTAGGCACACATGCATATTTCTTGATCTATGTTTTTTAATTGTGTGTCTAATTAATTGTGAGCCTAAATTTGTTAAAAGTGTGATTACATTATTTTTTCTGAAAATAATTTTTTAAATAAAATTGGTGTAAGTTTTGTTTAAAATGAAACTCTTATGTTTAAAATCATTTTCGAAATTTGTTGATAAAAATAATTTTTCATTTTGAAAAATATTTTTTTTGAAAACTGAATTACCTTTTGAACAATATATTTTGTTTAATTAAAACTCATTGTTTCGGCCATATATATATTATAAGACAATAGTTCTTTTAGTCTTGACCTTAGGACTATTAGATTTAAAAATAGATTTCGTCCTTCTGGAAATTACAGAGTAGTACCTGTTTGTTCTATGAGGAACCTTACCAACTTTTAGGACTTTACACTATTTCGTCCTATTATACCATCTGATTTTAGATTTGCTACAGAATCATTTTTCTCATTAATAGCTTTGGGACTTTTAGATGTCTTTGTTGGTTTCGTCATTTAGTGAGAATTGATTTGTTAGAATACCTATTCTAATAAGATAATAGGCTAATACTTTGTAAGAAGCTTTAGTACCATTAGGCATTTAAGAGCCTATGCCTAGCTGTATTTCATTCGTCTCATAGCTATTTCGTCCATACCTGTTGTTTGTTTTCGTTTTATCTTTTAGCCTTAATATAATCAAGGTTTCGTCATTTTGTGACCATAGAATAGTTCCATTGATTTAGGTTTATTTTTTAAAACCTTTGTTAAAGATCTTCTAACTCCTATTGTGTCCGTGTTTTTCTCCAGCTATATTTCGTCAAATTATAGTGACTTGAACTTAAAGGTTCAGTGTTTACGTTCCTAGCTGTCTTCGATTTGACTGATGAAGGTGTGAATTAGAAGAACCTTTGGTTGGTGTTGAATTTTTTTACGTTAGTATAGCTTACAGATTTACATCATAGGCCTTAGGATTTGACCGAATAGGACTTTGACTGGTCAGTACCTATTTTGACCGTTGGTTTATGAGAAAGTGGTTTTGGTGACCTTGCCAACTGACGTACTGTGAGAAGTTTATACAGATTTATTGGATCTGAGATTGAGTGTTCTATTTGCATGCCAGCTGTCAATATTATATCTGTTGGAGAGAGTTTGTTAGAACTAAAACCCAATACTACTATTGTTTATATCTTGTATGGTTTTAGGTTTTCAAGAGAACGGTTTTAGGTTCTTGAATCTTTTATAACCGACTGAGTTTGTTAAGTTCTTAAAATTTGTTAATTTGTTTTAACTCGAATTAATCACAACCCTTGATTAATTTCTTTTAATCTGAACCCTTGATTTAAAAGTTTCTAGAATATTATTTTCCCACCTATATAAACCTCATTGGAGAGTTTATTTGTGTTAGCTATTCAAAATATATTTTCTAGAGTGAGAAACACAAGAGGGTTTAATATTTTTAGAGAGAAAAATATTGATAATTAGAGAGAGATTGAGTATTATTTTACACACATTGTGTTCATTCTACTTCATCTTTATTCTATTTTTGTTTTGGATTCTCAATGATCTTACACATCATCTCATAACTTTAGAGATTGAAATATTGTGTTGTTGTAGAGAGAATTTAAGTGCTTTTATGCTGAAATAATTTTTTACAAAAACTAGAATTCCTTAGATTTTTAGATCCGAATTTTATTGAATATTTTTATGATCTAAATATTCTGATTTTGTGTTAGATGCTATATGATGTTTAAATCAGAATTTCTCCGGATCTTGCATGTTTATTAAAAATCTTTTTAAAGATCCGTTTTCTCATTTTTGTGAAATAATTTGAAAAACACTTTCCTCATAAAATTGAAAATGTATTTTTGAGAGATTGAGAACACAATTTTAAATGATTGAATAATCTTGTTGTGTGTTCATGATAAGTGTTGTCTGTATTTCTTATAAAGAATGTTTATAAGATTTTTGATTGAAAATTTATTTTGTAAGTTTTTGTAGAAAACTTAATTGGTTGTTGATTGAAAATGAATTTTTCTTAAGTTTTTATAGAAAACTTATTTGCTTGATTACAAATATATTTTTGTTAAGTTTTTGAAGAAAACTTATGTGCTTGTGTTTAGAATTAAGTTCTTGCATGTTTTGCATTTAGAACATATACACTTACACGTTTTACACAACTAGAATGTTGTTGAGAGATCAGTTTTGCCTGAGCTGGAATTTGATAAATAAGAAGAACGGAGTTACGAAGTTGAGAGAACAACTACAACAACAGAACTGCAGAGAAGTTAGAAGCATACCAGAGGGTACATTCCTAAACTTGTATAGGTCTGTTTGTGTGTTTAGTTTGTTATATAGCTTGTAACTGATAATTCTTTTTAGTGAAATTTTGGTTTACTCCGTAGAGGGAGTCGTGGATATTTTTCCCGAGTTTGGGTTTTTACCACGTTAAAAAATCATACTTGTTATCTTCTTATCCTCATCTTATTCTTTGTATGATTTAGAATTAAAATTGTTACATGATTTAATTACTTGAATTGGAATAATTCTTCATATTTGATATATTGGATTGTAACGTAATAAATCAGATTTTATTAATTTAACTTTCAATTAAATCAGATTTAATTAATTTTAATTTTCGCATGTATTAAAATCTGATTAGTTAGATAATAAAGTTTTTCTTTATTTGATTAGATATATGTTATTAGAAAAAGTTGCATGAAATCAGAGTATGTTTATGTGTGCGTATGTAGATTATTTCATGGGCGCATCTCAAGAAATGTTTCCCTCTTCTCTCGAGGAGAGAAAATTTCATGTACCTACTAAATTATATAAAAGTTTGGGTTAAGAGAATTTTACCTATATTAATTATGTTAGGGTCGATGAGACATTCCGACCTACATAAAGTTATTATATGTTTGGTGTCGATGAGAAATGCCGAACCAAACCTTGAACTGGTGTCGCGATGAAAGAGTCCCGAACCAGAATATGTGTATATATATATTTTTTTAAAATAGTTGGGGTCGATGGATAATTCCGAACCAACTCTCACTTGGGGTCGATGAATCATTCCGAACCAAGAGATCTTTATTTGTGTATATAAAAAATTGGGGTCGATGTATCATTCCGAACCAATTCTTACTTGGGGTCGATGAATCATTCCGAACTAAGAGTCCTTTACGTGTATAAAAAGGGCAAAATAGTAATGACTGATATTTAGTATATATTGTGTGTGAAATATATAGTTGATGATATTCTACTTCTGTGTATTAGTAGATTGATATATATTATGTATTTAAAGATACATACTGAACTGGTAAGTTAAGTAGTGAAACTTAATTACGAAATGCACCTTTAGATAGAGAAAATCTATTTAGTAATTTAAGTAGCGAAACTTAATTACACAAGTGGGAAGACAACAATTGTGAGAATTGTAGTAATTTTAGTAGTGAAACTAAATGAGAAGTCTTGAAAAATAACATTGATGAAATGTTACTTGAGAATTAATTAACATACGCGGGATGTTAGTGGAATGGTTGTACCGTATGGGCGTTACTGGAACTTAGGTACAGATAAGTTCAGTTGACTACTTTGGTTTTAATTAGCTTGGGAGGTATGGCTAGATAAATTAAGTGTAGAACGTTGGGTGTGCACAAAAGATGAGGGGTGAGTAAACTCAAGAGAGTGTACGAGAACCTAACATGTGTAATCAATAACTACATTTTATATTGTGATAAACGCTTGTTAAATATTTTCAAAATGTTTTGAGACTAACTCTTGCTATAAAATATTTTCAAAACCTTTTAGGTATCCAGCCATAGGAACGTGATGTATGATGATTCCATTCCAGGGACTCAAAGCTTTAGTATGGTGGATGCTTACAGGATTTTGATTAGACGATATCTCTCATTCAGATCTAGTGTAGGATCTCTCACTATTCTTGGTATGGACTTGTGGTCCGGTATTAGTCTCAGATGTTTAGTTTCTGATTAGTGGATTGTTCTTGTTCTATTATTGTTTGGGAATTTTTAGCCGATGGTTTATTCGGTATTACTCTTATTCTTTTGCACTTACACTTTGTTGATTGGGTTATAATATATGATTATTTTGTTTCCGCATGGTTTGTTTATGTATTTTAAGATAGATAAAATTTGGCACCGGTTTAATTTTACTTAGGGGATTAGTAATTAAAAAGTTATCGATAGTGATGCTAAGAATGAACCATTTGAGAAACCTGTTTTAATTTAATAAAGGCCTGATCACCCGATGTTTAATTAGGCGGGGTGTCACAGTCCAATGAATTTATGATCTGCTAAAGTTTTCTGAGACAAATTTTCTTTTCCAAAAAGATAATTTTTTGGAATGTCTTTGAAGAAACCCCTAATCATTAATATCCATTAATCTTGAATAATAACATAGTAAAATGTTCAATAATGTTATTAGCTTCTTTCTGACGGTCTTCTGAAATTAGAAGATTATTATGACCAAACGTTATAACAATCTTTGTCTTAAAGATCTTTTTTTGATAACAAAAATTATTAGTTGGTCTAATTTTGGAGGATTGTCCAAGAGTCTGAGAATATTCTTGGGCCTAAGGTCTAGGAGTAGCAGTACAACTAAGTTGAGTAACTGCAAGTCTTTGAGTTCCCATAAATCTGGCAACAACTACCAAATTCTCCTTGAATTCTACCCATAATCTATTCTTTATATTCCATGATAGGGCATCTATAAGAGTATTTTCATCACCTGAAAATTATCGTCTAAATTTGATCAAGTCTGTGTATCTTTGGTCTGGTCTATATTGGGTAAAATACATCTTCCCAATGAGTCTATTATGGGAAACAATTTCATGTTTAGATTTTCTAGGAGGAATTAGAACATCATCAAAGTTCTCCAAGATTTGTATTTCTTGAGAGTCTTGAATATGAGTCTGTATTTGCATTGCACCAACATTTGGTCTTACGCGTTTAAGATAGTCTGCATCGTCTTCTTTTTTTAGTTTATTTGTTCCTGAGGAACTCATTGCATCTAAGTCTTATGTTTGCAACATAAAACATGAAATCATATTAGTGTTAGAAAACATTTGTTCTCTTGATATAATGTCTGGGATGGTATTTTTACTTCCCTTAATATGTATAACAGAGAAGTCATAACCATTAGGCAATTTTTTCCATCTAATAAGTCTATTAGTCCTTGATTTGGACAAATCTATGTCTCTGATTTTTACTGCATAAGAAGCGTCAGTATAAACAGTAAAATGTGTAGGTCTAAGAAAAAGCATATATTTTTCTATAGCCCTTACTATTACTAATACTTCTTTTTCATGGGTTGTATATCTTATTTCTGGATTCATAAATATTCCATAACTATATCTACAAAGCTTCTTCTTGTTAGTCTTATGATCAATGGAAAAATAGACTGCTCCCTATAATTTATCAGATGCATCTATTTATATTATGGATTGATCTTCAACATTAGTCAGTTCAAGTAAAGGGATAATCTTGACTGCTTCCTTAATCCGTCTAATAACTTCAAAATTATCTTTAGTCCAATTAAAAGGGCTAGTCATTTCTATTCCTTTTAATTTAGAAGTTAGACTTTGTCTTTTTGAAGGAAGGTCTTTAATAAAGTCTGTAGCAGAATTAAACAATCCTAAAAATGATTGTAATTGTTTTCTACCTTTAAGTTGGTCTGGGAACTGAAGAATATTTTTGGTTATGTGTTCTACTCAGGATATTTTTCCTTTATTAATATGCATTCCCACAAAATCTATTTCAGCCTGAAACAATTGCATTTTCCTTTAGAAATAATAATACTATGTTTATCGAATTCTAAATAATCTTCTTAAGATGGTCTACTTGTTCTTTCTCAGCCTTGCTAGCTACAAGAATATCATCTATGTAAACAATACCAAATCCCCAATAAGGTCTAAATATATTATCCATTATTCTTTGGAATACTTGAGGAGCATTCAAGTATCCAAATGTCATAACTAACCATTCATATTTTCATTGTGGCACACTAAAGGCTGTCCAAGTAATATTGTCTGGGTGCATCTTAATTTTCCAGAAGTCTGACTTACAATCAAAATTGTTGAATATAATTTCGTCTTCAATAAAATTGATTAGATTATTCTTATCTAGTATCTTATAAGAATCAAATTCACAGTTGTTATTTAGTTGTCTATAATCTATGACCTACGTCTTTTTCCTCTTTTTCGTTCAGATTCATTTTGAACATAGAAGACAAGGCTATTGTGTCTACTTTTTCTTTATTTAATAATGCCTAGCTTAAGCATTTCATCTATGCCTTTCCTAAATTCTTCTCTGTCTTCTTGTGAATATCCTTTTTTATAGGTTCCACCATTAATAGTGGCATCTGGGTTAATAGGGATAATTTCATAATAACTTTAGTTTTTATCCCACTTAGCAATGGGATTTTCTCCTAAAGTAGGCTCTGTTAATTGCCTAATATTTTCTTTTTATACTTCTATATCCACCTTCTTTTTTTTTGGATATAGCTTGGACCTTTAATAAGGTTTGTTGGGCTTCATCTAAAATGTCTTGTTGTATAAGCGCTATTTTCTTATAGCACTTTTGGCCTGGACACTTACATTATTTTTTTGTAAAGGTTTGATTATTTCTAGGGCTTCTTGTTGGTTTCTAGGTCTAGGTCAACCATGCTCAACTGAAGAACTCTGATTTTTATTAGTCTATAATTGGGTTTGACCTGCATAAGGTTAAAGACTGTCTTGTAATCTAGTAAAGGGTTAGTAATATTAAGCTCCTCTTTGTCATTAAGTAATATCTTATCATTACATTGATTATAAATGATGATATTTACTAATAAAGTCTTCTCCTAAAATGATGTTTCCTGTGAAACTAGGACGATAATCCATTATCCAAAATTGATGATTAACAGTTTTGTTAGTTTGATTTCCTAATTTAAAGTAAATAGTAATAGTCTGAAAACGTAAGGTAAATGGTTCTCCATTAGCTACCTTACCATGTATCTCTTGATTACTATTTAGAAAATAATTTTCAGGAAAGCCATTAGCCTTACAAATACTCTGTGAGCATCCTGTATCTATTAATCTTTATGTTGTATGAATAACTCTACAAAACAAGCATGTGGTTTAGTAGATATTCCTAAAATGTTCTTTTCTAGAATAGATATTCCTTTTTGAGGTTTATTTATAAGTTCAAATGGTGTTAGGTCTTTTGAACTACTATCAGAGCGGTTATCTTCTAAATTATAGGAAATTCCCTTTCCTTTTATGTCTTCATTTTCTTGTAATCTTTTGGCTATATTGATATGATCATATATATCCTCGGCCAGGCCGAGGGTTCCCTCTAATAAGACGAGTCCAAGATTGTCCCACCATCCGAGGGGCCGACCCTCCAAGGGGTCGACCCTTCATCAGGCTCCAGACGACCCCTCAGGGGGCCGACCCTTCATCAAGCTCCAGACGACCTTTAAAGGGGCCGACCCTCCATCAGGCCCAGCCAACCCTTCAAGGGGCCGACCCTCCATCAGGCTCAGACGACCCTCCGAGGGTACGGCAGTACGAGGCCCAAATTGGGCCAGACTCACTACCGTAAGGAACTTTGCCCTCGACCTCATATCATAGGCCGAGGGTGACATCATCACAGCGTGTGTCTTGGGAGACGCGTGGAACAGTGCGCGTGAGGCTCACATGGCACGTGGAAGACCGTTATAACAAAATCACACCCTCACGTGAGGGAATATTATGTCATCATTTGGCATCTACAGGTGTCAATAGGAGACTGGCTAGATGATCATTCACATACACCATGCATACTTGGGGGGTACACTACACCCCCCAAGACCTATATATAGTTATCACCTACAACCTAACAGGGGAGAATCGATCGATAATTGTAACCCTAGAAAAAACTCTGCTGATACACACAGTAGAGAGAGAAAGTGAGCTTATGTGCACTGTATCCAAGGCCATTAGTGCCCATACTTAGTGGATCACACACTCACAGTGGATGAAGGCCAAATTGGCTGAACCACTATACATCATTGTCTTGTTCCTCTTATACTCATCTCCTTCTACACACTTACTGATAACTAGAACTTTTGTGTGTGGTCGTTGTTGTTGAAAGCCAAGTTAGTCAAAACCTCAAATACCTACAAATAATAATAAACTCAAGTGTAGAGGTAAGTAAGGGTATCAATCCACTTTCTAGGGAGTAAAGCAAATGGAACAAATTCAAATGTAATTCACTATTTATTTTCTTTTTGTGCTTTTTCACTTTTTCTAATTTTTTTAGCTTTTTCAATATTAAAACAAAAGGGTGAGGTGATATCTAAACTAAACTAAACTAAATGAAAATAACTAACTAGAAATTTACTAAAATGAAAAAGAAAGTCTAACACTAAAAATAAGAGATAAAGTGAGGAAAATAATAGTGAGGACAATCAAGGAGTGGGGTTATGCCATAATTTCTATTTAATCTATTTAATAAATTTATTCGAACTAAACTTCCCAAATTAATATTGAAATTACAAATCAACTCTCGTTGCAAATGTAATTTCAATAATAATCTTTTAGAGAATTAAATTTACAATCCTACAACTCACAAAACATAGATCTAAACATCATCTAACAAATCACCCGCTAGGATCGATTTACTAAATTAGTTTAGATTATAAAAATATGATTAGAGTTGAAATTCAAAGAAATAATTTCACATTTTAGAAAAACCTATCTCTAGTTCGATTCTAAGATGTAAATAAAGACTAGAATCTGGATTTTCTCTTGAAAATCATTTACCCTCTCTTGAGGCGTAAATTAAAAGTAAGAATGTAAAATTAATCATCAAAGGGACTTTTAATTTAATTAAACTATTTAAATCATGATTAACATCAAAATAATGGATCTCCCCACCCCTTGAATGGGGATTTAGCCTAACATGATATGAAATATGACAAATTAATAATCAAGGCTATTAAAATAAAAGAGAAGAGAATAGAACAAGCAAACCAAATCTCTTTGAGAAAGTTGAACTCTAGTCTTCCAATTTGAAGCATACACCTCTCAATTTGAATGATCAACAAATACACATGAAGCACTAACACACAAATTGATTCTCACTAGAATTTCTTTCACTCAATTTAAATTGAAAAGAAGAAAATAAAAATAAAAAAAAAACTAATTCTAATCTACTATTTATTTCTAACCCTAAAATTTCTCTCTACAATTTTCTCTCTCTAATCTAGAATGCCCTACAAATGAGGTCTTCATCTTCTTTTTATATGCAATGGAGCAAATGGGCATAATTGGAAATTGGCTAGAGGTGCATGTGTTTTGGGTGAGGTCACATGTGCATGGGGGTGTGAGGTGAGGGAATAATTGGAAAAAAATCTGATTTCTTGTTGAGGGTAATTTGGGAAAATGGGGTTAAGTGGTTGTTGGGGGGTAAAATGGGTATTGGGACCTAAATGGGTATTAGGCACATGGGGAATTGGTTTGGCTTGGTTTGGTATTTGGAGAAATGATAGATCACGTTTTGGCAATTGGAGAAATGAATGACATAGGAAATGGGTATTTGGGTCTTGGTTTGGAATGGATGGGTTGTAATGGACTCGGGTTGAGGGAGAGGTAGGGTGGGTTTCGTGAAATGGGTCGCTGTCGGAGCAGGAGCTATAAGGAAGGTTTTGTAGGGAGAGAGAGGTGGTCACCTTGGGTGGATGGTCACGCTGCCGGAGTGGCATGGACGAGAGAGAGGGGATCAGTTCCGGCGGGAGCTGGGCAGGGACTGACAGCGGCGTCGGCGGCGGGGGTAGAGGCTTGTGTCGCCTTGGGTGCTGGCCGATTTTGATGAGAGAAAGAGATGGGTGAGTTGGGTATTAATGGTGGTTGGAGGTTTAGGAGAGATGAGAGAGAGTGGTGAGAGGTTGAAGAAGATGATGGGGTAATGTGGTGTGGTGAGGGTGTAAGGTGTATGATGAGGAGGAGGGTGTAGGATTAGGTGTAGGATTAGTGTATGATAATGGTGATGTGTGTGTTTAATTTGGACCTTAAAATAACACTAACTAAAATAAAATTAATAAAAATAAACTAGAAACCTAAAAATAAAATTATATTCTAAAAATAAAATAAAGAATCAAATAAAAATAAAACAAAAATCCTAAAATATAAAATCTAATAAACTAAACTAAACTATTAAAATTAATCCTAATAAAATAGAATAAAATAAAACTAAAAAATCAATAAAAATCAAAATAAAATAAAACTAATCCTAATAAAATAAAATAAAACTAAAAATAATCAAAATCAAAATAAAATAAAATTATATTAATAAAAATAAAATAGAAAAATAGAAAATAAAATCTAAAAATTCTAAAATAAATCCTAAAAATAGAAAAGACTCAAACTAAAAATCTAAAAAATAATAAAATGACACAAATAAAACACACACAGGCTTGGGGTAAGTTTGGGCTAAGTTTAGGGTAAGCTAGGGTACGGGAATTTGGTATTTAGCTCCGTAAAATGCACAATTGCCTTGAAATACGCGTTTGAACACCGCAACGTACATTAAACCTGCAGATTAAACAATTAAGCGCATAAGACCCGTATTGTCGAGAATTAGCAACTAAAATACATCTATTTGGGGTATAAATTGTACAGTTTTGGGTGCTTATCACACCACCCCTAAACAGAGCGTTCCTAGTCCTCCAGCAATAAAATAGAGAGAAAGAGAAAGATAAGAAACCAAAAGTGTACCACTTTCGCGGGCACTTGCGATTGCACTTAGCATGTGCAACAAGCCTTTAAACCTATAGGTTGCCCTACAGGACGAGTTGTGTCTCGTAAGGGTTGCAGGGAATATACCCACAAAATTCTTATTTTGCAAAAATTTATTGAAGGGCAGTCAATCTCTTATTAGATGTAGAATAATTGCACAATCCATCACATGAGAAATATTTGAGAAATACAAGCTAGAATGCATAAAAGGTTTAAGCTAAGTAAATACGCAAGGCACATCCTTCCTAAAACTCAACGTGTGTAGTGTGAATCAGTCAAAACGGGTCGAGTATCACAAGAGTAATTCCTAGATTGCCTTGTCGAAATCAACGCTTCAACTTCAAATCTCACGGATATATCTCTCTCAAATGAACTCTCGAGATATGGGTCAGTGTATCGCTCTTGTGTGTGAGGAGGTGAGTAAATGTAAGCAAGTTCAAACGTCTCACACACATATATGAAAGAACGAACAATAAGAAAGAAAAATTGATATCATGAAAGAATGATAATTATTATAGTGAGAACGTCGAGTTATTCACCACGTTGACTTTCATTTGCCCGAACACCTAGGGGAATATATGGATGATTATGGGTGAGGGGAAATGAGATGGAAAGGATGTATGAGGTGAAGTCTGTTATGATGGTGATGGATGAATGTATGATATATGAATGAATATGAAAGAAGAGTGTTCTATACTTGAAGAACAAAATGTCTTTATTTTACAACTAACTACAAACTCTCTTTTTCTTTTCTTTTCTCTCTTTTTTTTTCGATTTTTCTTTTCTTTTTCTTTTTTCTTTTCTTCTATTTTTGCTATTTTTATGTTTCTCTCTTTTTTTTTTCTTTTTTTTTTCTTTTTCTCTCACTTTTCAAACTAACAATGAAGACATTTACATTTGAAATCACACTCTTTTATTTGAAATGATGATGGATGATATAAATGGAGGTGATAGGTGGGTGTGTGGGGAAATATGTTGAAATTTGGAAGAACATGGGAATATAATGGGTGAAGTGAATGGAAATATGATATGGGGGAAAGTGGTAGGTGTATGGATGAAAATCCAGTATTCGGGACAAATTTCAAGACATGTGTTTCTTACAACTCGAAAAAAATGTCATTCTCAGTGATCAACCAAAATTTTATGAAAGAAAATGAGATCATACAACAATTAAGTGCGGACCCAAAGAAAGTTGAATCAACTTGTGACTCGGAGATTGTGTAAGACACTCTGAAAGGGTGAAAGGCACAAATCTCACGGGCTAAAGTCTTTACTAGTGATCCTTAAGGTTCTCTTTAGAATTGTAGTACTCTTCAACTCTAAACCGTAGTGACATGATAAGTGCGCAAATTTTGTTGAGTCTAGGAATTCATAGTGTAAAATGCCTTGTTATGTATTACATAAGCTATTAGAAAAAATATTCTCTAGCTTGATTCCTAGACTTTTGAAAGATGGATGATTGAGAATTCACATCAACGAATGAGATGAAAGAAACTGCACAAAATTTTAAAAATCAGGTTTAAAAATCCATTTTTTTTTCTTTCAAAAGAGGTACGATTTTGATAAAATTCCCCACCCCCAAACAAAAAGGAACATCGTCCTCGATGTTAAGTAAAATAATTTTTAAAATTGAGAGCATAAGGTAGGAAAGAGATTACCAGAATGAACCGCTAATGAAGTGGACATGTGAATCCAAGAATAAACCTGAGTAAAAGATGTACGAGTCTATAAGCATGATAAAGCATAGGGTGATGTGAAACACCACCCCCAAACAGGATGAGACTAGTACAAGAAACACGGGCTGCCTCCCGGTAGCGCTAAGTTTAACGTCTTCAGCCAGACCGATGGAATCTCACCCTAAGGATAGGATCTATGATGGCGCGGGGTGGCATAAAAATTGGGTGATGATAATCACCCCCAAACAAGACTGAAGCGTCAGTCTTGCTGGATCAGGGCTATATGGGTCAATGCACTTGTATGGCGAAGTGCATCACACGATGCCAAGCATTGGTGGACCAAGGGAGGGTGGGAATTAAGGTAAGGGTGAAGTGGCATCTGTCACGGGCCTTGTTGAGCGTAAAGGTGAGGGCGACTAGGGCCCTATAAGCATAGTGCTCCAATTGGTGAGGGAGGCAATATGGTTTGGTAAGTGGAATGGGATGTGGCTCATATAAATGACACGACCGTTCTATGAATGGGCGATGATAATGGTCGCGCCGTGACACACCAGGGAGCTGTCGATGGGAAAAGTCAACACCACAAGGAAGTGGTATGCATGGAGGAACAAGCTCGGTGTCACGATGGAGAGTAGCACCAAAAATACTCTCGTAGATGGTGGATGGTTTTAGGTGAGGATCTACAACTGTAGATGGAAACTGGAAATGTGCAAAATCAAGATCCAAACCAGGTGGTGGGGTAGAAGATATAATGGGTGGATCGGGTGGGATAAACGGTGGAGGAAGATGATCCAACTCAAGCGTGGGAGACACACACTCATTGGGAGGAGTAAAGGAATACTCACAAGGGAGTGTGGTTTCTAAAGATGGAGTTGTCAACTTCTCCACAAGAGTAGCATCGGTAAATGGGGTGGGTGGGTAAGACGAGGCACCAAGATCGGAGATAGAGGAATTGATAGAAATATCGGGCTCAACGGGAGCCATGCATGGAGGGACATCATCCATATCCGAATAGTTAGGAACTATCACGGATTCTATCTCGGGAAAATGGTGAGCACTCGTAGCCGGATCTAACCTAGGATAAATTGGTTCCTTGGGAACACAAGGGTGAAGCTCGATAGGTATAGACTCAGGCATTTTTTTGGATGTTACGGGAGTGGAAAGGTGAATGGGAACCGCAATGATGGGTTCATAAGGACAGGGTGGGGTTGGATCAGGCTCACTAATGAAAGGTAAGTCAACACAATTGTCGACTTGGGACCCGGACCATGGAATGGTCTCAACTTCAAGATTCTCGGGGTGGTAGGGTTGGTCACACTCAAATTCTGTGTCACAAGGGGACACATCATCGTCACACTCGGTGGCAACGACGGGTGGGGTCATGGGAATATTCGACTCTCGCGCACACACCAATTCATTTAACCTTTGTTCAAGCCTTTGGAGAGCTTGAGTTTGAATGGCTTGCTCTTGCTCAAGTATGAACTTTTGCAAGAGGGTTTCGAGAGTGGATGTGGATGAAGGTGTTGGTGGAATGATGGGTGGTGGTGGTGGGTGAGGTGGACACAACGCGCTACTATCATGAGTATACGGAGAATACTCAAAGGAAGTGGGTGGGGTGGGGCCAAGTTCATCATACACAAAAGGACCGCTTTCGTGATGGACAAATGGTTGATGCGTATGGGGTGCGTAGTGAGAAAACTGATCGTGACTGGGTGCACAAGGTTGCCATGACGATTGTTGGAACGTGTGAGGATCCACAACATCGGGTTGGGATACATATTGCGTGGAAGGGTGATCAGGCCTCCACGAATAGCTCGGGGACTCACACAACTCGGGATTAGGTATAGCAGGGTAGTAGGCCGAGGTGGGTTCCGAAAAAGTGTCATATGGATACACATGTTCCATGGTGGGTTTGTACGCATATGACAAGTATGGACACACATGGGACATGTGATCGGCATTAGAACAGTGGGTGCACAACAAAGGAGGAGGCACGGTGACACTTGACACCGAGGTTGATGGAATAGGTGGTGCATGCATGGATGGGTCAAGAGTACCAACGGTACTCGTGAGAGAGCTGAAATCATGAAGAATATCATAAAGAGATCGCTCGGGATTACTCTCACACGTGTCACGTGTCAATGAAAAATGACCAAAGAAGTCCCTTAAAGGACGTTCTTCGGCCATGAGGGGGAAAATATTTTTTTTTTGATTTTTTTTTTGATTTTTTCTAAAAAGGAAAGAAATAAAATATTTTTGGATTTTTTCTAAAAAGGAAAGAAAGAAAATATTTTTGAATTTTTTCTAAAATGAAAGAAAGAAAATATTTTTGGATTTTTTGTGAAAAATAAAGGAAGAAAAATATTTTTGGATTTTTTTGAAAAATAAAGGAAGAAAAATATTTTTGGATTTTTTTTTTGTTTTTTTTTTTGAAAGAAAAGGTTGGGAAAAAAAAATGGACTCTTTGAATTGGACGGACTAACTAAAATCGACTACCGAAAAATGGAATTGGACACACACACAAGTCAAGAAAAATTCCTAACTAGCACATAGCCAATTTTTATCTTTAGATTTAGCGAAAGGGTAGTCCAATTTTAATTAAGTCCGTGGGCGATAAAAATCACGAAAATATTTTAGTGATCGACTTTGCAAAATGTTCTCCTAGTGGGCTACCTAGTTGATTTATTTTAAATTTAGTGATGGCTAGGGTAGCACACAATGGTAAGCGAGTGAGTCGGGTGATGAAATCCCTTCTCGTGAGTGACCGGGTGTAGGTCTTAGTTAATTAATTCGTCACACCATTCGAAAATAAATGCGAGAATAAAATCAAATAAGAGCACACAAGAGCACACAAAAGAATTGACTCGCTAACAGGAGAGGCGCGAGGGTTTAAGAAATGTACCTCCCACGGTTTTTAGGCCGTCGGGTGCCGAAAAATTTGAGTCGACCGGGGGGAGATCACGCCTATCTCAGTCGTCCCCGGGAGTCCTACCGACCCAAGGTAGAGAGGCTTCTAAATCCTCGCCTTTGGACGCCCTCTCTCTACCTTGTCCGGTTTCCCTATCACGTTTGGCTTCAATTATTACAAATTTAAATGAAAAATAAATGGTGTCCTATGAACCGCAATACAAGCCAAGATAATAAAAATTCCTAATACAATCCTTCTAAAAATATAAAAAATGTTATAAAAATAAATAAATAAATAATAAAGTGCAAAAAATAAATGAACTACAATATGAAATCCGCTCCGAGCTTCACAATCCCAAGAACGGCAACGGCGCCATTTGATAACTAGAACTTTTGTGTGTGGTCGTTGTTGTTGAAAGTCATGTTAGTCAAAACCTCAAATACCTACAAATAATAATAAACTCAAGTGTAGAGGTAAGTAAGGGTATCAATCCACTTTCTAGGGAGTAAAGCAAATGGAACAAATTCAAATGTAATTCACTATTTATTTTCTTTTTGTGCTTTTTCACTTTTTCTAATTTTTTTAGCTTTTTCAATATTAAAACAAAAGGGTGAGGTGATATCTAAACTAAACTAAACTAAATGAAAATAACTAACTAGAAATTTACTAAAATGAAAAATAAAGTCTAACACTAAAAATAAGAGATAAAGTGAGGAAAATAATAGTGAGGACAATCAAGGAGTGGGGTTATGCCATAATTTCTATTTAATCTATTTAATAAATTTATTCAAACTAAACATCCCAAATTAATATTGAAATTACAAATCAACTCTCGTTGCAAATGTAATTTCAATAATAATCTTTTAGAGAATTAAATTTACAATCCTACAACTCACAAAACGTAGATCTAAACATCATCTAACAAATCACCCGCTAGGATCGATTTACTAAATTAGCTTAGATTATAAAAATATGATTAGAGTTGAAATTCAAAGAAATAATTTCACATTTTAGAAAAACCTATCTCTAGTTCGATTCTAAGATGGAAATTAAGACTAGAATCTCGATTTTCTCTCGAAAATCATTTACCCTTTCTCGAGGCGTAAATTAAAAGTAAGATTGTAAACTTAATCATCAAAGGGACTTTTAATTTAATTAAACTATTTAAATCATGATTAACATCAAAATAATGGATCTCCCCACCCCTTGAATGGGGATTTAGCCTAACATGATATGAAATATGACAAATTAATAATCAAGGCTATTAAAATAAAAGAGAAGAGAATAGAACAAGCAAACCAAATCTCTTTGAGAAAGTTGAACTCTAGTCTTCCAATTTGAAGCATACACCTCTCAATTTGAATGATCAACAAATACACATGAAGCACTAACACACAAATTGATTCTCACTAGAATTTCTTTCACTCAATTTAAATTGAAAAGAAGAAAATAAAAATAAAAATAAAAACTAATTCTAATCTACTATTTATTTCTAACCCTAAAATTTCTCTCTACAATTTCCTCTCTCTAATCTAGAATGCCCTACAAATGAGGTCTTCATCTTCTTTTTATATGCAATGGAGCAAATGGGCATAATTGGAAATTGGCTAGAGGTGCATGTGTTTTGGGTGAGGTCACATGTGCATGGGGGTGTGAGGTGAGGGAATAATTGGAAAAAATCTGATTTGTTGTTGAGGGTAATTTGGGAAAATGGGGTTAAGTGGTTGTTGGGGGGTAAAATGGGTATTGGGACCTAAATGGGTATTAGGCACATGGGGATTTGGTTTGGCTTGGTTTGGTATTTGGAGAAATGACAGATCACGTTTTGGCAATTGGAGAAATGAATGACATGGGAAATGGGTATTTGGGTCTTGGTTTGGAATGGATGGGTTGTAATGGACTCGGGTTGAGAGAGAGGTCGGGTGGGTTTCGTGAAATGGGTCATTGCAGGAGCAGGAGCTATAAGGAAGGTTTTGCAGGGAGAGAGAGGTGGTCGCCTTGGGTGGATGGTCACGCTGCCGGAGTGGCAGGGACGAGAGAGAGGGGATCAGTTCTGGCGGGAGCTGGGCAGGGACTAACAGCGGCGTCGGCGGCGGGGGTAGAGGCTTGTGTCGCCTTGGGTGCTGGCCGATTTTGATGAGAGAAAGAGATGGGTGAGTTGGGTATTAATGGTGGTTGGAGGTTTAGGAGAGATGAGAGAGAGTGGTGAGAGGTTGAAGAAGATGATGGGGTAATGTGGTGTGGTGAGGGTGTAAGGTGTATGGTGAGGATGAGGGTGTAGGATTAGGTGTAGGATAAGTGTATGATAATGGTGATGTGTGTGTTTAATTTGGACCTTAAAATAACACTAACTAAAATAAAATTAATAAAAATAAACTAGAAACCTAAAAATAAAATTATATTCTAAAAATAAAATAAAGAATCAAATAAAAATAAAACAAAAATCCTAAAATATAAAATCTAATAAACTAAACTAAACTCTTAAAATTAATCCTAATAAAATAGAATAAAATAAAACTAAAAAATCAATAAAAATCAAAATAAAATAAAACTAATCCTAATAAAATAAAATAAAACTAAAAATAATCAAAATCAAAATAAAATAAAATTATATTAATAAAAATAAAATAGAAAAATAGAAAATAAAATCTAAAAATTCTAAAATAAATCCTAAAAATAGAAAAGACTCAAACTAAAAATCTAAAAAATAATAAAATGACACAAATAAAACACACACAGGCTTGGGGTAAGTTTGGGCTAAGTTTAGGGTAAGCTAGGGTACGGGAATTTGGTATTTAGCTCCGTAAAATGCACAATTGCCTTGAAATACGCGTTTGAACACCGCAACGTACATTAAACCTGCATATTAAACAATTAAGCGCATAAGACCCGTATTGTCGAGAATTAGCAACTAAAATACATCTATTTGGGGTATAAATTGTACAGTTTTGGGTGCTTATCACTTACACACATACATCTCTATGGCTGCCATTGTTACTGTTGTTTGAGCTCATCATCACTTATCTAGTGGTGCTAGATTTCAGCATCATCAGTTTGGCGCCGTCTGTGGGAACGAGAAGACATCTCTTCCTTTGTACAGCTTGACCTCACTGGGCACTCTGGTGGTGAACCAGTTCTCCCCTTGAGAGGAGATGTTTCACCATTGAAAGAGACCCACTAAGGTTTTCATGCTCACCAGTCTTTTTTCCAAGATCAGTTGTTCACAGCTCAAACACATGGCACCGGAGATGCCACCGCCACCACTCCCTCCACCAGATAGTTGAGTAGGACCTAGCTCCAGTCATCCGCCACCTCAATCTGAGATGGCTGATGTGGCGGAAGCCTTGAAGTCTCTAGCAGCAAGCCAGCGGATCATCCTGGAGCAGTTCACAGCTCTGAGCCAGAATATACTAAGACCGCCAGGGGTCTCACCTGAGATGATTACTCCGGCAGTAGCTCCATGACAGCATGAGGCCAGGGGACCACCCCAGGCACCATGCAAAGACCTACCACCCCCTCAGTGGCGTAGGGATGTTGCTGACCCCCAGCGTCTACGCCTGGGGAGGCAAGGAAACCCTTGCCCTGAAGACATGTATGATGATTTGGAGGGGGAAGAGGCCCCCATAGAATGCTGGGAATCGTATGAGGTCTCCAACAATACTGTACGACCCCTCCAGGAGAGCAGAGGGAAGTGCGAAAGGCAAAACCCTGACGATCGCCTAAGGGGCTCAGCTTTCGATCGCCTGAGTAGGGGGTCGGCCTTTGAGAGGCTGGCCCCAGTAAATGAACTGTGGGAAAAATTGTCCAGGTGAAGGAGTGCCGCGAGGTCCATAAGGGAGGCAGCAGATGACCGACCCCACGGGGGCCGGTCCCTAGGACGGGATGACGACTAGGGGGAAGTAAACAACCGACACAGGCCAGCCGCCACAGGACCCTCCGTCCATCTCAAAGAGGCGGCAAGGGATAATATCGGCCAGGCCGACCCTACGAGGACCTGGAATAACTCGATCCAGTGATTGGAGGATAAGATTGGCGATATACTGAAGTGCTGGGACCCTCTTCAGAGAGGATACTCCATAGGCTCACCCTTTGTGGCGAAGATAGTCAACTTCCCTACGCCATCAAAGTTCAAGACACCTACGGTCACCCCAAGATATGACGGGAGTACCAACCCTGTCCACCATATTGAGATGTATCAATCAGTGGCCGACATATACTCTATCTCAGATGAGATGAGGTGTCGTGCCTTCTCTGGTACTCTGACCGGGGCTACACACGTCTGGTATATGTCTCTTTCAAAAAATTCCATTGAAAACTTTAAGCAGTTGACAGACCGGTTCATTCATAACTTTTGCTTATGGATAAGGCCACAAAAGAAGACCACCCACCAGCTCTATGTTAAGCAGAGGAAGAATGAGAGTCTAAGAGACTACATAGCCAAATTTAACAAAGAGAAGTTGGAAGTGGAAGACTATGAGGAAAGCATAGCTATGACAACCCTGAGTGGAGGACTCCAAAAGGGGAAGCTGTTATGGAGTCTTGCCGAAGACCCTCCGAGGATGATGGCTGAATTGCTATCAATAGCAGAAAATGTAATGAATGCCGAAGAAGCGATGTCAGCAAAATACGAGGAAGAGAAAGGAGGCGCTAATGGGGGTAAATTCTCTAAGAAGAACAAAGAGGGGAAGAAGAGGTCCAGGGACGACAAGTTTGCTGGTTACACCCCACTAATGGTCAGCTGTGAACATATTCTCAATGAGATAAAGAGTAATCGATCCCTGAAGTGGCCTGAGAAGTTGAGGGCAGCCCCCAACAAGAGGAATAAGAACCTGTGGTGCGAATTTCACCAAGACCAAGACCACATAACACACAAATGCTTTTCTCTGAAAGATGAGATTGAGAAGATGCTCAAAGAAGGGAAGCTCAGAAAGTACGTCAACAAAGGTGCCTTCAAGAGAGGCCGAGGGGACGACCCCAGAAAAAAGTGAGGTGATGCATGTAGAGAAGGTCCTAAAAAAAGAGGGGACGACCCTTCTGATGATGAGGATGACCCTGGCCTCCCGTCGAGAGACGACCAAGGCCCTGTCAATAGGCTTAATATAATCTCGCTCGAAGTGGGAATGATCTCTGGGGGTCTAGTAGGAGGAGGGTCAGAGGTCGCTGACAGGAAGGCCCATGTTGCTGAGGCCAAGGCAGTGACGAAGACGGTACACTCAACCTCTCTGGAGGCGAAGTCAGAAAAAAGGAAGAAGGTCGACATGGAAACCCTGGTAGTGGGATTCTCAAGAATGGACTTCAAAGGTCTCTTAGCCCCACATGATGACCCTCTCGTCATTAGTACCAGGGTGAACGGGTGCGAGGTGCCGAGGATCCTAATAGATGGGGGCTCATCTGTAGACGTGATGTTTTGGCCATGCTTCAAAGCTTTAGGTCTCAGCCGTGCTAGACTCGTCCCATACCATAACCCAATGATTAGGTTCAGTGGAGAAAAGGTTCATCCCCTCGGAGTGTATGAGGCTGATGTCAGGATGGGGGACGAGTGGCCGAGAGGGCTTACAAAGAAGGTTAGCTTCTTTGTGATGGATGAACATATCCTTTTGGCCTACAATATTATATTGGGGTAGGTAGCCATCAAGGGGTTAGAAGTTATGCCGTCTACGGTCCATCAGATGGTTAAATTTCTAACCCCTTACGGGGTGGGGGAAGTTCAGGGAGACCAGACGACAGCGCGAGAATGTTACTACAACTCCACTGAAGAAAGAGAGGCACATAAGAAGGCTACAACCACTTACAATATTGATACCCTAGACCCCAGGGATGAGACGAAGATAAAGAAAGGAGAGGCCGCGAAAGAGGTAGAATCCATCATCCTCGATGAGGATGACCTGGAAAAAACCGTCCAAGTCGGCAAGTCTCTAAAGCCCAACATCAAGGAAGACCTCATTAAACTATTGAGGAGAAGACGAAGCGTATACGCGTGGAGTCATGTAGATATGCCGGGGATTTACCCCGAAGTGATGAGACACAAGCTCAATGTGGTAGAGGGAGTGAAGACGGTAAAGCAGAAGAAGAGAATTTACTCTAGAGAAAAGTATGAGGTCATTAGGGATGAGGTCAAGAAGCTGGAAGATGCTGAGTTTATCAGAGAGGTCATCTACCCTGAATGGCTATCCAACGTTGTCATTGTCCCAAAAGCTAACGAAAAGTGGAGAATGTGTGTAGATTTCACAGACCTCAATAAGCATTGTCCCAAAGACAACTTCCCTCTCCCCCACATTGATCAAATGGTAGATGCTACCGCAGGCCATGAGCTCATGAGCTTCATGGATGCCTATTCAGGGTACAACCAGATCTTCATGAACCCTGAAGACTCGAAGAAGACAACCTTCATTACTGACAAGGGGACATACTGTTATAGGGTCATGTCCTTTGGCCTAAAAAATGCGGGGGCAACATATCAGCGCCTCGTAAATAAAATGTTCGAGGACCAAATTGGGAAGCCTATGGAGGTCTATGTAGATGACACGCTGACTAAGAGTTTGAAGGTAGAGAATCATATGGCAGACCTGGAGACGACCTTTAATATGATGATAAAATACAAGATGAAGCTCAACCCGGCCAAGTGTGTCTTCGGGGTCAGAGCAGGGAAGTTCTTGGGGTTTATTTTCAACCAAAGAGGCATCGAGGCCAATCCGGAAAAGATAAAAGACCTTGTAGAGATGAAGACCCCCAAGTCCATTAAAGACGTTCAGAGACTTACAGGGAGAGTTTCTACCTTGAACAGGTTCATGTCTAGGGCCACAGACAGGTGTCTACCATTCTTCAAAATTCTCAGAAAAGCCTTCGAATGGAGTGAAGAGTGTGATGAGGCTTTCAAGGAGTTAAAATCATACCTGGGGTCTGCCTTGCTGTTATCACGGCCTGTGCAGGGTGAACGACTTTATGTGTACCTCGTCGTCTCAGAGTCGGCCATCAGTGCGGCCATTGTGAGAGACGAAGACAGGGTACAAAAACCTGTGTATTTCAACAGTAAGGCACTCCAGGGGGCAGAGCAAAGATATCCAAGGATGGAGAAGTTGGCCTATGCCTTGATCCATGCATTGAGAAAGATGAATCCATATTTCTAGTCCCACACAATGGTCATCCTCACTGACTCTCCTCTTAGGCAGGTCTTGCACAAGCCTGAAAAGTCAGGGAGGCTAATGGCCTGGGCTACAGAACTAGGAGAGTTTGATATTTTGTATCAGCCTAGGACGGTCATTAAGGGGCAAGCATTGACATATTTTATGGCCAAGTTTACTTGGGAAGATGATTAAGCCGAGGATGAGAGCCACGGGAAGACAGATACCCAACAAGGTAGACTCACCGACACACCTGCAGATAAGGCTGAGATAAGCACCGCTGGAAGGAAAGTGGCCGAAAATAAAGAGGGAAGATATCTCTTTAGAGAGGGATCCCTCACCGAGGGAAGTTTCTCAGAAGAGCATACCGTCTGGAGTCTCTTCGTCGACGGGTCCTCTTGCGAAAGTGGGAGTGGGGCTAGGTTAATAGTATCAGCACCCGACGACACAGACATTGAGTACGCCCCGAGGTTCAACTTTAAGGACTCCAATAATGAGGCCGAATATGAGACCTTGATAGTGGGCCTCTCTTTGGCCAAATCTCATAGTGTCGGCCAAATTTTGGTTCATAGTGATTCGAGGCTAGTAGTGAATCAGATACTAGGAGCCTACGAGGCCAAGGACGAGAGGATGGCTAGGTACCTTGAGATGGTGCAGTCATTACTAAAGAGCTTCAGAGAAGTAATATTAAAGAGGATACCTAGGCTAAATAATGGTCGAGATGACGCCCTTGCTAGGTTGGCCTCGGCGACCAGGACAAACACCAAGAGGACGGTCCCAGTGGAAATTTTGCTTCGACCAACTATTGAAGATGTTGAGAGAACACTTAGAAATTACCTGAATGTTTCTCAGGAAGCTTCATGGATAGACCCTCTGATTAGATACATTAAAGAGGGAGAGATGCCAGAAGCAAGGCAAGAAGGGAAGAAGCTGAGATACAGGGCTGCAAAATTCACTGTCATGGGAGACACCTTGTACAAAAAAGGGTTTTTGCTCCCCTTACTTAGGTGTGTGCACCCCCCTGAAGTCCCTTCCATTTTGCAAGACGTGCATGAAGGATCATGTTCAAGCCACATTGGGGGCAGATCCTTAGCAAAGAGGGTGATCACCCAAGGGTACTGGTGGTCGACCTTGGGGAAAGATGCCGCGGCATATGTAAAAAAGTGTGACAAATGCCAAAGATTTGACACCATCCCTCACCAACCCCATCAGCCTCTTACCTCTATTATATACCCATGGCCATTTGCAGTGTGGGGGATCTACCTAGTAGGACCCTTTCCAAGGGAAGCCAATTACTATAGGTTCCTCATCGTAGCGATTGATTATTTCTCAAAATGGGTGGAGGCCGAACTGATGGTCACGATTACAGAGCAGAAGACCTTCCAGTTCATCCGCAAAATGTTATATGCAGTTATGGTCTCCCCAACACCCTCATCTCGGATAATGGGACTCAGTTCAAGAATACCTCTCTACAGAAGTACTGTGAAAGGGAGAGTATCAAACAATTCTTCTACCCCGGGCCGACCTCAGGCCAACGGGCAAATGAAAGTTACAAACAGGACAATCCTAGATGGAATAAAGAAGAGGCTTGAGGAGGCAAAAGGAAGATGGGCCCAGGAGTTATATGCCGTGCTGTGGGCCTACAGGACGACGACGAGGACCTCTACCGAAGATACCCCATTCATGATAGCTTATGGCTCAGAAGCCGTCATCCCCACCGAGATTGGGTTTCCTACTCATAGGGTCCAAATGTATGACCCCCAGAGAAATACAGAAGAGAGGAGACTCGACTTAGACCTGATTGAGGAAATGCGGGAAGATGCCGAGATAAGGCAAGCCGCCTACCAGCAGAGGACTGCAAGGTTTTATAATCAGAGGGTGAAACAGAGACCAATTGAGGTGGGGGACTTGGTCCTTAAAAAGACTTGGCAGAAGCCCAATAAGCTCCACCCTAATTGGCATGGCCCATATAGGGTCATCGATGAAGTTGTCCCTGGGACCTATAGATTAGAAAACCTGAAGGGGGAACCCTTTTCCAACCCCTGGAATGCAAATCATTTGAAGAAATACTATCCGTAATTTTGTAAAGTCCTATCGGACGACGATTGTAATGGGTGTTGCTCCAGTAGAACACTTGTAAAATTAATGAGAAATATCAGTGTTTAATATCATCTTGGGTTTATCAGCTCTACTATGCGTGGAAACATCTTCGGAGAATGTCCCTCGGCTATAATGAGGGTCAATGGTGGGGATGACCCCACCATTGCCCACAAGAAAGACGAGGGAAGACTTTATTAAAAACCAATAATTTGGTAATTGGAACCCTCGGCTATAATGAGGTTCAATGGTGGGGACGACCCCACCATTACCCACAAGAAAGACGAGGGAAGACTTCATTAAAAACCATTAAATTGGTAATTATAACCCTCAGCCTATAATGAGGGTCAATGGAGGAGACGACCCCACCATTGTCCTCAAGAAAGACGAGGGAAGACTTTAAAACCATTAAATTGGTAATTACAACCCTCGGCTATAATGAGGGTCAATGGAAGGGACCACCCCACCATTCTCCTCAAGAAAGACGAGGGGATACTTTGGTTAAAACCATTAATTTGGTAATTATAACCCTCGGCTATAATGAGGGTCAATGGAGGGGAAGACCCCACCATTGTCCTTAAGAAAGACGAGGGAAGACTTTAAAACCATTAAATTGGTAATTACAACCCTCGGCTATAATGAGGGTCAATGGTGGGGACGACCCCACCATTGTCCTCAAGAAAGACGAGGGAAGACTTTAAAACCATTAATTTGGTAATTATAACCCTCGGCTATAATGAGGGTAAATGGAGGGGACGACCCCACCATTGTCCTCAAGAAAGATGAGGGAAGACTTGTTTAAAAACCATTAATTTGGTAATTATAACCCTCGACTATAATGAGGGTCAATGGAGGGGACGACCCAACCATTGTCCTCAAGAAAGACAAGGGAAGACTTTAAAACCATTAAATTGGTAATTACAACCCTCGGCTATAATGAGGGTCAATGGAGGGGACCACCCCACCATTGTCCTCAAGAAAGACGAGGGGATACTTTGGTTAAAACCATTAATTTGGTAATTATAACCCTCGGCTATAATGAGGGTCAATGGAGGGGACGACCCCACCATTGTCCTCAAGAAAGATGAGGGAAGACTTTAAAACCATTAAATTGGTAATTATAACCCTCGACTATAATGAGGGTCAATGGTGGGGACGACCCCACCATTGTCCTCAAGAAAGACGAGGGAAGACTTTAAAACCATTAATTTGGTAATTATAACCCTCGGCTATAATGAGGGTCAAGGGAGGGTATGACCCCACCATTGTCCTCAAGAAAGATGAGGGAAGACTTGTTTAAAAACCATTAATTTGGTAATTATAACCCTCGGCTATAATGAGGGTCAATTGAGGGGACGACCCCACCATTGTCCTCAAGAAAGACGAGGGAAGACTTGTTTAAAAACCATTAATTTGGTAATTAGAACCCTCGGCTATAATGAGGGTCAATGGTGGGGACGAACCCCCCATTTCCCTCAAGAAAGACGAGGGAGGACTTGAGCATCAATTAAAATTGGTTAAAAACCCTCGGCTATAATGAGGGCCAACGCAGGGGACGACCCCTCGTTTACCCTCAAGAAAGACGAGGGACGGGTTAGTGATATTAACATAAGATTCACAATACAAATCACACAAGAGATAAATACAAAAGACGAAGAGAGGCATTATATAACATTACAAAATGAAGATGTTCGTCTAATAAAAGAGTACAAAAATATTAATTACACGAAGAGGGTATCGGCTACAGACAACCACCCTATTGAGAAATGTCAGATGGCAAGGCCTCAACATCTATTGGAGGTTCTTCTATAACCATGACAGGCCGAGCCTCAGATGTGCATGTGCCTTCTACATGCTAAGATTCCACTTGGGCCTGGGCTTCAACAATAAGTGGACCGTCCAGTTGAACTGCCTCAAGAGATGGGCGGACGGACGATACTGCATCAGCAAACTTAAGGACGACCCACCGACAGGCCGTCCTAATCCCCCTCTCTACGTACTCAAGATCGAAGCCTTGGAACTCGTCTGAGAGTTTGTAGGCCTCCAAAGCATCGGCCTCTGCCTTATTCACTACCTCAGATAGCTCAGTCTTGTGCTGAGCCCCCATGTTGGTCGAGGCCTCGTCCCTCTCCTTTATAAGCAAGTCCTTGGCCGTCATGTCTGCATCATGCTGCCTCGCCAGCTCGTCCAGAACCCTTACATGTTCAATTCTGGCACTTTCTAGCTCAGCCCCTGCAGTCTCCAGCTCCGTCTGCAAATCGGCCTTATGCTGGATGGCTCTCTTTGCTTCATGGAATTTCTCCTGATTCTCCGCCATCCACTTGGTGGCCGAGGTAAAGGCACATACAGACTATACAGAAATAATAAACAGATGTCAAGAGGCCGAGAAAACAGTTTGTGAAAGAATAGAAGGTAATTAAGTAAGAACAAATACCTGAGCTAGGGCGTGCAGACCATAGTCATACACTTTTATTGGAGGCATCTTTGACAGAAATTCATAATCAGCAGCCGAGGGGGCAGAAAACATAGACACCTTAGCCGCCCTCAGGTTCGCGATAAGGGAAGATGGCTCGGCCTTTAGAAGCGCCAAGTGCTGGGACCAGAAGGCCCCCATGCTGGAAGAGGATCCAGTCCCCTCAGACGACTCTACCCTCGCCCTCATCCTTGAGTCCGGCCGAGGGTCAGCAGGAGCTTCAGGCTCTTTCCTTTTATGACTGTCAGCAGTCGGCTCAACAAGCGTCGGCCCCACGGCCCTCGTCTTCCTCAGAGATTGCTGAGGCTCCTTGCGTTTCTTCTGGGCCAAGCCTGACAGCAAACTAGAAGCAGTCATTTCCCAAAGGTGGTCGAATATACCAGTAGGATGACCTGAAAGGAGGACGACACGTCAGAAAAATGCAGAGACAAAGATGAATGTAGTGATAAAGATGAAACACTTAAAAAAAGTAAAGAATGGAAAAAAGATAATGTAACTCACATAGCTCTGTCAAGGGGCCGACCCTCAGACCAGCTTCCTTGAGGAACTTGGGGGTCATTAGATCTTCGAACTTTGCAATTTCACCCCCTCTCCCTCGTCCTCTCAGATATTCAACTATGTCTTTCTCTTCCAGACTAAGTCTGGGGTCTGACCTAGCCTTCATTGAAGGGTTAGACCATCTTCTGGGGACCCTCGGACCATCGGCTACAGGTTGTGCCTCGACGAAGAATTCCTACTCTCCAGAGACAAAGAAGAATCTCTTCTTCCAATCGTGGTTAGAGGTTTGTGCCACGTGGAGAAGTTTTTTATCAGACCTCCTCGCCCCTAGGTGATAGTACCCAAGTTGTTTGGACGAGGAGGTGATATTGTAACAGGCCAAAAATACATCGATCAAGGGCTCATCAGTGAAAGAATTTTTCCACAGGGAGAGGTAGCCAAGGATTGTCCTCCAGGAGTTGGGAGAAAGCTGAGAGGGGGCAACACCGAGGGCTGACAAGATATCTACGACAGCAGGATGAAGAGGGAATCTAACACCAACCTTAAACATTTGTTCGTATACTACAACCTCTCCTTCTTCACCCTCGAAGACCCTCTCAGACTCAGAGGGAACCCTCATAGTTATATTGGGGGACACTCCATAGGCATGCCTCCACAGTAAGAGGTCACGATCCCTGACTTAGGAGATATAGGACGAGGAATGGGAGGTGTCAACTGGGTCGACATCTGAGTCCTCACCCTCATCCTCAGTCCCCTCTCCCTCAGCCTCATCACCTATCAGAGACCTCTGCGGAAAAGCCATATGGAAGGCATGTGGGGATAGAGTAGTCACAGGGATGGCCTTAAAAGCAACCACCCCCTTGGCCTGTCGGCCTGGGCTTAGGTCAGCCGCTTTTCCTCTCCCAGAAGGTCCAGCGCCAATTGACGACGATGCTCTGTCATCCATCTCTCCTGAATAACTCTCGGCTGGACGACATGAAGACCCACAAGACTGAGATGGCTCAAATGTCTTTATTGTGGCAAGAGGAATGGGAATAATGGGTCATACCTAATTAGGGTCGGACCCTCGTCTCCTCTTATCCTCTTCCTCTAACCGTCTGATCTCAACAAATAACTTCTCTCTCAGGGAAGGGAATTCCTCAGCTAAGCTTTAAAGCCTCCTAAGCATTAAGGGGAGGACCCTACACTTGGAAAAATTTGGGTAACCTAACTACAAACAAATCTCACAATTGACCAGGGTGGACTTTTCAATCAAAACCAAGGAATTGAAGGGTTTTCTATCAAGAACATTTCAAGAACATCATGCTAGAGGTCACACCGAAAAAGCTATGGAACAACCTAAGAAGAATCTAACCCTACAAGCTTAAAATAGGACACAAATAAAAATGAAGATAAGTAGGGCACTAGGGTCGAGGTGTTACCTGAGGAGAAATGGTGAAGCTGCCAAGCTTAAAGGTTCAAAACTGCAGAAATGGCAAGAAGGCTGGAAGTTAGAGAGAGAGAGTTCAGGCGTGAAGAAGAAGAATAAGAAGAAGAAAGAGAAACTTCAAAAATTATTTAAATACCTTGCCAATGAGTGGGACCACTAATCAATGCAGAGCACAGCCCATGAGGAGGGCATCATTAGGGAACAAAGCCCCAAGTAGTGTGCAGCCGCTATGCCTTGGAAACTGAAACGAGAATGAGTACCTGCCTAGGTGTCATATCAGGTTAACAGGTGTTACTCACCTAACTGATCATACACTTATCTTAATTACAACACTATCCCTCAGCCACCTCAAAAAAATCAATGGCTAAGGGCTAGGGAATGATTGATATGCCCATATATATCCTCGGCCAGGTCGAGGGCACCCTCCAATAAGATGAGTCCAAGATTATCCCACCATCTGAGGGGCCGACCCTCCAAGGGGCCGACCCTTAAAGGGGACGACCCTCTATCAGGCCCAGCCAACCCTTCAAGGGGCTGACCCTCCATCAAGCTCAGACGACCCTCTGAAGGTATGACAGTACGAGGTCCAAATTGGGCCAGACTCACTGCCGGAAGGAACTTTGCCCTCGGCCTCATATAATAGGCCGAGGGTGACATCATCATAGTGCATGGCTTGGGAGACGCGTGGAACAGTGCGCGTGAGGCTCACATGGCACGTGGAAGACCGTTATAACAAAATCACACCCTCACGGGAGGGAATATTATGTCATCATTTGGCATCTACAGGTGTCAATAGGAGACTGGCTAGATGATCATTCACATGCACCATGCATACTTGGGGGTACACTACACCCCCAAGACCTATATATAGTTATCACCCAACCCAACTGGGGAGAATCGATCGATAATTGTAACCCTAGCAAAAACTCTGCTAATACACACAGTAGAGAGAGAAAGTGAGCTTATGTGCACTGTATCCAAGGCCATTAGTGCCCATACTTAGTGGATCACACACTCACAGTGGATGTAGGCTAAATTGGCTGAACCACTATACATCATTGTCTTGTTCCTCTTATACTCATCTCCTTCTACACACTTACACACATACATATCTATGGCTGCCATGGTTACTGCCGTTTGAGCTCATCATCACTTATCTGGTGGTGCTAGATTTCAGCATCATCATATATTTCTATCAATGTGTTGATAATATGTTTTAATATCTTGGTCTATTTGAGCATCATACTAGGTAGTATAAATTGCTTTAAATCTAGTTCCCCAACAGTTTTCATGGTAGTGTAATTGATAAATAACACAAACCACAAATAATTATGTTTGTATAGTCTCAAAGCATTCTACACATCTAAAGTCTTTCCTTTTACATTTCATTTAAAATGTGCAATAATGTTTTTCATCAAAGTGACATCTAGATATATACGTTAGTAACTCAGGATTACTAACTGTCGATCTCTTTTTTAAAAAGGGGCTTAATATACATTTATACAAAGTTTCTTCAAAGTCTATATATTCATCTTGATTAGTTTGCATCATATATAGGTCTAAAGTATTTTGGGAGTCTTCATACTCATCAGTGTCACTATTCTAATCTTCTAAATCACTGTCTATGCATGCACTATAGATACTAGTATTATCACCATTTTCTATGTCTGATATTTCTATAGCATATATAATATATAATTCTTCTTGATCTGCAAAGTCTAGTATTGTATTAATAATCTTAATACTTTCTGTATCTCTCTTGTTGGGATAATATTTAGCAAAGTGTCCTTCTTTTCCATAAGTCCAACATTCTTTGATAGCAGTCTTAGATTGAGATACTTCTTTTTTGTTCCTATAATTAGGAACTTTTTTATATTTATTGGTGTTCTTCTTAAAATATCGTCTTTGGTTAAATCTAATTTTCTTGGTTTAGAGTTCCTTTCTCTAGAGGTAGTAGATGGTATAAATCTATATTACTTTAGAAAATCTAAAGGCCTAGCCTTAAAATTCTTTTGTTTCCATTCTAGTTTCCTTTTGAATTTCTTAGATTCACTACCACATCCCCATTGGATTAGAGCAATGTCTCTTCATCTTTAATTGGATGAATCTTTTTGAAAGTTTCTTTTATTAACTTTCCTTGAGTTATATCTCGTCTTTTTGAAATGATATAGCCTTTGGAAAAATTAATTCTTTCACCAAGGAGTTATTCTTAACTCTAGCTACTCATGGACAATTCCTATATTCATGAATTAGGATTTCTCCTATGTCTAGGATTTTTGTAAAATATTCATCTTTTAAGGTTTCTCCAAATTCTTTAATTTGGTAATATAGTTCTTCATAATTGTTACTATATTCACTGATCTTATCTAATTTGCAAATACTAAGAAGGGATAACTTGGTTTTTGATAGGCCTTGTTCATTGATTTGAGTCAAATGTCCAGCTCTAATGAATTCTAAAGTAAATAACTGAATATATTCTTCAATTGATCTTTCTTCTAGGTGTTCTTTTATTTTCTTAATCTTAGCTAAGGATTTTGCATCTGTATCTTGTCTTAGGCTGTCTAAATAATCGTTTGCAATACCCCTAATTGATTGTTCAGAATATTATTTACATGAGCTTGCATCCCATTGTTCATTAGATGAAAAACATATATTCAGTTGATTACACCATTCATCTAAGGATTTCTTCTGATCTTAGTCATTGTCAAGATTAAGGTGTATCCCAACTAGATTTATGGATTGACAAGCCATGGTTTTAACAGAAGTAAAACTCTTGTCACTAGTTGGAAAGTCTTTATATATAATCAGGTTTGGTCTTTACTAAGCTATTTGAATAAATAGGAATATTTATTCCTATTGGTTTACTAAAGAGTTTAGGAGCATCATTTATCCTACTACTAGTTCCTATCTCTTGTTTAGTAGGACCTACTTGTGTAGCTGGCATTTATCTTTCTTCTCCTTCTTCCATTAGTCTTAGGTTTCTAAGAAGTTCTTTAGTATTCTTTGATTCTTTTAATTTTAATATATGGTCTTGGGCTATCATGTTGAATCTATCTCTATCTTGGATCCTAATAGAATGACTCCTATTAAGACGTTCTTTAAATGTCTTCATGTCTAATCTTGAGGGATTATATCCAAAGTTTTGAATTCTAGCTTTTTCTATAACTAAGTCTTTTTGTTCAAATGACTTCTAGGTCTAATTACTGGATCTTGTCTTAGTAAACTAGAACTAGACTTACTACTACATTCTCCTTCTGAAGGATCATTGATTATAGCTTCTCTCATACTCTAAAATCTAATTTCTTCAGTCTAGATATTCTTACTGGTAATATTAGGGAGACTAAAATTGATAGTAACATTTCTAGTGACATCATCTTAATTAATGAACAAATGTTTATTCTGTATAGTCTTAGTTTCTTGAAATTCTGACAATTTCCAGAGAGTGTTAGCTTTTTCTTTCATAGGTCCAGTATTCCTAATACTGTAAGTATGATTGTATTCTGAATTATTGGTTTTAACTAATATTTCTTCATCAAGTCTACCGCTAGGAATTCTCGATTTCATTCCTTCATAGGGGGATTGGGAAAATTTCATATAGCTTTGGAATTATATATTTATATTAGCATCTGGGATAATATAATCTTTGTAGCCACTGTCATATAAGATTAAATTAAAATGTTTGGTTGTGTTTACGGTTACCGTAAATGCCGGAATGACATTAAAGTATCCTATATTATCTGACATTTCTAATTGGGCTATCCTTATAAGGATTTTCTCAAAATCTTTCCATCTTTTATCTATTAAACAACATAATATATTGATATTATTTTGAGGTCTATGTAATCCTTGGATTCTTTCTTGAAAGAGTCCAAAGGTTAGGAACTAGAACTTCCTATCAGTTCCTCTTAATCTTAGCCATTCTAAGTCAAAAACTTGAAGCTCAGTATAAGACTTTTCTAAAACATGATTTCTACAATGATAAGTCATGTTGTAATTAGGAGTCTTAGTATTGGATCCTTCTTTGAACAAGTCTATGTATCTAACTGCTGGAAATTGTTCATTATGTATGGAGTCTTGAACAATTTGCCAGTAAACTTCTCCTCACTCTTTCCATTGGAGAGGATTAGTGAAATGTCTCTCCTTCCACCATATTCTAACATTGTAGGATGAATCTTTAAGTCTTTAGAGCATAGAATTTCTATGTCCAATATTTGGGATAGGTTTGCTATCTTACTAGTCTTATCTAATCCTTCATTTATGATTCTTATAGCTATGGTCTTTCCTTCCTTAGTTTCTATATAGGAGATTTTCTAAATTTATACATGGTTACATGTTTTTGTTCAAGTATTTTTTCAATTTTATCTAAAGAGTCTGAAAAATCTTTTTGTCTGTTTATCTGACAAAGGATTTCTTCTTTAAATATCTTATTCTCTTTTCTTGCATTATTATTAATATCTTAATTATGTTTAGGAAGAGTATTAACAATAAAATTAACAACCTTAGTAATATAGTCTTTTACCTCATCATCCTTTTCTTGTTGTTGCACATATTCTTGTGCCATTCTAGCTTTTATATTTTCTACAATTTTTTCTATTTTATCTTATTGTGTTAAAATAAATGGAGAGTCTAATTCTTCTTGGGAAGGTTTTTTATATATAACCTTAATTCCCTGAATAATTTCTTCATATTTTTCTTTAGCTTGATCCATCTTTTGTCTAATTTCATTAATAATATTATCCATTTTGAAAAGGTTATGGCTTTCCATATTATTAAGATAATTTGCTAAATTTTGTTGAAATTTAAGGAAGTCTATATAGAAGGTGGTTAATCCTTCGATCTTAGCCTTTAAATATAAATGTAAGTTTTTAACAAAGCTACTATTCTAGTCTTGAGTAACTGCTATCGATGTTGAGATTAAATTTAATCTCTCAAGTATAAGTCTTCATGCTTTAGCATCATTAACAACCTCATTTTTATTTATCTTATAATAAAATCTATCATCATTTATCTTTTGTAGAATTCTTTGGTAAAAAATTTCTAGGGTCTGAATGGAGAGGTTTCTAGGCACCTCATTCTATTCTAATCTAACTATTTCCATTAGGTAGATAATTGTCCAAGATAGGAATAAATCTATCTTATTCTTTGGTGAGTTTAATTAACTTACTTTCTTGATTTTTTGTCAAAGTTTTAATTTCTAAAATGTCTTTGTTAAGGACTTCCATATGATTAGTCATAATATTTATTTCTTCTAGTACTTTTACAAGGTCTATTAGGATTGGACTATCTATTTCTGGTATTCTTTTAGAGATTTTTTTTATCTCTGTTTCTAGGGTTTGAGTGTCTTTAATTAATTGTCTTAAAATAAGGAGTACACACTTAATTTGATCTATTATGCTATTGATAACATCGGCAGTACATTTTCTACTGTAAGGACACAAGTATCCGACTGAGTCTTAATGTAGTGTTGGCTCAATTCCGGACAAAAATATTTGAGTCATAGGATAATGTTCAAGTGTATCCATACAAGCCTATAATGTGTTAATTGAAGACGTAGCGTCCAAGATTATAAAGCTTCATCATATGCCGAGTTCAGTGTGCCTCATTTCTACGTCATCAACATCATATTCCATAGTCTCCAAAAGGTATGAATGCATCTTTATATATATAGGGAAATTTTGAATAATTTTATAAAGGGTGTAATTTAAATTTTTTTATAAATAATTTTTAACGGTTTTGTTTTACTCAGAAAATACTTTTTTAGAAATTTTCATAAAAAGTTTTTGGCTTAAAAAGAGTTTTAAATTTTTTGGTAAGTCATTCGAACGAACTGGAATCTCGTTCGAACGATATTCCTAGGTCGTTCGAACGAGACTTCTAATGAGATTCCTTTTTTGCCTCTGGAACATCGTTAGTAAAGTCGTTCGAACGAGAATGTCGTTCGAACGACTTTGGCGGGAACAGTTTTTTGGCAGTTTTCTCCATGTTCCCATTACCTTTTCCCCACTACTTTTTGACAGAATTATCATTTGTGGGAACCAACCTTTTCCAAGTAACTTTTTCATATTCTTCTATCTCCTAGAGAGTTTTTGATAGTTTAATTTTTCCATGAAAAGGTTCAAGTTTTGAGTGTGTTTTTTTTCAAGAAATTCATCCTTAAACACTTTTATTTTACACCTATAGTAGTTTTTTTCAAGTTCCTTAATATATATCCTTGCTCAGATTGTTTGGCACCAGATTTTTCTCTACACCTCAAAGAAGAGAAGTTTGGTTTTACTTCTACATCCCACAAAGAATAAGTTCGTTTTCTATGACATACCCACTTGGAGAAAGGTTCCTTGTTCGGGTGGCGGTGACCGAGAAAAGTCTAATCGGTGGATTTCGAGACCGCGGTGGACCTCCGTGGTTATTCGCTAGACAGAGGTGGGTACAAGAAGAAGCGTCGGGGTTTGGACATAGTCAAGTCGAGTATTGTAAGTCTTTTTGTCTTGTACTTATAAAATCGTACTTAGTGGATTTGAGGCTAGGGCCGTCCGAATTTTTTTTTCCCGTTGTTGGTTTTTCCTCGTACATCGCGGCGTAGTAGTTGTTTTCTTATTTTATCTTTTGCAAAATCACATTAAAAGCATGCATAGGTAAAACGATAAAATTGGTATATTTAATTTAGTGCTAATTTAATTTGGGTAAAAATTAATTTAATACAAGTCATTAATTTTATTGGATAGAATTTGGTTTGGCCTAATTTGCAAAAATGGATTAATTTTTTGTTAGGCAAATTTCTAGGACTTGGGTTGAGTTAATATGTTTAAGTGATAAATGTATTTCTTGTTTAATTCAATTTCACTTTGAGTTTAGTTTTATTTTAATTTAAAAGAAATTAAAATTTGGTTTATGAACTTGTTTAATTGAACACATCTCTATTCCGCATCTAAAAGGAAATTACTTTTTGTAAAATAAAAAATTGGGGCTCCTCACGTTTTCAGATTGGTATTAGAGCGGGATCGCTAAATTATGGTGTTTAAGATCCTTTTAAATATTTTTGACTAAAATATAATTTTCCCCATTTTTAAAATTTCCTATTTTCGATGGTTCTAATTACGCATATTGGAAAGCACGTATGCGTTCTGCACTTAGGTCTCTAGATGAGATGGTTTGGTTGTCTATCGTTAATGGGTGGTCCCCACCTATATATTTAGTTAAAAATGAACGTGTTCCCAAACCCACGGATAAATGGAGTGAAAATGAATTTAAACTTGCAAACTTTAATTCTCGAGGTTTAAATGCCTTGTTTAGCGTAGTCACACCGGATGAATTCCGACGCATTATGTCGTGTGAAATCGCTAAAGAAGCTTGGGATATTTTACAACTAACCCATGAAGGAACTAGTTTCGTAAAATCTTCTAAACTCCAAAACCTCACCACTTAATTTGAAACCATCAAAATGAATGAAAAAGAAACTTTTGATGAATTTTATGCTAGACTTTCCGATATAGTTAATTCATCTTTTAATTTAGGAGAGAAAATACCCGACAATCGAGTATTAAAGAAAATTTTAAGGTACCTACCCGATAGATTTATTCCAAAGGTGATCGTGTTAGATTCTTTAATCACTAGCCTCTACGAAATTAGAAGAGCTCGTAGGTGATTTACAAACCTATGAACTAGACATGTTTTCCTCTAAAACTGAAAAGAAAATAGATAAGGGCGTTGCTTTGAAAACCCAAAAGGAGGAAAAATAAGTAGTAGAGAGTGAAAGTGAGAGTGACTCGAAAGATATGGATATGTTTGCTAGGAAGTCTCAAAATTTTCATAAATTTAACAAAGATAAATTTAAAAATGATTTTAAGAAATTTGAAAATTCTAAGCATGACAAAGCCGAGAAGATCCCTAAAACTTTTAATGGAAATTTAAATAGGGATGAGTCAAATAGGTTTTATGGTTGTGAAGGGTATGGCCATAGGGAAAAAGAGTTCCCCACTAAACTAAGGAGAGAGGGTAGGCAACCAATTTCTTTTAATGCAACCCTTAGTGATAGTGATAAGGAAGAGGGACCCGATTCCCCCACTAAGCTCAACTTTGTGGCCTTTATGGTAAGTCATGTGAGTGAAAGTGATCACTCCTTTAGTGATGAAATTTTAACACATGACACTTCCAAGGTTTTTAGTTGTGAATTCCAAAGAGATGATGGTAGTGAGAGTGGAGAAGAAAGAGAGAGTGAAAGTGACGAGGAGGTTGATGTGAGTGAACTTCAAATTGCATTTCAAGAATTATATGAAGAATCTATTAAATTAAAAAGAATAAATTTGAAGTTAGAAGCTAGTTTAAGAGAGTGTGTCAAGGTCATTGATGAGAGTGCGTAAGTAGAAGACCTTAGGACACGTGAGAGAGCTCTGCGTGAGAAGCTTGAATATGTAGAAGGCGACAGAGATAGCCTTAAAGGTTTAATGGAATCCTTGAAAAAGGATCTTCTCGCATTTGAAGAGCGGAATGTTTTATTAGAGTCTCACATTTTAGATTTAGAAAATAAATTAATAGACTCTAGTAAAGTCAAATTTGATTTGGAGTGTCGTTCGGAGAAATTAGATAAAATATTAGGAAGGGTTCAAATAAAAAATGTCACTTGTGGTTTAGGTTTCGATACTTGTAAAGAGTCAACTCTTAAAGTCAAAACCAATATTCTAGTATAATCCTCTAGGAATAATGTTATAGAGCATTCCTTAGGTAAGTATTTTCGCCGAGTCTTTAGGTTCTCACATTGTGGTCGAAAAGTTCATCTTAGAAAATTTTGTTTTGATCTTAAACGAGGACCTTGAAAATCCCAACGTAAGACAACCGAGGTAGACAAGATTCCTACACCCCGTGATCGTCATTCTTCATTAGTTTGGGTTATGAGACCCGACTTGGTAGCTTTACAAAATAGGATTTTTTATTCTCATTTACTTTCACATGCTTCCTCCCTTGCTAAATCTAAAGGTTGAATGTGTTAGTTGTTTGCATACTCTAGATTTTTGCGCCTCATATTATATATCATTGCTAGGTGTATGCATGTTTAGTCAATTTCTAGTCATTGCTTTATCACATATCACATGCTAGAATTATGATTGTTGTTTATCTTTTGTATTATAGTTCTTTCATTTTAGTTTGCATTAAATAAAAAACACAAAAACCTTTTTGTGTATCATTTGTGTTTACTTTTTTTTTGTAATTTAAGATTAATGAAAAATACAAATGATTTTTGTGTGTCTTTTGAGTAATTATTTTTATTTTTGGTTAAAAATTGTCAAAAACTCAAAAATATTTTTGGTTTGTGTGTATTTTAGTTTGACTTACTCGATTTGGCATATACTTGTGTTTGAATCCCTTCTTTTTTTCTCCCATGTGGCTTGAGCTTTTGGTTTATATTATCAATCCTTAAAATGTTCTTTACCATGCTTACACGGAGTATTGGATTTTGTGTTGATATAATGGATTCTATTTTTATATGCCTCAATTCACACATGCACGAACTCACTTGAAATTTCAACTTCACATGTATATTTGAGATTTGTGAGGTGTTCTCCTACCAATCTTGTCATCTACATGTTATGTGACCTAGGAAGACTAGTGCATGTTAAAATCCGTTGCACGCGAGAATTGAGCGATAAAAGATTATATATGTAAATGTGCATGGGGAAGGGCTCTGAAAGGAAATATTATCCTTTGCGAGTAAGCCACCGTTTGCTTGGACCTAAAAGAAATACGTGGTCTAAAGGCCTAAAAGAATAATGGCATTAAAAGAAAATATTTTCCAAGGCCTATTTTGTTTAGTTGATTTATTCATTCAAAAGATTAAAATAATATGCTTAAATTGAGGGAGTTTGGATGGTTTATCAACGGTTTGCACAATGTCCGTTTATCCTAGTTGTACTTTCAATGTCATGACTTTATTGGTTTGTAGAATCATCAAAATTCTAGGCTTGTATATGCAGTGTATATGTTTGTTCACTGAGTTCAATTTATATTGTCACATGAGGTTATATTCAAATGTGATAAAGTTTGCAATCAAATTAGAACTCCGTGAACATGTTTTAAGTTATTTGGTCTAAATTTAATTGTTACTAGTTCACACCCCAACACTTCGGTTTCCATATGTGACACATTTTTTCCATACGAGTGTGAAAAGCTTATTGTATTTTGTGTCATGTGTGGTGTCCATACCTATATATTTGTGAGTGTACGTTAGTGATATTCATTATGTCTACATATATATGGTATTTTTTTTCTTTGCCTCACTTTCTAGTCCATCTATGCTTCTAATTCATAATTGGTATCTATTGTGTTGCATATTGTTGTTGATATCACATGCTTAGTATCTTATATATTACATTGGTATCATTATTTTTGCATCTTCATTGGTATCCGTTATTATTTGTATGGATTATTTTTTTATTTTGTTGCCCATATGCTTTCATGCTTTAATCACTCTAAGCTTCTTATTTAAATTAATTTTTATCCTTTGTCTCTTCCTGAACAAAAAAGGGGGAGAATGATAGGGGAGAAATGGTATATAATCCTATTGTAATCATATCTTAGTTTAGCAGATTTATCTTAGGGGAAGACATTTGTCTAAGTAGGTCAGTTATTTGATAAAGGGGAGAATTAATTTAGGAAGAGTATTTATCTTAATTGCATTTAATATGTTGATATTCCCTACGCATTTGATATTTTGCTTAAGTGTGCATGAATTCTTCTAAATGGCAACTATGGAAACTTTCATCGGAAAAGTTATTGACCCTTGGGTTTGAGTCAAGCTATGTAATTTTTTATTTTGGGTGGGATATTTTTTTTAAGTCTAGTAGAGCTTGGTGGCCCTTTAGGATTTTTTTTTGGTTTTTATTCGGGAATAGCTAAAAGGGGAGATTTGTAAGGACACAAGTCTCCGATTGAGTCTTAATGCAGTGTTGGCTCAATTATGGACAAAAACATTTGAGTCATCGGATAATGTTCAAGTGTATCCATCCAATCCTATGACGTGTTAGTTGAAGACGTAGCGACCAAGATTATAAAGCTTTATCATATGCCGGGTTCAGTGGGCCTTGTTTCTACGTCATCAACATCATATTCAATAGTCTCCAAAAGGTATGAATGCATATTTATATATATAGGGAGACTTGGAATAATTTTATAAAGGGTGTAATTTATAATTTTTTATCAATAATTTTTGATGACTTTGTTTTACTCAGAAAATACTTTTTTAGAACTTTTCATAAAAAGTTTTGGGCTTAAAAAGAGTTTTGCATTTTCTGGTAAGTCCTTTGAACAAACTGGAATCTCCTTCGAATGAGATTCCCAGGTCGTTCGAATGAGACTTCTAACGAGATTCATTTTTTTCCTTTGGAACATCGTTAGTAAAGTCGTTCGAATAAGAATGTCGTTCAAATGACTTTAGCGGGAACAATTTTTTGGTAGTTTTCTGGAGTTTATCCATGCTCCCACTACCTTTTCCCCACTAGTTTTTGACATAATTATCATGTGCGGGAAAAAACATTTTCCAAGTAACTTTTTCATATTCTTCTATCTCCTAGAGAGAGTTTTTGAGAGTTTAATTTTTTCATGAAAATGTTCAAGTTTTGAGTGTTTTGTTTTTCAAGAAAATCATCCTTAAACAGTTTTAGTTTACACCCATAGTAGTGTATTCCAAGTTCCTTAATATATATCCTTGCTTGGATTGTTTGGAACCGGGTTTTTCTCTACACATCAAAGAAGAGAAGTTTGGGTTTACTTCTACATCCCACAAAGAAGAAGTTCATTTGCTATGACATACCCACTTGGAGAAAGGCTCCTTGTTTGGGTGACGGTGACCGAGAAAAGTTTGATCGGTGGATTTTGAGACCACGGTGGACCTCCGTGGTTATTCGATAGGCAGAGGTGTGTACACGAAGAAGCGTTGGGTCTTGGACGGAGTCAAGCCGAGTGTTGTAGCACTTTTTGTCTTGTACTTGTGAAACCGTACTTAGTGGATTTGAGGCTAGGGTTGTCCGAGGTATTTTGTTGTTGTAGGTTTTTCCTCGTACATTGCAGCGTAGTGGTTGTTTACTTATTTTATCTTTTGAAAAATCACATTAGATGCATGCTTAGGTAAAAAGATAAAATTGGTATATTTAATTTGGTGCTAATTTAATTTGGATAAAAATTAATTTATTACAAGTCATTAATTTTATTGGATAAAATTTGGTTTGGCCTAATTTGCAAAAATGGATTAATTATTTGTTAGGAAACTTTCTAGGACTTGCGTTGAGTTAATATGTTTAAATGATTGTTGACGCTGTTGACGCAAAAATTCTTCATCTACGAGGACCAGTCAGAAAAGGACACATGTTATCCTACGTGGCAATATTTATACTTATTCGGCACCTGAGGAGAGTTGATCAACACCCGAGGAGAGTTGATCAACACCCGAGGAGAGTTGGTCGGCACCCGAGGAGAGTTCGTCGGCACCCGAGAAGAGTTGGTAGGCATACCAACCAACACATAGAATACCAAGCTACTTAGCGTGCAGAGCAACCAACCAGGAAAATCAAAGGATAACTATGCATTTAATGTGCATTAATGAAGATAATAACGCATTTAATGAGCCTTAATGTACTGTATCAAAATATGACAACACATAGCCTTTTCATATGGACTCCCATCACTATAAATACATGTATTCCCTTAGCCAAAAAGGGACAAGTGAGAAACACCATACACAAGATACACATTCTTTCTCTCTCTACACCATATTGCACTATTGTAAACCCCTGGGAATAAAATAACAGTGGACGTAGGCTTTATTCATAGCCAAACCACTTTAAAAACCTTTTGTCTCTTATATGTTTGATGTGAATGTTTATCTTCATCTTCAATCTCATTCTCATCATTTATCTGCTGTTGACGCCACTAAAATGTCAGAGGCCATTTTCTGTCTTCAACAGATTGGCGCCGTCTGTGGGAAACGACTGTAATTATCATTTTCACCAAAATAATTCATCACCAATGGCTGATCATCTTGAATCCAGCAATTGAAATGCTGGGATCCCTCCAAATCCTCCATCTACTCCTCTAAATGTTCAAGATCTGGCTGGTAGAATGGCTAATTTGGCCCAAGGGCAAATAACCATGCAAAAAACTATGCTTCAACTCATACAAACCGTTCAAGGCGGAGTGCTAGCCCAATCAAGGAAACGAAGCGTTCAGAGAAATACTCTTTTACTCTATTCACGAAACAGACAAACGATATTTCCAGAGGAATCTCAGTCAAGACGCACCAATTCATATCGTACTGAGAGATCCAACGATCCTTCTTATTAGCCTGGAAGAACTTCCTCGGTACGAGCTATAAACACTCAACAAAACATCACTCTATCTCCAGAAAGGACAAGTGCTCTTTAAAGATTGAGTAAAGTCTCTCCTTTTTATCGTTTGGGTCCTAGTAGGAATAGAAGTGCCCCTAGGACTATGTCGAGAAACTCTCAACGACCATCTGATTTAAAGGAAGGCTCTGCCCAAACACGACCAGCTGCTCGTCATGAAAGATCCCAAGAGGCAAATTCAACATGATCAGTTGCTTGAACCAATAGGGTCGAGGAAGGAAATGATGCATGGAAGGGTTCAATTCAAAGGTTGGAGGATAGATTAGGGGAGATTGTAAAACCAAAAATCCTCTACAAAGGACTTTTGTCCGAGGAACACCATTCATACAAGAAATTGTGGCCTTTCCCACACTGTCAAAATTCAAAGCCCTGGTAATAACACCAAAATACGATGGAAAAACTGATCCAATTCTCCATATAGAACAATACCAGGCAACTACCGATATCTATGCTGTTCCAGACGAGATGCGATGCAGGGAATTTTTAGGAACCCTTACCGAATCTGCTAAGATGTGGTATAATAACCTTCCTCGGGTGAAAATTATGACCTTCTTTTAGCTAGCAGAACTCTTTATTGGAAAATTTTGTTTTGGAGCAAAGCCAGTCAAACGAGTAGCACACTTGCTAAGTGTTAGACAGAAGGCAAGTGATAGCACCAGGGATTATATTACTCGTTTTACTAATGAGAAGCTCGAGGTAATTGACTACGAGGAGAAGACAACAATTACTGCTCTGATGAGTGGACTATTTCCAGATAAATTGTACTACACTCTAGCCAAAGATCCGCCTAGAACCATGGCAGAACTAATGGCAAAGATAGCCAAGATTATGAATGCCGAGGAAGTGATGGTTGCGAAGAAGAATATGGACACCAAAGAAACCAAGGTTGAGGTTGATAAGGCTGAGAAGAAGGAACAGAAGAACAGTGGTGGTAACAAGGAGTTAAAAGCAAAGCAAGCATTGGAACAATTGAAGAAATTTGGAAATTATACTCCTTTGAAAGTAGATATAAACCACATTCTGGAAGAGATCAAGAACAGCGAGGAGATGAACTGGCCAGAGAAAATGAAAGCAGATCTTGACAAGAGGAATAAGTCCAAATATTTCGAGTTCCATAAAGACCATGGTCACACGACCAAAAATTACATAGCTCTTCAAAATGAAATTGAAGCACTCATCAGACGAGAAAATTTAGCCAAGTATGTTGATCGTCAAAATGGGGGAAAGAGCAACGACCGAGCAAGGCATAGGTCTAGATCTCATGGTCAAGCAAAAGAAGATAAGAAGAGAAGTCATGAAGAAGACCCAGATGATGACCAAGACGACCCTGATCTCCTCAAAAGACCAAAACAACCAGAACGTGAGGTATTTTCTATCCATTTTGCATCGTTTGAATGTAATTTCATTACAGATGGAGATGCAGGAGGCGGAGATATAACTGCTGAGAGAAAAACTTACCTCAATGAGGCTCAAGCTTGCTCGTACATTCAGTGAATAAATCTAGCTGAAGATGATCGCCCGAGGAAGGTAAATAGGGACAAACTGGTCATTGGTTTCTCTAAGAATGACTTGGCAGGTGTAATATATCCTTATGATGACCCATTGGTGATCAAAATGAGAATAAAGGAAGTGGTGATTTCACAAGTATAGGTGGATAATGGTAGCTCAGAAGATATCATGTTCTATCCATGCTTTGATAGCATAAATTTGAAGTTATCCCAGTTGGAGCCATACCATACACCCCCCCTTGGTTTTACTGGAGAAAAGGTTTTTCCACTTGGGACGATCAAGTTGGATATGCTTATTGGTATATGGCCTGCTTGTCGAACGGAAAGAGTACGCTTCTTCGTAATGGATAAAAATGTCCAATCAGCTTACAACATCATCATGGGAAGGGTAGGACTAAAAAAATTCGAAGCAATGCCATCTACTGTACATCAGTGTTTAAAATTCCCAACCAATTTTGGAGTAGGAGTAGTAAAAGGCGACCAGAAAATAGCTCGGGAATACTACTATTCATCTGCCGAGCAGGAGGAGCATGAAGAATCCAGAAAGAAGACTACTACCTACCAAATAGAAGATGCGGAGATTGAAACATTAGACCCTAGAGATGAGTCCCAACTCGTGAAAGGACAGGTCATTGAGGATACTGAGAATGTCATTCTGGACGACGAGAATCCATAACGAATAACTCAAATTGGTGCATCCTTGGATGAATTAATGAAATAAGAATTGATTCCATTTCTAAGGCGAAGAAAGTGGATTTTTACGTGGAGTCATGAAGACATGCCAGGAATAGATTCAAATTTCTTGTGTCACGAGGTCAATGTGAATAAGGAAATCAAGCCAGTAAAGCAGCGAAGAAGAGTGTTCAGTCCTGAGAAAAATCAAGTTATACAGGAGGAAGTAGAGAAGCTACAAAAAGACTCTTTCATTGAGGATTTCAAATATCCTGACTAGCTTGCAAATGTGGTGATGGTAAAGAAGAAAAATAACAAGTGGAGGATGTGTATAGACTTCACTGACCTTAATATGGCATACCTAAAGGATCATTTTCCTTTGCCCGAATTGATCAACTGGTGGATGCTACCTCGGGGCACGAACTATTAAGTTTAATGGATGCTTATTCTGGTTATAACTAGATATAAATGAAGCCTGAAGATGGGGAGAGTACCTCTTTTATTACCCCGAGGGGAACTTATTGTTATAATGTTATGCCTTTTGGACTTAAAAATACAGGTGCTACCTATCATCGATTGATGAACAAGGTGTTTGCAGAGCAAATCGGTCATAACATGGAGGTTTATGTCGATAATATGCTAACGAAGAACAAGAAAACTGTTGATCATCTAGTTGACTTAGGCCAGACGTTTGATCAACTAGAGGAATACCAAATGAAGCTGAATCCCACCAAATGCATATTGAGAGTAAGAGAAGGCATGTTTCTCGGATATATTGTTAACAAATGAGGAATTGAGGTGAATCCTGAAAAGATCAAGGCTCTATTGGAGCTGCGATCTCCGACGACGAAGAAGAAAGTGCAAAGTCTCAGAGGGCGAGTTGCAGCACTTAATAGGTTTGTGTCACGAGAAACTGATAGATGTCTCCCATTCTTCAAAACACCCCGAAAGACTTTTGAGTGGAATGATGAATGCGAGAAGGCCTTTCAAGAATTGAAGAAATACTTGGGAGCACCTCCATTATTGTCCAGACCAGTGATGGGAGAGAAATTATACTTGTATTTGGTAGTTTCAGAGAACGCAGTTAGCTCGGCGTTGATAAGAATGGAGGATGGAGTGCAAAAACCCATCTATTACACTAGCAAGGCCTTTCGAGGAGCGGAGATCAGATATCCAAGGCTGGAAAAGTTATAACTGGCGTTGATCGAAGCAAGTAGAAGGATGAGGCCATACTTACAAGCTTATACTATAGTTGTGTATACAGACATGCCGTTAAGGCAAGCTCTGCATAAACCAGAGAAATTAGGAAGATTGATGTATTGGGCTATAGAATTGGGTGAATACGATATAATTTATGAGCCTAGGTCGTCACTCAAAAGGCGAGCAGTGGCAGATTTAATTATAGAGTTCACATATCCAGACACCTCCGAAGAGTAGAAATCGAATACCGACTAACCTGTGGATGTTACAGGATCATCAAATTTTAACACCGATCAACTGAAGTCGGTAAACAAGTAAGAGAGGATGATCAACAAGCAGCGAGAAGCGTTGGATGAGGATAAAAGAAGGCATCAAATATTCCACCGAGGAACTCTATCTGACCAAGAATTTGATAAAGAGATACCTGTGTGGAATTTATATATAGATGGCTCTTCTTGCACTACAGGCAGTGGAGCAGGGATTATTTTAAACAACCCAGATGAGATCGATATGGAGTATGCTCTGCGCTTTCAATTTAAAGGTTCTAATAATGAAGCTATGATTGTAGGTCTCAGTTTGGCAAAAACCATAAAGGCAGAGCATATCATTATATTCAGTGACTCACAATTGATCGTAAATCAGATATTGGGGGTGTATACACCAAAATGAGAATTAATAATCCAATATCATTCGAAGGCAATGAGGATTGTATCGATATTTAACTCAATACAATTGATTAGAATACCAAGATTGGAGAATGCAAGAGCAGATGCCTTGGCTCGGTTAGTGTCAGCCACATGCATCGAGCTACAAAGAACAATCCCAATAGAAATCTTGGCTAGTCGGAGCATTGACAAAGATCTGACGACAAAATTCATTACCCTTGATTTAGGACCATCTTGGATGGATCCCATCAGGGCCTACATTGAAGAGGGGGCTTTACCAACTGATAAACTCGTAGCCAAGAAACTAAAGTTTAAAGCTGCTTGTTATGTACTAACCAATGGCATTTTATATAAACGAGGAATTATAGCAGGGTTGCAAAGATGTGTCCACCCCTACGAGGTGAAAAATTTGATCAAAGAAATCCATGAAGGGTCTTGTGGAGCCCATGTGGCAGGTGAGACGCTTTTGCGAAGAATAATAACGTAAGGGTATTACTGGCCGACGATGAGAGCTGATTGTGTAGCTTATGCTAAGAAATGTGATAAATGTTAACGTTTCTCCTCTATCTGAAGAACTCCCCAAGCATTTCTAACACCCATCACGTCCCCCTGGCCATTCGGCATGTGGGGAATAGACTTGGTCGGGCCACTTCCAACGACCTGAGGAAGATTTAAATACCTCATGGTCATTGTGGATTATTTTACTAAATGGGTAGAAGATGAGCCTCTTATTAAGACTTATGGCAAGGTATATCAATTTATTTGGAAGAATATCATTTGTAGATATTGCCTTCCCCATGCATTCATCATAGATCATGGAACTCAGTTTGATAACGAGGAGTTTGCTGCATATTGTCATCAATCCAATGTACTGAAGATCCACTCTGCACCAGGCCATCCCCAAAGCAATGGGCAAACTGAGGTGACAAACAGAATGCTGCTGAATGGTTTGAAGAAACGACTGGATGCTGCAAAGGGAAATTGGATTAATGAGATACATTCTGTGCTGTGGGTTTATCGTACTATACCACGAGCAGCAACAGGAGAATCTCCATACATGTTGGCATTTGGAAGTGAAGCTGTCATACCTGCCGAATCGGGTCTACCCACACATAGGGTGCTTAATTTCAATTCTCCTGTTAGTGATTTAATGAGAAGATTAGACATGGATATGCTCAAAGAAGTTAGAGAAGAAGAAGCACTCAGGAATGCTGCGTACCAACAATGAACAACTCTATTCTACAACGAGAGGGTAAAGAAGTGTGATTTGAAGGAAGGAGACTATGTGCTTAAGAGAGTAATTCAAAAGCACAACAAATTGGAAGCTAACTGGCATGGACCCTATAGAGTAATAGAAGTTGTTCGACCACGGACATACAGGATTGAAACCTTGGAAGGAGAAGAATTTAAGAATGCATGGAATGCAGAGCATCTACGCAAGTATTATCAGTAGTTGAGATTCCTATGTAAATGCAGTTTTCTTCAGTATGAATAAAGTGTGGAATGTTTTACCCAGTTCTCACTTTTTGTTGAAATTTTTTCGGAGTATTAGTGTTATACACTATGCATCAAGTTTAGAATTAAATTACTTCCAACTCCGGTTGGTCGACAAATAAATCTCTTCCATCTCCGATTGGTCAGGAATCAATCTCTTCCAACTCCGATTAGTCGGGAATCAATTACCTCCAACTCCGGTTGGTCGATAAATAAATCTCTTCTAACTCCAGTTGGTCGGGAAAAAATCTCTTCCAACTCCGATTGGTCAGGAATCAATCTCTTCCAACTCCGGGTGGTCGGGAATTAATTACCTCCAACTCCGGTTGGTCGGCAAATTAATCTCTTCCAACTCCGGTTGGTAGGAAATCAATTAACTCCAACGCTGGTTGGTCGGGAATCAATTACCTCCAACTCCGGTTGGTCAGAAAACCAATCTCTTCCAACTACCGTTGGTCAAAAATCAATTACCTCCAACTCTGGTTGGTCGGAATATCAATCTCTTTGAATTCCGGTTGGTCGAGAATCAATTACCACCAACCCCGGTTGGTTGGTAAATCATATACAATCAACTCCGGTTGGTTAAACTAAGAAGGATCATGGGATGTAAGTTGTTTCATTGCTTAGGATCAAAGAGTGATAAGTCACTACAATCAAAAAATAAAACAGAATGGACATATCAAAATATGCCTAAATTCACAAACAATACCATTCTGCAAATTATTTAGAAGAATATGGAATAGCAGAAAACTAAATTTCTTCATTCAAATCAAAAGGAATTACATATGCTGTTAAAACTACAAGTCATTACATCAAAGACTCTACTCTATTGGTTTTTTCCCTGCTGCCTTTGAAATAGGTTCTACTCTAGTAGGAGGATCGTCTAAACCATAAGGAGAGTTTATGAAATTTACATCTTGAAGCATTCGAACATTCATCATTGATGGCCGATCAAGCAAATGCTCTGGGCGAGAAATGTCAAAATTTTAATGAAGACTATAATCTCCGAGGTACATGGAAATCAAGCACTGAAGAGTTGCCCGAGCAGGAATCCAACTCATGTCGAGCTTAAAAGGAGACACGGGCAACTCAAGCAATCTAGGATCATAATAATCCCTTAAGTAATGACCCCGCTCCACTTTTAGCACGCACAATGCATTCAGCCACCCTTGCTTGTACCCTTCATTATTTGATTGTTGTATCCGATCATCAAGATGATAAAGGGATTCATTGTAGCCAGCCATCCAAAATTCTCTTAGTTATTTGTGGAACTGGTAAGTTAACCTCTCCAGTTGCTCGTGGAGATCGTTCACCAGGATTTCCTTATTTTTCAAGGGAGAGCTTTGTGTGGAAAGTTGCTCGTTGAGGTTCCGAATCTTCTTGGACATCTATGCTAGAGCTTGATTCTTTGCCATCAATTGAACTGCCTGATTTTCTAAAGCTTCTTGAGTTCTTGCATCTTCAATAGAGATCCGACCAGCCCTTGGTCATCCCCGAGAAGAAGACCTTGCTCGTCCGTGAGTAGAGGTGGAAGGTCCAACTCTTTTTAAAGTTTCCAATTCATCTCTTAAGTTGGCATTTTCGACCTCCAAGAAAGAGAAACCTTCATCAGTGATAGAGACCAAGGCCCCTGAGGAAGATGCGGCAGACTTAAGTTGTTTAATCTCTCCCTGCAAAACAAGGTTTTCCTGCTCCAACAACTTGGCGATATGCCTGTGATCTTCAACCTCAAGTTTAAAAATGCTCTCTTTCTTCTCAAAAGGAGAGATAAACATATCATATCCTTTGTCAGCACTCAGTTGCTGATATTTTTTCTCATACCCTTGGTGCAAAAGGGTAGAAGACTCCTTATATTGTTGTTGGAGTTCCTCGATGGTACCCTGGAAATCTTCAATCATCTCATAATATGCCACATTATTGGCTACTGTACGATCGAGCAAACACTTCAGATACTGGTCAGCTTCAACTGCTCGTTCAGAAGCATCTGATCCAAGGATATCAATGATCTGAGCATCATTTAGATCTGCACGACTAGCCTTGAAGTAGTCATTGAATTTTTTCATTAGTTTTGTATCGTGAGATGATAGAAGCTCCATCTTGGCCATAAACTAGCAAAGAGAAGAGATAAAAAGAATTAATAAGAATTTAGATAGAGCAAGTAGAAGAAAAAGTTGAGATGAACAACCAAAAGTTTGAATTTTTATTTCATCATAAAGGAAAGTACAAAGTTTGAGATTATATTCAAAAATAACAAAACAAACACCCAAACTACTCTACACCTTTTCTTTGTTTCCTATAACGACCTTGGAAGGTTTTGAAGAAGAGACTGGTTTCTCGGCGGATAAGATTATCTTCTCGGCAGAAGAACTAGCTGGTTGGGGCTGCTCAGGGATATGCACAACTGGGACTAAAGGGTCCTGATCTGCAATCATCATAAATGATTCATCTGAATCAGCCTCATCCTCCTCTTCTTCTCCAGAGGAGGGAGGAGGGCCGTGAGTGTGTTGTTGAAATAATTCAGAATCCTCGGCAACTTTCATCTCTCGTAAGGCTGCCACCCATCCATCCCGAAAGTATTTAAGACTGGCATATTCCATTTGCGAGGACATAACATCCAAACACTTATTCCAGCCTTTATCCCAACCTGCGCTGAATGATTTTTTAACATCCTTCTTTCTTTTTGCCTTCTCCGAGGAGGTCCTTTCCCTAAGGAGCTCCTCGGTAACCCTCAGCTTCTCCTCCACCTCCAATTTATGGTGCCCAACTTCCTGAAGTCTAGAACTTCCTCTTCGGCAGACTTGTGTTTAACTTCCAGCTCCTTATTTCTCTTCTCAAAGACTTTATTGCTCTGCTCAGACTCTATCAATTTCTTCTCCAGATCCTTGGAGTCATTCACCACCTGATTTCTTTCTTGCTCGATGGACTTTAGCTGCTTCTCCCATGAAACTTTATCCTCTTCATACTTCTGACGAGAGTCTTTTAAGGATTGAGTCAGACTAATAAAATCCTCCTCTACACCTCCCGAGGAGCTTGAAGCCTTAAGAGCCTCATCCTTCTTCAGAATAGTGTTGAAACACGTTACCAGCTGAAAAAAGAAATAATATTAAGTCAGTACAGGGATATAGCAGTGAAAAATGATAACTCAGATCAATAATACTTACTGAGGCAATATGTTGAGCAACCAAGGTAGTAACACTATCACGAGAAAGAGTGACTTCAATACCATGGACTTCTGGGATAATCCAAGACTTCATCGAGCCCATAGCAGAGCTCGAAGGAACAAAAGTGGGAACACCACCTTCAACATTTAAAGACTGAGAGACAGGGTCAGCTGGTCTCTCAAAGAACTTTTCTTTAACCTCCTCATAGGAGCAGGAACAGTCTCAACCAAATATGTTGTCTTGGTTGGTGATATAATGATAACCTCACTTGGAGGAGAAACAATGACAACTTTGCTCGGGGCCACTGGGGGCTTATCAATAATTTTCTTGGCAGCAGTAGGAGGGAGTACATCAATATTCTTTGCCCCTTCTTCTGGGACACTTTGTTTACTTTTCTTTGCCTCTCCAGAAGTAGAGGCAGACTTATCAAAGAAAGCAGGAACTTTTCTTTTCTTCATTATGTCACCAATAGGAATATTTGACTCTGAAGAAGAACCTTCCACACTAGTATCATCAGCTGGTACTTGGTCAATGTCAACCACCACTGGACGAGCAGTAAAGGATGAAGTGTAACTCTTGTACTGCAAAAAATAAGAAGCCGACCTAATATGTTCTTCGGCAACAGATTGTTGCAAACTCCAGATAAGTTTCAAATGCTTTAAATTAACCTCTGTCTCCTTTGGAGATTTTCTTTTGCTGTCAACTGCAAATAATAAAAAATTAAATGTCAGTGATACATTTTATCAGACACAAAGAAAACAAGATTTAAAAAAAAACAACCTATTCCATTGCCATAAGGGGGACACCTGGGTTCATCTCCATTTAATGGAGCATGTTGCCAATTTTTCATAACAACCCCATGCTCAAAGTAATCCCTATTGGCATCTGGAAGATTGACAACTAAAGCCCTATTCAAAAACCTAGTTTTTAAATAAAAAGTACTATCTCTGACAACCCATATGTAGTAAAACATAATTTATGGAATTCCTAAACGGGTTCCATGAATTTGGTTTAACCTATGGACTCCATTAACTATTCTCTAGGTATTTGGTGCTATTCTTACAGGAACAACGTCAAAATATTGACAGAACTCCAAACATAAAGGATTTGGAGGAAAAGAAAAGCCACATTCGGCCACAAAGAGACTTGGGAACCAATGTCCCTCAGCCAAAGAAATAGTCAGATGGTTCAGAAAGTTCTTCTAATATGGCCCATGAACGAATTGAAAATTCAGAACGAAATTTGTCAAGAGATTCAACAGGGTAAACCATGATGAACAAAATAAGTAAAAGAGAAGGAAGAAGAGCTTACAAGAAAAGATTGAATCAGTTGACAACGAACAATGGAAGAAACGAATGCACAAGATAGAGAATAAATGAAAAGTTTGAAGACACAGGTTTGAAAAGTAGAAGACAATAGGATTTTTGCCGTGTTTAAATACTTTACCTTGGGAATAGAGAAAGGTAATGATTAATAAGAAAGACGTTTGCGTATCCAGTGGCTAAAAGAAGAAAAAGAGAACAAATATCGAAGCGGTCATGAAAATTCAAAATATTTATGAGCCCTGATACTGTGCACCCAAAAAAAAGTTATATACACCGAATGCTATCCTAAAAACAATACAACGAGTGCAGTTTCCAAGAAGAATGTTCCATACTTTTCTTCAACATCAAACTATGAAACATTGGGGGCTTCTGATGATACCAAATTTAGTCTACTGACACGGACTACTCACTTGCAGACACGTGTCTGCTAATGTGGCAAATATGTATACTTCAATCGAGCAACCCAAGATCACCGAGCAACTAAGAAGCCACGAGGAACTTAGGGGCCCCGAGCAGCTTGAGCGTGTCGAGCTACTTAGGCGGTCCGAGCTACTTAGGCGGTCCGAGCAACTTAGCATTACAATCAGGATAATGAAGGAGACGACTGCGCATTAAATGCTCATTTATTATCATACAGATGTACATGTCTACTAGATAACAACGAATTGTCCTTTCATTTGTACAGCCTCAAGGCTATAAATACATTTTAACCTCCTCATTGGAAGGGGACCGGAATTTCTTGAGCAAACCATTCCTCGAGAATTCCAAACAAACAGTCAGTAATAACAAAAACAGTGGACGTAGGCCATTTTTCCAAGGCTGAACCACTTTAAAAATCTATTGTCTATTATTTCTTTATTCTTTTTATCTGTGATTAAAATAATTGGGTCAAATCTAATTTTTTACATCAACAGTGATAAATGTATTTCTTGTTTAGTTTAATTTCATTTTGAGTTTAGTTTTATTTTAATTTAAAAGAAATTAAAATTTGGTTTATGTACTTATTTAATTGAACCATCTCTATTCCGCATCTAAAAGGAAATTACTTTTTGTAAAATAAAAAATTAGGGGTCCTCAAATTTTCATCTACTATCCACATGTTTGGCTGGGATGTGTCTTGTGTGTGAACAACCGTCTATGTGTGAGGTTACACAACCTTCTGGGTCTAAATCAGTTATGGGTATAGGTTGGTAGTTTGGATTGGTTCCAAAAATGTCTTTATAAATGCGTGAGATAAATCCCAAGGGCATTAAAGTCTTTTTACTATAGGTCGAAAAGGAGCGCCTTGGCTCTGATACCAAAATTGGGATTGGGTCGGAATTTGGCGGGTTTCTCTTTTGAAAGTTTTAAATCTCTGATATGTTAAAATGTTTTCTAAAAGTATTATGGTCTAAAATAGAATTTTACTAAAGGTAGTAGTTTTGTATTATTATGGACCTCATTTGATCATCTTGCTATATAAATATATATACACTAGCGGAATGCCCGTGACTGAAGGCACGGCGAAAATTTCCAAAGTACATAATCGTAAAATGGCCAAAATTTTCGAAGTACGTAATTGCAAAATGGAACAAAATTTGTTCCCCCAACAAAACGAAGTGTTAGGATTCCTATCGACAACATTACTACATTAGCCATGAATTGTGAAAGGCATGTTGCGTATCATGCCAACATATTACAAATACGACATACTAAGTTGCCTATGATGTGCGGTCGAGGCGATAGGATTGTCGCCCTTAAATGGATTGGAATCATTTCTTTGATTAAAACCATTAGCTGAATGCCCGTGCCTAAAGGCACGACGAAAATTTTCAAAGTAATTGGGGAATAGAAAAAAAATGACACTTAACCATTACTAATTAGGGAAAAGAAAAAAAACTTCCATTATTTTTTATCCATTGAACTTTAATAGAACTTTGCTTACCTACTAAATAAATAAGTATTTTAGTGTTACATTTTTTTTAAATAAAATGAAATGAAATTCTCCCCCTCACCCCCCCCCCCCCCCCTATATATACTTTAATTAAATTAAGATGGGAATTCTCTTTCTTAATATGTAACTATGTTTCTTAATATGTAACTATGTTTGCAATCTTATGTAAGATCTAGATTTGACATTTTGTATGCCCACCTAAAAAATAAATCTTATAACATATAATAAAATTAAACTGAAAATTTTGTAACGCTAAAAAAATATATGAACCATAGTTTCACATAAATTTCTAATATCCAACAGTATAAAGGAGTATACATTCATGTTGATAAAAATAATAATAATAATAATAACATCCCCAAACATATGCAACAAAAGTTAACTATGATCATAATACCATTATTAAAAAAGTAGATAAAACAAAAGAAAATTATAGAAAAGAGCTAGACACAACATTAAGAAACAAACCTATTGAGCTAGTTTTTCCTAATATGTGCCTTTTTGGCACAAAGCAAGTATGATAAAGTTCTCTGCTTTGAATTCTATATGGTATTTCTTCAAATAGATTATCTACAACTATGATTAAGTTGAATATATATGTTTATAATCTATAAAGATAGGTACATGAAAAATAAAAATAAAATAGCACTAAGTAATCGTATAATACTTGAGATCTCGCTAAAAGTTGTGTAGGAATAAGTAATGCAAGTTTAAAACTGATTCATCACGTGCAAATAACTCAGAAATATTGAGTAAATTAAATCTTTCACTTTTATATGATTATCTTTCTTATCACACACAATAGAACTTTACATGTCTCTAGATTGACAATAAGGAAATGCACAGTTATAAACATACTTTTATGGATCTGAAAATGAAGATATAGAATGAGTGTGGGGGTATGTATCTTTTATAGAGAGTAAATTTAGTTACAAATGACAGACCATACAAACACTGTTACAAATGACACCATATAAAAGCCTAAGATATTTCTGATGGCGATTAAGATCTCTCTTACATCAATCATCTTGTCGGTGGAAACACTAACTAGAGCAGTCCGACGAGATCCATGGCGGCGAAGATGGGTTCTCGTCCTAGGTCTGCTCGGGGATCGTTGTTCCTTCATTTTTCTGGAGTCGTGTGCTCTATCAAACTGCATATAGGATTGAAAGATTTAATCCAACCGTTAGTTGCCATAAAGATTTCCTTATTTTGGAAAAAAAATCAATAGCTAATTATCCAGAAATTAGAGAAGAATGAAGAGCATACCTGCAAGAGATTAGCAACGGTTAAGCTCCCCAGCCTCAACATGTCCGCCAAGACATATCTCGGTGGCTAAAATATTCAATAAACCTTTAAAATCTCTAGTAGCGTAAATTATTAACCAAATCGAAGAGATAAGGAAATTAGAAACAACATTCGATACATGTTAGAGGATCGTAATTGCCATTAAAACTAATGGGCATTCAAGCATTTTTTTTACAAAATGAAGCAAACTTTAGATGATACAAAAAAAATTACATGTAAATGAGATATAACCTATGCCAATGAAGCTTCACATCCTGAAATGGGTGTAGCTCCTACACCAAAATATCTTTGCTCAAAACTTAATTCTACTCATTCATGGTAGCAAATCAGCTTTATTAGTAGGAATCGATAGGATCATCGGAACCCAAATCTAGAACCCCTGAAATTTTCTACAAATAGAATAAAACCTACAAATTACAATGAGCTAATTCCATACGAAGAGGAATATATAAAGCCATAATCCATAAAGTAGTGCAAAAATTAAAAATCGAAACCTTACTCAAAAATTAAAATCGCAAAGGACTCCTCACGTAAGACCACCAAATGCCACAACGACCAACACTCTAAAACTTTAAGTGAAAAAATGAATCCCGCTTTACTATACGATTAATAAAACCTAAAATCGTCCCTCTTTTTCCACTAGGCATTCTAACCGGAAATCCAGAGCCCTTCTCTTTACTTCTTTCTATTGCCTCCTCTGTTTTTGTGTTTTCTCTTCAAATTAACTACAAGATAATATAAAACATGTGCAATAAAACACATTTGAAGAATACCTCAAAATTAATAATGCAACATGTCTGAGACTTATAAAGGTAACATATACACAAATACAGGGTTCTCCATACATTGTCATAAATGAGTGTGTATTAACAGGATCCTATCCTCCATCATCGCTGCATACAGAAACTTTATAGGCTTAACTGCCTTCTCCACATATTTCGTAGCTTTCTTAGTCTGTCCTAAATTTCTCCACAGGCAGTGGTAAATATGGGGTTGCACATGTGTCTTTATAGTGCTTTATGACCTCCTCGAGTGAGTTAACATTGACTTGTTGGCATATTATACGGTATTGAATCAGACCATCCTTGGCAAATCTACCCCTTCGCATGTCAACACAAAGCTCAATATCATTGAGCATAATCGTTTTATGTGTCTTTTGTTCCATGCTCGATACCTTTTTGAGCTGATCAGATTATGAAGAGCTTGCAAGGCGTCTTGCTTCTGCCCAACATTGATCAATTATGTGCCACCCAATCGCCAAACCATAAGTAAATTCATATAGATAAAAAAATGATCACTTTTGGATACACAACAGTATTTGTTAAGTGTAGAACTTGATAGAGATTGGGGGTTGTCTAAAAAAATAAACAATCCACAATGATGAATTATCAACTTTTGGGGTTTAAATTAAATCATTGAAATCTCTTGAATAAAGATCAAGCCTGTAAAAAGAATAGGGACATTACTAAAGGCATATATGTGGTGAGCTTCCATCTACATAAATTTCATTTTTACTAAAAGAGGAATGAGGAAGCGATCTTGATCAACAACATGGGTTAACCTTAGGCAAATAAAACATACCATTACCTTGTTGTCATTAATCACCACCATAAAATCCTAAAACAAAATAAATAAGAAATATTCCTCAAATGTTTCTCCAAAACCAAAAACCTAGAAAGGAGATAATAATGACCATGGTGGGAAAGGATGATTTCCTGAGCTTCACTAAAAAGACTTAATACAATAAAATCTGAAAATAGAAACTGGAGATGAACATTCTGAAATAATAAGAATCAAACCACATAATATCTAATAGCATCCTTGTTTACACCATTTGGTTAAGAATTAAATGTAGAACATACTGTTGGCTCAAATCTACTCAACTCATTTATTTCTACTTCAAACTTTGTAAGGACACAAATTTCCAATTGAGTCCTTTATAGTTTTGGCTCAATTTCGGACAAAAACATTTGAGTCATAGGATAGAGTTAAATTATATCCATTCAAGCCTATGACGGGTTTTTTGAAGACGTAGTGGCCAAGAGTATAAAGCTTCATCAAATTGCTGAGTTTAATGTGCCTCGTTTCTACGTCAACAACACTAGTTCCATTGCTTCTAAGGTATGAATGCATTTTGATTATATTTATAGGAGCTTGGAACATTTTATATTGGGTGAACTTTTGTTTAAACTGTTGCTTATTTTCAGAAAGATTTTATTAATACTTTAAAATAAAGTATATAAAGATTCTGGGCAAAAATCAAATTTTTACAACTTTCTGGAAGTACGTTCAAAGTGTCGTTCAAACGAGTTTGTCGTTCGAACAGTAATGTCGTTTGAATGAGTTTGCCAACGACATCCCACAAAGGCCACAGGAATGTCATTCGAATTATTGTTCGAACGAGATTTCTAACGAGTTCACACTGGAAATTCATTAGAAGATCGTTCGAACGAGAATTCGTTCGAACGAAAAATCTCGTTCGAACGAGTTTTGGCGGGAACGGTTTATTGGCAGTTTTGAGCAGTTTTTGACCCACTTTCCCACTTCTTTTCCCACCATCTTTTGACAGAACTTCTTAAGTGCGGAAATCAACTTTTTCTAATTAACTTTTTCGTTGTCCTACATCTCCAAGAGAGAGTTTGAGAGAAAAATTAAAAAGGAAAAAGTTCATGTTTTGAGTGTCCAAGTTTTTCAAAGAAAAATTATTTAGCACTCTAGATTACACCCATATTATTTATTCCAAGTCTTATTTATATATATATATATATACATTGCTTGGAGTTTGGCACCGGTTTTTATCTCTACCGTTTTGAAGAGACGTTTGGGTTTGCTTCTAAATCCCACAAAGAAGAAGAAGTTTGTGTTGATTTACCCACTTGGGTTACGGTGACCATATATAGTCTAATCGGTGGTTTTCGAGACCGCGGTAGAGCTCTTTGTTTATTCGCTAGGCGGAGGTGGATACAAGAAGAAGCGTCGGGGCTTGAGAGGGATTGAGTCGAGTGTTTTAAGTCTTACTGTCTTGTATTTTGTAAAATAATACTTAGTGAATTTGAGGCTAGGGTCGTCCGAGGTTTTTTCCCGTTGTGGGTTTTTCCTCGTACATCGCGGCGTAGTGGTTTCTTTGTTTATTATATCTTTCGCAAAATGACCTAGAACGCATTCTTAGGTAAAAAGATAAAATTGGTTTAGATCACTACATGTTGAATTTGGTGCTACATAATTATTTGGGTAATGTTTATGTTAATTTAATTCAAGTCGTCGCTTAATTTGTTAAAATTGGTTTAGACTAATTTGGCAATATTGAAAATTAGACTTAGGCAAATTTCTAGGACTTGAGTTAAATTTGATAAAGTGAAAAAAAAAATCATTTGTTAATTAGTTTTATTTCACTTTAAGTTGTGTTTAATTTTAATTTGAAGAGAAATTAAAAGTTGTGAATTTGTTTTAAGTGAACCATCATCTCAAGCTTCTGCATCTAAAAAAGAAATTATTATTTTTTGAAGTATAAGACTTTAAATTTGGGGGCCTTATATTTCAACAAGTGGTATCAGAGCCGGAGCGCTAATTTATCACGTCAAAGATCCGTTTTTCAATTTTTATAATTTTTGTGATCCTTACATTTTTAGATGGTTCATTTTTTTTACTCACTCTCATTTTTGTTTTATGTCTCTCGATGGGACTTCTTAATGATAATTTTTCCATTTCTAATGATAATGAAGTTTTTTCTATTCGAGAGGAATTTAATGGACTTAGTAAGTCTAATGATAAATTAAGAGAATTAAATTTGAGATTTGCAAAAAGAATTAAATTTCTTGAAGATGAAAATTCTTGTTTTAAAGCTAAAGTTGAATTTTTGCAAATCTCCCTATCTCAAAAAGATATTTTATGTGAAAAACTCATAGACTTAAATTACAATTTTAATATTTTAGAAAAGTCCAAGAAAGAGAGTGAATGCTGGGAAAAGACTCTTAGGGACATGTTTGCTCACATTGAGGGGGAGCGTGATAACCTTCTAGGTGTAATCGAAAATTTAAAGAAGGAGTCCCGTAAAATTGAGGAGTCTAATTTATTACTTGAGTCCGATATTTTAAAAATTAAAAATATCTTACAAGACTCGAGTAGTAGTTGTGATGGTTCTAGCTCATCTAGTTCAAATACTTCCGTGGCTAACGCTAATACCATTGTTTGTTTTAGAGGGTCTACTTTATCCAAAGACTTTAGAAAAGGTCACACCTTAGGTAACATTTCTCGTGTTTACAAATACTTGCATTGTGGTAGGAAAGGTCACCTGAGGTCATTTTGTTTTGATCTTAAAAAAAGTCCTAGGAAGTCTATGTCTACTATTCCATTTGTTTCCCAATTCCATCATTTTAAATATACATCTATATGGGTTCGGAAATCATTTTTAGACGCGCTAGATATTAGATTTATTGATTCTCATTTGCTTTCACATGAAACCTCCCTTGCTACATTTAAAGGTTGAATGTGTTAGTTGTTTGCATACTCTAGCTTTTTGTGCTTCATATTATATATCATTGCTGGTGTATGCATGTTTAGTCATTTTCTAGTCATTGCTTTATTTCATATCTCATACTAGAAATCACGACTTGTTTATCTTTTGTATTATATTTCCTTCATTTTTGTTTGCTTTAAATGAAAAATACAAAACGATTTTTGTTTATCATTTGGATTTTTATCTCTTCATAAATTAAGCCTAATGAAAAATTCAGATGATTTTTTATTTTCTTTTGAGTACATATTTTTATTTTTTTGGTTAAAAATTTCAAAAACTAAAAAAGATTTTTTTGTGTGTGTGTATTTTAGTTTAATACACTTTATGTGGCATACACTTGTGTTAGAATCCCTTATTTTTCCCTCCCATGTGGCTAGAACTTTTTGTTTAGAATTTCCAATCCTTATTATGTTATTTACCATGCTTATATGGAGTAGTTGAATTTTGTGTTGATATAATGGATTCTATTTTTATGTGCCTCTATTCACACATGCACGAGCTCATTTGAAATTTTAACTTCATATGTATATTTGAGCTTTATGAGGTGTTCTCCTACCAATCTTGTCATCTACATATTTGTGACACCAGCATGTCAAAATCCGTTGCACATGATATTTGTGAGAAATAAAAATAGTAAATATAAATGTGCACGGGGAAGGGCTCCGAAAGGATTTATTATCCTTTGCGAACTGTAAGCCACCTTTTGCTTGGACCTAAAAGAAATACGTGGTCCAAAGGCCTAAAAAATAGAATAATGGCATTAAAAGAAAATATTTTTCAAGGTCTATTTTGTTTAGTTGATTTATTCATTCAAAGGAATAATATATATTCTTATTGAGGGAGATTGGATGGTATATCAATGGTTTTCACAATGTCCATTTATCCTAGTTGCGTTTTCCATGTCATGACTCTATTAGTTTGTAGAATCATAAACATTCTAGGCTTGTATGCATTGTGTATATTTGTTCATTGAGTTCAATCTATATTGTCACATGAGGTTATATTCAAATGTGATGAAGTTTTCAATCAAATGAGAATTCCGTGAACATGTTTTAAGTGATTGGGTCTAAATTTAATTGTTATTGGTTCACACCCCAACATTTTTGTTTCCATATGACACATTTTTGTCATACGAGTGTGAAAAGCTTATCTTATTTTGTGTCATTTGTGTGTTTATATCTATATGTGTGTACTTATGCTTAGTTTGTATCTATTGTGTATACACATATATGATATTTTGTTTAGTCTTTGCCATGTTTTTCTAGTCCGTCTATGCTTTATTTCATAATCGGTATCTATCTTGTTGCATTCTTTGTTGATATCACATGCTTAATACTTTATGCATCATATTGGTATCATTTCCTTACATCTTAGTTGGTACCCGGTATTATTTGTTGGATTAGTTTTGATTTTGTTGCTCATGTGCTTTAATGTTCTCATCACTTTATGCACAATTGCATGTTTTTAGCTTGTTATCCCATTCTATTTATCCCTTGTTTAGTTTAAGGGTAATATGCTTTATTTGGGGGAGATAAGTTAATTTTTGATTCTTTAATCTTTTTCTATTCATGAACAAAAATGGGGAGAATGATAGGGAGAGAAATGGTATCTAATCCTATTATCATCGTATCATAGTTTGGGAGATTTTACTTAGGGGGAGAGCGCTATCATCTTAGGTTGATCATTGTTTGATAAAAGGGAGAATTAATTTAGGAGGAGTAATTAATTTATGCATTTAATATTTTTGATATTCCCTATGCGTTAAATAGTTTGCTTAAGTGTTCAAGAATTCTTCTAAATGGCAACGTTCATCATCGGGAAAAGATATCGATCCCTGGGTTGTTTGAGTCAAGCACTGTATTTCTATTTTGGGTGGGACTTTTTATTAGTCTAGTAGAGCTTTACGGCCCTTTAGGTTTTTGTTTGGTTTTTGTCCCGGAGTAGACAAAGGGGGAGATTTGTAAGGACACAAATTTCCAATTGAGTCCTTTGTAGTTTTGGTTCAATTCCAGACAAAATCATTTGAGTCATAGGATAGAGTTAAATTGTATCCATTCAAGCTTATGACGCGTTTGTTGAAGATGTAGCAGCTAAGAGTATAAAGCTTCATCAAATTATCGAGTTTAATGTGCCTCGTTTCTACGTCAACAACACTGGTTTCATTGCGTCTAAGGTATGAATGCATTTTGATTATATATATAGGAGCTTGGAACATAAACTGTTGCTTATTTTTAGAAAGATTTTATTAATACTTTAAATTAAAGTATATAAAGTTTCTGGGCAAAAATCAAATTTTTACAACTTTCTTGAAGTTCGTTTGAAGTGTTGTTCGAACGAGTTTGTCATTCGAACAATAATGTCGTTCGAACGAGTTTGACAACGAGTTCCCACAAAGGCCACTGGAATGTCGTTCGAATTATCGTTCGAATGAGAACGAGATTTCTAACGAGATTTCTAATGAGATTTCTAACGAGTTAACACTGGAACTTTATTAGAAGATCGTTCGAACGAGACTTCATTTGAACGAAAAATCTCGTTCGAACGAGTTTTGGCGGGAACAGTTTATTGGCAGTTTTGAGAAGTTTTTGACCCACTTTCCCACTTCTTTTCCCACCATCTTTTGACAGAACTTCTTAAGTGCGGAAATGAACTTTTTCTAATTAACTTTTTCGTTGTCCTACATCTCCAAGAGAGAGTTTAAGAGAAAAATTAAAAAGGAAAAAGTTCATATTTTGAGTGTCCAAGTTTTTCAAAGAAAAATCATTTAGCACTCTAGATTACACCCATATTATTTATTCCAAGTCTTCTTTATATATATATACATTGCTTGGAGTTTGGCACCGGTTTTTATCTCTACCATTTTGAAGAGACGTTTGGGTTTGCTTCTAAATCCCACAAAGAAGAAGAAGTTTGTGTTGATTTACCCACTTGGAGAAAGGCTCCTAGTTTGGGTGACGGTGACCACATAAAGTCCGATCAGTGGTTTTCGAGACCGCGGTGGAGCTCCGTGGTTATTCGCTAGGCAGAGGTGGATACAAGAAGAAGCATCGAGACTTGAGAGGGATCGAGTCGAGTGTTGTAAGTCTTACTGTCTTATATTTGTAAAACCATACTTAGTGGATTTGAGTCTAGGGTCGTCCGAGGTTTTTTCCCGTTATGAATTTTTCCTCGTACATCAAGGCGTACTGGTTTTTTTGGTTATTTTATCTTTTGCAAAATCCCCTAGAACGCATGCTTAGGTAAAAAGATAAAATTGGTTAAAATCACTAGATGTTGAATTTGGTGCTACATAATTATTTGGGTAATGTTTATGTTAGTTTAATTCAAGTCGTCGCTTAATTTGTTAAAATTGGTTTGGCTTAATTTGGCAATATTGAAAATTCGACTTAGGCAAATTTCTAGGACTTGATTTAAATTTGTTAAAGTAAAAAAAATCATTCGTTAATTAGTTTTAGTTCACTTTAAGTTGTGTTTAATTTTAATTTGAAAAGAAATTAAAATTTGTAAATTTGTTTTAAGTGAACCATCATCTCACGCTTCCGCATCTAAAAAGGAAATTATTACTTTTTGAAGTATAAGACTTTAAATTTGGGGACCTTATATTCCAACAAACTTCTTTAAGAAACCATATCAATAATCAATAAAATAAACCGGTGCTCAAAGAGGAAAAATTGCATAAACGTTGCAATTAATCTACCCAATCGGATTATGTTTGAATTTGGACACGAACGCATTTACATCAAGCACGTAATGGTTAAGAAAATTTCCAATAACTCCACAAAAGTAAATATAACTCCACAAAAGTTAAACTAAGCATTCTAAGCTTCACCATTCCTTGGAGGAAATCTATCTCAGTACATTTATATGCGCAAAATTGATCCATCAACATAATCATCATTCCAGTTGTCAAAAAAGTAACACATCAAGGTAAAAAATATCATAGGTAAAGTATTGTTCTGATTTAAATAAGCACTGTTCTGTTTTAAAATAATTAGGCTTGAAATTTTAAGCAAGCACTGATCTGTTTCATGAAATATTTTATATATCAAATATGCCATTTTCAAGATTATGGCATAGCGAATCGATGCCCCAGAGCCTTGTAGAGAAAGCTAAACTTTTGCATACCTTTAAATAACACAGAAAATCAATAGAATTGAAGCAAATTACCAAAGAAAACAGTACCATTATCTATAAATGCAAAATAAAAACACAGTTAATATCTAAAACTTGAATAACCCCATTTGAGACTCTGATAAGACTATTAGAACTAACCTGATAAGACTGTTACAGCTAGCTTCATCCATTATCTGGGGCCATAGTACTCTTAGGCTCGAGAATTGATATTTGTAGAAGACCAAAGAAATTCTACCTCCGAGTCCATTCCCAAATATTTCAATTTGTTTTCTCGGCTAAATATCAAAATAGACATGTAGCAGACATATTATTGTGTTGTTATCCTTAAATTGGTTTGTTAGTTGATGTTGGTTCATCATGTTCTTTAATTTGGAAATTTGATTTTACAACTATAAAACTTCCTAAGCACAATAATGTTTCATGGAGGGGGAACTCTAATATGAACGATGAAACATATACCAATTCGCCTTCTATAATGAAAGATCTGAAAGATGAACACTATGACATGGGTGACGCATTTAAGTTCAATAGTATTGCAAAAAATTAACAGCAATACACTGGTTGAAATGGCTGAAATGAAAATGATTATTATGTGATCCATAGCTTCTAAACTAACATTCCACCTACAATTACAACATGGGAAATAAGAATGCAAAACTACAACATATTATAGTTGGAGTTGATAAGAGAAAACTAAAGAAGAAAAATCTAGAGTTCATATTTTTAAACATACGATAGAAAATCAGTAATACATGGTTGTGTAATTTATTCATTCATCTCAAATGAAAAACACATGTTATAGAGAGTAGAGACCATTACCGGGCATATTATACTCACCTAAATCACGTGACTAAATGGAGCTCAATCCATGACTTGTAAGCAAAAAGTATGCGGTTCCTTAAACCAATGATATCCGCATTAACATAATCAGTCAAATGGTGCGATGAGTTAAAACGCATATACCAAAACCATAGTATTAGGGTAAAGAGAAAATGTAAAAGAAACCTGCTTCCATAAATGTTATAGATTTAAAATCGTCATCGACATCTTGTTGTGTTATTGTTGTAGTAGCGGCTTCACTTATAGGGGCCTGCTACTTCTGGAATAGCTCTGCCAATACTATGGCCTGCATTTAATAGAGGAGCATAGGTGAGGGTTTGAAAGAGTGATGAATAGCATATCAGAAACCTAGAGACAATACCATGAAAATACATAGCCCCTATTATTAAACCGCCGGAAACTCCACAAAGTTAGTAAAATGTTTTGTCATATTTAAATCTTACTAATAAACATGATAAATTTGTTCATAGGTGTAACACCTCGTATTTTTTGACTATTTAAATAATTATGTGATTAATTATTATTATGGGAATAAGTTTGCGTTTAAGTATTGTTGTTGTATTAATTAAATTAAAATGTGAGAAATTAATTTGTTATTAATTCGGATTAAAATAATTATTAACTAGCGTGTCAAGGGTTAATACATACTATTGAGAATTATTGAATATTACGGTGTGATATGTAATATGGAATTATAACATTTGATAAATTGCCTGAAGTGAGAAATACGGCAGTTTGGTAATTTAAGTCTGACACACGTGTGAGTCGTGTCGGGACTAATTGAATGGAATATAAAGAGAAATTATTTTTATTAACTTGTATGGTCATTTAGAGTGCGCCGTTGAGTCTGAGAGGGTCGAGATAGTCAAAATAGTATACCCGTGTGTTTAGTTTGGGTCCTTGGGCAATTTTAGGCCTAACCGGCGTCCCGAGAGGGTATTTTGGTAAATTATAATTTTGGGTTAAATCAATGGACGAAAATTGGGAGTTATTTTATCATCCAAGAAAAGTCTTTTAGGGTTATGAGACACAGGAAGGAAAGAACGGCCATAGAGGGTGTGAGGGAGAACCAAACTCCAAGAGGGAATGCCAAATTATCATCACCTTGCACAACCGTGACCACCAACGCGTAGATCCAGAAGAGAGGAACGCGTATATACCAACATCACCAAAGAATTCAGACCTTCGATTTGAGGCAAGTGTTTATTACTTGCTTTCTTTAGCAATAATCATACTCATGTTAGCGTGGGTGAAATTTATCATGATTTACATATGAATTGGGTGAAAATTGGAGATTTAAATTATGATTAAGGTTTGGTTTAATTAGAAGTTTAAAGTCCTTCATGTATGTAGAGGATTAATCATGGAGTTGGATTATATATTGATGAACAAATCTGGGTTGATTAGGTTCTTTAATTGAAAATTGGGAAACTAGGGTTCAAATGAATTAATTTGGGGATTTTATATAATTATGATGATTTATGACAAATTAATGATCCTAGGAGGTTAGGAATGATTTATAACCTGTTAGGCGTTGATGGGTATTGATGATGAGGCACTGGATGTTGAAACTTAGAGGTTTCTAGGTTCATAAATGGTGAAAAAATGCAGAAATCTGGAAAGGAGACGAACAGTAACATCTCGCGCGATCTCGCGCGAAGTCATTCGCACGAGATAGGGATCTCGTTCGAAGTAGTTCAAATGACATGTGGAAGTCAATCATGCTACATCTCATTCTCGTTCGAGCGAGATACGTTTTTGGTTCAAGCTACAACCCATCTGGTTCGAGCGACTGAGGGAATTTTTGGGAATTTTGTTTGAGTTCAAATTTGGGTTTACCGGTTTCTTGGAGTGAGAGAAAGTGTCCAATAATAAAGTTAAGCAAGAAAGAATTTCGAGAAAAGTATGTGAGTCTTAATACTTTAATTATTTTGGTATAGAGAGAATGTACCTTGGCGATTACGAGAGAGATAGTAATCTAAATATTTATACTATACGTAGTGATGAGATTAAAATATGTATGAGGTGTATATATGTAGGTTGGAGAGATACCTATAAATTATAATAGGATGTGTGCATGCCTATTATGTGATATTATTGTCAAGAGCACTAATGGGTGATAACCCGGGGGTGCAAGAATCTTATAGTTAAGCGCACTAATGAGTGATAACTCGGGGGTGTAGAAGTTCTATTGTTAAGTGTACTAATGGGTGATAACCCGGGGGTAAAAGGATGATTATTATTAGGCGCACTAATGGGTGATAACCCAGGGGTGCTGAATTATTATGGATATGTGCATTAACGGGTGCTTACCCTGGGGATGCAAGATTCTATTGTTAGGCACACTAATGGGTGATAACCCATGGGTGCTGGATTATTATTGATAGATGCATTAATGGCTGTTAACCTGGGGATGCAGGATTTCCTTGATAGGTGCACTAATGGGTCTTAGCCCAGGGGTGCAGGATTAGTATATATGTATGTATATGGATGATGTGACTATATATATATATATATATATATATATATGAACTTGTGAATATTTCTACTGTTTGAAATTAGTAGACTTGGTAATAATAGTAATCATTACATTGCACTAAGTGGTCTTAACCTAAGGGTCAAGATTAGTGTATATATAGAGAGGGATGATGAGACTATATATATGTTTGAGTGTACTTGGCTAACTTTTTACTTCATGAGAATAGTTGATAAAATGGAAATGAGAAATGAAATAATCTTAGTAGATAAAAGATTAACCCTTCAAACGGTGAATAATGAAACTTAGTATGTGAGATAAACTATCTGAATAGCGTATTGTATGGGCGATACGGGAATACTACTAGTGAGCATAGTTAATATTATTATGGTTTCTGACTAGTCAGACTGGGAGTTATAACTAGGGGGATATTAGATGTACGTTAGGCGTGCAAAATAGATGAGAGCTGAGAAACGCATGTGAGAGTTCGATAACTAACATGCATATAAGACTTGTTTTAAGAACCAGTTTTAAATACTTGCTAAATCATTTTTACACCTCGAGCTCTGACCTGTTTCTTGTATTTCTTCTCTCTTATATATATATATATATATATATATATATATAAGTACATGTGCCTAGCCATACGGACACTGGTTCTAGATACTTGGATGGTTTGACGAGCTGCTACTATTGTGGAAGTTGTAGGTCATTGAGATTAGACACTTCTCTCATTTTATTCAGTTCCTAGTTCAGGTACTTCAGTTTGGGCATGTGTCGCCCATCCTCATTAGCGGGATTGTACTCAGTTCCTTTGTAGTTCTTTTCTGTTGGATTGAGTATTTATTTTGGTTTTGTTTCTGACTTTGAACTAGAAGGTTTTATCAAGTCTAAATTATTCAGTATTTAATTCAATCAACATTCATTTCTTATGTGTGGTTTATAATTCAATGTTCAGAAATTAATTGAAGTAATTAGTTTCAAATTAAATTGGGAAATGTTTTGACACTAGCTTAAATTAAATGTTAGGTAATTAATTGGATTTAAGTTTTCGACAATGATGCTAAGAATGAACCAACCGAACATTCTTTTATAATTTTTATAAAGGACTGATCACCCGATATTTAATTGGGTGGGGTGTTACAATAGGAGGCATATCTCATCAGTTGACAATATACTAATGGTGAAAAGCTTCAAAAAATGTGGGTAGTGAGATGAATTTATATGTGTGAGAGAGAAAGAGAGTATACCTTTGGAGATGATCGTTCAACCAAATTGAATCTCTTGTTGACATTTTACCGAGTATTTTATGATAGAAGTCAAGACTCACATCAAATGTATACATATCAAGCTAATTTGTGACCTGAGTTAAGATCCATTCTTGAGAAATTCTTAAAGCCAAGATAAATGAAAACTTCTCAAAATGAATTTCGAGCACTTGCTCTTATTGTTCAAGAACACCAATACTGAGTTCCTCGATCTAGTTTGATGCTAGTTTTTGCAAGTATCTCTTCCCTACATGAGTAATCAAATACCAATTCCTTAATTCTGAAATAAACACTTAGAAAAACATTAAAAGTGTCCAAGACGTAATATACATATTGAACCAAAAAGTCTCGATTAAGCAGCAAAGAACCGCTCAAGTTTATGCTTACAATCCACTTGAAACAAATAAAAATAATCCATACTGAAAGGACGGCGAAAAAACTGATAAGGAATACCCAAAGTCTTACAGTTACATCGCAAATTAAAGTACCTAAAATAGAGTCTAAATCGATACAAAACCTGTGGTGATAAAATTAAAGGCACATAAAAATAATAACGAAATCACATGATCATGAAATAAATAAAAATAATGAAATAGATGGAAACTTACATTCTTGAAAAAATAGCGTTGTCATCCATGATCATGTACCGGAACAAATAGGAAGGAAAACCCATTAATCAAGGTTTGTAGCATAATATTAATAATATTAACTGAAATGAAGAAGGGGGTAGAAGGTGTAGCGCAAGGATAGTTAGTTAAAATTATCATATAGATAGGAGGAATATTCATACAACTTTTAGTGAACCATCGCCTTTTGCTGCCCAAGTTCACTTGTAGAAATAAATCTGCTTCTAATAAAGTTCTCGCAGTGCCTAATAATAGGTGAAGGAAGTATAGGCGCTCTACCTCGTTCATCTCCATTCTTAAATCTTTTTGTTAAGGAGCCCATCTAAGTATGTTAAGATGTTTATTTCTTTTAATGCTTCTTTCTTGAGTATCTTCCTTCCCCACTATGCCATGCTTATTAAAAACATATACAATTCAAACAAAAATACAAAAACAAAATAATCTCAACTCAAAATAGAAAACTCTTTGATCAAACGCCTATTTTAAAAGGAAAACTCTAACAACACATTGTTACTCACAGAAAGACCACAACAAATCATGAACTCCATAATTTTAAGAAATTCACAAATACCTACCTTATAAACCCTGAAAGTAAAAAAATCTACTACCTATTTTTATGAATAATTTACATATTCAATAATTGTATTGTGAACACTCAAAGTGAATCATGAAAAGTAAGACCACATAAACCTATAAGAGAAATAGAAACCCATGAGAACGGGTATACCTACTATTAGAGATGTAAAAATTAGTTACATCTTGGTGATTTCACATATGCAAAATTAGCCAGAGGAGAAATAGTTAGTTTTGCAAAATCAAACCAAAAATAACAATTTTTAATTGCCTAAAAACCTAGATATTTGATTGCAACCGCAAAAAAATAGGATTCCGACGAAATAAAACTTTAACCGAGGGAAGGGGAAGATCGACATTCTACAAAATTGCACAAAAAATATCAATTTTTTTAAAACCTAAAAACCCAAATCTTCAATTGCAACCATAGAAGACATGATTCAGACAAAAAAAACTTTAATGGAGGGAAGAGGAAGAGCGAGAGATGGACAGGGAAATACACCAAATATACAAAATGGTTTGAACAAAGAAGTAAATACCAAAATATGTAAAACCCTCTATGAACTCAAAAAATCCAAAAATTATAAAGCAACTTACCAAACAGAGATGCCTTGGTCTCAAACCGGATCCAATATTCATAGATCTGGAAAAAAAGAAAGAAAATCAAAGATATAATTGGAAAATCATCCAATATTAATGTAAATAGTAGATTTTAGCAACATGAAGGAGAACAGAGGAAAGAGCGAAATCGTACATAGTAAGAAATAAAAATACCGAAAAAAGGGTAGGTATTTGATATTGAAATTTTGAGTTGTTGCCCTTTGAAGGTTTTGAAGGCTAGAAGAGAGTATGCTCAATTAAATCAAACACAATATCATTAAAATGAGTAAGATTTCCATAGTTAGATTTATAAACCCACTACATCGTCCATAGATCTACACACATACCCACACACAAAGACATAAAGAATGCAATTAATTTCTGAGACAAAAAATAAAAAAATGGTCGAGCATTTGCGTGAGTAGAAAGAGAGGATACTTGGCTTCGTCAGTAAGGAAAAAGTGGTGCGAATGCTTTCCATCAGTAGGTCAAAAATGGAGGTTTTGGGCGAGCGTTTGCATGAAAAAATATAGAAAGAGGGGTCCAGGGCTTTTTGTTGTGAGTGAAGGGAGCGGGTGAGTAAAAGGCCGTGACTGAGAGAAGTCTAAAAATGAAGAGGCAATGTTGGTAACTGTCTAATAAAGGTCTCTAATCTCAACCGTTGGCTTCCCACCTTAGTGGTTCAATTAGGACCCCTAATTATGTTATCAACTTATGGAACAGTGTCAAATATTCTACTCCTTATATATATATATATATATATTCATTATGAATCTCATATTCTTACAAGTTTGTGTTTCATTCGATACACACATTTGCTCTTTTATAGAGACTTGTGATTCGGCAAACATGATTATTATTATCATCCTTTTCTTAATCCCATCACATGGTGTCAGTCACATGGATTCTGCATTTCCATTATAATATATTATAAGCAATATTATTATTCAACTTTAAATCCTTAAGATATCTCCTAATAATTTCCTCCCACGATAGCTTAGGGGGGCCCTATCATATTTTAAGCTTTATTTTCAATAATCTTCCTCTTTTTATAAGTGTATCTACTGGTCTACGCAACACATGTTCGTATTATCTAAGTCAACTTTCTCTTAATTTATCACTAATGGGAGCTACTCCTAACTTCTGTCTCACATAATCATTTTCTAAGCTTATCCTTTCTAGTAATTCCTATCATCCATCGGAGCATACTCATCTCACTAACATGGATACTTTGTTCATTTTTTTCTTTAAATCCCAACATTTTGCTCCATAGAGGGTTGCTGGCTTAAGAACTGTTTCATAAAATTTTCCTTTTAGTTAGTTATCCTCTTATCGCATAACACACCACTTGTTTGTCTCCATTACATCCAACCTGTTGATATTCTACTTGTAACACCCTCATCAATATCCATATTACTTTGTATCACTGAACCTAAAGAATGAAATTTATTAGTTTGGTTAATCACTTTTTCTTCAATCTTTAATATATGCCATCAGACGCCCTATTATTAAATTTACATTCCATAAATTCAGTTTTATTTCTCTGATTTTTAGTCCCTTAGATTCCAAGGCATTTCTCCAAGTATCTACTCTTATCGCTATAGCATCATTTGAAGTGTCTACTAAAAAAATATCATTCACACACTACATACACCATGGTACATCTTGTTGTATGTCCTTAGTAATATCATCCAATACTACGGAAAATAAGTATGGACTTAAAGTCGGTCTTTGATGTATACCCAGTTTAATTGTAAAATCATTAGTTTCTGCACAAATAGTTCTTACTCTAGTCTTTGTGTTATCATACATATCTTTAATAAATTTAAAATAACTCATAGGGATTATTTTCCTCCTTAAGGCCCACTATATTATATCCCTATGTACTCTATCATAAGCCTTTTCCAAGTCTATAAAGACCATACATAAATTTTTATCTTACTTCTACATTTCTCCATCAACTGTCCTAATAAGGAAACAACTTTCGTGGTGGATTTACCGTGCATAAATCCAAATTGATTATCCAAAATAGTTTGACTCATTTCTTAATCTTTCTTCTATTACCTTTTCTCATAACTTTATAGTATCATTCATCAATTTGATTCCTCTATAATTACCGCAGTTTTGTATATCTCCTTTATTTTTATACAAAGATAATATGGTGCTTTTCCTCCACTCATCTAGCATGTTTCCTTCTTTTAAATTTTATTAAATAAACATGTTAACCACTCTACCCCTATACTTCCAAGGGTTCTCCTCTCCTCTATGGACATTTTATCCTTGCCAATCGCTTTATTCCTTCCCATTTTTCTCATTAATATATCTACTTGTTTTTCAGTATCGGAAATGCCATTCCTATATTCGTTTCCATGTTCTCGACATCTTTTTGGGGACATTTTTCATTCAATAATTCTTGAAACTACTGTTGCCATCTATCTAGAATATCTTTATCCTTAATTAATACATTTTGATTTATTTCTTTAATACACTTAACTGGACCCATTGTAATACCCCGTAATTTTAAGGACTTTTAAAAAAATCTGTTATTTTTTAAATTAATGGATTAACTGGATTTTATTATAAATTAATTCATTTTGGTTTTACCCGAATTGTGGATATTAAAATGAATGATTCTGCATATTACTTAAAGATATTTAGGTAATATATGAATGTGATATTATTGACATTGCCGTGAGTTATTAATTCAGTAATTTGAATTTTTAGTCGGACGCACTATGGGATGTGTCGGGACAAATTTGTTAGATTAAATAAGAAACTTATTTTTACATCAACCTTATAGTCATTTCGAGTGTGTCATTGCATCCATAAGGGTTGAAATAGTCATAAAAGTCTATTTGGATGTTGGTTTTGGGTCTCGGGTCATTTGAAAATGAAAAGACAACTAAAAAGGACATTTTGGTCATTTTTAAAGGGGGATGAATAGTGATTTAGAATTTTGTCTTATTATAAATATTTCGAGATTAGTTGTACGTGGGTTCATTCATCTCTTCTACATAAAATTGAGAGGTCATCTTTTTAGAGAGAGTGAAAGGTTGCTTGGGAATAGAGAAGCTTGCTTGGAAATGAGGAGAACCAAAGGTCAAAGGTCACCACCACCAACCGCCACCGGAAGTGATCGGAGAAAGGGAGAACCACCTGTGTTATACAACTCCAAAGGATCAAACCTTCATTAGAGGCAAGTATTTGTTAATTACAATCTAGTTATTATATTGTCCATGTTAGGATAGTTATTAAAAAGATGAGATTTTCATGGTTGGAAGATAACGATAGAGTTGTTAATTGATTTCTGGAAAATGGAAATATATAGGAATCAAAGTCATATTGTAGGTAGAGATTAATCCACAAAATAATCATTAAGTTGTAGAAGAAATTCTGAGAATCATTGGTGTGTTCTTGAAGATATCATGTTTATAATTTTCTGGAAAAAGAGGATAAATATATGCTTTTAATTCAAACTCTTGATGATTCTAGGATGTTTAGAGCATTAGAAATCATTTACATATGTTGCTATATCATTTAGTAAGGATTATAAGGAATTTTGGTTGTTAATATGAAGGTTTGAATGATCAAAAGTGATGAAACCCGTAGTAAAAGAAATACAAAAAACTGGGTTGGTATCTGGGCGATCGATCGATCGACCCCCTACCTTCGATCGATCGAGCTCCCCAGAATTCATGAAGTTGTTTATTTTTAATGCTTTTTCTTATTCCAAACCTTTTATAAATCTTTGCTGATTATTATTTGGATATAATGGAACTTAGGGAAGATCAGTAAGCCCTATATAAGAATCGAATTAATGTGATTGGGATTTAATTGGTTAGAATTATGATAATTAAATTGGAAAAAACTTCGGTTGCTGGATTTATGTATTGGATTATAATTTTTATGCATGACGATTAAGGATATGTCGAGTAGGGGAAATTTAATAAATCAACTGGGCAGCCTTAAGTTACAAGAGGGTTCAATCCTAAGTGATAGAAGATGTGTTTATAAGAGATTTGAAACTATCGGTTATAAACCTTATTAAAGGAGAGTTGAATCCGTAGTAATTCGGGAGATAAGATGATATGGACCCATAGGATATTAGTGATTTCTTACTGAATAAATATATTGAGGAAAAACCTATTTAAACCTTGAGTAGTGAGTGAGACTCTGGAATAAGTAAATGAAGTAAACACGTAGGATTTAAAGAGATATAATGCTACGTATGGGAATTATCTTAGGGTAGCGTGATTATTTTATTGATATTATAGTATAGGTATATGATAATGCCTATTTGATTGATTGATAATTCATGGGTATGACAAATCAAGCTTACTTGCTATCAATGGGAGGTTTGCGCGTGAGGGTAGTCATATCCTGATGAATCCATGGGATCTTTTATTTGTCGCTCAAGAACATAGGTCTATGAAAGACTTATTGGGGAGTTGATAAGTCCGCTGACTATGGGAACGTAGGTATGTGCGTGACCCGTGGGTATGAGAACTATGTTCACCTCCAATTTTTGTGTTGATATTTGTGGTTCGAGGAATCCTTACCAAACCTTTAGTCCCCTATTCGGCGACCAGTGATACTTGGACATGATAGCAGAGTAATGCATGCACCACAGCTGTGACTCGGGGTGCTGTATTATATATGTATATATATAATGAATTAAATGAATGTATATATAGTGGTTAGATCCATCTGCTGTGTGATAATTGTACATGACAGTGAATAGAGAAAAAGAATTGAAGTAAGTTAATGAATATTTTTTCTTATAGATTTGAAAAGCTTAATTCATATTAATGGGAAATGTATATGAATGATTGCACTACATATGGTATGGGACATATGGGGTTATGATATGGGATAGAATCATATTATGGAAACTAGTCAGGAGGAACCATTAACTAAGAGGTTGATAGGAAACGATAAGCGTGCACTCTAGATGAGAGGTGAGAATATCAAGTGAGGGTCTGAATACTAATATCTACATAATAAATGATTTATTGCACTTGTTAAATACTTGATGTTATCAAAATTATTTTCACATCGGGCTCTCACCCGTTTCCTTGCAGATTCTCTTTTCTATTGTACCTTCTATATCAGGTGTCCAGCAGCAGGGACGCCAACCTTAGAGGATTATGATGAGTTATGGAGCTATGGAGTATTTCTTAGACACTCATCTTCTTTTGATTCATAGTGTTCTTTTATTTTTATGTCGTCCAAAGGAATTCAATTATCTCCTTTCTATTTGAGTCAAATAGTCTTGTACTCGTGTCATTTTGATACATTTATTATTGTTGGGATTATTGTATTGGATAATTGTTTGGGAATGTTGATTCCAATTACATTTAAATTCTTTTATGTTATCTGTTAGGTTAATTGTGTTGTAGAATAATATGTGTAGTGTTATTCGTAAATTAAATGATTTTGTTGAAATTAAAATTTGGAATGTTTTTAACACCAACTTAATTGGGTATTGGGTGATTAGTTAATGTTTTCGACAGTGATGCTAAGAATGAGCCATGTGTATATTCTGTTTTAATTTGGTAAGGGACTGGCCACCCAGTATTTAATTAGGTGGGGTGTTACAGGTGGTATCAGAGCATCAGGTTCTAGTGTCCTTTAGGGTCTGTACAACTTACTGTGTTTTAAACTTAGAGTTCTTTGATGTAGAGCCCTATGAGAAGGATTATTGATTTTCTATTTATGCCTACGTTCTTCAGCTACTTTGTTATATCAAATAATGATAGTATAATCTCATTTTAGATGCCTCCACGACGTGCACATCAGCCCGCCCCAGCTCAGGGTACAATGCCTAGGGCAGAAGTTGCTGCAGTTATCGCTCCGGCAGTCAATGCAGTTCTGGCTGCTGTTCAGCAGGCTCCAACACAGGAACCAGTTGTGCCACCCATGCAAGGGAAAGTGTCTCCTATTGCATGGGAATGAGTGAGGGATGGCTTTCAGAAGGCAAACCCACCTGAGTTTCAGGGAGGATCAAATGTCGTGACTACTAGCCAATGGAAGAGAGATATCCAAAGGCACTTGAGAATGCTAAAATGTACTGAGGTTCATCGTCAAATACTAGCCACATTCAAGCTAGTAGGGGCAGCTTTGCAATGGTGGGAGGCTACGACCACTATCGAGGAGAGAGACAGAGTGACTATTCAAGACTTTTGGATACGGTTTGATCGGAAGTACTTTCCTTCCGCCATCCAGACAGAGATGAGGTGGAAATTACTTAATTTGAAATAGGGAGAGAAAACAGTGGCAGAATACGAGGAAGAATTTACGCGACTAACTAATTTGGTACCAGCAGAGGTACCCACTGAGGAGAGGAGAATTCTAATGTTCACTGATGGGTTGAACTATAAGATTCACCAGCATTTACTAGGAAATCTTTCACTATGAACTTATGCAGATGTTCTTAATGCTGCAATGCTTTACTGCCAAGATAACCGCTTACATGCTCTCGGTGTCAAGCTGGGGTTTGGGTCAAGCCTGCAAGGCAAGACTAATGGGGACAGTTCTAATGGGACTCAGCCAAGACAGAGTCATCAGCATCAGGGTGAGCAGGGTTCCCAGACAGGGGATTATGCAAATCATTTATGATCTGGAGATTCTTGATTTAAGGATAGAGGTAATGGGTAAGGACATCAGGGCCAGAGGCAGGCTTATTAGGGCCAAGGGAAAGGAGGTAATGGGCAGTAGGGTCAGGGTCAACAGGGACAAAATGGTGGAAAGTTTGCTGGAAAATGTTTCATGTGCGATAAGTATGGCCATAAACGACAAGATTGTCTTGATAAAGACAAATTCCCTCAGCAACAAAATGCTCGACATGAGCTACAGATACCAGTGTTTCCACCAGCTACTCTTCCAGCTCCAGCTCCGGTGCTAGCACTACCTCCCATTCCAGCAGCTCCCGTGCAATAGGGTTAGTATGGGCGTGTATATAACGTCCATCAGGCAGTGATTCAACAACCACCACCTATGAATGAGGGTATGTTTTCTATCTAAGGAGTTATGAGGCGCATGCTAATTTTTATAGCAATTAATATTGTATGGGCAAAAGGGTTACTAAACATATCCTATAGCACTGTTATTTACGTAGACTCATCGAGGGGTTGTGGGACACCTATATTTTTCATGTCATCACTTGGGTCTAATTTTTATCACAAAATTACATACTTTAGGCATATCCAAACATGATGTGACTATCGACGTGGACTGACTTGTGGTATATGAGAGCGTATGTACTACTATAGCCAACATCTTGTCTTTAACAAGAGGGTAGATGAGTAGACTTTATTTAAAATCGATAAAATTTTTAGAGAGGTTATATACTATTGACTAAGGACCTAAGGAATTTCGATGACCGACTACTTTAGGTAGTAGTGTATCTGGGGGGTTCCTTATTTGGATTTCGCTTGCGAGACGCCCCACGCATGAAACTAACAAAGGTTGGGAGTCAAAGTAAGCTAGGTCTTTAGGATATGAGTTTATAACCATTGCAGTAAATCAGAGTATTATGCGGGTAATCATATCCATTTTATAATGAAAGATGCATGATAGGGTGAATGGGCGCCCTAGATAGTTGGATTGTAGTATTTATCATAATTGTGAAACAGTAAGTAGTTGTGACTTCAGGATTTATTTACTTAATGATTGAGGATCATTTTTTTTCAAACTTTGTCACGAGGATGGTATAGGAAAGATTGCATAGAGTTTAAATTCGAATTATTTGAAACTATATGGTGAGGCTTGGCGTATAACATCAATGGGGATTTTTGTTAAGGTACTATATGGGCGGTACGACATAGATTACTTGCGATGTGAGATTTACACTCAGAGTTGACCTTACCAGTATGATTTATCTTTCCGAATTTCGGGACAAATTTATGTTATAAGGGGTGAAGTATGTAATACCCCGTAATTTTAAGGACTTAAAAAAAATGTGTTATATTTTAAATTAATGGATTAATTGGATTTTATTATAAATTAATTCATTTGGGTTTTACCCGAATTGTGGATATTAAAATGAATGATTCGGTATATTACTTAAATATATTTAGGTAATATATGAATGTGATATTATTGGTATTGTTGTGAGTTGTTAATTCAGTAATTTGAATTTTTAGTCGGACACGGTATGGGACGTGTCGGGACAAATTTGTTAGATTAAATAAGAAACTTATTTTTACATCAACCTTATAGTCATTTCGAGTGAGTCGTTGCATCTGGAAGGGTAGAAATAGTCAGAAAAATCTATTTGGATGTTGGTTTTGGGTCTCGGGTCATTTGGAAATGAAAAGACAACAAAAAGGGCATTTTGGTCATTTTGAAAGGGGGGATGAATAGTGATTTCGAATTTTGTCTTATTATAAATATTTGGAGATTAGTTGTACGTGGGTTCATTCATCTCTTCTACATAAAATTGAGAGGTCATCTTTTTAGGGAGAGTGAAAGGTTGCTTGGGAATAGAGAAGCTTGCTTCGAAAGGAGGAGAACCAAAGGTCAAAGGTCACCACCACCGGAAGTGACCGGAGAAGGGGAGAACCACCTGTGTTATACAACTCCAAATGATCAGACCTTTATTAGAGGCAAGTATTTGATAATTGCAATCTAGTTAGTATATTGTCCATGTTAGGATAGTTATTGAAAAGATGTAATTTTTCATGTTTGGAAGATAAAGATAGAGTTGTTAATTAATTTCTGGAAAATGGAAATATATAGGAATCAAACTCATGTTGTCGGTAGATAGTAATCCATGAAATAATCATTAAGTTGTTGAAGAAATTCTGAGAATCATTGGTGTGTTCTTGAAGATATCATGTTTATGATTTTCTGGAAAAAGAGGATAAATATATGCTTTTAATTCAAACTCTTGATGATTCTAGGATGTTTAGAGCATTAGAAATCATTTACATATGTTGTTATATCATGTAGTAAGGATTATAAGGAATCTGGGTTGTTAATATGAAGGTTTGAATGGTCAAAAGTGATGAAATAAAAGAAATACAAAAAACTAGGCTGGTATCTGGGCGATCGATCGATCGACCCCCTACCTTCAATCGATCGACCTCCCCAGAATTCATGAAGTTATTTATTTTTAATGCTTGTTCTTATTCCAAACCTTTTATAAATCTTTGGTGATTATTATTTGGATATAATGGAACTTAGGGAAGATCAGTAAGTCCTAGATAAGAATCGAATTAATGTGATTGAGATTTAATTGTGTTGAATTATGATAATTAAATTGAAAGAAATTTCGATTACTAGATTTATGTGTTGGATTCTAATTTGTATGCATGAGGATTAAGGATAGGTCCAGTAGGGGAAATTTAATAAATCAACTGGGCAACCTTAGGTTATAAGAGGGTTCAATCCTAGGTGATAGAAGATGTGTTTACAAGAGATATGAAACTATCGTTTATAACCCTTATTAAAGGAGAGTTTAATCCGTAGTAATTCAGGGGATAAGATGATATGGACCAGTAGGATATTAGTGATTTATTACTGAATAAATATATTGAGGAAAAACCTATTTAAACCTTGAGTAGTGAGCGCGACTTTGGAATAAGTAAATGAAGTCAACACGTAGGATTTAAAGGGATATAATGCTACGTATGGGAATTATCTTAGGGTAGCGTGATTACCTTATTGATATTATATTATAGGTAGATGATGATTCCTATTTGATTGATTGATAATTTATGTGTATGACATACCTAGCTTACTTGCTATCAATGGGAGGTTTGCGCGTGAGGGCAGTCATATCCTGATGAATCCATGGGATCTTTGATTTGTTGCTCAAGAACATAGGTCTATGAAAGACTTATCGGGGAGTTGATAAGTCCACTGACTATGGGAACGTAGGTATGTGCGTGACCTGTGAGTATGAGAACTATGTTCGGCTCTAATTTTTGTGTTGATATTTGTTGTTCGAGGAATCCTTACCGAACCTTTAGTCCCCTATTCGACGACCAACGATACTAGGACATGATAGCAGAGTAATGCATGCACCACAACTTTAACTAGGGGTTCCGTATTATATATGTATATATATATATATATAATGAATTAAATTAATGTATATATAGAGGTTAGATCAATCTACTGTGTGATAATTTTACATGACGGTGAATAGAGAAAAAGAATTGAACTAAGTTAATGAATATTTATTCCTATAGATTTGAAAAGATTAATTCATATTAATGGGAAATTTATATAAATGATTATACTACGTATGGTATGGGACATACGGGGTTATAATATGGGATAGAATCATATTATGGAAACTAGTCAGGAGGAACCATTAACTAAGAGGTTAATAGGAAACGATAAGCGTGCACTCTAGATGAGAGGTGAGAATATCAAGTGAGGGTCTGGATACTAACATGTACATAATAAATGCTTTATTGCACTTGTTAAATACTTGTTGTTTTCAAAATTATTTTCACATCGGGCTCTGACCCGTTTTCTCTTTTCTATTGTACCTTCAATATCAGGTGTCCAGCAGCAGGGACGCCAACCTTAGAGGATTATGACGAGTTATGGAGCTATAGTGTATTGCTTAGATGCCTATTTTATTTTGATTCACAGTGTTCTTTTACTTTTCATGTCGCCTAAAGGAATTCAGTTATCTCCTTTCTATTTGAGTCAAATAGTCTTGTACTCGTGTCATTTTGATACATTTATTATTGTTGGGATTACTGTATTGGATAATTGTTTGGTAATGTTTATTCCAGTTACATTTAAATTCTTTTGTGTTATTTGTTCGGTTAATTGTGTTGTAGAATAATACGTGTAATAAATTAAATGATTTTGTTGAAATTAAAATTTGGAAAGTTTTTAACACCAGGTTAATTGGGTATTGGGTGATTAGTTAATGTTTTCGATAGTGATGCTAAGAATGAGCCAAATGTATATTCTGTTTTAATTTGGTAAGGTATTGGCCACTCGGTATTTAATTAGGTGGGGTGTTACACCCATATCCCTTGTCGGTCTATCTCTATTCTTTGCTACTTTATATATATCCTTTCCACCTTCCTTGGTACTTAATTAACTATAAAGATTATCTAGTATTTTTTGTTGCGCATTTCAAATAATATTTTTTACTTGACTTTTTAATTTATTATACCTTTCTATATATTCTTGATTCATACTCTTTTGCCACTCTTTGAAACTTACTCGTTTCTTTTATATTATCTTTTTGGCTTCCTCATTCCACCACTAAGACTCTTTTTTAATGAATCTTTTTTCCTTTAGTCTCATCTAAAATTTATTTACCTATTATGCAAATATCAATCTTTGTTGTTGACCAAATCCTATTAACATTGTCATCGTATTTCACTTTATGTTTAACAAGAACTTCTGCCTAACTTCTATCACTTTGCATCCTTTTAAATACTTCCATTTTATATTTTGAACCAATTTTCTCTTTTTGGTAGTGAAATCATTTAGTGGCTAAATCTGTTACTAATAGGCGATGTTGATTTGTTAAGCTTTCACCTAGTATAACTTTATAGTCTTTGCATGTGTACAAATCTCTTCTTTTATGTAGGCAATAATCTATTTGAGTTTTATTCTTTTTGCTTTTAAATGTTATTAAAAGTTCTTCCCCTTTTTAAAAAAAAATGTTTTTATTATTGCTAGACCATATGCCTTAGAAAATTCTAAGACAGTTTCCACTCCTTCATTTCTATTACCAAAACCACCACCTCCTTGTATCCTTGTATAATCGTATTTTTCTACTCCAATATGTCCATTCAAGTCACCTCCTAAAAATATGTTTTCATGCATAGTAATTTGTTGTAATATTTCATCTAATAATTCTTGAAATAATTTCTTTACATTTTCATCTAGCCCCTTTGGGCGCATAATCACTTATAATATTCAATATTGTTTTATCTAAGACAATCTTAATGATCATTAATCTATCTCCTCTTCTTTAACATCCACCACTTTATCTTTCATATAGTGATAAAAAATAATACCCACCCTGTTTCAGCAAACACTCATATTATATTTTGAACTATTATTTTCGGGAGCATTCCGAAGGATGAATTCACTCTGTCCTTTTCCATAGCGCGAGTTGAATGATTCCATTCAACATCTATATTATACACGTTTATGAAGCACCCTATATATTTGACTCACTTCAGTCTACATTAGGCTTGTCTAGTTTGGATATAGTGATAAAATTGAGTCATATCCTAGACTACCAAAGAGCCTCAAATACTATATATAAATTCCTTTAATACTCTCAAAGGTAAAATACCAACATTGCACCAGGGATTACATTCACTCATTATAATTTAGGGGGGGGGGGGGGTGTTAATTCCTATAAAAATGATTTTTTAATAATTTTTGGGATATGTTAAATAATTTTTGGGATTTTATAAAACATTTTTAAACATTTAAAAGTTGGATTTAATAATGTTGTGGGTTGATTTATAATTTCCTATTCTTCCGCAAATATTTCTTGGGTAGGATCCGAAAGCGGCAGAGACTTCTGTTGTGGAAAATGAGCTTGTTTAAAACTTCAAAACACGTGTTTGAAGGCTCATCCTTGCCTTACACGTGTTGGCCACTGAGCGACTGGATTTGTGTTTATTTACTCTCACAACCTTAATACGTAATCTTGTCCATTAGATCAATTGCTATTTACGGTCTGCATATCTTTACCTCCATCCTTGTAATATCAAATAAAATCAATCAAAATACTTTTAATAGTGGTCCATCTTCAACCGTAAGATTTACATCGTTAAGGATAGACTTAATCTCAACCATTGATCTTGTGTAACCCTTCCAGATCCTTCCTATCTTAGTGTAAATAGAGACCAACTGGTGAACGTTTTTAATATTTTGATCATTTTGACTTCTAAGAAAATAAGATAAGAGAGAGAGAGAGAGAGAAAAGATAGAGAGAAATAGAAACCCTAATCAAACTCCGGCCAAATCTTTCGCTAGAAAACCCTTCAGTGAGTTTGAGTGAGTTCAAAAATGAGAAGAACCAGCCTCTCTAGTCTTTAATGTATTGTCCAACCAAGTCACGAAATTTAGATTTCAATTTCCTTTCATAGAAATTTGAGATCTCAAACAGTGTGATACATATCACTTAGATCTTGTTAAGTTTGATTTATTTTTTCAAGAAATTGTAAATGATGGTTTTTTTTACCCTTATATGATTCTTTTCAAAACCATAACCAACAAACTTATTTCTGTTTTCAGATTATGGGAAAAATCAGACTTAGATCTAGTTAAGATCTTGATTGGGGTTTTACACTTTCGTGAATATTTCACATTTTGCGAAATAGCTTTGTAAATCAAATAAATAAAGTGTTTAGGAACTTGGCTGCCTTTTATAGTAAGGTTCCCTCAAGATCCGTTGATAGAAATAAAGATCTGTGGTCTGAGACTATCAAACAAACAGGGAATCAGAAATTTCTACTGCATTTTAGAACGATACTGTAATTTGTTAGGAAAATTGTATGTATAAGTGTGGTATGTGTTTCATGCATGTGATTAGGCACTTCACCACTACACCTGTCATACTAAAACACTAAAGAAGTGTTGGTAGGTAGATTCTTGACTTTAAGTCGCCGTAAAGCTAAAAGGAGAAGTAGTTACAAAGTTGGGAGAGCTACCTCAACATCAAAACCTTCAGACGAGTCAGAATAATCCAAAGGAGTTGGCAAACATTCTAGACTTCTATTAGGTATTCTTGTGTGTTTGGTTCGTTATATAGTTTCTAACCGATTACTCTATTTTATTGGATTTTGCTTTTGAGGTGTAGAGACCTCTTTGGATGTCTTCCCAATTGGGTGGGGTTTTACCACGTTAAAATCTTGTGTTCTTGCATATTTACTCTTCTTCTCATCACCTTCTTGAGGCTGTGCTGGTTTAAAATCTATATAAGCTTTGTGTTTTAAAACTGGTACACCTATACCTTATATAACTCTTTCATATAGTCTTTTATACATATCTTGTGTTAGCTGTTTGTTTTGATTAAATAGTTTCTTCAAAAAACTTTTTGGAGCCATTTAAACTGTTTAATCTTGAATTAAATGACATAAGGGGTAATTTTTCAATTGGTATCAGAGCTTTTGTTTTACAAATTCTTTTAGATCTTGAGTTTGTGAAATTGTTTTCTCAAAACAAACTATGGACGAAAAATTTGAGAGATTAGGTAACCTGTCCAGGCCCCCTCTCTTTGATGGAACCAACTTCCCTTACTGGAAAGTGAGGATGGTTTCTTTCATCCAAGGGACATTGGGAGTTGTTGTCATGCATGAATTAGGATGAATGAAGTGAATTAGAATCTGATGAACCTGAGTCATTCAATACTTCTGACCCCTATATATCTTTCTTTTCCAAAATCATATACACTGATGATAAGGAATCTCACCATGATATATTGAATGTTGTTATCCCTACTAATTTGTCTGACTTATTAATTGAGAATGTTGACAATTCATCAAACGTTGTGTGTGTGAGTCAAAGGGAATAATCTATTGTTGATGCTAATGGATGTGTGAGTCCTAAAAATGAATCACTAGGGGACACTGCACAGTGCACACTTAGTGACTCCGATAATGAGGACCTCCCATACATTCACACACTGTACTAAAAAATCTCAAGAAAAGAAATAAACTTGAAAAAATAGTCAAATAACTTACCCAGAAGATAGAAACCCTAAGCCATATGATCAAACAGAATGCTGAAGAGTACACTTCTCAATGTATAATTCATGAGAATGAGACCAAAACTTTTGAACAAAAACTAAAAGAGTTATCTGACTCAAATGAAATTTTGGAAAAGAAATACAAAAGGAAGTTGTTAGAAATGGAACAAACAAAAGCAAAGACATCAACAGTCTTAAAAAAGTTTGCTAAATTTCCAAATAACTCAAAATGTTTTAAAGATTGTTTTGCTGAAAGTAAGACCAGTTTTGATGACAGAACTGGAATAGATTTTTTCCCTAGCAATTCCAAGCAAACTAAAACTTTTGAACCTATCAAATTTTTGTCTGGTGGAAAAAGACTTGTTGAAACTTGTCCATATTTTCAAGCCTTTAAAATGATTTTGACTCGCAACAACAAAACTTAGACATTGGTAAATCAAGTAACTCTAATCGTAATGTTGAACATAAGTCTAAATACGTCTGCCCTCCCATTAGAAAAAGTTATTCGTCATTTCATCATGTGCCACTAGGAATAAGATTAGAGGTCAAAACTTAGACAAACCTTTGATTAACAATGTTCCTAAGGTTAAGCCTTTTACGAGTTATCTTTACTGTTAAAAAATGCTAGTTAAGAAGTTTAATACAAAGTTAAACTGTTAAAATGGCTCCGAACTGTTTGTTGAAGAAGCTCTTTTAATCAAAACAAAACTTAACACAAGATGTGTTTAAGAACTTATCAAAATAGTTTGAATGAGTGTGAACGAGTTATTTCAGAGCTAGAGTTAACAAGTTTTGAAAAACAAAACTTAAACTATTAAATCCGCACAGCTAAGAAGAAGGTGATGAGAGTATGAGGAAGAACACGAGTAGTTTTTAATTTGGTAAAACCCCACTCAATTGGAGAAACATCCATGGTGACCTCTACGTCACAAAACGAAAATTCACTAAAATCAAAGTAACAAATTACAAGCTATTTAACAATCAAACCAAACAAACACACCTAAACGAAGTTCATAATCGTTACCAACTCCTCTAGATTATATCTGACTTTTCTGAAGGATGTTGTTGTTGATGTTCTCTTGAGATTTCGTAACATTACTTGATTCCATTCTTTATGTCGACTCAAACAAGTTCAAGATCATATAACCAACATTTTAAGTTTTGTAGAGTGAAAGTGTAGTAGTGATGTGCTCTCGTAACATATGCATGAAACACACGCACACATATCACGGACAAGATGACTTAATCAAATTACATAATCACTAAACCTGCAAGGTTTTCTAAAATTAGTTTAGTCAAACTAAAATCATACTTTAAACCTTTCAATTTATCCATAGATCAAGAGGTAATCTTGTTATCAAATATCCAAGATCTTAAAACTTTCGGGCTTTAAAAATATTATCAAGAAAGTGCAAATCCCAATTAAGATCTCAAAACTAGGTCATAGCTTGATGATTTGAGTAAAATGAAATCACAAGAAATATTGTTGGTATAGGGTTTAAAAGCATGAAATCAGTTTAAAATAACCAACAAATATGATTTCTCAAAATAAGAAATCAAAATAGAAATCTATCTACGTGATTTGTATCACTAAGATGAGATCTCAGGTTTCTATATAGAGAAACTAAGAACCTCTACCAATGTGACTAAGTTGGAACAATGATCAAGAACAAGAGAGGAATATTTCTTAAACTATGATCTAAACAACTAGCACCCAAGGTTTGTAAATCTTAGAAAAGTGTTTCTGAGTATTGGATTTGACGAATTTGGATTAGGTTTCAGCTCTCTCTTGTCTTTTCTCTCTCTTCTCTCTTTTTCATCTCAAATGAGGAAATAGCCAAAGTCTTCAAATGCCTCACATATGACATCTATTTATACTAGGCATCAAAGGATATCAAACAAGGGTTTGAAATCAAAGGCTGAGGCTAAAAGGATTTAAAATGAAGGAGATCAAATGGTTTACAGTTGACTCGCAACAACAAACTACTTTAATTGGTTAAAAAACATTTCACTTGGATCAAGTCTAATACATACAAACCGTAGATAAAAATAATCCAATGGTTAGTAATTAGTTTTAAGTTTGTGAGGGCAAAGAAACACTAATCCACCCGCCCAGTGTGCAACACGTGCATGCTCTAGATTTAATATCACACGTGTGTTTTTAGTTTACCAAAGAATCTCAATTTCCACCATAATATTTTCTGCGGCTTTTGGAATCTACCCAAGCTAGTTTTAAGGACAAGTTTTAATTACAAAACAGCCCAAAACCTTTACAAAATTCAAATTTTAATATCCAAAAATCATTTGAAAATTCTTAATAAATCCCCAAAAAATATTTAAAATACATATTAGGGAATATAACTCATACTAGGTCATAATGAGAATGAAATGCAACATGTATGCAGTCCTAGTGTGTGGTGTATATGAAATACAATCAAAAACTTGTAGAGGAATATCAAAGTTGATGAGAAACTTCTGAGGCTTTTTAGTTTAACAAGGTATGGACACAATTTTGTCACTATTTCCAAACTAGATAAGCTCCTATATAATGTAGACTCAAATGAGTCAAAGATATATGGTTCTTCATACTGATCTTATTGTGATGTATTTGGACATTCTCTTGATGGTTTCTATTCAAAACGTCTACATTAACCAATCTATCATTCACATATCTTTCAAATAAAATGAAATGCAATATTGTGATCAGTGACTTTAAAGCTGAACACACAGCATCTGGATGGTATTTAGACTCTGGATGTTTTAAACATATGACCCAGTATGATACCAATCTTTCAAATAAAACTAACTTCTTCGGAGGTAAAGTCTTGTTTGTAGATGGTGTATCAGCCCATAACATTGGTAAAAGAAAATTTCATGAAGAAGGATTACCTATTTTTGAGGATGTTCTTTTAGTAAAAGGTCTTAAAGCTAATTTACTAAGTATATCGCAATTTTGTGACTCCAACCATACTGTCACATTTTCATAGAACAATTGCAAAATTTTAAATGAAAAAGGTGATTACATTATTATAGGACTACGTACTCAAGATAACTGTTATACACTTAATCCAAGTACGTAGGTTTGTAACATTGCCAGAATGAATGAAAATTAGATATGGCATAATAGGATGGGTAACATTATTTATGACAGCCTTGGTAATTTTGTTTGCAAGAGATAGTTAGAGTTTTTCCTAAGATCAAACCAATTTCAAACATCATATGTGGTCCCTGTCAAGAAGTAAAGATTGTTAAGGCCCCCCACAAGAAAGTTAAAGAAATTCTATCCACTAAACCTCTATAACTCATCCATATGGACCTAATGGGTCCTTCTCGTACTGTTAGTCTTTGTGTTAGTGGTTATATTCTAGTTATGGTTGATGACTTCACTCCATTTACCTGGGTTACCTTTTTAAAACACAAATAAGAAACATGCCGCAAGTTTTTGAAAATGAAAAGGACTCCCAAGTAGACAGAATTCGTAGCAATAGAGGAGGTGAATTTATAGATTCAGGTGTCATAGACTACTATTACTATAATGGTTACAAACATGAATTTAGTGCCCCTAAAACACCTCAACAAAATGGAATTTCTGAGCATAAAAATCGTACTCTTCAATAAATGGCTCGTGTGATGATTCATGCGAAGAACTTACCTAAATATTTCTGGTTAAAATCCATTCGTATAGCTTGTCACATAATCAATCGAGTATACCTAAGGAAAAACACCAAACAAACATCTTATGAACTTTGGTATTGGAACAAACCTAACCTAAAATACTTTAGAACCTTTGGCAGTACTTGTTATTTATGCAAGGATAGAGAACATTTGTCTAAATTTGAAACCATAGGAGATAAAGTTATTTTCTTAGGGCAATGTCCAAATAGTAGAGCCACCATGTTTACAATTTTCGTACAAAAACCTTAATAGAATCCATTAATATGGTTATAAGTGACACTAATGTAGAGAGTAAAATCAAAGGACCATCTATAGTTGATGAATACAAGAAACACTTTAACTTATGATTCTCTAGAGATAGATGATTCGTTACCAACCGAAACCCCGAAAGTGCCTAACTGGGTTTCCAAAGATCATCCTTTAGATAGTGTAGCTGGTAACCCTACTAAGCCAGTTCGTACAAGATCCCAACTACATACTCTTGCTCATTATGCATGCTTTGTTATTCTTATAGAACCAAAGAATGTTAATGTAGCACTGTATAACCCAATGTAGATAAGTTTTATGCAGGAGGAACTTGTTCAATCTTTCATTCATAATGTGTGGTATCTTGTACCCCGACCATAAAATAAAAGGGTTATTGGCACATGTTGGCTTTTCAAAAATAAAATAGATGAACCTGGGATGATTATTCGGAATAAAGCTAGATTGGTTGCCCAGGGATACTCTCAGATTGAAGGAATAGATTTTGAGGAAACTTTTGCACCTGTCACTCGCCTTGAGTCTGTTCGCTTACTTTTTGTAGTAACTTGTTATTTTTATTTCACACTTTTATCAAATGGATGTGAAATATGCTTTCCTTAATGGTATCTTGACTGAATAAACCTACGTAGAACAACCCAAACGGTTCATTGACCCTCATCATCCAAATCAAGTCTACTAGCTTAAGAAAGATCTATATGGGTTAAAACAATCTCCTAGAGCTTGGTATGAACGTCTATCTACCTTCCTTATAAATAACGATTTTAAACGAGGTGGGAATGATCAAACTCTTTTTATCAACCACTTTGACAGAAATATTACCATAGCCCAAGTATACGTAGACGATATCATTTTTGGATCTACCTCCCCAACAGATGTCAAAACATTTTCCGACATTATGCATAAAGAATTCCATATATCACTTATGGGGGAGTTACAATTCTTCTTAGGTATTCAAGTGAAGCAAAATTCAGATCATTTATTTGTATCGCAATCCAAATACTCTATAGAGATTGCCAAAAGTTCTAATTTAGAAACTTCCAAAGATGCTAGGACTTCCATGAGTACTTCGGTTAAACTATCAAAAGATGAGAATGGGAAATCCATCGACTCAACCTTATACCATAGTATGATAGGAAGTCTTTTATACCTAACTGCCTCCCGTCCTAATATTATGTATGCTGTTTATGTGTGCGCCCGCTATCAAAACAATCCTAAAGAGAGTCATCTTCTTTGCATTAAAATAATTATAAAATATGTTAAAAGAACTCTCAATTTAGGACTTTGGTACACTAATGACACATCTAACACGATAATTGGACACACTGATGCTAATTGGGCTGGGTGTTCCGATGATAGTAAAAATACATCAGGAGCATGTTATTACATAGGTAATAATTTGGTTAGGTGGAATAGTAAGAAACAAAATTGCACCTCTTTATCCACAACTGATTCTGAATATATCGCCGCAGGCAGTTGTTGTGCTCAATTACTTTGGCTAAAACAAATGTTAAGAGATTATGGTATTATTGAAGAACAATTACATCTCTATTGTGACAATCAAAGCTCGATTAATATTTCCAAAAATCCTGTTCAACACTCTCATACTAAACATATTGAAATTCGACATCATTTTAGACGCGAGTTAGTCAAATCAAAGGAATTGGAGATTAATTACCTGCCTACTGAATTTCAATTAGTTAATTTACGGTTTCAATCCTTACGTAAATCAATTGGGATGGTTATGGAATAATTGTAATGTATCATTGATGTTTATCCTTTGTTATTTCGCTCTCTTATCTGTGTGTAAACCCTTTGTCCATTTGAGACAAAATGGGGGAGAAGCTTTGAGTCCACTTGGACATTATTTTATGTACTTCAACTAAAGTTCTTGATATTAGTTATCTTATTTTCAAGATATCATTACCTTGTGTTATGAGAATGTTGTTAGGGTATTGGTTTGTATTTAGTTGAGTAATCTAATTTTGTTTTGTAGGATATGGGGTAGATAGAATTTTGTATAGGAATAGATTTTTCTTATATTTTTGTATCCCCAAGAGTCCTTGATGACTAAAAGGAAATTTTGTATCATATTTAAAAAGGGGAGATTGAAGCACCCTATATCTTTGACTCACTCGAGTCTACATTATATAAGAGCTTGTCTAGTTTGGAAATAGTGACAAAATTGAGCCATATCCTAGTCTACCAAAGAGCCTCAGACACTACATATGAATTTCTCTAATAGTCTCATAGGTATAATACCAACACTGCACCTATATTTTCATTCATTCATTGCATTCACTATAATTTAGGGGGGGGGGTGTTAATTCCCATAAAAATGATTTTCTAATAATGTTTGGGATATGTTAAATAATTTTTAGGAGTTTATAAAACATTTTTAAACATTTAAAAGTTGTGTTTAATTATGTTGTGGGTTTATTTATAATTTCTTATTCTTCCTAAAACCTTACTTGGGTAGGATCCGAAAGCGGCAGAGACTTTTGTGGTGGGAAATGAACACGCGTTTGAAGGCTCATCCATGCCTTACACGTGTTGTCCAGTGAGCGAATGAATTTGTGTTTATTTGCTCTCACAACCTTAATACATAATCATATCCGTTGGATCAATTTCTATATACGGTCTTCATGCCTTTACCTCAATCCTTGTGATATCAAATAGAACCAATCAAAATGCTTTTAATAGTGGTCCATCTTCAGCTGTAAGATTTACATCGTTAATTCTAGACTGAATCTCAACCATTGATATTATACAACCCTTCTAGATCCTTCCTAGACTAGTACAAATAGAGACCAACTCGTGAGCATTTCCAATCTTTTGATCATTTTGACTTCTGAGAGAAAATGAGAGAAGAGAGAGAGAGAGAGAGAGAAATAGAAATCCTAATCAAACTCAGGACAAATCTTTCACTAGAAAACCCTTATGTGAGTTTGAGTGAGTTCAAAAGTCAGAAGAACCAGAATCTCTAGTCTTTAATCTCTTGTCCAACCAAGTCACAAAGTTTAGATCTCAATTTCTTTTCATAGAAATTTGAGATCTTAAACTGTGTGATACATATCACTTTGATCTTATTAAGTTTGATTCCTTTTTTTAAGAAATTGTATTTATTGGTTGTTTTTACTCTTATATGATTGTTTTCAAAACCAGAAGAAACAAAATTATTTATGTTTTTAGTTTATGAGAAAAATAAGACTTATATCTAGTTAAGATCTTGATTAGGGTTTTACACTTTCATGAATATTTCACATTTTGTGAAATAGCTTTGTAAATAAAAAAAAAAGAATGTGTTTAGGGCCTTAGCTTCCTTTTATAGCATGGTTCCCTCAAGATCTGTGGATAGAAATAACGATTTGTGGTCTGATACTATCAAATGAACTGTGAATCAAGAATTTCTACTACATTTTTAGAACGATACTTGAAATTTGTTAGGAAAATTGTCTGTATAAGTGTGTGTGTGTGTGTGTGTGTGTGTGTGCATGTGTGTGTTGCATGCATGTGATTAGGCACTTCATCACTATAGTTGTCACATTGCAACACTAAAGAAGTGTTGGTAGAGAGATTCTTGATTTAGATTCGATGTAAATATAAAAGGAGAAGCAGTTACAAAGATGGGAGAATAACCTGAACATCATAACCTTCAAAGGAGTCAGAATAATCCAAAGGAGTTAGTAAACATTCTGGACTTAGATTAGGTCTGCTTGTTTGTTTGGTTTGTCATATACTTTTTAATTTGTTACTCTATTTTAGTAATTTTTTCTTTTTCGGTTTAGCGACCTTCATGGATGTTTCCCCAATTGGGTGGGGTTTTACCATGTTAAAATCTTGTGTTCTTGCATACTTACTCTTCCTTTCATCACCTTCTTGAGGATGTGCTGATTTATAATCTATATAAGTTTTATTTTTCAAAATTGGTACACCTATACCTTAAATAACTCGTTCATAAAATCTTTTATACACATCTTATATTAGATGTTTGTTTTTATTAAAGAGTTTCTTAAAAAAAAACTATTCGGAGCCATTTCAACTGTTTAATCTTGAATTAAACGACTTAAGTGGTAATTTTGTAGTGTACACACATGACGGAGTATAAAAGGAATAGATTAACATTTGTCCATGATAGACGAAAATGGCAGGATGGGTGCCTAACACCTTTCTATTCCGTAACAATAGTCCCCAAATCTTAAGACTACTTGGTTTTGGAAGCATCAATATTGTCCTTGATGTCGTTCTCTCGAGGCGGTGACATTATTTTGCATGTTTAGAGAAAAATAGTCTGGTGACTCTATCTATTTACATTGTCCCCCATAATGACGAGGACTGAGCGCCCCGATAAAGAATGAACTCTCTGCGTGCATCGAAGGGAATCCGAGACCCCGAGATTGCCACAAATCCTTTGGGTTGCACCATATACATGCATTTGTTAAGATTACCATTTAAGAATGTTGTACTGATGTTCTTTAACCAAATATCGTCATCAAGATATGCAATAATAAATAAGAGAACCCAGATAAACTCAATCATGGCTACCAGTGAAAAGGTCTCATCATAGTTGATCCTCTTTTTTTGAGTGAACCCTATCACAACAAGCCCTGCCTTAAAGGTTTCCACCTTCCCGTCTACCCATATCTTCCTCTTGTAGATACACTTGAAATTGATGGGTTTTATCCCATCTGTTAAGTCTAAAAGTTCCTGACTTGATTCGAATACATCGAACCCATCTCGGTATCCGTAGCCTTTAGCCAAATCTTGACATCCTTCTAATGGAGTGCCTCATCATAGTTATTGGGATCTAGTTCATTTACCTTGGGACTTTACTAAAGTGTTATACCAAATACACCTACCTATTATTCTAATTCACTACTCTCCTATTATGGCATGGATCCACTTGTGGTCCAATATAAGTGATGCATATCCTTATCATTGACAATGTTCGCACTATGATCAGGCAGTGTATCTTCAATAGGTGGATTTATTTCATCCTGTACTAGTGGTTCCTTAGCATTTTCTTGATCTTATCCTCTTAGTTCTTACAAGATAATCTTGTTATTGGGCTTGTGGTTTATTATATAATCTTCCTCCATGTACTGGGTATTTGTGCTAATAATCACCCACTGGTCCATAAAATTATTAAATAAACCACCCTTTGTTCCTTTTGGGTAACCTACAAAGAGACACACTTATGTCCTTCATTTTAAAATCCTAGGGTCCTTTCTCAGCACGTTTTTGGGAAATCCCAAATTTGAACATTCCTTAGACTCGGTTTTCACCCAGTCAACAATTCTGTAAGGATTTATTGAGACTAATTTAGAGAAACTAATTTAGGTAAATAAGTGGCCACCTCTAATGATGAACCCGAAAAAGAATCCAATAGATACGAGTAACTCATCATGGACTTAACCATATCTAAAATAGCCTTGTTCCTTCTTTTCTCTACACCATATTGTTATTGAGTAATCGGTGTAGAAAATCTGATTGTAATGCCCAACTCCAATAGGTGTTGCCTAAACTTTCCCAAAAATGTATTCTCTTATACAATTATATCTTAGAGTATGGATTAGTTTACTGTGCCTAAACTCCACCTCATCTTAATATTCTTTGAACTTATCAAAAGTTTCAGACGTATGGTGCATAAGGCAAAGATATCCATTCCTCAAGTAGTCATCGATGAAAGTGACTAAGTACTCATAACCACCTCTTTCCTAAATAGTCATAGGCCACACAAATAAGAATAAACCAATTCCAACAAATCTTTTGCTCTATACCCCTTGGTCATAAACGACGTATTGGTCATCTTTCCCTTTAAGCAGGATTCATAGAATAGAAGTGCCTCCACTTCCAATGAACTCAGTTGCCCATTTAAAACTAGTATTTGTTTCCTTTTTAGATTTATATGACCTAATCGTAAGTGCCAATGATATGTTTGGATCGACTTAGAAGGTTTCTTTCTATTTTGGTTATTCGCATTTAAGTTATTCAATTCAATATTAAGTAGTAGTGGTGAGTCATGTCTTATAATTTATAGATCATTTTCCAAAGTTCCAGAACAGATAATAGACTTTCCATTTTGTTTTATAAAAATGCATTTATTAACATAAACTAAGCTTCCATTCATCATAAGCTTATAAACTAAAATTAAATTTCTCCTAATGCTAGGAACACAAAAACAATCTAATAATACAAACTTATTGCCTCCATCAAAATTTAAACCAAATTTCCTACTGCTACAATTGATACCTTGTGATGATTGGCCATGAACATGAACATCCGTCCATCAGTGATATCCCTAGTTACATGGAACCCCTCCAAAGAATTACAAGCATGATTAATGGCTCTCGAATGTACACACCATCTTTTGGTAGATTGCAACACAAAATATGTCACAATGATATATGATAAATTACCATTTCCATTCTTCCTGTCTAAGAAGGTAAGGCATTGATTCTTCAAGTCTCCTTCTTGTTACAGATGTAACAATTGCCTTTCATCTTCTTACTTCCACCATGTGGCTTAAAGTTCGACTTGACAACTTTAGGTTGTACTTGTAAGAGTAAGTTTTATAATTGCTCAGTTTATTTTTACTTGGATTTTCCCATTACATATACATATTAGCACCGTGACTGCTTATACGTATTCAAATATAAAGTTGAAGACGTTTGGAAGATTGAAGAATCGCCCGTCTCAACAATATTCAGGAGAATTATGATGGTTTGTTAAAGGCTTTACTTTTTTAAGGGTTTACATCTTTTTAAGAGTTAACATTTCAAAATATTTTTTTAAAGAAAATTTTGACGACTTGTTAGAATGACATTTTCTTGTTGTTCAAATGAGTAACCTATATCATTAGAACGATATTTCAAATGTTCAAACGAAATTTAGGACAACACCTCTTAAGCAATTCGGGAATGTCGTTCGAAGTCTTATTGGAAGTCGTTCAAATGAGATAGGATACGTTATTAGAATGAGGGTTCCCACATTTAAACAAGTTGATTATATGTCAAGCACTGGAATGTCGTTCAATATGTCGTTGGAAGTGTAAGATAATAATTTTTGTCATTTACACTTCGACACGAGCCATCACGAAAAACCGAATATCCAACGTCTCCAACTCTCAAAGATCTCCACACTATAAAGGTATAATGCGATAAAGACTTTAAATTTGTTCAATAAATTTATTTTGGGACATTTGAATTTTATTTAATTTGAAACAAGAGATTTTTTATTTTTTTTTCAAAAGTTCGCTGACCTCATTCAAACGATATTAGATTCTCGTTCGAATGAGTTGTCCTTTTGGTTTGAAGGCTCGTTTGAAGTTTACGTCGAACATGTATTGAACGAGGTCGTACTATTTCACTTCCTTTGAATGTCATTTGAAGTTAGTTTAAACGAGATAGCGTTTTGTTTGAACAAACTTGGTTTTCATTTAACAATATGTTGTTCTCGTTCGAATGAGTCTTGATTTCATTAAAATGAATTACGCCACCTCCAAATTTTTGTTCATCTTATAAATATCTATTTCGTGTTCAACTTTTCTAATAATTTTGACAAAACCGTTTCTACATAATTTTTGCAAAAGTTTTCATGCTTTTGACTTTTGAAATCTTTTTTGATTCACAAAACACATCCCCAAAATATATTTATGAGAATAACGATATAGTTTGTATCCTTGCATGCAAAACTCTTATAGAGGGAGTTTATTCACGACTGACCATTATGATTCTTGAGGGGGTCATTGCTGAAAACAAAGGCTAATCTGTGGATATCGGGGGTGGTATAATGTATGTGGACTTCTTGTAGACAAGTGATATTCTTTAGATATTTGCGAAGAATAGGGCATTATAATGATGACGTTTATCAAGTAATTTGTGAGTCGAATGTCTTGGAATATTTCTAAAGTGTCAAATAAAAATCTGCCCGCAAGGGAGTATTCCTCAAGCTCTGCCTTTTTTGATCGCATGATTTCATTTATTTGTTTTATCACATAGATGCATGTCTTAGGGTTAAAAAGATAAAATTTTCATTTGTTTGTGTTGGACATTTAATTACACAAATATTCCATTAAGATCGGGAACGTGCACTCTCAAATTGGTATCAAAGCCTGTTGCACAAAAAAAATTGTGTGATCTTTTTTCACAATTTTTTTCTTTAATATCATATTTTTTTAAGAAATTGTTGATCTTTGAAAAATCGAATCATAATGGAAAATTTGTATAATCAATCACCCATCTTTGATGACACGAATTATGCTTATTGGAAACCTAGGATGACGTCTATCCTAAAAACCATAGATAAGCGAGTCTGATTAGTTTGTGAAATAGGGTGGACTCCTACCACTATAACTGTTCAAAATGTTATTGGTCCTAAACCCATTTCTTCCTGGACTGATGAGGAATTTAAGTGGAGTAATTTTAACTCTCATGGACTTAATGCTATTTTGGAGCGGTCACCCCTGACAATTTCCACCGCATCGTAACGCTCAGTACATCGAAGGAAGCTTGAGATAGCATCCAATTCACGCACAAGGTTACCAACACTATAAAAACGTCAAAGATTTAAAATTTGACCACCCAATTTGAGACAATAACTATATTAGAGTCCGGTTGGTTTCAATGATTTTTATGCACATTTATCGGACTTTGTTAATTCGAGTTTTAATTCAGGTGAGAAAATTCTGTAGACAAGAATTGTGAAAAATATTTTGAGGTCACTCCCTATCCATTTTATTCCTAAGGTCATCGTGCTTAATTCATTATGGTACTACACACTATTAAGTTAGAAGGACATGTAGGAGATCTTTAAACGTATGCGATAGATATATTCCCTAAAACAATTAAACCTAAGGAAGTAGGGATAGCTTTAAAGACTCAAAAATAGGAAAAATAAAAAGGAGAGATTTTGTGAGTTTGATTATGAGGGAGATTGTGATTTCGATGAGTACGCCTTATTTGTGAATTTTTTTTAAAAGTTTCTCAAATTTTCCAAAGAAAATTCTTCCAATAAAAAGATTTTTGAGAAAAACAAAAATAAAAATGAGGTCAATTTTAGAGGTGAGCAAGAGGAAGATATAAGGTTTTATGAGTGCGAGGGCAAAGTGACCAAGGCACATAAGTGTTCCACTGGTCTAAAGAGAAAGGGAAAGGAGATTGCAAATAAAGCCACTCCTAGCTATAATGACATCGAGTCGGTTGATTTCGGGGGAGAATCACCACATGAATCATACTTTACGCTCATGGCTAGTCACGATGGATCTTCTAGTTTGTCCCACGTCGATGATAATATATTTAAATGTGAAGCCTTGATGATGTTTCGAGACATTCTAATGAGAGTGAGGATAAGGTTGTTAGTGAGGGAGAAGGTGATGTATAAAAAGAATTTAGTGATTTTTTCACCGAGACGTTAAAGATGAAAAATATTAAAAAGGAGTTGTCTCTTAGGGTGAGAGCCTGGTCGATGTTTCGAATCATTTTGGGAGAGAGTGGGAGTCAACAAGAGAATTTAAGGGAAAAAGAAGACTCCAAAAAATCCTTTCCAAAATTTTGCACCGAGACTTTAAAAATGAAAAATATTAATAAATATTTATTTCTTAGAGTGTGTAAATTTGAGAAGGACTAAAAGTTCTGAGGATGTGTGAGGCATAAGTGAGTCAACTCGAGAAGGTGAAGGTTTCTTTATATAGCAGTTGATTGTTTTATCCCGAGAAAAGACCGATTTGGCTAACACCATGGTTAGTCTTATGAAATATATTCAATCTTCATTGGAGACTGGTGATAAAATTGAATCTCATGTATCCCAACTTCAGAAAGATATCGAATGTTCCCAAGAGGTCAAGGTTACTTTAGATGACACATCTAAGAAGTTTGAAAAGATGGTCCTCAATCCCGTGTTTAGGTAAAGTTGAGAGGCTAGGAATATGTTATGACAATTCGTCCAGTTCCCAAGGTGCACCCAGGATAGTTCTTGAGTATATGTTAGATCCATATGGTCCTCAACCGAATCCACTTAAGAGATCTCATCCCAGACGTTTTGAGAGAGGTAGATCCAAGCCTTTGTATTTTGTTCCCATTACAAGCAAAAAGGTCACCTTATGAATTTTTTTTTAAGTTGTGGAGAGTGTCCCATAGGTATCTTCCATGCTATGCCACCACAAGAGTTCCCACACACTCCCATACATGTAACTCAGCATGCTCTAGCACATCACATGTGGTATTTTGAGAGTTTTTTTAGAGCAAGTAGAGTATTTGGTCAAAACTTTACAGAATTTGATGGAGGTTTTTCATACCATGTCATCTCCTTTGGAGAACTCCTTCGAGCCTAATTATTAAGGTTGAGAATTGTTTCTAGCATAGGATTCTTTTCATGTTCATATCTTACACGACTATTGATAGATCATACTATCATTGTAATTATTTTTTTTTATTTTGATATATCTTTTGAAAAATACAAAAAAGATTTTCAGTTTTTTTTAAGAAAAAGTGAACAACACAAAAAGATTTTATTTTTTATTAAAATTTTGAAAAATTCAAAAGGAGTTTTGTATTTTTTTTACATCATATATGGAAGAACGTTAAAGATGTGTGATTCACCATTTCTTTTCGTATCCATGTGACTATTTGTTTTATGTTCTGAGTCGTGACATAATTTTATTTATGTCCTTTATCATGTGTGGTGTCATTAAGATATGATTGATGATACCTTGCTACATGTTTGACTCCATGTCACCTTTAATGTACACAAGCATGGACTTATTTGAGTATTTCACTTACCTGTCACATATCGATTGTAGTGTTTTCATATCGATTGTCCTTTTCCAATGAACCAAATGTGTAAAACGAGATAACAAGAGTTGTGCATGTAAGAACCATTGCCCAGATTTAAAAATTAATTTTCAGTAAATTTGTTATATTTTACGCAATGGAAATGGGTACAAAAGACATGTCAACTTTGCATGAAAAGACACCATTTTCGTGAAAAGAGACAAAAACATTAACGAAACATAAAAATAGAAGTGCCAGGCCATTTTCTTTGAACATTGATGCTTCATTACAAATGAGCATTGATTTCTTAAAAATTATGAGTTTTGTTGATATATGTGAGATATTTAGGGAGTTAAGTCAAATATCAATGGGTTTGCACATACTATAATAATCTTGAAAAACATTACAAAGTTTTGGCCATCATTGATAAGAAAATCACTTACGATTTTCATTCGTTGATTAGGTTAAGTCACTTTCATTTGAGTTCACCATTTTTACACTTAAGGTAAACTATGAGATCCTTCGTTAGTGGTGTCTCATTCCTTCATGCACATATGTTATGCTTTTCTACCTTGATTAACCAAAAAGTTATGTTCACACCCCTACATTCTGTTTCCATGATTCGGGTATTTTTGTGTTTTCTTCATGGTGTGTTCTACTTGTTAAAATTTTATAATTGAGAAAATTAAAAAAATTCAAAGATAGTCTGTGGGGACTTTGAGATTATCATCGCATGTATGTCATTAAATTTATTTAGTTTCCACTCCTTGTCTATTTGAGGCAAAATAAAAATGGGAGATTAAATTACAGGAGAGATTACATGAGTTTGATTTATGGGGGAGAGTTTTTATGAATTTTTGTCAAAGTCTATGCATCATGGGTATTTTCTTTGCTTCATGTGTGTATGGAATTTTGGAAGATCATATTCACATTAGACTCGATGAAGACAAAGTGGCTAAGAGAAGAATAATAACAAGTGGATATTTGAAGACTTCATTTTAGAAGACATCATTATCTTGTACTTATCCATTTTCTAGGGTTTGGGAGGGTATTATGATATGATTACTGTCTCAAGGGATTTTAATGTAATTTGGATATCAGTTTTATATTTTTACCGTAATATCTAAAAAGGGGAGATTTGTAAGAGAATATTTTTTGTCATTTGCTCATAGCTTATGCTTACACCAATTTTTGCATATCCCATTACACTTCGACTTGAGCCATCACGGAGAAATGAATATCCAACATCTTCAACTTTAAAGATCTCCATGCTATAAAGGTGTAAGAGGGTAGTGTGGCTGGGGTCTGAGAAGAATCGTAACAGGTGAGGCATGACCCACTCCAATGGACTTTGTCTTCAAGGTCCTCAAAGCCTCAAGGGCAGCTTCTGATAGAACCTTCCTTTATGGTAATAATGGGGTCAATGCTAAAACCTACTCCTCTAAAAAGATGAACTTCACAAGAAATAATAGTAACTTAAAGAGAGAAATCTCATGAGAATGATGGTTGTAATAGTGGTAGTGAATAAATAAACACTTAGCACTTAGTAAGAGAGTAGCGAGAAAATACTAGGCCTGGTATGATTTGGATAGAGTAACGAATTAACTTAAGTTTTTGATTCTTGATTTGACCTTACCAAGGGTCCTATTTATAAGTGAATACTAGGGATGGTTTGGGACTTTTAGGGTGCCAAAAATAAGAGGGAACTTGATGGAAAAGATCTGTAATGTACCTTTTATCCCTACCTGGTCTGCAAATACCTGTCCCCTCTGAAAGACGACACCTGGTGTAAACCAAAGTCAAAAGGCAAATATGTCTCCCAATGGTGACAAAACAAAATACTTGGTAAATATCATTTTAAATGGTAACTTGATGTACATAATTTGTAAACTTGAGAGTGACCTTGAGGGCCACATTCTCTAAAATCATTTTGTAAAAAATGCTTTTCTTCTGAGCAGCCTCTTGGCTACTCACTTCACCTATGATTAAGTGTGGGTTGTGTAAGGGCTTAAAAGACTCCTAGATTACCTTTACTAGTATTCTATCTATCTTAAAGTGCTAAATGGTTGATCTTGCTTAACAAACCTTGTCTCTCAGCCACCAAGCCAAAACTCCTAGGAGATCCCAACTCGCCTGCTTGGCCCTACTTGCTCAACTAGGCTACCTATATAAGAAAGTAAATATTAGAACTTTTATATTTTTTAAGTACCAAGTCTTGGGGATGAGGCCACTCAAGGTGGACTGCCTCACCCTATGTCAATTTTGTTAATGTGATTTGGGGCAGATGAGCCACTCTAAGTGAGCCTCCTCGCCCTTCCTCTTTTGCTAGGGTGTCAACTTGGGAAGAGGGGGTTGCTCGTAGTGAGTCCCCTCATCCTATCTCTTTTCTGTGGCCTCAACCTTGTTTGGTGGGGTTGATCGTGGTGAGCCCCCTCGTCCTTGCCTCTTTTTCTGTGGCTTCAGTCTTGGGATGAGGGGTTACTCATGGTGAGCCCCTTAGTCCTTGTCCTTTCTCTGTGGCCTTATTCTTATTTGGAGCGGTTCTCGTGATAATCCCCCTCATCCTTGTACCTTTTCCTATGGTTCCAATATAAGGTGTATGTTGCTCGTGGTGAGTCCCCTCAACCAGGTATCACATTTTGTTATAGGTTCACTCAAGGTGGACCCCCCTCGCTCTAAAACTTTTCTTGTTAATTAGGGTAGTGGGAGCCACTTTAGGTGGGGCCACTCCCCCTAAGCTTATATAAGATAAACACCCCTCTAAATTAGTCCCATCTTATAAAAATCTTTGTGTTTATTAGACCAAAGGGGTTAATAGGAAATGATTCAATTCATATTGGAATGTGAAGAATTTCACTCCATTAATTTTTTTTGTCACATCATCCCACATTTAGAGTCTCAAGGTGACACATGTTGAGGAGAGAATAAGCATCCCATCATTTGGGAAATGATTTCATCGGATTTTGATTGGCAAGAGTGCGTGGGTCTATTTTATTATAAAAGAACCATTTTTAAAATTCATTAAATTTTTACCTTGGCATTTGATTTTTAATAGAGCTTTTTAGAGAGAAAGAGAGAAACTTTTATTTTACAGAGCTTCTAAACTATTGTCACAAACTCTTCAAACCTTGCTAAAAATGGCTTCTTCTTCTGAGAAACCCTCTTCCTCCGTCTCCACCACTACCAGTGAAGTTATAGTGGGTTCCTTCCCTATTTTCGTTATAGTTTCCACTGTTTCGGCCACCGGAGCAACCAAAATCACCACTGTCATTTTGGATACAACCACCTTCACTGTGGGCGGTTCATCTTCTAGGGTTGTTGCGAGCGAGGGTTCCTAGACCGCCATCACCTACTCCAAGTCCTAAAGGGAATAGTTGGAAAATCGTTTGAAAGGGGATTTTGGGCTATACCACCTTATTTCATACTTTGGTCCTCAATACACCTTTATGCCTTTTCTTTCTAATTTCAAGGAGGCGTTTGTGGCTAAGATCATCGAGCAGCCCCGTGTGGGTTTGAACGAGTCTATTGATTTCCTTATTCTCTTACTTAATAGTATTATAAGGATTTTTAGTGGATAGGGGTGAGTTTCACCTTTTCAACATTGAATTCAAAGTTTATGTAGGTGCCCTTGATGAGTGGGCCATCTAGGTAGATCATATCTTCGCCACCCCCTCACAGAAGTCTATTGTAGAGGGGATTGGCCTTACAACCACCATTTCATAGTTTGAAGACTTGTTATATTGCCAAGAATGCTAGTACTTTCACTATATTGTCTTCTTGTTGGAACATGGACTCGCACACTTTTGTTACTGAATGGGGTGAGTTCACTGTAACCATGGAGGACCTTTGTGAACTTCTCACCTTACCCTATTTAGCATAGCATATATTTTTTGATGGCTATGATGATGAGGTCGAGGAGGGGATGGTAGTAGAGCTCCACTTAGTTTTAAGTGAGGGCTCTAAATATATTTGTAAATGAATAAATACGATATGGGATACTGATTTAAATTGGGATACTGATGGTAGCAAGTTTCCAAGCAAACCTTATTTAATTAGAGTCTATTTTAAAAAAAAATTAAATCAACCCCTAAAAATTTATCTAAATTTCATAAATCATTCAAACCATGCATGAAAAAATAAAGACGACCGATTCAGGAAAAAAAACCTTTCGGGTAAAACCTTTTATAACACTTTGAAGAATTCACAAGACCTTTAACTTACATACAACCTGATAATTACCCACATGTGTGTAATACACGACGCCTTTAGCAAATAATCAAAGATACGATAGATAGTGAAACACCCTCTAGGTGTCGGTTTGTCATCTTCGGCTCGCCCACACGCAGAATGACTACGCTCTGTATCTACTGATCAAATATGGAGCTGCCTTCTCCACAGAGGTTGAACAAAAGCAAAGCGTGTTTTTAAAAACCTAAATAATTCACCAAAGCATATGGGATTTTTGTGAATTGAAAACAAAAAGGGATTAGACCCTAAAAGAAGAAGTTGAAAGGATTCTATAGTTTCGCAGTTTTCTGTCTTTCAAAATGCTGGGACTTCTTAATGAAAACGAGACCATTTAATGAGTATTTATAGAAAAACACGCCGCCTCAGTCGCTCGAATGAAAATGGGATCTCTTTCGAACGACGTACACATGTCCTTTGAACGACATCGCGTGATATCAACATGTCTCTCAAACGAGATGACATCTCGCTTGAACGACCCGGTGTCAAAATCGAGGTACGCTACAGGACTTAGAAAAATTACTCATTCTCAAAATTTTGACGAAAATAGTCTGCTCCAACACTTAGAAAATATTTTGTAAAAATATCCCAAAAGCTCTAAGTACAAACTTAAGGTATTTAAAACATAAACTTACTAAAGTAAACTTTGTAGAGTCTTTTTTATGAAGAATCTTGATATATTCATATCCGTCTTGATGTAGATTGCTCTTGAACTTTTTCGGTGGTTATAACGGTATACAACATAATTAATTGATAATGGACTTATGTCATTAGAACTCACCCCTATGTGTATGCCGGTACATACATAAAAACACCCGAATTATCAAATACCAAATTGCCTATACAAATCTACCCTTCCATGAATAAATTTGCAAGATCTCAAACTGTTCTTCAAAATGTCTTCATCAAATCTCAAAGCTTTTCTCATCAGGGTGTGGAACATAATGATCATCAATATTTGTACCTACACAATGAGATAAAGCAAAAACCTTCTTGACACATCAAGTTTGGAATGATATAAGAATAAATCAGTAATAAATCAAATCTCCCCATAATGCAAAAACTCTCCCAAAATATGATAATTATTTCTCCCCCTTATTATAATGTCCCCAAATAGACAGATAAGAAGAAATAATCAAAACATGGAGTGTCACGACAAAATGCATAGCAAATAAGAATCAAACTACGCGCATGAAATGGAGTATCTCAAAAAATTTCACAAACTATTTTGATTTTTCAAATTTTTTGTACAAAAATAAGATACTAAAAATTACATCATGGATTTAAACTAAAACAACCAAGTCATGGAAATGGAATGAATGGGTGTGAACACATTCTATAGGTAAATAAACTCAACCAATCATATGTGCACGATGCATACGTGTACTCCTAACGAATGAACATCAAAAGTATCCTTAGGTGTAAAAATTATTGAATTTAGATGACATCGTCTTATACAAATCAACAACTCAAATTCAAAGTGACTTCCACACCAATAACGTCAAAAATTATGTAGCACTTTTTCAAGACTTTCAAGGACATGCAGACCCATTTTAGTTCTCCATCCAAACTTCTTCATATATATTTTCTTTTAGAGGTGATCTAAATTCTCAAACATTGGAGAATTGGTGCGAAAACCTAATGGCCCCTTTTTAGCATGAATTTCGTTTTATTGTCTTTAAATTTTTCGGGCTCTTTTAAACTTCTTGGACCCCGGATAATAAAATTCCTCTTTTTTTAGGCCCAATATAACGGTGTCTTAGTATTCGCGATGGCCAAATGAACCTTTCGCAGCCCTTCCCCATTTTCAAATAAAGCACACAAACTCACAAGCGGCTCTTACATGCACAACTTTATTAAAAAGTTTTATTGCACTTGGTTCATTTTAATGAAAGGATTGAAGTGAAAACACCCCAGCAACATGTGATAAGACAAGCACAATAATCAAACTAATCCGTGCATATGTGCAATAAAGGAAATCATGAGTCAAACATGTAGGAAGTAACACTTAATTACATCTCAATGACTCCAAACATTATAAAGCTCATGGATGAATTAAAATATTGTCTCAAAACACTATCAAATAGTCACATGAAAAATGGAATGATGTTGTGACTCGGTCATCCTAAGTGTCCATCCATAAATGGTGCAAACAAAATACAAAAATCGTTTTGGATTTTCTCACATATTTTCTCAAAAATAAAATCTTTTTGTATTTTTTCATAATTTTTCCAAAAAAAAGTAAAACATACAAAAATGATACATACTAGCAATAGGAAAATAATGTCATCATGAAAATCATCCTATGCTAGAAAACAAGTCAAACCTCAATCGTTAGGTGCGGAGGGGTTTTCCAAAGGTGGTGCTAACTTATAAAAAAAACTCCATCAAATTTTGTGAAGTTGGAACCGTCTTGGGTGCTAATTGGGAAGTAGAAGCACCGTCAGGACTTATTCCTAACTTCTCACCTATACCCAAAATGGGATTGACAACCATCTTTCTAGACTTCTTGGATGCATTCTCTAATGGAATTTTGACCTCCCGGGCACGTTTGGGATGACTCTCGAGTTGGGATACATGTGTCGTCAGACTAGACACCATGTTGGTCAAATCACACTTTTCCCTTTTTAAAATTTCCTTTTCTCTCTCAAATCTAAAACTTGACGACCTAAATCTCTATTATACTTCTTTGTTTTCAAGGCCTTGGTATACAAATCTCTAAAGGATTTTTGGATCTCACTTTCATCTCCACTCTCAAATTCACTCTCATCTCCACTAGAAACACTCGAGTCATCACTAGTGCTCTCATTACCTCTATCAACGTGAGACAAAGTGGGTGTGCCCACACGACTCAAAAAAGCTACACACTTCCCATGTGCTAAACCTTTATCGGACTCATCTCCCACATCACCCTCGTCACCCTCACTATCACTAGGGATGGCGGGCATAGAATTATTTTTTCCCTTTCTCCTTATCCTAGTAGGACAACTTTTAGCTATGTTCCCTTTGCCCTCACAGTCAAAGAACCTGATCTCATCCTCATTGTCACTATCTTTGGCCTCCACTTTCTTTTTATTGGACTCAAAAGATCTCTTTTTATTGGAAGAATTTTCTTTATTAATTTTGAGAAACTTTTTAAAAATTTCACAAGCATGGACACATCATCAAAGTCAAACTCACCCTTAGAATCGGACTCACAAACGTTTTCTTTCTTTTTCTTAAAATGAGTCTTTAAAGCAATGCCTCTATCCTTAGACTAAATGGTTTGGGGAAACATGTCTATCTCATAGGTTTGAAGATATCCTACAAGTTCTTCCAACTTAAGTGGTTTCAAAATTCCCAAAGAGTTCAAAACCGTGACTTTAGGAATAAAGCATTTTGGGAGAGATCTCAAAATCTTTTTAACGATACGTGTGTTATCAATCACCTCACCCAAATTAAAACTGGTGTTTACAATGTCCGACAATCGTGCATAAAAATCATCAAAGCATTCACGCTCAGACATGGTGATAGTCTCAAATTGGGTGGCCAAATTTTGTAATTTTGATTCTTTAACCACGTTCGTACCCTCATGTGTCAATTTCAAAACATCCCAAGCCTCTTTAGACGTGGCACACGTCATAATTTGACGAAACTCATCAGGAGCGACGGCTCCAGAAATAGCATTCAAACCACGGGAATTAAAATTAGACATTTTAAAATCCTCCTCAGTCCAGTCCGACATAGGTTTCAAAGAGGTGATATTATAAGCGGTGACCGTGGGAGGATTCCACCCATTTTCACAAAGCAACCAAACACGCTCGTCAATGGATTTTAAACTAGATTTCATACGAGCTTTCCAGTAGGCATAATTAGACCCGTCAAAAATAGGCATCATATTAAATGCTTGCTCCATTGAAAAAATTGCGATTTTTCACAAAACTGATTTTTAAAAATCAGTTTCACACGATTTTGCGAAAAATAGGAATACGCGATAAATTAGAGCAACCCTCTCTGATACCAATTTGTAAACGAATAAATGCGATGTGTGATACTAATTTAAATCAATTCACAAGTTTCCAAGCAAACCTTATTTAATTAAAGTCTATTTTTAAACAAAATTAAATCAACCCCTAAACATGCATCTAAATGTCATAAATCATTCAAACCATGCATGAAAAAATAAAGGCGGTCGATTCAGGAAAAAAACCCTTTTAGGTAAAACCTTTTATAACACTTTGAAGAATTCACAAGACCTTGGACTTACATACAACCTGATAATCGCCCACATGTGTGTAATGCACGGCGCCTTCTGCAAACAATCAAAGATACGAGAGACAACTAAATACCGTCCAGGTGTTATTTCATCGTCTTTGGCTCGTCCACATGCAGAATGACTACGCTCGGTATCCACAGATCAAATATGGAGATGCCTTCTCCACAGAGGTTGAAAAAAATCAAAGTGTGTTTTTGAACAGCAAAACAATTCACCAAAGCATATGGGATTTTTGTGAATTGAAAACAAAAAGGGATTAAACCCTAAAAGAAGAAGTCAAAAGGATTCTGCAGTTTCGCAGTTTTCTGTCTTTCAAAACGCTGGGACTTATTAATGAAAACGAAACCATTTAATGAGTATTTATAGAAAAATGTGCCGCCTCAGTTGCTCGAACGAAAATGGGATCTCTCTCAAATGATGTGCACATGTCCTTTGAATGACATCGTGTGATATCAACATGTCGCTCAAATGAGATGACATCTCGCTTAAATGACCATGCGTCAAAATCGAGGTACGCTACAGGACTTAGAAAAATTACTCATTCTCAAAATTTGACGAAACTAGTCTGCTCCAACACTTAGAAAATATTTTGTAAAAATACCCCAAAAGCTCTAAGTGCAAAGTTAAGGTATTTAAAACATACCTTACCAAAGTAAACTTTGCGGAGTCTTTTTGATGAAGAACCTTGATATATTCGGATCCATCTTAATGAAGATTTCTCTTGAACTTCTTCGACGGTTGTAACAGTATACGACATAATTAATTGATAACGGACTTATAAAATATGTCCTTATAATATTGTGATCAATTTGAATCGCACCACCAAACATACCTTTGCCAAATAGCAATGGTATTAGTTTAAAGATTTAGAGCAGTTCCCCGAGGGGGAAGTTCGAGAAAGGCATTGAAAAGTCGGGAGGGTCCAAAAATCAATTTCTCTTCCCATTTGGCAGCTTTCTTTCTGACTTTCCCTAATAGGTTTTTATTTCCACACAGAGAATATGATTCCCCTCGTGATCTTCTTTTAAGACTTATTAAGAGACTTTCTCGAGGGAGGGCGGTTCCCCTCACAACTTTAAATTTGGAGTCTATTTATACTTGGATGGATCATGTTTGCCTTGATGTCGAACGATCCTGTGGTCGTCATGACGCTATCAATTTCACAAACTCTTTTATCCCCATGCCCTTTTTATTTGAGAGATTCCCTAAGTTTTCCCCAAAGGAAAGGGCCTTCTATAGTCAAGCTGCTTGAGCTAAAAGGTGCCATAAGAAAGTTCCCAAAACTCTTGTGGGCCTTTTGATTGATAAAATTAATGAATTTTGCGAGTTGGTGGGGCTTTCACATGGGGCTCCTTCTCATCTTTAGGAGGTACTTCTTATTGTCCCATAGATGTTGAGTTTGTTTATACATGTCCTCACATTGAGGTGGAAGTTATGTTATTAGCTTCCATTCTTCCTTCATTGATTGAACTGGGCCACGATGTGGAGTTTTACAACTCTGAGAGAGTGAGGAGGTAATTCGACCATGATCAAGGTGTTCATTCATTTTTTTATTCTTTCGAGAAAATCTCCCTTCGTGTTGTATCTTGAGGCTTATGATAATTTCACTTTTGAGGGGATGGTTTATAGAGTTAGCCACTTGGGAGGTTTATATGTGCCTCCTCCATATTACTTTCCATTTTTCACTCACTCTAGGTTTAGTCAATGACAGAGGCAGGTGAGCCTTATTCAAAACTATGTGAAGGATGTCTCTCATGAGACCATCTCTAATAATCTCACCAATAATCATAAATATTTATTATCTTCCTCTTTGAAGTTCTATAGTTCCAGAGCACCATTGGTAACTTTTCATCCCAAGCCCCGAGCATATCCTCCAGCATCTTCTTCAAAATATTGATGATCATCTTATTTCTACCTTCTACCTGGACATTTCCCTTCGGGTATGAGATGGTGGAACTATTGTGTACAATCTTGTACTTATCTATAAGGAGCCCTATATCTTTACACATAAATTATTTCCCATTATTTATTAGAATCACTTTGGGAATACCAGACCTGCGTATGATATATTCCCTTATAAATTGGGTCACCACTTCGGCAGTCACTCTCCTTAGAGGGAATACCTCTGCCCATTTGGTTTACAGTTCTATGGAAATAATGATGAAGGTCTCTCCATGAGAGGTTGGGTTGATCTTTCTCACCGGATTCATTGCCCAAGTGTGGAAGGGGTAAGGAGTTTCTAGTCTTTATAGACTCACTGAGGGGGAATGAATCATGTTGACGTGCACTTGGCATGACCTACACTTCTTGACATAGATGATAAAATTAGCCTCTATTATGGACCAGTAATACCCTAGTGTCATCAGTTGATCATATAACTTGGAGCCTCCCATATGAGAGGGCTTATGTTCCTACTTCAACACTATTTCTATGTCTCCCTTCGTTACACACTTTAGAACCTTCTTATTATACCTTCTCTTATAGAGTTCCCCTTCTACCAGATAGAATTGGGACACTCTCTTTATGAGGTATATCTCATCTTCCCTTTTGTTGGCAACTCTCTATCCCTCAGATGTGCTATGTAGGGTATCCCCTAATCTTCAAACGCCTCTACAAAATTGGCCTTAGTTGGTTGATCAAATTGGATCTGGCACTTTAAACACCCTTGCTACAGATGAGTTGCCTTATGATCATGGTGGGACAATTATAACCCCCCCAAGGAACCCGATAGTAAAAGGGGATGTTTGTATTCCCGTAATGCTTTTCATACATTGCTACGTGGTCTCTATTTGGCCTCTTATTCTCCCACACATCTGGAGAAAAATACCTCAAGGCTCTTAAAATAGAGAGTCCCCTAGAGTATATGGTAGTTCACTAATTCTATCATTTTCATAATTCCTTTTCTGGTTTCTAATTATTTCACTACTAGACAACTCCAATTATCTAGTTCTTCACTTGGAAATAAAGATTTGATCTTAGTAGGCACTGTTCTTCATCCTACTGTTATGGTCACTTTCGACTCATCCATCTCCAATTTTAGGGATATGGTGGCAATGGAATTTGGATGCATGTTCATCGCTCGGGCGTGCATCTCAATGGTGATCTTTAAGAACTTAGTCAATAATTTGTGGATGATGGATCTATATGGTCCTAAGTTGGCATGATTGAGGTTAAACTCCCCATTAACCTGTTACACTAGTAAGTTAGAGTCCACTCGTATGCATAGCACTCTAATTCCTCTTCTAAGTGTTTACAGTAATCCCAAAATTAGAGATTCACATAGCCTCGTTGTTTGAACATTTGAAATCAAATTTTAAGGAGAGGGTGATCTTCTCTTTCCCATCATAGATAATAATACATGCTCTACCCATCCCCTGGGTGCAAGAGCTGTTAAATTCCATCTTCTATTTTTCCATTTCCTCCGTGAGGCAGGCTTGGAAGTTTTCCCTAGGTATATCCTCATTAGGAGGCTCAAAATTATATCTTGGAAAGTGGGTTAGAAAATCTTCTACTGTCTGTCTTTTGAAATACTTTGGAGAGATTCACTTCAAATCATACTTTGATAAGATTAATAACCACCTTATTTCTCTTCTTACTAAGACCATCCTTTACAGTACGTACTTGATAGGATGACATTTCGTGATAATATGGACTATAGATGCCAACAGTTAATGCCTTAACTTGTGAGAAATAAATACTAAGGTTCTCTAGATTAGTGTATCTAGATTCAGTACTTGAGATCACGCGTGATAAGTAGTAAATGGGTATCTCTACCATGCTCTTTCTTGGGCAAACAAATCCCCTAATGAACTCTCTATCGAATTTAGGTAGCACATCAGCGGTGTACCCACCTCTCGTGGTACCATGGTTGAGGGTGATGCCAATATCTCTTTAATTATCTCAAAGGTCAGCTTCTGTGCATGTCCTCAAACCCATTTGTCTTTTTCCGTCATCACCGAAGTGAATGGATGGGTCACCTCTGCTATAATGACTATAAACCTTCTTAGGTAAGAAACCCTCCCTAAGAAGCTTTTTAAGCAACCTCTAACTCTTCGGTGGTGACATGAGTAGGATGGCCTTCTTTTTATCCTCATCTACTTGTACCCCCTATCGGTTCACTTCAAAACCCAATAACTTTCCAGTTGTTACTCCAAAATCACATTTTGAAGGGTTCATTCTCATTTTATACCTACGACACCTCTAAAACACTCGCCTCATGTCTTGGATATACTTTGTTTCTTTCTTTGATTTCATCACTAGGTCATGCACGTATAATTACAAAATGTTATGAAATAAATCATGGAATATTCCCATTATAGTGCACTGATACGTGGCTACCGCATTCTTTAGTACAAATGACATGATTGTGTAGTGAAAGTTTCCTAATGGTGTGTGAAAGGTAGTATTTTTCTCATAGGCTCGATCCATTTTGATATGATTATAGCCAACATACCCGTGTATGAAACTATACATTTCATGACCCATGGTAGCATCTACTAAACTATTAATACTGGGCAATATGAATGCATCATTTGGGCAGGCCTTGTTCAAATCATGAAATTCTATGAAAATACTTATTTTACTTATGTCTTTCTTTTCCACTGGTACAATGCTGGAAAGACATATTGAATGATAGATGGATTTGATGAACCCTGTTGCTAGTAACTTTTCCATTTCTGCCTTGTTCTTAAGGTATAGCTCTGCTTTATACATGCAAGTGGCTTTCCTTACTGGTAGAGCATTGGGAAGAACATCCCATTTTTGGGAGCTCACCTCCAGATCTATCCCGGGCATCTTAGTGTACATACAAGAAAACACATCAGTAAATTCTTTGAGCAGATAAATAATATTTGATAGAAAAGAAATTGTGTCTCTAATGCGTATGTCATTGTTGCAACTCTTTTTCCATCAAAATTCCCTTGAACCTAGAAATAAAATCAAAATATGCATAGGGTACGTAAGGGAGTTAATCCTAATATAAGATTGAAACAAAAAATATATGAAGACATGTGTAAATTCATTTGCATATTATTATTTTTTTATGATTTTTATATTTTTTATGGATTTTTAAGGGATTATTAATTAACTAACTATACTATGTTTTAAAGTACTAACTAAGATGTAAAATCTAATAAGAGAAAATAAAATTATGCTAAAAATCAAACAAACTATATTGGACTCATGAGGGCTTCAAAATTCATCCCATGAATGGGCGATTAGCCCTCAATAATCATCATCCAAAATATAAACTAAACAAATTAAAGCATGTGGGGATTGAAATAAGAGTAATTAAAGAGGAATATATCAAACCCATATAAGCCTTGAATTGGAATGGAATCTTCAATTACAACCAAAATTCTCAATTAGAAACCCTCACTAATATATATATACACACACACACACTAGTGGAATGCCCGGGCCTGGAGGCACGGTGAAAATTTTCAAAATACGTAATCGCAAAACGACAAAAATTTCCAAAGTATGTAACTACAAAACAACAAAAATTTATTCCCCGACAAAAGAAAGTATAATTTTAAAAAATTGGTCATGATATTCTTTTTTTAGAGGACTATCCACCCTGTTTAGCCAATAATAAATAATTCAACAACTTATGTGTAGAGTTGGATCAACTACCAAATGACCAAAAACCCTTACACAAACCAAATCCGATATTGATAAAACGGAACTACCGACTTTAAAGTTGATTTTGACACCATGAACAACGCTGAAAATAGCCCGAAATGTACAATCTAGGCGGGCTATACGAATCCAATGGCGCTAGGATAGACTTATTTCGATTTATGGTTAAAAGGTTATGGCATTTCTCCTAAAACATACTATTTTAACTGGAAACAAAATATTATTAAGACAATTAAATACTGCTCGTGCCAACTAAGAAATAATGATTGGAATTCAATGAGCATATAAATATCTAACTATTTAAGACGTCATTTTCAATATTCACATAACATATTACTATTGTCATAAATGGAATGTCACAACACACATAACAATGATGAATTATTCTGGACCCACTTTATGCCTTCCATTTATCATGCTTTGGAGATAATTACCTGCTTAACATGATTTAAGAAAGCAACTTCAATTAAGAAATAAAAATGGTTTCCAAGTTCAAAATGCCACTCTTTATTATTAAACATTACTCAGTGCTTAAGAATTAGAGTAAGATTAACTATGTACCATAATCCATGATAATAGAGAAATTCAAGTTACATCTTATTTCACGTGCATTTAGTCGTTGTGCAAAACAAAAATATAAATATATTGTAGAACTCGGTACATAACCATAAATAAAAAAAATGGATAGAACCAAGCACTAATAGAGGTTCATGACCACCAACTTAAAATATGAATTTTATCACTTCAAGCTCCAATCTCAACAGTACATATAAGAACAATATTTAAAAATATAAACCAAAAGCCTAAATTAGAACCAAATAGTAGAAAAAAACCTAACATGACCCTACATTTATCATTATCCTAAGCTTTTCCTTCATAGGATAGCAAAGATCAAATAGTGAATGGAGCCAAGATCAGAGGACGCTAAAGAATTATGCTCATTACCAACCTGACTTGGTGACCATTGGTAATAACATCAAGTTGTGTTGTTAACCCTATGTAATGACAAAATCATAAGAAACAACCAAAATTTTTAACATCATACCTGAAATATAATTGAAGCTCTCCCCTTAAAAATGAATTATCAGACTACATATCATCCCTGAAAATATTAAAAGATAAAATAAACCACCTTTGAAATAATTGACCGTATAGTATGAACAATACCCGATACATAATAAGAATTGGGGAAATGACTATGAAACCTATATTAATCATTTATTGTCTCCTCCACCTACAATTCAACTAAAAAAATTAAAAAATGAAAACCAGTACGTTGGCAGCAACACAATCGCAACATCGCAATAGATTGAGAGATAGATAATACAACGGAGATTGGATATTCCAATAGAAATTTTATGATCCCCCCCAACCCCAAAAACCAAAATTAGATACATTATACTTGTATTCCCGAAATTTCCAACTACCATTGTACTCAAATTTTTAAGCCCTTCACGTACTTAATTTTTTTTTTATGTTTTAGTACTATTACCTACATTCGTATTTTTTTGTTGTGATATTCAATGTTGTTGGTATTGAATTTTAGTTGGTATTGTAATTAAAATATTGAGTTGAAATTGAAATTCGAATATTAAAGTTGGTTTGAAATGGTATAACTGTTGGTGTTGGTATTGAATTTCAAGTGGCATTAAGTTCAGTTGGTATAACTATTGGTGTTGGTTTCGTATAACTAGTACCAAAAATCAGTATAACTGTTGGTGTTGGTTTGGTATAACTGGTACCAAAAATTAGTATAACTGTTGGTGTTGGTTTGGTATAACTGGTACTGAATTCCAGTATAACTGGATTGGCATAAATGGTATATAACTGTTGGTATAAATGGTATATAACTAATTTCAGTTACCAAAAAATCAGTTGTGAATTAAATGTTGGTTTGTTTTGGTGTTGGTTTGATAACAGGTGGAAAAAAATTAGTTATGAATCAAATGTTGGTTTGGTTTGGACTTTATTTGATTACAGGTACAAAGACATAAAGATAAATTGCCTTCATTCTTGGTTTAAAAATAGGCGGTTCTTACAGCAAAACCTATATGTGCCGTCGCAAAGCGCTGCGACGCATCCCCATTCTGCACCCCCACCATGAGATGGGTTGCACCTCATCCCCATTCAACGTAGATACTCTTTGAAAAATTTAATGTGAATGAAGTTTGTGCACAATCACTTCATTTTCAATTGGAAAGTTACCTCAAACTAAATGCATAACGGGAAGTTAGTACACAGTCACGTCATTTCCAATTGGGCATTTCATGTGAAGGAAGAAAAAGAGAAAAAAATGAAATAAAACATAAAGTGAACACACATCAAAATATCAGATATCTAGAAATTGTATAAATGTTAAATCGACTCAAAATATGATCCGCACTTTGAGTAACCGTACCACTAATAGTTGCGAAGTTTGAAAATGAAAAAAAAATAATGTTCCAGTCCCATTCTATTTTGTGATTTAGTAGCTGAGCAATCTTCATATTGTCTATATCAGACATATTATGATCCAAAACACCATTTCCTAACCAATCATCACATTTCAAATTGTATACACATGTAACTGTTATATCCAAAGCAGTTTATGCAGTATTACTTCAGAGTATGTATATACATGTAACTACGATATACACAATCAATGTGTGTTTGACACATTTTTTTAGAATGTGTGAGCATCAGTAGGTGTGGGTAGAGTTATAATTTTCCCCAATTGAAAATATGCAATGATCCCTGACCATGTTTCCTATCTTTAAATTTTCTAACACTGACCTTAATAAGACTCGAAAAATGGAAAATTCCCAAGAAAAATATCAATTTCACGGTGTATTATTAACACTACCTCAAATTTTAACAATCCCACAAAAAATTCAAAAAAATCTATATTTGGAAGTTGTAACATCCTCTTGGTTCATCCATGAAGCCACTGAGTTGAGTAATTAAAACTTATATGAAGATACTCAAGCTTATTTGAATTTTCAACCATGATAAACAGACCTTTCCAGCAAGTGCTCTCGAATGACCCATTCAAGCGGGTTAAATTGGGAAATATGCGGACAACGTGTTTTGTTGGAAGGAGTGAGAGGATATGGGAAATTAACCAGTTTGGTAAAGTGTTGATCCTATTGCCAACACTGAAGCAATCTTCTAAAGTAGAAATATTTGGGATCTTTGAAGTTATTGGGTTTTCCATCTCCATTCTGACTGAAAACCAACATAAACAAATATAAATACACTATAATAACCATTATTAAGTATAAAAAAATATCGTCACTGTATTTCAGTATACCTTTATCATCAATAAGTATAATAACCAACATAAACAAATGTTTGGCCCTTTGTATCTAAAAGGGATATTTCCAACATTCTCATATAATCATATTATTTGGTCTTTATTACCATCTTACATTAGAAGAGTAAACCTCCATGTAAATGTAAAGAAGACTGTTCCAAAAAATTTGGTGCATAGCCCAACAATATAACATAAGGTTGTTAATTAGGATATTTGTAAGGTTATACTTAATCTGGTTTGAGATTTGTAAAGTTATACATTATATTTGTAAGGCTATACAATATAATTCGAGGCTATAATTTAGGATATCCCAAGTAATATCTTCAAATAATATTTTCTTTTGGATGAAAACTAAGATTCTGTACAAATTCACCATAACAACTAAACTAATAAATTAAGGAAGACTACCATATAACGAAGTAGTACCATGTAACGAAGCAGAGTACTCGTGTTTACCTTATCCTCTAATTAATGAGTTCCTCTTCAAGATCAAAAGAAAAGATATGTGAAAAAATATGTTAAGACAATTAATAATCTGCAATTTGAGAAGTTGTTTATCAAGTTTTGACAACTCCATGTTATTTGTTGGTTACATAGTATCATAATTCTATCTTGAAAGAGTTGTGTGGCTATTAAATTTTATGAAGGAACCATAGGTGATTGAATGGCTCATCAGCTGAAAGGAGGAAAGCTTTCACTGTCACATGTTTTGAGGTATGAGATTGAGTTAGCTAATGGAATTAAGGAGCTGCACTCAGTTAGTGTCCTGGTGCTGAATCTTAAGACAACTAATTTCCTTCTTAATAAACATGACCAAACTATTCTTGGAGATTTTAGAGTCCCATATCTACTTAATGGGATTCCACCACGCGATTCAGATTTTGTCCTGTGATTTGGAACTCTGAACTAAATTCCTCCAGAATAATGGGAACTAGAAGTAAGTGGTCCAATAACCTTTGAGACTGATAGTTGGGGGTTTGGATGCAACATTTTGGAGATGCTAATGGCTATTCCACCTTGGTTTGGGAGATCGTCTGAAGAAATATATCACTTGGTCTTGATAAAGCAAGAAAAAACATAGATTCTAAATGGCCTGCCTCGTGGAGTTGAAAATGTTCTTAATGGCTACTTTGAGAACGATCTCTGGAATCGTCCTTTAGTGGCAGATATTTTATATGCATTTCAAAGCACACAGAATGTTGTTTGTAACGATGGAGAGTTGATTGGTCTGGGGAGCAGAGTAATGTTGGACAAATCAAACGGCAACAACTATTCAACATGGTTACTCACAAAGGACCATCTCCAATTTAGCGACACGGTTTGTTCAAAGAAGGAGCTAAAATCCTGCCAACCTTAAGCCATGTCTATCACAGAAGTAACCATAGTTGGTTTGGAGAAGGATGCCGATCAAGATGGATATATTCTATTTAGAACCTCGAGAATTCTTAACCCTCTAAGGGTAAATGTGTCAACTCTTGAAAAGGTCACATCAATCTTTTCAGCAGAGGACTGGGTTTACTTGCTAGAGGAGAATTAAAATCATTCATCTGTGGGTATTTTACATCCCATACAGAATGAGGGAAGGATCGATGTTGGTTTCTTGGAGCTGGAGACCCTTTGGAGAGGACATTGTTCTGAATTATAATTTGTGGAGACATATTTTGTGGAATAGTTTAAGAGGTTAAAAGAGAATGTATTTTTTCCCCGGTTTGATTGGCCTCATAAAAAGGGAGGAATGTGGGCCACGAGTCAGATTTCACAAATTCTTCCAAATGGGTGCCTTGTTTTGATATTCCCAGGAAGATTCATGCTTAAAGACGAATACCATACCTTCTTGGAGGATTCAGCTAAAGTGGGGAGTGTTCATTTGATACTTGTCCCCAGATTATAGATAAATACCAACATGTGGATAATTTTCACTAGGTTGTGAGGCCGCTGGTGATTATTTTCATCCTATTCACTTTAATGAAGCTCGGGGTCTTTGTTGGACAAAATGTGGGATCGAGACTGAAGAAGGCCCATAGAAATGAGGGTAAAAGTGATGATGGGCATTCCCAAGATGGTCAGGCTGGTGGTGACCAGTCAGCTTGGCATCGATCACGGGTGGCAAATTTCCTCTTCAGAGGAGGTGCTCCCCCTACTGCTAGTGCTAGGTGATGAGTTGTCTGTTAGTACATATGCCAGATAAGTACCATATAAGATTGTGAATATCTAATGGTGATGAAAATTAAATGATCATGTATTTTCTTATAATCTGATGCCGAAAGTTGTGAGCTTTCTATAACGTCATGTTAAGACAATTAGGACAATTAATGAAGCAAAATTGAAACTCCAATATGTTCCCTTACAACTCCACTACCTATTTATCTTATAATAAACAATAAGATTAAAATCTTATAAAAGTTAAAAACTACGAAGAGGAAAGGAAACAAAAGCTACCATATTATGCACATTTGGGAGGAAGATCAATGCAATCCATGAATAGTACTTTTTCAATATTTCATTAATGATTTATAAATAAGCATGTAGTATGTTTCGCAAACATACTATAACATTAGGTAAGGTAAAGTAGACCCTAAAAGACTATAAAAATATTAAGCCTGTAAGATGTGGCCATCCCCAATCCTCGTCGCGCGGGCGAGTGGCGTGGAGGAAAGGATCCTTCGGGTCCCGCGCGTACCTCTCGGGAGCGCTTCGGTCGGTGTCGTTTGAGATGTGGTGTAAAAATGTAGAGAGATTCAGAGTCCCCAGTCTATTTTAATCAAAAACAGACAAAAGAAATAGGGTAAGCCACCCCGAAGGATGGCATCCAAAGACATACTGGTGCGTGTGAAACCAAGACGACTCGAGAAGGGTTCGGAGGTTTAGTTATGAAATGGGAAGGTGTTAGGCACCCATTCCACCCTTTCGGTCTCTCATGAATAATTGCTATTTTCCTTTTGTTCCCCCCGTGATATGTGTGCATGTGTATATATAGAATGGAGGTAGGAATCCTCGACTTGTATCATGGAAAAGATAAAGCGAGTCATCCGTAGGAAGATATAAGGGTAATATTAGAAAAATAAGATTTACGTGATTACCCCTCTGTTGATCGTTATAATGGAACGATAACGCATGTGGGGTAATACGTCACTAAGGGCAAGTATATAGAATATAAGGAAAATGGATTTAGAGGAGATAGAAAATGAGAGAAAGAGTGAGAAAAAGGACTCGAGTCTTGGGTTTTACCCCGAGACGCCTACGTATCCTATAAAGGCATAAAAGTCCATGTAGTTCACATACAAAATGAGGGGTGGGGTTTATCCCATAAATCCAAATGGGGAATCTCTTATTTGTGAGTGTGTGTGTGTGTGTGTGTGTGTGTAGAAAAAGGGTTTTAGATTGTGAGAAATGTGTGGAAAAAGTGTGAGAATCCCTACTTGGAATTATGAGCAAACCCTCTTTTCTTATTTTTTGGGTTTTATTTATATGAAAATAGGAGATGTGTAATAATAATAAATAAAAACGTATATTAGGATGTGTGAGATGAGATAATAAAAGTGCTAAATAAGAAGATAAGTTATTGAGAATTTAAGAGAATTTATGAGAGAGTAGAGAAAGTTAGACCTTCTTGAAGATCTTGAGCTTGATCTTGAACGTTGGAGAGCAGCCCTTGCACTTGGATGATGATGGAGAGTGGCTAATTCAACAAGTTTGATGAAAAGGATGATGAAAAGTGGAAGTAAAAAGGGGATTTGGATGTTGAAATCACGCTGCCTTAGAGAGAGGTTTCTGGGATTCGTTCAAAGAGATTTTTATCAGATCTGGGCTCTCCTTGCAAATGAGGTGAAGGCCTCCTTTTATAGGCCCAGGTGAGTGCCGATCGTCATAGACTTGTTCCTGCCTATCGGTAGGTGCCGATAGGCAGGGTCTGGAACCTGCCATTTGGTAGTGCGCTTCAGGCTTTTTCGGAAAATTGGCCGCCGAGGGCAAACCATTTTTTAGAATCGTGCACGGGGCATACTGTTGGAAAATTAATTCAGAGACCTTTGAAAGTCCTTTGGACCTCTCCCGGGTTCGGGAGTTGACTTTGGGTCAAATATGGCTTAGAAGCATTTGTCGGTCCATTGGACTGGGAATCGCTCAGAGGCAAACAGATCGTTCGTCCGCATGGTAAGTCTGAATCGTGCATGGGGTAGACCGTTGGAAAGGTTAGGAGATGTACTTCGACATTCCAAAGAGTTTGACCCAATTTGGGGAGTTGACTTTGGTCAACCGGGCCTGAGAAGCATTCGATGACATCCCAAAGTCAAAAGGATCGTTCGTCCTCATGGTAAGTCAAAATCATGCATGGGATGGACCGTTGGAAATGGTATTCAGTGCCCTTTGATGATTCATTCAACCTCAATCGAGATGAAGAGTTGACATAGGTCAAACAGGACTCGGGAGCGCCTGGTGGCCTCTGGGTCATATTTCGGATGCAAATGGATCGTTCGTCCGGATGGTAAGTCAGAATCGCGCATGGGGTGGACTGATGGAAAGGGTATTTAGTGCCCTTCGAAGATTCATTCAGTCTCAGTTGAGACAAAGAGTTTGACTTTTGGGTCAAACTGAGCCGAGGAGTGCCCGATGGCCTCCAAGTCAGTACTCGGGACATAACCTGGGTTTATGGTGATGAAGGAAGGTACTAGGGACCTAAGGAAAGTTAGGGGGTAACAGAATGGGATGTCTATAGAGCCCCTCAACGGGTGAGATAGGAACAAATGATGACCGCCGAATAGACACCACATGATGCTTTTGAGGGAGTATGCCCGATTCAAAGGGTAGAGGCCGATTCTGTAGACCTAAGGAGTGTGTTGGGGATGAATAATGATCGGAGGTTTAGGTCGATTCTGAGGACCTGAAGTGGGGTCTGGGGAGGGTGACCAATTCTGCGGGTCAAAGCCAAATCTGCGGGCTTAAGGTAAAGGTCTAATAACCGAGGTCAATTCTGACCTAAAGAGTGGTGACGATCGAGGATCGAGGTGAATTCAGACCTAACTCAGGTGATGATCCAAGACTGGGGACAATTCTGACCCAAGAGTGGTGACGATCGAGGACCGAGCGCAATTCTGACCTAACTCAAGTGACGATTCAAGATCGGGGCCAATTTTGACCCAAGAGTGGTGACGACCGAGGATCGAGGTCAATTTTGACCCAAGATTGGTAAAGACCAAGGATCTAGGTCAATTCTGACCTAACTCAGGTGATAATCCAAGATCGGAGCCAATTCTGACCTAAGAGTGGTAACGACCGAGGACCGAGGTCAATTCTGACCTAACTCGGGTGATGATCCAAGATCGGGGCCAATTATGATCCAAGAGTGGTGACGACCGATGACTGAGGTCAATTCTGACCTACCTCAGGTGAGGATCCAAGACCGGGGCCAATTTTGACCCAAGAGTGGTGACGACCGAGGACTGAGGTCAATTTTAACTTAACTCAGGTGACGATCCAAGACCGGGGCCAATTCTGACCCAAGAGTGGTGACGATCGAGGACTAAGGTCAATTTTGACCTAACTCAGGTGATGATCCAAGATCGGAGCCAATTCTGACCCATGAGTGGTGACGATCGAGGACCGAGATCAATTTTGACCTAACTCAGATGACGATCCAAGACTGGGGCCAATTCTGACCCAAGAGTGGTGACGACTGAGGACCGAGGTCAATTCTGACCTAACTCAGGCGACGATCCAAGACCGAGACCAATTCTGACCCAATATTGGAGATGAATGAGGACCGAGGTCAATTCTGACCTAACATAGGTGACGATCCAAGACCGGGGCCAATTCTGACCCAAGAGTGATGATAACTAAGGATCGAGGTCAATTCTGACCTAACTCAGGTGAAGATCCGAGATCGGGGCCAATTCTAACGCAAGAGTGGTGATGACAGAGGACCGAGGTCAATTTTGATCTAACTCAGGTGACGATCCAAGATCGGGGTCAATTCTGACCCAATAGTGGTGACGACCAAGGACCGAGGTCAATTTTGACCTAACTCAGGTGGCGATCCAAGACCGGGGCCAATTCTTACCCAAGAGTGGTGACGATCAAGGACCAAGGTCAATTCTGACCTAACTCAGGTGATGATCCAAGACTGGGGCCAATTCTGACCCAAGAGTGGTGACGACCGAGGACTGAGGTCAATTTTGACCTAACTCAGGCGACGATCCAAGACCGTGGCCAATTTTGACCCAAGAGTGGTGACGAACGAGAACTGAGGTCAATTTTGACACAAGATTGGTGACGACCAAGGACCGAGGTCAATTCTGACCTAACTCAGGTGACGATCCAAGATCAGAGCCAATTCTGACCCAAGAGTGGGGATGATCGAGGACCGAGGTCAATTCTGACCTAACTCGAGTGACGATCCAAGATCGGGGCCAATTATGATCCAAGAGTGGTGACAACCGAGGACCGAGTTCAATTCTAAGCTAACTCAGGTGATGATCCAAGATCGGGGCCAATTTTGACCCATAAGTGGTGAAGATCGAGGACCGAGGTCAATTTTGACCTAACTTAGGTGACGATCCAAGACCGGGGCCAATTCTGACCCAAGAGTGGTGACGATCGAGGACTGAAGTCAATTTTGACCTAACTCAGGTGATGATCCAAGATCGGGGCCAATTCTGACCCATGAGTGGTGACGATCGAGGACCAAGATCAATTTTGACCTAACTCAGATGACGATCCAAGACTGGGGCCAATTCTGACCCAAGAGTGGTGACGATCGAGGACCGAGGTTAATTCTGACCTAACTCAGGTGACGATCCAAGACTGGGGCCAATTCTGACCCAAGAGTGGTGACGACCGAGGACCGAGGTCAATTTTGACCTAACATAGGTGACGATCCAAGACAGAGGCCAATTCTGACCCAAGAGCAGTGACGATTAAGGACCGAGGTCAATTTTGACATAACTTAGGTGATGATCCAAGATCGGGGCCAATTCTGACCCATGAGTGGTGATGACCAAGGATCGAGGTCAATTTTGACCTAACTCGGGTGACGATCCAAGGCTGGGGCCCATTCTGACCCAAGAGTGGTGACGACCGAGGACCGACGTCAATTCTAACCTAACTCAGGTGACAATCCAACACCGGGGCCAATTCTGACCCAAGAGTGGTGACGACCGAGGACCGGGGTTAATTCTGACGTAACTCAGGTGACGATCCAAGATCGGGGCCAATTATGATCCAAGAGTGGTGATGACTGAGGACCGAGGTCAATTCTAACCTAACTCAGGTGACGATCCAAGACTGGGGCCAATTTTGACCCAAGAGTGGTGACGACTGAGGACTGAGGTTAATTCTGACCTAACTCAGGTGACGATCCAAGACCGGGGCCGATGCGGACCCAAGAGTGGTGATGACCGAGGACCGAGGTCAATTTTAACCTAACTCAGGTGACGATCCAAGACCGGGGCCAATTTTGACCCAAGAGTGGTGACGACCGAGGACCGAGGTCAATTTTGACCCAAGATTAGTGACGACCAAGGACCGAGGTCAATTCTGACCTAACTCAGGTGACAATCCAAGATCGGAGCCAATTCTGACCCAAGAGTGGTAACGACCGAAGATCGAGGTCAATTCTGACCTAACTCGGGTGACGATCCAAGATCAAGGTCAATTATGATCCGAGAGTGGTGACGACCGAGGACCGAGGTCAATTCTGACCTATCTCAGGTGACGATCCAAGACCGGGGCCAATTTTGACCCAAGAGTGGTCACGACCGAGGGCTGAGGTCAATTTTAACTTAACTCAGGTGACGATCCAAGACCGAGGCCAATTCTGACCCAAAAGTGGTGACGATCGAGGACCGAGGTCAATTTTTACCCAAGATTAGTGACGACCAAGGACCGAGGTCAATTCTGACCTAAATCAGGTGACAATCCAAGATCGGAGCCAATTCTGACCCAAGAGTGGTGACGATCGAGGACCGAGGTCAATTCTGACCTAACTCCGGTGACGATCCAAGACCGGGGCCAATTTTGACCCAAGAGTGGTGACGACCAAGGTCTGAGGTCAATTTTAACTTAACTCAGGTGACGATCCAAGACCGGGGCCAATTTTGACCCAAGAATGGTCACGATCGAGGACTGAGGTCAAGTTTGGCCTAACTCAGGTGATGATCCAAGATCGGGGCCAATTCTGACGCATGAGTGGTGACGATCGAGGATCGAGGTCAATTTTGACCTAACCCAGGTGATGATCCAAGACTAGGGCCAATTCTGACCCAAGAGTGGTGACAACTGAGGACCGAGGTCAATTCTGACCTAACTCAGGTGACGATCCAAGACCAGGACCAATTCTGACCCAAGAGTGGTGATGAACGAGGACCGAGGTCAATTCTAACCTAACATAGGTGACGATCCATGACCGGGGCCAATTCTGACCCAAGAGTGATGATGACCGAGGACCGAGGTCAATTCTGACCTAACACAGGTGACGATCCAAGATCGGGCCCAATTCTGACCCAAGAGTGGTGACGACCGAGGACTGAGGTCAATTTTAACTTAACTCAGGTGACGATCCAATACTGGGGCCAATTCTGACCCAAGAGTGGTGACGATCGAGGACTGAGGTCAAGTTTGACCTAACTCAGGTGATGATCCAAGATCGGGGCCAATTCTGACCCATGAGTGGTGACGATCGAGGACCGAGGTCAATTTTGACCTATCTTAGGTGACGATCCAAGACTGGGGCCAATTCTGACCCAAGAGTGGTGACGACTGAGGACCGAGGTCAATTCTTACCTAACACAGGTGACGATCAAGACCGGGACCAATTCTGACCCAAGAGTGGTGATGAACGAGAATCGAGGTCAATTCTAACCTAACATAGGTGACGATCCAAGACCGGGGCCAATTCTGACCCAAGAGTGATGATGACCGAGGACCGAGGTCAATTCGGACCTAACTCAGGTGACGATCCAAGATCGGGGCCAATTCTGACCCAAGAGTGGTGATGATCGAGGACCGAGGTCAATCTAACTCAGGTGACGATCCAAGACCGGGTTCAATTCTGACCCAAGAGTGGGGACGATCGAGGACCGAAGTCAATTATATCCTAACTCGAGTGACGATCCAAGATCGGGGCCAATTATTATCCAAGAGTGGTGACGACTGAGGACCAAGGTCAATTCTAACCTACCCCAGGTGACGATCCAAGATCGGGGCCAATTCTGACCCAAGAGTGGTGACGACCGAGGACCGGGGTCAATTCTTACCTAACTCAGATGACGATCCAAGATCGGGGCCAATTATGATCCAAGAGTGGTGACGACCGAGGACCGAGGTCAATTCTAACCTAACTCAGGTGACGATCCAAGACCGGGGCCCATTTTGACCCAAGAGTGGTGACGACCGAGGACCGAGGTTAATTCTAACCTAACTCAGGTGACGATCCAAGACCGGGGCCAACTCTGACCCAAGAGTGGTGACGACCGAGGACCGAGGTCAATTTTAACCTAACTCAGGTGACGATCCAAGACCGAGGCCAATTTTGACCCAAGAGTGGTGACGACCGAGGGCCGAGGTCAATTCTAACCTAACTCAGGTGACGATCCAAGAACGGGGCCAATTCTGACCCAAGAGTGGTGACGACCAAGGACCGAGGTCAATTTTGACCTAACTCGGGTGACGATCCAATACTGGGGCCAATTCTGACCCAAGAGTGATGACGAACGAGGACCGATGTCAATTCTAACCTAACTCAGGTGACGATCCAACACCGGGGCCAATTCTGACCCAAGAGTGGTAACGACCGAGGATCGGGGTCAATTCTGATCTAACTCAGGTGACGATCCAAGATCGGGGCCAATTATGATCCAAGAGTGGTTACGACCGAGGACCGAGGTCAATTCTAACCTAACTCAGGTGACAATCCAAGACCGGGGCCAATTTTGACCAAAGAGTGGTGACGACCGAGGACCGAGGTCAATTCTAACCTAACTAAGGTGACAATCCAAGACCGGGCCCAATTTTGACCCAAGAGTGTGAAGCACCTTATACCTTTGACTTACTTTAATCTATATTGTATAAGTGTTCATGTAATTTGGAAATAGTGACAAAATTTGTTGTCTAACCTAGAATCCAAAGAACCTCAGACTTATTCACTCTCTAATCCTCTTCAATGATCCAAACAAGGTATAAATTGAATCACACTACACACATTAGAAGTGCATACATGTGTATATATTGCTCGTATTGATTGTGCGTTAAATTCCCCTTAAAATGTTGTTTTAATAATTTTTTGGGAATTTTTAAACATTTTTAAAATAATGTTTTCTTTAATAAAAGTGTGTTTATAAACTTTGTGGGGTTAAAATGCTATTTTGAAAAATTAGTTTTTCATTAGAATGTTTGATTAGGTAGAATATCAATGCGCCAGAGACTTTAGGGTGTTGCATGTAATTACTTTGGATGCGCGTTTGCCAGCTAATGAAATGCCAACACTTGTCATGCTCTTGTTATCTCATTTGTGTTTGTTTTGTGAGAGAACTTACTTGTGTATTGTGGATCGTTAGATCAAACGTTATCTATGGCCTGCATGTGTTTAAAGCCTATCCATGTGTTATCACTGTGGACCAATCACCTTCGTTTTAACCACCGCTATTTTACCACCCTTGGATCAAAGTCAATATAAGGAAGACTGAATCTCAACCATTGATTTCTATCAGCAATCCAGAACCTTCCTTGGCTCCTATATAAACCGTCTCATTCTCAACATTTTAAGACTTTTGGCAGTCGTCCAAATTGAGAGAGAAGAGTGAAGTGAGAGAGAAGAGAGAAAAGAAAAGAGAGAAGAGAGAGAAAGGGAAACTGAGTTAGAAACCCTAAACCTAACCCTAAAACAACTTCAAACCATCTTCAAACCTTCGTATATTCAAAACCCCAAACACAACCTTGAGTGTTTGAGAGAGATTGGTGTTACTGGTTTGATCGTTTGTAGCTGTAACCTCTTGATCTGTGATCTTGTTACCAACTTAGACATTTTGGTGAGATCTGTATTTCTTTTTCATAGAAATCTTAGATCTGCACTATTGCATGTTATATATCACTAGATCTGCATATTTGTTTCTCGTTTTAAGAAAATATTTGTTGATTTAGATCTGTAAATGTTTTATGTTTTCTGTTCTTGTGAAACTTAACCTTGACCTAGTTAGATTCTCACTTGGAGGTTTTCAATCTCGAAAATCTTTTCAAAACTGAGATTGATTAAGATCTTGACTGATTTTGAAGCAAGATATCCGTGGAATCTGGGATAGATTAAAAGGTCAAAAGGTTTCATGTTTTGTAAGAAAGAAAGAAAAGAGAATCACAGCATATAGTCTTTATATGTAATTTTCTAGGATTGTCTGTACAAACTAAGTGTGTGTGAGTTCATGCATGTGGATAGAAATCACATCACAAGCACTTGACACACTACCACACTGAAAGTGTTGGGTATAAGATCAAAGATTATTGAGTCGACGAAAAGAAAGCTAAAGCAAAGTGGAAGTTATCAAACTGGAAGAACATCATCAACAATCAGATCTACAAGAAGTTAGAAGGACACCAAGTGGGGTATATTTCTAAACTTAGAATAGGCTGATTTGTGTGCATGTATGTTATATTGTTTGTAACCGTTATTTGTTTTCAGTGGATTTTTACTTTCGTGACTTAGAAGTCACCGTGGATGTTTCCTCTATTGGGAGAGGTTTTACCACGTTAAAAATAGTGTGTTAAGATTATCTTCATCTCCTCATCTTATTCTATAGTGTGCTGATATTTTGAAACAATCTTAGTTTTAAAACTGATTACAAAGTCTTGGTTATTCTCGTACATAAGTTTTAGTAAACATATCTTGTTGTTTATCATTTTTATTTTCAAAAGAAAAGGGTTTCTTCAACAAACATCTCGGAGTTGCTTATACAGTTTAATCATTGTATTAAACGGCATTAGTAACGTATTTAAATTGGTATCAGAGCCCTGTAAACTTTTATTTCAAAAAGGATCTTGTGTTTCTGAAATCGTTTTCTGAAAATCCTAACTATGGACGAGAAGAATGAAAGGTTTGGTAATCTGTCCAGACCTCCACTCTTTGATGGAAACAACTTTGCTTACTGGAAAGTAAGAATGGTTGCCTTCATCCAAAGGACTTTAGGAGATGATGTCTGGGACATTATTGAAAATGGATATACTTATCCTACTAAACCAGCCACTGAAGGAAGTGATGAGAGGGTAAAGAAAATCTTAAGTGAGTTTACCCAAGAGGAGAAAACACTTTCTCATAATAACAATAAAGGAAATGCCATCTTTATGTCTATTAATGAGTATGAGTTCAAGAGAATCTCATCTTGTGCCACTTCCAAGGAAGCTTGGGACACATTAATCACTGCCCATGAAGGAGACTCAAGAGTAAAAGCTGCTAAAACTCAAATTCTTACCCAGTAGTACAACTCTTTGATTATGTCTAACTCTGAGTCTTTTGATGACTTTTATATGAACCTAACTGATATAGTTACTAAGTTGCATGCTAATGGTATAACATATGATAGGAATGAGATTGTTTCTAAAATCGTAAGATCATTACCACAAAAGTTTAACAGCAAGAGGTATGCTATTGAGGAGATGAGTGATCAAAACCTCACCCCTGAGTTACTCAGTAGCAAACTTAGGACTGTGGAAATGGAATTAGACTTTAAGAAACAATTATATAAGTCTCAAAGAAAACAACCCAACTCTAACTTGAGTTTTTCCTCTAAGATATCTAAACATGAGACTAATTTGACCAACTGTGACTCTGATGAGGAGTGTGATATAGACAAACTAGATAATCAGATTGCCTTAATGTCTAAACAATTTAAGAAAATTGTTAAATTTAGAAATAAAGAGGCATCTAAACAAGGCAAGCCTAATTATCCAACTGTGTCTAATCCCAAACCTCATGAGAGAGGTCTTGACAAACATCCTAAGGACAACAACTTCAGATCTAACAGAGACCTTAAAAAGATTGAATGTTTTAGATGTGGGAAACTAGGTCACATTGCTCACGATTGCAGAGTTAATCTGAATAAAACCAAAACACACAATAGAGCCAATATCTGTAAAACTTGGGACGATTCAAGTGACTCTGATGAAGAGGAACTTGGGTCATCTAATGTATTTGACCCTTGCATGTCTTTTTTTTCTAAGATCATTTACAATGATGATATGCCTCTGTGTGATAATGATACATCTACTCATGCTTTTGTGAATACTGCTTTGACTGGCCTAGATGCCTTGTATTCTAAAAATGTTGCTAGCTCTAGCTCCGTGTGTGTGAGTCAAAGTGATCTCGATAACGACGATGTAAATGGGTGCGTGAGTACTAAAACTGAATCGTTAGGGGTCACTGCACAAACTTCACTTAGCGACTCAAACACAGATGACCTCCCAGATATTCATACTTTGTATGCTAAAACCCTTAAAAAAGGCACTAGACTGGAGAAGAATGTTAGAGACCTGACTAAGAAATTAAATGATCTAAGTCTTATTGTGAAGCTGAATGCCGAAGAGTACACTAACCAGTGTCTGACACATCAATCTGAAATTGAAACTTTTGATAAAAAATTAAAAGAGTTGACTAAAACTAATGAAACCCTGGAAATGAAATACAAGGGAACATTATTAGAACTGGAAGAAGCAAAAACAAAGACAACAACTGTTTTAAAAAAAAATTCTAAGTTTGAAAACAATTCAAATTGTTTCACTGACTTTGTTGTTGACTCCAAGACCAATTCTGATGATAGAACCGGTGTTGGATTCTGCCCTAAGAATAAACCAAAAACTAAAAATCTTGAACCTATTAAGTTTGTATCTGGGGGCAAAAGACCAATCGAAACATGTCCAGATTTTCATTTTATTAAAAAGGAATATGATCAAAAGCAACAACATAAAGACATTGGAGAGTCTAGTAACTTTAAGGCTGATAGTACACTTGAGACTAAATACGTATGTCCTTTGATCAGAAAGGCTGAATCTACCTTTAAAACCATACCTCCTAGGAATAAGACTTCTCAAAAGAATCTTGTCAAACCCATCTTTAGAAGTTTCCCTAAGGAAGTACATCCCTCAAGCAATCAATATTGCTCCTACTGTGACGTTTATGGTCATTCTTTTAAAGGTTGTTATGCTAGGCGTCTAAACACCCCTGTGTACAACACTCCTGTTTACAAGAACTTTAACTACTCTAGGCAAAATCGTAACCATTATGTCCTTCCAAGACAACCTGACAAGAACTCTAACTACAGGAATAGAAAGACCAAAACTAAGAGTTCATTTAAGAGAAAGGCTCCCAGAAACTTTCCTAAACCAAAAGCTCAACCTTTCCACAAAAATCAGTTTGTTGCGCCAAATGTTTTTCGACAAAAAGCTGCTTCTCGAAAATTTTATCAAATGAGAGCAAACTTGCGCAAAATTAAAACTAGAGATATTTGGGTTAGAAAAGATGATCTTTTACCCCAAATGAAGTGTAACATTGTTATCACTGCCTTAAAGGCTGAACATACTTCATCTGGTTGGTATTTAGATTCAGGATGCTCCAAACATATGACAGGAGATGAAACCAAACTCTTAAACAAAACCAGATTTGCTGGAGGTAAAGTAGTTTTTGACGATGGAGTTTCATCCCAGATCATAGGTAAAGGAATCCTAAAAGAAGAGGGAATGCCTATTTTGGAAAATGTACTTTTAGTTAAAGGCCTTAAAGCCAATCTCCTAAGTATATCACAATTTTGTGACTCAGACCATACTGTTACCTTTTCAAAGAACAATTGCAAAATTCTAAATGATAAAGGTGAATGCATCATTACCGAATTTAGAACACCTGACAACTGCTATACTGTCAAGACTAGTTCTGAAACCTGTAACATTGTTAGAGTGGATGATAATGAAATCTAGCATAATCGTATGGGTCACCTAAGTTATGATATCCTCGGTAGATTGTCTAGTCAAGAGATAGTTAGAGGAATTCCTAAAATTAAACCTATTTCTAGTGTTATTTATGGTCATTGCCAGGAAGGAAAAATGGTTAAGACTTCGCATAAAAAAGTTAAAGACATTCTCACCTCTAGACCTCTAGATCTCATCCACATGGACCTTATTGGTCCCTCTAGAACTGTTAGTCTTTGTGGACACAGTTATATCCTAATCATGGTTGATGATTTTACACGATTCACTTGGGTTGCCTTCTTGAAACATAATTCTGACACGTTTCAGACATTTTTGAAAATTTTACTAAGAATTGAAAATGAGAAGGACACACAAGTCAATCGCATTCGATACGATAGATGAGGAGAGTTCATAGACACGGGAATAGTTGAATATTGTGACTAAAACGGTTACAAACACGAATTCAGTGCCCCTAAGACTCCTCAGCAGAACGGTGTTGCCGAAAGGAAAAACCGAACTCTTCAAGAGATGGCACGTGTCATGTTGCATGCCAAATCTGTACCTAAGTACTTCTGGGTAGAACCTATTAGAACTGCATGTCACATCATTAATCGGGTTTACCTTAGGAAAAATACTAAACAAACCTCTTATGAGTTGTGGTACGATAAGAAGCCTAATCTGAAATATCTAAGAACTTTCGGAAGTCAGTGTTACGTCTGTAAAGACAGAGAATATTTGTCCAAATTCGAGACGCATGGAGATAAAGCCATCTTTTTAGGTTACTCTCCAAACAGTCGTGCATATCGTATATACAATCTGCGTACTAAGACCCTTATGGAGTCGATAAATGTAATTATAAGTGACACTATTGTCGCAAATCAGATATCTGAATCACCTATTGTGGTTGAATCTGAAAATGATTTCAAAAATGATTCACCAGAAATATTTGACTCATTACCTATTGAGAGTCCAGAAGTACCTGGCTGAGTCTCTAAAGATCATCCCATTGACAACGTGGTCGGTAATCCTAATGAGCCTGTCCGTACTAGATCCCAGTTAAGAAATTATGCTAATTACGCATGTTTTGTCTCCCTTGTGGAACCGAAAAATGTTAATGAAGCATTGAATGACGCACACTGGATTTCTGCAATGCAGGAAGAACTTTTACAATTTATCATTCACGATGTCTGGTATCTTGTACCGCGGCCTCAAAACAAAAATGTTATTGGCACACGTTGGATCTTTAGGAACAAATCTGACGAAAATGGGGTAATCCTTAGAAACAAAGTTAGACTTGTTGCTCAAGGTTACTCTTAAATAGAAGGGATAGATTTTAGCGAGACATTTTCCCCTATCACTCGTCTTGAATCTGTTCGACTTCTTTTCGCCATAGCGTGTCACTTAAAATTTACACTTTATCAAATGGATGTCAAGTCTGCCTTCCTCAATGGAATTTTATCTGAAGAAATGTATGTAGAACAACCCAAAGGGTTCATTGACCAAAAATACCCAGACCATGTATTTCGTCTAAAAAAGTCTTTGTATGGCTTAAAACAAGCTCCTAGAGCTTGGTATGAACGCCTATCCAACTTTTTGTTGGATAAGGGTTTTAAGAGAGGAGGAAATGATCAGACCCTCTTTGTTAAATATTTTGACAAAAACATTATTATAGCCCAAGTCTATGTAGACGATATCATCTTTGGGTCTACTTCAACATCTGAAGTTAAATCCTTTTCTGCTATTATGCATAAGGAGTTTCACATGTCCCTTATGGGGAGCTACAACTTTTCTTAGGATTTCAAGTGAAACAGAATTCTGATGGATTATTTGTCGCTCAAACTAAGTATGCCTTAGATCTTGTTAAGAAGTTTGGTTTAGATAATGCTAAAGTTACCAAAACGCCTATGAGTACTACTGTTAAATTATGTAAAGATGAAAATGGAAAGTCAGTTGATTCCACACTTTATCGTAGTATGATTGGTAGTCTACTCTATCTAACTGCCTCACGACCAGATATAATGTATGTTGTATGTCTGTGTGCTCATTACCGGAATAACCCTAAAGAGAGCCATTTATCCTGTGTAAAACGTATAATAAAGTACATAAAAGGCACTCTTAATCTTGGACTTAGGTACACTAATGATACCTGCAACACCATCATAGGGTATACTGATGCTGATTGGGTCGGTTGTACTGGTGACAGTAAGAGTACCTCAGGGGCCTGTTATTATATCGGCAATAATTTAGTAGGTTGGAGTAGCAAAAAACATAATTGCACATCTTTATCTACGGCTGAGTCAGAATATATAGCAGCAGAAAGTTGCTGTGCTCAATTATTATGGATAAAACAAATGTTAAGCCACTATGGGATTAAAGAACACCAGTTACAATTGTATTGTGACAATCAAAGCGCCATTAACATATCTAAAAACCCGGTTAAACACTCGCGAACGAAGCATATTAAAATAAGACATCACTTTATACGCGAACTTGTTGAGACTAAGGAGTTAGAAATTCATTACCTACCTACTGATTTGCAACTTGTAGACATGTTCACTAAACCTCTAGACTATAACAGATTTCTGTATTTGCGTAATTCTATAGGTATGGTATGTGCTGATTAATCTCTTAAGACCGTAATTTTTTACCCTTTGTCCATTTGAGACAAAATGGGGGAGAAATTTGAGTCTTACGGGTTCAATGTTTTGTTCACATTTCATCTAAATGCTTGATCTTAGTGCATATTTAGAGGAACCTCTTCTACGATTTATCTACCATTTCTCTCTAGTGTACAAATTTGTAAATAGTTGAGTTATGTAATTTTTGACTTTCTAGGAAATGGGTAGATAGTATCTTTTGTATAGGACTAGGTTTTATTTTTTTTGGTTCCCTAAGAGTTTAAACTAACTCAAAGGAGATTTTGTCTCATATTTCCAAAGGCGGAGATTGAATCACCTTATACCTTTGACTTACTTAAGTCTATATTGTATAAGTGTTCATCTAATTTGGAAATAGTGACAAAATTTGTTGTCTAACCTAGAATCCAAAGAACCTCAGACTTATTCACTCTCTAATCCTCTTCAATGATCCAAACAAGGTATAAATTGAATCACACTACACACATTAGAAGTGCATACATGTGTATATATTGCTCATATTGATTGTGTGTTAAATTTCCCTTAAAATGTTGTTTTAATAATTTTTGGGGAATTTTTAAACATTTTTAAAATAATGTTTTCTTTAATAAAAGTGTGTTTATAAACTTTGTGGGGTTAAAATGATATTTGGAAAAATTATATTTTCATTAGAATGTTTGATTGGGTAGAATATCAATGCACCAGAGACTTTAGGGTGTTGCATGTAATTACTTTAGACTCGCGTTTGCCAGCCAATGAAATGCCAACACTTGTCATGCTCTTGTTATCTCATTTGTGTTTGTTTTGTGAGAGAACTGCCTGGTGTATTGTGGATCGTTAGATCAAACGTTATCTATGGCCTGCATGTGTTTAAAGCCTATCCATGTGTTATCACTGTGGACCAATCACCTTCATTTTAACAACCGCTATTTTACCACCCTTGGATCAAATTCAATATAAGGAAGACTGAATCTCAACCATTGATTGCTATCAGCAATCCAGAACCTTCCTTGGCTCCTATATAAACCCTCTCATTCTCAGCATTTTAAGACTTTTGGCAGTCGTCCAAATTAAGAGAAAAAAAGAGAGAAGAGAGAAGTGAGAGAGAAGAGAGAAAACAAAAGAGAGAAGGGAGAGAAAGGGAAACTGAGTTATAAACCCTAACCCTAACCCTAAAACAACTTCAAACCATCTTCAAACCTTCGTATATTCAAAACCCCAAACACAACCTTGAGTGTTTGAGAGATATTGGTGTTACTGGTTTGATCGTTTCTAGCTATAACCTCTTGATCTGTGATCTTGTTACCAACTTAGACATTTTGGTGAGATCTGTATTTCTTTTTCATAGAAATCTTAGATCTACACTATTGCATGTTATATATCACTAGATCTGCATAATTGTTTCTCATTTTAAGAAAATATTTGTTGATTTACATCTGTAAATGTTTTATGTTTTCTGTTCTTGTCAAACTTAACCTTGACCTAGTTAAATTCTCACTTAGAGGTTTTCAATCTCGAAAATCTTTTCAAAACTGAGATTGATTAAGATCTTGACTGATTTTGAAGCAAGATATCCGTGGAATCTGGGATAGATTAAAAGGTCAAAAGGTTTCAAGTTTTGTAAGAAAGAAAGAAAAGAAAATCACAGCATATAGTCTTTATATGTAATTTTCTAGGATTGTCTGTACAAACTAAGTGTGTGTGAGTTCATGCATGTGGATAGAAATCACATCACAAACACTTGACACACTACCACACTGAAAGTGTTGGGTATAAGATCAAAGATTATTGAGTCGACGAAAAGAAAGCTAAAGCAAAGTGGAAGTTATCAAACTGTAAGAACATCATCAACAATCAGATCTACAAGAAGTTAGAAGGACACCAAGTGGGGTATATTCCTAAACTTAGAATAGGCTGAGTTGTGTGCATGTATGTTGTATTGTTTGTAACTGTTATTTATTTTTAGTGGATTTTTACTTTTGTGACTTAGAAGTCACCGTGGATGTTTCCTCTATTGGGAGAGGTTTTACCACGTTAAAAATAGTGTGTTCTGATTATCTTCATCTCCTCATCTCATTCTAAAGTGTGTTGATATTTTGAAACTATCTTAGTTTTAAAACTGATTACAAAGTCTTGGTTATTCTCCTACATAAGTTTTAGTAAACACATCTTGTTGTTTATCATTTTTATTTTCAAAAGAAAAGGGTTTCTTCAACAAACATCTCAGAGTTGCTTATACAGTTTAATCATTGTATTAAACGGCGTAAGTAACATTTTTCAGAGTGGTGACGACAGAGGACCGAGGTTAATTCTGACCTAACTCAGGTGACGATCCAAGACCGGGGCCAACTCTGACCCAAGAGTGGTGATGACCGAGGACCGAGGCCAATTTTAACCTAACTCAGGTGACGATCCAAGACCGGGGCCAATTTTGACCCAAGAGTGGTGACGACCGAGGACCGAGGTCAATTTTGACCCAAGATTAGTGACGACCAAGGACCGAGGTCAATTTTGACCTACCTCAGGTGACGATCCAAGATCGGAGCCAATTCTCACCCAAGAGTGGGGACGATCGAGGAACGAGGTCAATTCTAACCTAACTCGGATGACGAAAACAAGATCGGGCCCAATTATGATCCAAGAGTGGGGACGATCGAGGATCGAGGTCAATTCTAACCTAACTCAGGTGACGATCCAAGACCGGGGCCATTTTTGATCCAAGAGTGGTGAGAACCGAGGACCGAGGTCAATTCTGACCTAACTCAGGTGACGATCCAAGACCGGGGCCAATTCTGAACAAGAGTGGTGACGATCAAGGACCGAGGTCAATTTTAACCTAACTCAGGTGACGATCCAATACCGGGGCCAATTCTAACCCAAGAGTGGTGACGATCGAGGAGCGAGGTCAATTTTGACCTAACTCAGGTGATGATCCAAGATCGGGGCCAATTCTGACCCATGAGTGGTGACGACCGAGGACCGAGGTCAATTCTGACATAACTCAGGTGACTATCCGAGACTGGGGCCAATTCTGACCCAATATTGGTGACGACCGAGGACCTAGGTCAATTTTGACCTAACTCAGGTGACGATCCAAGACCGGGGCCAATTCTGACCTAGGAGTGGCAATGATCGAGGATCGAGGTCAATTCTGACCTAACTCAGGTGATGATCCAAGATTGGGGCCAATTCTAACCCAAGAGTGGTGATGACTGAGGACTGAGGTCAATTCTGATCTAACTCTGGTGACGATCCAATATCGGGGCCAATTCTCACCCAAGAGTGGTGACGACCGATAATCGAGGTCAATTCTGACCTAATTTAGGTGACGATCCAAGACCGGGGCCAATTTTGATCCAAGAGTGGTGACAACCGAGGACCGAGGTCGATTCTGACCTAACTCAGGTGACGATCCAAGATCGGGGCCAATTCTGACCCAAGAGTGGTGATGATCGAGGACCGAGGTGAATTTTAACCTAACTCAGGTGACGATCCAAGACAAGTGCCAATTCTGACCCAAGAGTGGTTACGACCGAGGACCGAGGTCAATTTTGACCTAACTCAAGTGACGATCCAAGACCATGGCCAAATTTTGACCCAAGAGTGGTGACGACCAAGAACCGAGGTCATTTTTGACTTATGATTGGTGACGACCAAGGACTGGGGTCAATTCTGACCTAACTCAGGTGACGACCCAAGATCGAAGCTAATTCTGACCCAAGAGTTGGGACGATCGAGGACCGAGGTCAATTCTGACCTAACTCGGGTGACGATCCAAGATCGGGGCCAATTATGATCCAAGAGTGGTGACGACCTAGGACCGAGGTCAATTTTAAACTAACTCAGGTGACGATCCAAAACCGGGGCCAATTCTAACCCAAGAGTGGTGACGATCGAGGAGCGAGGTCAATTTTGACCTAACTCAGGTGATGATCCAAGATCGGGGCCAATTCTGACCCATGAGTGGTGACGACCGAGGACCGAGGTCAATTCTGACATAACTCAGGTGACTATCCGAGACTGGGGCCAATTCTGACCCAATATTGGTGACGACCGAGGACCTAGGTCAATTTTGACCTAACTCAGGTGACGATCCAAGACCGGGGCCAATTCTGACCTAGGAGTGGCAATGATCGAGGATCGAGGTCAATTCTGACCTAACTCAGGTGATGATCCAAGATTGGGGCCAATTCTAACCCAAGAGTGGTGATGACTGAGGACTGAGGTCAATTCTGATCTAACTCTGGTGACGATCCAATATCGGGGCCAATTCTCACCCAAGAGTGGTGACGACCGATAATCGAGGTCAATTCTGACCTAATTTAGGTGACGATCCAAGACCGGGGCCAATTTTGATCCAAGAGTGGTGACAACCGAGGACCGAGGTCGATTCTGACCTAACTCAGGTGACGATCCAAGATCGGGGCCAATTCTGACCCAAGAGTGGTGATGATCGAGGACCGAGGTGAATTTTAACCTAACTCAGGTGACGATCCAAGACAAGTGCCAATTCTGACCCAAGAGTGGTTACGACCGAGGACCGAGGTCAATTTTGACCTAACTCAAGTGACGATCCAAGACCATGGCCAATTTTGACCCAAGAGTGGTGACGACCGAGAACCGAGGTCATTTTTGACTTATGATTGGTGACGACCAAGGACTGGGGTCAATTCTGACCTAACTCAGGTGACGACCCAAGATCGAAGCCAATTCTGACCCAAGAGTTGGGACGATCGAGGACCGAGGTCAATTCTGACCTAACTCGGGTGACGATCCAAGATCGGGGCCAATTATGATCCAAGAGTGGTGACGACCGAGGACCGAGGTCAATTCTAACCTAACTCAGGTGACGATCAAAGACCGGGGCCAATTATGACCCAAGAGTGGTGACGACCGAGGATCGGGGTCAATTCTGACATAACTCATCGAACGATCAAAGATCGGGGCCAATTATGATCCAAGAGTGGTGACGACCAAGGATTGAGGTCAATTCTAACCTAACTCAGGTGACGATCCAAGACCGGCGCTAATTTTAACCCAAGAGTGGTGACGACCGAGGACCGAGGTTAATTCTGACCTAACTCTGGTGACGATCCAAGACCGGGGCCAACTCTGACCCAAGAGTGGTGACGACTGAGGACTGAGGTCAATTTTAACCTAACTCAGGTGACGATCCAAGACCGAGGCCAATTTTGACCCAAGAGTGGTGACGATCGAGGAACGAGGTCAATTCTAACCTAACTCAGGTGACGATCCAAGACCGGGGCCAATTCTGACCCAAGAGTGGTGACGATCGAGGACCGTGGTCAATTTTGACCTAACTCAAGTGATAATCCAAGATCGGGGCCAATTCTGACCCATGAGGGGTGACGACCGAGGACCGAGGTCAATTCTGACCTAACTCGGGTGACAATCCAAGACTGTGGCCAATTCTGACCCAAGAGTGGTGACGACCGAGGACCGAGGTCAATTCTAACCTAACTCAGGTGACGATCCAAGACCGGGGCCAATTCTGACCCAAGAGTGGTGACGACCGAGGATCGGGGTTAATTCTGACCTAACTCAGGTGACGATCCAAGATCAGGGCCAATTATGATCCAAGAGTGGTGACGACCGAGGACCGAGGTCAATTCTTACCTAACTCAGGTGACGATCCAAGATCGGGGCCAATTTTGACCCAGGAGTGGTGACGACTGAGGACCGAGGTTAATTCTGACCTAACTCAAGTGACGATCCAAGACCCGGGACAACTCTGACCCAAGAGTGGTGACGATCGAGGACCGAGGTCAATTTTAACCTAACTCAGGTGAGGATCCATGACCGGGGCCAATTTTGACCCAAGAGTGATGACGATCGAGGACCGAGGTCAATTTTAACCCAAGATTAGTGACGACCAAGGACCGAGGTCAATTCTGACCAAACTCACGTGACGATCCAAGATCGGAGCCATTTCAGAACCAAGAGTGGGGACGATCGAGGACTGAGGTCAATTCTGACCTAACTCGGGTGACGAACCAAGATCGGGGCCAATTTTGATCCAAGAGTGATGACGACCGAGGATCGAGGTCTATTCTGACCTAATTCAGGTGACGATCCATGACCGGGGCCAATTCAGACCCAAGAGTGGTGACGACCTAGGACCGAGGTCAATTTTAACCTAACTCAGGTGACGATCCAAGACCGGGGCCAATTCTGACCCAACAGTGGTGACGATCGAGGAGCGAGGTCAATTTTGTCCTAACTGAGGTGATGATCCAAGACCAGGGCCAATTCTGAACCATGAGTGGTGACGACCGAGGATCGAGGTCAATTCTGACCTAACTCAGGTGATGATCCAAGACTGGGGCCAATTCTGACCCAAGAGTGGTGACGACCGAGGACCGAGGTCAATTTTGACCTAACTCAAGTCATGATGCAAGACCGGGGCCAATTCTGACCTAGGAGTGGCAAAGACCAAGGATCGAGGTCAATTCTTACCTAACTTAGGTGATGATCCAAGATCGGGGCCAATTCTAACCCAAGAGTGGTGACGACTGAGGACCGAGGTCAATTCTAACCTAACTCTGGTGACGATCCAAGACTGGGGCCAATTCAGACCCAAGAGTGGTGACAACCGAGGATCGAGGTTAATTCTGACCTAACTCTGGTGACGATCCAAGACTGGGGCCCATTCTGACCCAAGAGTGGTATCGATCGAGGACCGAGGTCAATTCAGACCTAACTCAGGTGACGATCCAATATCAGGGATAATTCTCACCCAAGAGTGGTGACGACCGAGGACCGAGGTTAATTCTGACCTAACTCAGGTGATGATCTAAGGCCGGGGCTAGTTCTGACCCAAGAGTGGATGACGACCGAGGATCGAGGTCAATTCTGGCCTAACTCAGGTGATGATCCTAGACCAAGGCCAATTATGACCCAAGAGTGGTGATAACCGAGGACCGAGGTCAATTCTGACCTAACTCAGGTGATGATCCAAGACCGGGGCCAATTCTTACCCAAGAGTGGTGACAATCGAGGACCGAGGTCAATTTTAACCTAACTCAGGTGACGATCCAAGACCGGGGCCAATTTTGACCAAAGAGTGATGACGACCGAGGACCGAGGTCAATTTTGACCCAAGGTTGGTTACGACCAAGGACCGAGGTTAATTCTGACCTAACTCAGGTGGCGATCCAAGATCGGAGCCAATTCTGACCCAAGAGTGGGGACAATCTCCGATAGAGGACCGAGGTCAATTCTGACCTAACTAGGGTGTCGATCCAAGATCGGGACCAATTATGATCTAAGAGTGGTGACGACCGAGGACTAAGGTCAATTCTAACCTAACTCAGGTGACGATCCAAGATCGGGGTCAATTCTGACCCGAGAGTGGTGTCGACCGAGGACCGAGGTCAATTCTGACCTAACTCAGGTGACGATCCAATATCGAGGACAATTCACACCCAAGAGTGGTGATGACCGAGTACCGAGGTCAATTCTGACCTAACTCAGGTGATGATCTAAGACCGGGGCCATTTCTGACCCAAGAGTGGATGATGATCGAGGACCGAGGTCAATTCTGACCTAACTCAGGTGATGATCCTAGACCGAGGCCAATTCTTACCCAAGAGTGGTGACAACCGAGGATCGAGGTCAATTACGACCTAACTCAGGTGATGATCCAAGACTGGGGCCAATTTTGGCCTAAGAGTGGTGACGACCGAGGACCTTGGTCAATTTTAACCTAACTCAGGTGACGATCCAAGACCTGGGCCAATTTTGACCAAAGAGTGATGACGACCGAGGACCGAGGACAATTTTAACCCAAGATTGGTGATGACCAAGGACCGAGGTCAATTCTTACCTAACTCAGGTGATGATCCAAGATCAGAGCCAATTCTAACCCAAGAGTGGAGATCTCCGATCGAGGACCGAGGTCAATTCTGACCTAACTCGGGTGACGATCCAAGATCGGTGCCAATTATGATCCAAGAGTGGTGACGACCGAGGACCAAGGTCAATTCTAACCTAAGTCAGGTGACGATCCAAGACCGAGGTAAATTTTGACACAAGAGTGGTGACGACCGAGGACCGAGGTCAATTCTGACCTAACTCAGGTGACGATCGAAGCCCGGGGCCATTTTTGATTCAAGAGTGGTGACGACGGAGGACCGAGGTCAATTCTAACCTAACTCAGGTGATGATCCAAGACCGGGGCCAATTTTGACCCAAAAGTGGTGACGACCGAGGACCGAGGTCAATTCTGACCTAACTCAGGTGACAATCCAAGACCGGGGCCAATTCTGACCCAACAGTGGTGACGATCGAGGACCGAGGTCAATTTTGACCTAACTCAGGTTATGATCCAAGATCGGGGCCAATTCTGACCCATGAGTGGTGACGACCGAGGACCGAGGTCAATTCTGACCTAACTCAGGTGACGATCCAAGACTGGGGCCAATTCTGATCCAAGAGTGGTGAGGACCGAGGACCGAGGTCAATTTTGATCTAACTCAGGTGATGGTCCAAGACCGGGGCCAATTCTGACCCAGGAGTGGCAACGACCGAGGATCGAGGTCAATTCTGACCTAACTTTGGTGATGATCCAAGACCGGGATCCAATTCTCACCCATGAGTGGTGACGACTCAGGACCGAGGTCAATTCTGACCTAACTCTGGTGACGATCAAAGACCGGGGCCAATTCAGACCCAAGAGTGGTGACAACTGAGGACCGAGGTTAATTCTGACCTAACTCTAGTGACGATCTAAGACTGGGGCCAATTCTGACCCAAGAGTGGTATGAACCGAGGACCGAGGTCAATTCTGACCTAACTCAAGTGACGATCCAATATCGGGGCTAATTCTCACCCAAGAGTGGTGAAGACCGAGGACCGAGGTTAATTCTGACCTAACTCAGGTGATGATCTAAGACCGGGGCCAGTTCTGACCCAAGAGTGGATGACGACCGAGGACCGAGGTCAATTCTGGCCTAACTCAGGTGATGATCCTAGACCGAGGCCAATTCTGACCCAAGTGTGGTGACAACCGAGGACCGGGGTCAATTCTGACCTAACTCAGGTGATGTTCCAAGACCGGGGCCAATTCTGACCCAAGAGTGGTGACAATCGAGGACCGAGGTCAATTTTAACCTAACTCAGGTGACGATCCACGACCGGGGCCAATTTTGACCAAAGAGTGATGACGACCGAGGACCGAGGTCAATTTTGACCCAAGATTGGTTACGACCAAGGACCGAGGTTAATCTGACCTAACTCAGGTGGCGATCCAAGATCGGAGCCAATTCTGACCCAAGAGTGGGGACGATCTCCGATAGAGGACCCAGGTCAATTCTGACCTAACTCGGGTGTTGATCCAAGATCGGGGCCAATTATGATCCAAGAGTGGTGACGACCGATGACCAAGGTCAATTCTAACCTAACTCAGGTGACGATCCAAGACCGGGGTCAATTCTGACCCGAGAGTGGTGTCGATCGAGGTCAATTCTGACCTAACTCAGGTGACGATCCAATATCGGGGACAATTCACACCCAAGAGTGGTGATGACCGAGGACCGAGGTCAATTCTGACCTAACACAGGTGATGATCTAAGACCGGGGCCAGTTCTGACCAAAGAGTGGATGATGACCGAGGACCGAGGTCAATTCTGACCTAACTCAGGTGATGATCCTAGACCGAGGCCAATTCTAACCCAAGAGTTGTGACAATAGAGGATTGAGGTCAATTCTGACCTAACTCAGGTGATGATCTAAGACCGGGGCCAATTTTAGCCTAAGAGTGGTGACGACCGAGGACCGAGGTCAATTTTAACCTAACTCAGGTCGCGATCCAAGACCTGGGCCAATTTTGACCAAAGAGTGATGACGACCGAGGATCGAGGACAATTTTGACCCAAGATTGGTTATGACCAAGGACCGAGGTCAATTCTTACCTAACTCTGGTGATGATCCAAGATCGGAGCCAATTCCAACCCAAGAGTGGGGACGATCTCCGATCGAGGACCGAGGACAATTCTGACCTAACTCGGGTGACGATCCAAGATCGGGGCCAATTATGATCCAAGAGTGGTGACGATCGAGGACCAGGGTCAATTCTAACCTAACTCAAGTGACGATCCAAGACCGGGGTAAATTTTGACCCAAGAGTGGTGATGATCGAGGACCGAGGTCAATTCTGACCTAACACAGGTGACGATCGAAGCCCGGGGCCAATTATGATCCAAGGGTTGTGACGATCGAGGACCGAGGTCAATTCTAACCTAACTCAGGTGACGATATAAGACCGGGGCCAATTTTGACCCAAAAGTGGTGACGACCGAGGACCGAGGACCGAGGTCAATTCTGACCTAACCCAGGTGACGATCCAAGATTGGGGCCAATTCTGACCCAAAAGTGGTGACGACCGAGGACTGAGGTCAATTTTAACCTAACTCAGGTGACGATCCTAGACCGGGGCCAATTTTGACCCAAGAGTGGTGACGATTTATGACTGGGGCCAATTCTGACCCAAGAGTGGTGACGACCAAGGACCGAGGTCAATTCTGACCTAACTCAGGTGACAATCCATGATCGGAGCCAATTCTGACCCAATAGTGGGGATGATCGAGGGTCGAGGTCAACTCTGACCTAACTCGGGTGACGATCCAAGTTCGAGCCCAATTATGATCCAAGAGTGGGGACGATCGAGGATCGAGGTCAATTCTAACCTAACTCAGGTGACGATCGAAGACCGGGGCCAATTTTGATCCAAGAGTGGTGAGAACCGAGGACCGAGGTCAATTCTGACCTAACTCAGGTGACGATCCAAGACCGGGGCCAATTCTGAACAAGAGTGGTGACGATCAAGGACCGAGGTCAATTTTAACCTAACTCAGGTGACGATCCAATACCGGGGCCAATTCTGACCCAAGAGTGGTGACGATCGAGGACCGAGGTCAATTTTGACCTAACTCAGGTGATGATCCAAGAACGGGGCCAATTCTGACCCATGAGTGGTGACGACCGAGGATCGAGGTCAATTATGACCTAACTCGGGTGACAATCCAAGACTGGGGCCAATTCTGACCCAAGAGTGGTGATGACTGAGGACCGAGGTCAATTTTGACCTAACTCAGGTGACGATCCAAGACCAGGGCCAATTCTTACCCAAGAGTGGCAACGACCGAGGATCGAGGTCAATTCTGACCTAACTCAAGTGATGATCCACGATCGGGGCCAATTCTAACCCAAGAGTGGTGGGGACCGAGGACTGAGGTCAATTCCGACCTAACTCTGGTAACGATCCAAGACCGGGGCCAATTCTGACCCAAGAGTGGTGACAATCGAGGACCGAGGTTAATTCTGATCTAACTCAGGTGACGATCCAAGACTGGGGCCAATTCTGACCCAAGAGTGGTGTCGACCGAGGACCGAGGTAAATTCTGACCTAACTCAGGTAGCGATCCAAGAATCGGGCCAATTCTCACCCAAGAGTGGTGAAGATCGAGGACCGAGGTCAATTTTGACCTAACTCAGGTGATGATCTAAGACCGAGGCCAGTTCTGACCCAAGAGTGTATGACGATTGAGGACCGAGGTCAATTCTGACCTAACTCAGGTGATGATACATGACCGAGGCCAATTCTGACCCAAGAGTGGTGACAACAGAGGACCGAGGTCAATTCTGACCTAACTTAGGTGACGATCTAATATTGGGACCAATTCTGACCCAAGAGTGGTGACTAACGAGGACCGAGGTCAATTTTGACCTAACTCAGGTGACGATCCAAGATCGGGGCCAATTCTGACCCAAGAGTGGATAAAGATTGGATTCTGATTCTGCTGGAGAAAGAGCTTTGTGATTTTGATCTGAGCTGGGGAGATGATAAATGGGGAAGCTTTTAGGAGACCTCGCAGGGGGGATAACCTATTTTGGGTGCTGTAAGAGAATTCCACTGGGGAAGTGATCAGGTGATCCTTAGGGATCCTTCGGAGCTTTGCCGGGAGGAGTTTTCACTTGGTTTTTTGAGGATTTCGCTGGGGAAGAGGGGTTCCACTCGAGGGAATGCGAAATTTTCTTGGTAAAAAGGCTTTAAATCCTTCCTGGGATTTTTTTGGGGATTTTTCGAGGCTTTCTAGTATTTTCTTGGAATTTCTGTATAAAGTTTTAAGGGAGTGCCGGTCGGCATAGTATGAAGGGTGCCATTCGGCTGTGGGACGGACTTTTGGGCTACCTCGGGAAGGCAAGGGGTCAGTGCCGATCGGTATGGTAGGGAGAGGTACCGATCGGCAAGGCGCTTGGCATCATATGTAAAGGGGTCTAATCCCCTCATTTTTTCACAGCTTCTTTTTCTTTCTCTCTCTCTGCGATTCCTCTACAAATCTTTCTACCATTCCATTCTTCAAGAAATGGCCGCTTTCATGAGCACTGTAGTCCACCGGGAGTGGTTGACCGTTGATGATTGGGCGAATATGGAGTGGAGGGCCAGGGCGCCTCTTGCCTTGGGGAGTGAGAACTCCTTTGATGCGTTTGAGCCTATTACGGATGAACGGACCTTACTGCGGGAGCCATCGTGTCATCGTTCTTTGAGAGTGATCCCCGGCGGTTATGTAAGTAACCCGACCTTTGGCATTCTTCTCTTTTTGGTGATTTTTCTTTCTTGACTTTTGATGATACTTTTCTTTTTGCTAGTATGATATTTATTTAAAGAACATTCATTCTCGTGGGATAACGGGGATCAAGGATGTCTGGGAGTATCTCCCACCTGTGGTGCGCTGGGTGGTCTCATCAGCGGGTTTTGGGAGGTTGGCATCGGCGCTGGATGAGATGCCTCATTCGACAACAATCTTGTGCGCTTCGGGAGAGAGGTGGTGGGACACTACCCACACCTTTCATTTCAGTTTTGGGGAGATGACTGTGACTCCTATATACATTAAGTAGCTTCTAGGGATGGATTGTGATGGAGAGCAAATAGGGGTGGCTCGCTCTTTACGAGTGAGATCGGAGGCAGTGCGTGTGGCACTTGGTCATGTAGGGAGGATAGTCTCTGGGATTCTATTCGGTTGTCCCTGCTGAAGGATGTTCTGTTGGGTAGGGAGATCGATGTGGAGGATGGGCTGCAAGTGAGGCAGATGGCCCGGTTATTCATTCTTCTGGTGCTGGGAGGTTTCATGGTGGCGTCGAGCGGCGACGTCGTTCATTTATGGTTTCTGCCGCACTTGAGTATGTTTTTGAACATCCTTTTCTATGATTGGGGGAGTCCGACCTTGGCGACCCTTTACTTTTCTCTGGATGCATTCAGCCGGTGCTAACGGTAGACCTTTATTGGGGCCACGTACCTCCTTGAGGTATTGTTCAGTTTGTGTATTTTTTTTCATGCATTCGCATTTTTCTTATGCGTCTGTTTTTGCTTGTGAATTCAGGCGTGGTTCTATGAGGTGATTGGGTGCAATACCCCACTAATTGCTTTGAAAGACGACACTGTTGGGGACTTCTGTCGATTGTATCGATGGCGTAAGTCCAATCGACAATCGAAAGGATCTCTTTCCCTAGAGGCGGTGCGTCAGGTCTTAAATGACCTGACCGGTGGTAGGGTAAGTCTCTTTCCATTTCAATCTTGGTTTTTGTTCCTTCTGATCTTGTATTGATTTATGCTTTCTCAGAGATTTTCAGGTGACCTTTTACCCGTGGGGGACAACCATTCAGGATGCGGGGGCGATCGGGGTGAACGCGCGGATGAGGCATTCACTGGCGCATGAGTTCGTCCACTCCTTGTACCTCGGGGAGATGGTGGTTTGTTAGATTGCCGAGGAGGAGGTGGTGGTGCCACCTGCGGAGCCTCCTACGTCTATTAGGCGGGAACGACTGATGTTGGAGGATGATTGGATCGCGGCGATGATCGGCGAGTCCTACTTGCTATACACCGATACGGCTGCGCCGTATGACTATATGGATTTTGTGATAAACTGGTTGATGGCACCCATTATATATTTTATGACAAACTGGTTTGAGTCGGGTGGTGGGATCTTCCCATAGCAGTGGTGGTCCGTCGGTATCTGCGGCGGCTGGGACCTCGGAGGTCCCTTTCGTGCGGTTACACACTCCTTCATATAACATTTGGCGGGCTGATGGAGGGATGGTGCCTATGCTGCACCGTCCTCATGCGATGGATCCGAAGGAGTTGGGTTTAACAGAGGAGGTCCTTCGACCTGAGGTATACCTTTCTGTTACTCTCTTTCCTTCTTTTCTGTTTTAGTCTTTTCTGCTTTGATACTGATTTGGCCTTTCCTTGCAGTAAGTTCGGGTGTCGACCACTTGGCTAAGGGACATCAAAGACTGGATATCTTCGGTGACTGCCCACATTCGGGACGCGGTTCCTGTCCCTTCTTGCTTGGTGCCGTCTGCTTCATCCGTAGAGGACTCGAGCTCAGGTAGTGGTGGCGCAGCGTCTCGCCGTAGGGGGAAGAGAGCACACCGCAGAGGTGGAAGCTCTTGAGAGAGAGAGAGAAAGGATGTGGGTTCGGGCTGAGTCCCGTTGTTTTTTGCTTTTTCTTTTTATTTCCTGCAAAGATGATAAAACACAGAAAACAGATATATGCAATGCAATGGAGTTTTTTTTTATTATCTTTTATTTAATGATGAATGTATGCATATGCGCTTTTTATTTTGCTGCTGAGACCGTAAAAAGGAAATATTTTTGGAAATTTTTTGAAGTAAAGTTTTTGATTAAAAAGGGAGAATTAAAAGGATTTTGAAATTCTGTTAAGAATATCAATTTATTTTTATTTGAGTTTTCTGATTTGACAAAAGAGGAAAAAGGGAAATCTCTAAAAATGTGGGGGTTGTCGATCGGTAAGCACCCTGACCTGCCTATCGGCAATTCAGTCCAGTCCCATCAATTCAAAGCTTTGAATGGTACCCTCTTCATCCTTTGGTACCATGTGGGGTAGGATTCCCTCCAATTTCTGCAGGGATTATGTCCCTTGTGAGGATTTTCAAGTATAAAAAGGGGTAAGGGTGGAGTGTTTTCATCACACCTTTGCATTCTTACCTACTTGCCCACCATCTCTTAGTCTTGAAAGATGGCTCTACCTGGTAGCACCGAGTTTTCCAACTACCTCGAAGCCTTGGAAGGTATGTACTCTTATAATGTCGGCTACTATGCTTTCAACATGCGTCGAGTATCCTTGTGGCGAAATCGACCTATTGAGTGGAATATGCTGATAGCGGCGATACAATTCTGGTACCCCGAAGACCATGTATTTCGCTTTGGGTTGGAAGAAGTTTATCCTACCTACGAGGAATTTTCTTCCATACCGGGTGTAAATCCTAGTGTTGCTGCAGCTTTGCCGAATTTTCCCATTCTCCTAGGGATTTGTTGGTCGGGCTTCTTCATATTTCGCCTTCGGCGGCCAGATCATTGGTTGCTGGAGGAATGATCTCCATCCCATCGCTGCTGCAGTCCGTGCATTTACGGGAAGGTTTGTCATGTCCCCAAAGATTATATGAAGTGGTTATGGAGGAAAGTAGTTAGCAAGATGTTGGCAGTGGAGACTGGACAAAGATGGTTTGTTTTATCTAACTCCATGGAAGGGGGTGTTGTGGTTTTTTCGAAGATGGTCAAGGCTCATCGATCCATGGAATGTTTACGGCACTCTATTCAGGCAGGGGAAACTTGGGTCTTCAGGATGTAGATGACGAGGGTGCAGGCTCCTCTGGTAGCTGTGGGTAGGACTTCTGGGGAGTTTATTTGTGTGATAGGTGTGGGGATTTTATTTGGCTTTTTATGGTAGTGGGGAAGGGAGTTATTCGTTCCTTTTTATTATGTAATCCATATTGTAATTTCCTATTAATGAAATAAATAAGTTTCTGATCATCCAGCTGTGCCTTTTGATGAATTTTGTATTTTGAATTATCTATACTGATCACTAAGGAATACATAATCCTTTTGTTCAAATAATTTTAGAATGAACTGTCGTTCTCGGAGGTAAGAAAAGAATAGTATTATGTGAAAAAGAAAGGGTCCGCACTCATGTGAGGTGCATGAGTTGCCTACGTACCTCTGGGTATTTTTTTTTTTTGAAAATGTTTTAAAATAGTTTTTGTAGAGGACCAGGCCCACATAGTTCTGGGTAGAGGGAAATGAAGAGTTTTTTTTTTTTTTTATAATAGCACGGGGATGAGAAGAGTCGTAGCGCGCCGAGATTTCGGACTAAGGGTAGAATTTATTGAGACGGTCCAGATTGACTGGACGAGCCATCTCCTCCCCATCTAGGTCAGTGAGCATGGCGGCACCGCTGGATAAGATTTTCTTCACAATGTAGGGTCCACTCCAATTAGGCTTGAATTTCCCTCTGGGGTCCCAGATGGGTTCTACCATCTCCTTGAGGGCTAAATCCCCCTCCTGGACACTGCGGTCCTTGACTTTTTTGTTGAATGATCGCGTTATTCGGTGATGGTACCCCTGTATGTAGTGAAGAGCTTTTAATCTTCTTTCATCTAGGAGGGCTAGGTCATCAAGACGGCTTTGGCACCAGTCTTCTTCACTAACCTTGCTTTCGAGCATGATGCGTAGCGAGGGTATTTCTAGATCCACAGGTAGGACTGCTTCCATGCCGTAGACTAGGGAGTAAGGGGTAGCCCCAGTAGAGGTTCGGATTGAGGTTCGATATCCTTAGAGGGCATATGGGATCCGGTCGGCCCAATCCCTACAACTTTCGGTCATCTTGCTGATGATGGCTTTGAGTTTTTTATTGGCGGTTTCAACTGTACTATTGGTCTGAGGTCGGTAGGGTGAAGATTTGTGTCTCTGACTCTCGTACTCGTTGACTACTTCTGTGACTTATGCTTTGAAATTAAACCCGTTATCTGATACCATCTCGTGTGGGACCCATATCGACAGATGATATTTTTCTTGAGGAATTTGGCCACTTTCTTGGTATTCAATACTGCGTATGACTCAGCCTCGAGCCATTTAGTGAAATAATCGATGGCAACTAGGATGAAATCATATCCATTTAAATCCTTTGGTGTAACCTTCCCTATGATGTCGATACCCCAGGTGGAGAACGGACTGGGAGAGGTCATGTTGTATAATTCTCGCGGAGGCAAGTGTTAAAGATTGGGGAATTGTTGGCATTTGAGGCACCTCCGGACATAGGTGGTGCAATCCTGGATTATGGTTGTCCAGTAGTATCCCTATCGGATGATCTTCTTGGGGAGCATGTGACCATTCATGTGGGGTCCGCATTTACCGCTGTATATTTTCTGCATTGTTTTCTCAATCTCGTCCCCTGCGATACAGTGTAGATGAGTTCCATCGAAATTCCTCTTGAGTAGAGCTTTATGACAGATGATGTACTGAGCGACCAGTCTTCGGAGGGTCGTTCGATCTTTCTTGTTGGAACCCTCAGGATACCTACCATGTTTGAGGAGGCACCAGATATCATAGTACCAGCAATTAGCTAGTTAGGGATCCTCAGTAGAGACAAGCTCAATATGGTAGCAATGTGTCAGTGTGTCTTGCTTTTGAACCAAGAAGGGGGTCATTATTATTCCTTCGAGCATGTCAACCATGGAGGCCAAGGTGGCGAGATCATCGTCTATGTTATTCTTTGCTCGGGGTAGGTAATGGAAGGTGATATCTCAAAATCGGGAGGATAACTCTTCTAATTGGGCATGAAAGTGTTGGAGATTTTCGTCCTTGACTTTCCACTTTCTGAGCACTTGACCGATGATAAGGGAAGAATCCCCGTAGACATCAAGGTATTGAATACCTTTCTCGACAGCAACCCTGAGGGATACTGTGCATGCCTCGTATTCCGTCATGTTGTTGGTGGAAGGGAAATCCAATTTTATGGTGATGGGAGTGTGGGAGTCATCTGGGGCGATCACAATTATCCCAATGCCATATCCCTTTTTGTTGGAATCGCCATCAAAGAACATTTTCCATCGAAGGGGGTCTTGAGTGGTGTAGAGGATATTTTCATTTGGGAATTCGTAGATCTGGACATCTGCTTCGTCTATGGGGTAATCGGCGAGGTAGTTAGAGATGGCTCTTCCTTTAATGGCTTTCTGCAGGACGTACACGATATCAAACTCGGTTAGGAGCATCAACCACTGGGCCATTCAACTGGATAAGGAGGGTTTCTCAAGCAGGTATTTGATGGGATCCATTCATGATACAAGTTTAATGGGGAAGGAGAGCATGTAGTGTCGTAACTTTTGGGTGACCTAGACAAGTGTGACACATGCCTTTTCTAAAGTAGTGTAGTTGACCTCATACCCGACCGATTTGCGACAGGTGTAATATATGGCTCTTTCTTTGCGGGAGTCTTCAAGATATTGGGCTAGCAAAGCCCCAGTTGCAGTGTCGGTTATGGTTAGGTATAGGAACAAAGGGAGACCAGACTGTGGTGGCATGAGCACTGGAGGTTGGGTCAGGTATTGTTTGATTCGGTCAAAAGACTCTTGGCAAGCCTCGTTCCAAACCTTGGTTGAATATTTTTTGAGGATCTTGAAGATCGGTTTACAGATGGAGGTTAACTGGATGATATATTGCAATTTCCTAAGAAAACCTCGGACTTCTTTCTCTGTTCGAGGCGGTGGCATCTCACGTATGGCCTTCAGCTTTGCAGGATCTGCTTCAATCCCCTTTTCACTGACCATAAATCCCAAGACTTTTCCCTTTGTAACACCGAAGACACACTTTTGTGGATTAAGTCACATCTGATACCGTCGAAGTCATTCGAAGAACTTCCGGAGAGCGGGAACATGACCTTATCTAGTTTTGGACTTGATAATAATATCATCCACATAAACCTCGACCTCTTTGTGGATCAGATCGTGCAGGATGGTTGTGGCAACCCTTTGTTAGGTAGCCCCAGCATTCTTGAGACCAAATGGCATGACGGTGTAGCAAAGGTTCCCCATAGGGTGATGAATGCGGTTTTTTCTTGGTGTTCTAGGTGCATCTTGATTTGCGTGTATCCGAAAAACCTGTCGATGAATGATGTGAGAGCATGACTGGCTGTGTTCTCCACGATCATGTCAATATTAGGTAGCGGATAGTCATCCTTTGGAGAAGCTTTGTTCAAATCTCGGTAGTCTACACATATTCGAACCTTCCCTCTGGATTTTGGCATAGGTACAATGTTGGCTAGACATGTTGGATATTCGATCACCAGAATGAAACCCACATTTAATTGTTTGACCACCTCTTCTTTGACCTTGAGTGACCATTCTATGCGGAGTTTTCTCAATTTTTGTTTAATTGGCTTGTAATCTGGGAGAGTGGGCATCTCGTGTTGAGCTATTTCAGGATCAATGACGGGCATATCATCATAGGACCATGCGAAGACATCTACAGACTCCTTCAGCAATTCTTCAAGTTATGCACGCTTAGACTCATCAAGGGTGGCCCCTATCCTAATCTCACGCAGTTGGCTACTAGAACCGATATTAATAACAACAGTCTCTTCTTCATTAACTTGAACGCAGTTATGTTATTTATTATTAACCTTATTTAGATCAGTTAAGAATTGTTGATTTGCAAAATCATCATTATCAAAAGTTTGATTATAATTGAAGAAGTTAATGTAAGGCACATCAAGGTACTCAAAATCTTCGTTTATTTCATTTATAGGAAAAACAGCATTGAGAACCTTATCAAAAGAGGTCTCGATTACATTTGAGCAAGGATAGACAACAGAAGAAGAAATAGGTTAAACATTGGGGTTAGGGGAGATTTCGAGAGGTAGAGCATGCTAGTTAAGGAGAGGAGTATCAGCAGCTTTAATCAGACGGGATGGGTCCATTGATGTAGTTCCTAAATGAACCATGCAGAGTGTCAGCCCCAGTGTCTTTAAGCTTAAGGAATCTTTGGAATCGCCTTCCTCGGTCTCTTTGGTATCTTTGATGTGCGGTTGTACTTGGTGTGGGAAACTTTCGACCCGTGGGTAGTTGTTTTGGAAAAAGATCTCCATTCCTGGCCTCATCTTCTTGTCTGTGTGGTCATACCATAGTTCTGGAAAACCGTAAAAGGGGAAGTCCTCACCTTCTTTGATGAATCGTCCATTCAAGGGGTCTGCTGAGACTGTTTTGATACAGTCTAATCTTATCTTTGGTCGAGACTGGCGGATCATTCTGAGCTCTTGTTCTGATGGTTGATACCCCAAGCCATAAGGAGGGAAAGCTTTCTTCAGTTCGATGGGTTGAAGTATCCCTTGCTGCCTTTTCCCTAGCCCCGTTCCGGGCATGAAGTGCATGTTTCTGAACATTTGAATCATATTAACATTGCCATGAGGGTCATATTCTGGACAAACCCTTTCTTTGAAACCTTCCCCTGGCGGGAGTAGGAGTGGCTCAACTCGGAATCTTGATAGGAGCATATCATTTGACCCGTACTGTATCTCGGGATTTGGACTGCTGGTGCTTGCACCCCCTCCATTTCGTCGTCGCCCAAAATGGTGATGACTCGCCCGTCGGCGAAGAACTTCAATTTCGGATGGAGTGACGAAGACACACCCTTGATATTGTGGAGCCACGATCATCCGAGCAACAGGTTGAAACAGGCTGGGATGTCAATGACTTGGAATTCGACGACAGGGTTTATAGGGCCAACCCCTATTACAAGTTTTATGGACCCCATCACCTCACGATGGGTATTATCGTAAGCACGCACAGTGGCATAGGTTGGAGTGAGGTAGCTTTCTTTCAGGCCTAAACACTTGAAAGTTCTCAGAGGGAAAACATTCAAGGCGGATCCGTTATCGACAAGGGAGAGTGGCACGGCCTTTCCCATAACTTCAACGGAGATATTGAGTGCATGATTATGATTCGGCCCAATTTTAGGGATTTCTTCTTTAGAAAATGACAGCATTCAGGTAGAGGTTAAGGATCCGACCAGATTTACCGCCTCTTCTGGTGTGGTAGATGGAGGAACTATGGGTTCAGTGAGCAGCTTGATTAAAGCATTTCTGTGTAGCTGGGAAGACATGAAAAGTCCCCATAGAGTGATGTTAGCTTGGGTTTTCTTCAGTTGATCGAGAATCTTACTCTCCTCGATGGTCATCTCTGGCATAGGAAGGTTTTCAACGCCCTTCCCCTTGTCATTTACTGGTAGTGAGCTTGGAACCTTGTAATGTCTCCCTGATCTGGTCATGTGATTTACTGAAGAAGGGAAGAACATGAATCCCATTTCCTCGTCAATCTCAGGTGGTTCCACCACCCTGTTTATTTCTCCGAGGAGTTCTTCAAATGATATCATCCCACATATGTCGGCTACTGGGCAGCTCTTCCTGAAGCTTGTTCTTCACTCAAGTCTTCTAATTCTTCCCCCCATCCAGTGTTAACAATTATGTCTTTTCGTGTAAAGTTGATGCATTCCACAACTTCAATGGCTTCTTCATACAAGTTCTCCCATTCTGTGGGGATATGTGTGATTAAAGGGACCAAGCGCCCTTGTAGCTTCAAAGTGTCAAGTAACCTGGTGATACTACAAATGCTGTTGGTCTACTCAAATAATTTTGCCATAGTCTGGACAACATCAACTAGGCTGACTTCGTCGGTTGGTACCACCCACTTGTCTGAATCCCGAGCCCATTTTCATGCCTCCAAGAATAGTGTGCTGAACTTCTGGCAATCGATGACCATCTATGAGGGCAATTTTAGCCCGAACTCTAGGAGTTGGTTTAACACCTTTGATAATTCCATACTTCCATTTTCAAAATGGGTACGGACAACGATGCATGCTCTGGTAAGGAGTGACAGTGCCTGATCAGCGAGGCTAGTAGGGTGTAGGAAGAAATATGGGCAAGTTTGAAGAGGTTTAGGAGAGTATATGGGTGTGATTTGAGTTAAGGGATCGAAATGTGGGTTTTCTTCCAAGAAGATGGCATTGGTGTGATTTAGGAGTGGGTTGTGAGTAGTGTTTGGCTTAGGATTGGCTGGTGGGGCAATGGTACCCCGATAAATGAGATCTTGGATTACGTTCCAAGGTGGAAGCATTGGTCGGTAGTATGGCCGGCAGTTTGCTGAAAGGCGCAATGAGCATCGGTCTTGAAGTTTTTTGGGAGTGGATTGGTCAATGGACGGGGATCCAAGGGTTTCCTGAGGTTTCGGCTTAACAGGGATTGGTAAACTTTGGAGAGGGGAGCATGGAACTCAATGTATTCCCTTCAGATGGGGGTAGGGCGGCTTTTTGGTCACCATGATGTGGTTTGTTAAGAGATGTTGTTGATGGCCGAAATGGTAGCACTGGGAGCCTTATTATACTTTATAGGGGTGAATTGTTCGGACACCTTCTTTGGTTCAACCTCTGTTTTAATGAGGCTTTCCTCGATTTCCACTCCAGCCTCTCTGAGATCTTAGAAGTGGGGATAGTATTGTCCTCCCATCGTTGCTCAGACATGGGGCAAGAAGTTTTTCTTCACTATGTTGACCTGCTCTTCTTCAGATGGACGATTGTTCATGGTAGCTGCTTGCTCTCTCCACTGAGTTATGAAGTTACTGACTGATTCTCCTGGATTGTGTTCGATCAGCTCTAAAGCATGATGGGTGACCTCAAGCTCTTCGTTGTATTTGTACTGCGACATGAATTCTCAGGCTACATCCTCCCAGTTATGGATTCTGGATTCATCAAGAGATAAAAACCATCAGAGGGCACTATCCTTAAAAGTTTACTGAAATAATTGGGCCATCACTTCTTTAGAAGCCCTTAGTAGAGTCATGAAACGATGATAACTACGAAGATGAACAATTGGGGGTCCACTCCCTCCGAACTTCTCGATATTTGGCATCTTGAACTTCTTAGGTAACCTTGCTTTAGGATAAGGAGACATGTGGGTGTAGTCCATGTAATTCCCAGAGATCCTGACTTGGTCAAACTCCTTGGTGAGCATCTTGAGATCCTCTTTGACTTTGTTCAACTCCTCCTCCTTTGGATCAACGACCACAGGCAGGTTAGCCATAGGCTGGGTAATGTTTGGCATTGGAAGCTAGGCAGGCGGCGTCCCATTGGTAGGAGGGGTACGTGGAGAGTGTTGATATTCTTTCGAAACCTAGATAGGCTCAGGCGGACCCATATCACAATGGAACAGGGCCTCGGGCTCTTGAGGAATAGGAACTTGGTTTCGTTGCATCTCTCGAACCTCAGTTTGGAGGTTGTCAATCTTGGACACGAGCTGAGCTAAGACTGTCGTCAGATCCGGCTGTATGACTGGTGCGTGATCTATATTCTCCATGGAAGATGGATGGATTCTGGACTCAGAAGAAGTAGTAGAAGAACGGATGAAACTTCGGGGTGATTTGACTGAAGACCGAAGCCAATAGGGAGCCAGGCCAAGGGCTTGCGATCGACCAGAGAAGGTGTAGGATGCGAATTTTTTTTTTAAAAGAGGAAGAATTATTTTTGGATTTTCGATAAAGAAGGGAGAAATGTTTTTGAATTTTTTTATAAATAAGGGAGAAATGTTTTTGGATTTTTGATAAAGAAGGAATAAATGTTTTTTAGAGAAGGAACTCAGCATGATTATTATGATTATTATGTTTTCACTTGTATTTAATTCTCCTAAATGCAATGTCGGACAGGATCCGAGCCTGAAAAAGTGGGGGTCTTAATATATGCAAAGCTACGGTTTGGATGTGTAACCAGGCTCACGGACAGGATCCCATTTTAAAAATTCGCAAAAATTAGGCAGCAGATCGACCCAGAATTTCGGCAGAGTTTCGGGTTGAAACCGGCAATCTAAAGTGTGTGTCCTAGGTTTGACACCCATATGCGGGTATGCAGTTGGTTGGGTGAATCGGCATGGGTTCCCCCCTTTGGCGTGACTTCCACAATATACGCCTTGCTCCTGTGGGCAATCGGTAGATGTGGATAAGCCATTTGATATACCTGAGTGTACGTGAATTAACTCACCATATACCTCATGGGGACGGTACGTGTGAGAGAGAATTTGATATACTCGACGTATGTGAACGAATTCCCTGTGATATACCTCTCGTCATGACTTCGGCCAAGCGGTACGATGTGGGGGAACTGTTCGATATACGTCGAAGGTACTTGGCCAATGGAAGGTGAAAGTCATATCGCTTAGGCTAACTGCGACCTGCTGGACTAGCGCCCATCATGAAGTGACCCTCCAGTTACCGGGTAAAATTTGGTCAATATCATTGCTCTTTGGTGATGTCGTGTGAGTCATGCATGATTCTCTTATTGGTATCTTATGATGATAATGCCTTTCTTGATTATGCCAAATAGGGAACAAAGTATAAGTACCCCAAAAGGTACACAAAGTATGAATGGGTGATGCGTGCAACATGGGGATATACATGTGATCCTAGGTGCACGTGGTGTGAAGTGTACATGGAGAATTTTCAACAAGTGTGTGAACATAAGCATAAGAATGGGATACATATGAGAAAGGGGAACATGCTGATATGGGGGGAAACATAAGCAAATATAGCATTCATGTAAATAGAGTCAAGCCCACAAAAAAACACATATATCCCCAGCAGAGTTGCCACTCTGGCCATCCCCGATCCTCGCCGCGCGGGTGGGTGGCGTGGAGGAAAGGATCCTTTCGGTCCCGTGCGTCCCTCTCGGGAGCGCTTTAGCCGACTTCATTTGAGATGGAATCCAAAGACATACTGGTGCGTGTGAAACCAAGACGATTCGAGAAGGGTTCGGAGGCTTAGTTATGAAATGGGAAGGTGTTAGGCACCCATTCCACCCTTTCGGTCTCTCATGAATAATTGCTATTTTACTTTTGTTTCCCCCGTGATATGTGTTCATGTGTATATATAGAATGGAGGTAGGAATCCTCGACTTGTATCATGGAAAAGATAAAGCGAGTCATCCGTAGGAAGATATAAGGGTAATATTAGAAAAATAAGATTTACGCGATTACCCCTACGTTGATCGTTATAATGGAACGATAACTCATGTGGGGTAATACGTCACTAAGGGCAAGTATATAGAATATAAGGAAAATGGATTTAGAGAAGATAGAAAATGAGAGAAAGAGTGACAAAAAGGACTCGAGTCTCGGGTTTTACCCCGAGACGCCTACGTAGCCTATAAAGGCATCAAAGTCCACGTAGTTCGCATACAAAATGAGGGGTGGGGTTTATCCCATAAATCCAAATGGGGAATCTCTTATTTGTGAGTGTGTGTGTGTGTGTGTGTATAGAAAAAGGGTTTTAGATTGTGAGAAAAGTGTGGAAAAAGTGTGAGAATCCCTACTTAGAATTTATGAGCAAACCCTCTTTTCTTGTTTTTTGGGGTTTATTTATATGAAAATAGGATATGTGAAATAATAATAAATAAAAAAGTATATTTGGATGTGTGAGATGAGATAATAAAAGTGCTAAATAAGAAGACAAGTTATTGATAATTTAAGAGAATTTATGAGAGAGTAGAGAAAGTTGGAACTTCTTGAAGATCTTGAGCTTGATCTTGGACGTTGGAGAGCAGCCCTTGCACTTGGATGATGATGGAGAGTGGCTAATTCACCAAGTTTGATGAAAAGGATGGTGAAAAGTGGAAGCAAAAAGGGGATTTGGATGTTGAAATCACGCTGCCTTCGAGAGAGGTTTCTGGGACTCGTTCAGAGAGATTTTTATCAAATTTGGGCTCTCCTTGCAAATGAGGTGAAGGCCTCCTTTTACAGGACCAGGTGAGTGCCGATCGGCATAGACCTGGGAGTTGACTTTGGGTCAAATATGTCTCGGAAGCATTTGTCGGTCCATTGGACGGGGAATCGCTCGTACGTAAACTAATCGTTCGTCTGCATGGTAAGTCTGAATCACGCACGGGGTGGACCGTTGGAAAGTTTAGGAGATGTAATTTGACATTCCAAAGAGTTTGACCCGATTTAGGGAGTTGACTTTGGTCAACCGGGCCCGGGAAGCATTAGGTGACCTCCCGGAGTCAAACGGATCGTTCATCCACATGGTAAGTCAGAATCGCACATGGGATGGACTGTTGGAAAGGGTGTTCAGTGCCCTTTGAAGATTCATTCAGCCTCGGTCGAGCTGAAGAGTTGACATAGGTCAAAAAGAGCTCGGGAGTGCCCGGTGGCCTCTAGGTCAAGTTTCAGTCGCAAATGGATTATTCGTCCGCATGGTAAGTTGGAATTGTGCACGGGGTGGACCGTTGGAAAGGGTATTCAGTGCCCTTCGAAGATTCATTCAGTCTCGATCGAGATGAAGATTTTGACTTTTGGGTCAAACTGAGCCGGGGAGTGCCCGATGGCCTCCAAGTCAGTACTCGGGACATAACCTGGGTTTATGGTGATGAAGGGAGGTACTAGGGACCTAAGGAAAGTTAGGGAGTAACAGAATGGGGTGTCTACATAAGAGAACCCCACATTTTCCAAAAACTAATATGAGAGAAAATGATGTAAAGATTAGAAGACTGTACTTTAAAAGAAGGAGATGAAGAACTGTGAAGATTATGAGATCGCAAAAAAAAATATGAGTTGTTAAAAAATACCAAAAATAGCAATATGAGCTTTTGATTTACTACGCGAAAATACCAAGTGTTGAAAATGCATGCCAATATGAGAGAAAGAGGAAAGGAATACCAAATCCCTATTTTAGAAAATAGTGAATGAGAAGGCTGTTTTAGGAATTTTTTCAAACATATGGTGAACAAACACATGTGAAAACTCATGTGGAACTACATCAAAGTTATATAAGAAATACATTTAACCAATATACAAACTAGAATATTTTATTATAATTCCAATAAATACACAGCAATAATAATGAGGTCATTTATTATAATGCCAATGATGAGGTCATTGGAGCATTTAGATAAGCACACGGTAGGCCATTTTCTACTTCCCACATAGCAATGTCATTGCCAACAATGTCATTGCCAATATGAGAAGGCAAAATTAATGAGATAATCGAATTTACATTTGTTAAATATGAAACAGAATACTCCCAAACTATAACGGTGTCAACATTCAACAAAATAATAACTTTCTTACCCCCGTCTCTAAGCTATTTCATCAAGCCCTTCACTCATTAAACATTAGTTCTGCCTAAATAATTTGTTCTGATAAACATTATTGTTGAATGTAAGATTGCTTAAATGAATAATCTAAAAATACTTTTGAGTTCTAAAATACTTGCACAACTACAAAACAAAAAAACTGTGTGCACCACAGGCGCATTAGTTATATTTACACTGTGTGCACCATAATGTAAATGGTGGAGATACGAGCTACATAAAAAAATGTGATAAACCATTTCATAAATGGTCAAGAAATTATTTAGCCCAAAGTAATGAAGAAAGGATCAAGCATCTAAGAGTCAAAATATAGTTATATAGCCAAGATTAATCAAAGTTATCCATTTGGACTCAGTCATAAATCACTTCAAAGAGTTAACAAACTCATGTCACGTGTGGAATCTACATTTGGCATTACAACACATGTTCGATTCGTTTATCTGCATTAAATTACCAATGAAATTAAAATTAGGTTACCATTCTAGTAAGTATGATTGTATTTGGGAAGAGTGAAAACATAAATATCAAGACAATACCTATTATGGTTATAGTTTCCATTTTGAATCTAAATAACTCATTGTCTGATATAGGCAGTGTGTCCATCCCCGATCCTCGCGACGGGTGGGCGACGTGATGGAGGATCCTAGGTCCCGCGCGTCCCTCTCGGGAGCGCTTCGGCCGATGTCATTTGGGTGAGGTGAAAAATGTAGAGAGATAGAGTCGCTAGTCTATTTTACTTAAAACAGAAGAAAGAAAGGGAGCCATCCCGAAGGACAACATCCAAATACATACTGATACATACGAAATAAAAATGTTTCGAAAAGGGTTCAGAGGCTAAGTTACGAAATGGGAAGGTGTTAGGCACCCATTCCGCCCTTACGGTCTCTCATGGGCCTTTTCTATTTTCCTTTATTTTCCCCGTGAAATGTGTGCATGTGTATTTATAATGGAGATAGGAGTCATCAAATTGTACCATGGAAGAGGTAAAGCGAGTCATCCGTAGGATTGCAAAAATAATATTAGAAAATAGGATTTACACAATTATCCTTACGTTGATCGTTATGAGGGAACGATAACGCATATGGGATAATACGCTACTAAGAACAAGTATATAGAATATAAGATAATTGAGTTCAGAGAAAAATAATAAATAAGAGAAAAAGTAAAAATAGAACTCTAGTCTCGGATTTTTCCCCGAGATGCCTACGTAGCCTATAGAGGCATCAAAGTCCACGTAGTTCGCATGAAAAACGAGGGGTGGGGTTTATCCCCTAAATCCAATCGGGGGATTCTCTTATTTGTGTGTGTGTGTGTGTAGAAAAAGTGTTTTAGTTGTGAGAGAAGTGTAAGAAAAGTGTGAGAATTCCCGTTTGGAATTTATGAGCAAACCCTCTTTTTCTTATTTTTTGGGGTTTTATTTATATGAAAATAAGAGATGTGCAATAATACTAAATAAAAAAGTATATTAAGATATGTGAGATGAGGGAATAAAAGTTTTAAGTAATAACGCAAATTAATGCGAATTTAAGGAGAGAATTGAGAAAATTGGACCTTCTTGAAGATCTTGAGCTTGATCTTGTATGTTGGAGAGCAACCCTTGCTCTAGAATGATGATGGAGGGTAGTGAATTCACCAAGTTTGATGAAAAGGATGATGACAAGTGAAAGTTGGAAAGGGTTTTGGATGTGGAAATCACGTTGACTTTGCGAGAGGTTTTTTGGATGTGTTGAGAGTGATATCTCTCAGATTTGGGCTCCTTTTGCAATGAGGTCAAGTCCTCCTTTTTATAGGCCCAGGGCATTGCCGATCAGCATAGCCCTGCCAATCGGCACCTGCCAATAGGAAGGGTCTGGAACCTACCGTTTGGTAGTGTCTTTCAAGCCTTTTCAGAAAATTGGGCACAAAACGCAAACCGTTGATCTGAATCATACAGAGGGCAGAAAAATGGAAAGGTAATTCAGATACCTTCGAAAGTCATTTGGATCGCTCCTGGGTTTGGAAGTTGACTTTGGGTCAAATGTGGCTCAAAAGCATTCGTAAGTCCAAGGGACGGGGAATCGTCGGACGCAAACAGATCGTTCGTCCGCATGGTAAGTCCAAATTGTTCATCGAGAAGACCGTTGGAAAGGTTAGGAGATGTACTTAAACATTACTAAGAGTTTGATCAGGTTTGGGGAGTTGACTTAGGTCAACCGAGTCCTCGAAGCATTTGGTGACCTTTCGGAGAAAAATGGATCATTCGTCCATACCTTAAGTCAGAATCGCACAAGGGGAAGACTCTTGGAAAGGGGTTTCAGTGCCCTTTGAAAATTCATTTAGTCTCGGTTAAGTTAAAGAGTTGACTTAGGTCAAACGGAGCCTGGGAGCGTCTAGTGGCCTCTAGATCAAGTTTCGAGGAAAATGCATCGTTCGTCCGCATGGTAAGTCAGAATCGCGTAGGGGATGGACCATTGGAAATGGGATTCAAGGCCCTTCAAAGATTCGTTCAGTATTGGTTGAGCTAAAGACTTTGAATTTTGATCAAACGGAGCCTGGGAGTGCCCGATGGCTTCTAGGTCAGTACTCGGGGTATGACCTGGGTTTATAGTGATGAAGGGAGGTTCTAGGGATCTAAGGAGAGTTTAAGGGTAACAAAATGGGGTGTCTATAGAGACCCTTGATGGGTGAGTTTGGAATAAACGATAGCCGTTGAATAGACACCGCATGATGCTTTTGAGGGAGGATGACCAATTTAGAGGGTCGAGGCCAGTTCTGAGGACCTAAGGGAGCGAGGATGACCAGGTCGTGGTCGAGGATGACCAATTCAGGGGGTCGAGGTCGATTCTGAGGACCTAAGGGATGGTTTGGATGAAAAGTTTAGGCTAATTCCTGAGGAGGTGTTGTGGATGACCGATTCTGCGAGTCAAATCCAATTCCGAGGGCTTGAAGATGAGGGTGACCGATTTTGAGGGTCGAAGCCAATTATGTGGGCTTAAGGGTGATGGTGACCAATTCTGTAGGTGGAAGCCAATTTTGAGGGCTTAAGTTGAAATGACCGATTTTGCGGGTCGAAGCCAATTCTGCGAGCTTAAGTGTGATGACCAATTCTGCGGGCATAAGTAGAGATGACCATTTCTGTGGTTCAAAGCTAATTCTGAGGGCTTGAAGACGAGGGTGACCGATTCTGTGGCTCGAAGCCAATTTTGAGGACTTGAAGATGAGGATGACCGATTCTGTGGGTCAAAGCCAATTTTACGGGCTTAAGGGTGATGACCAATTCTGCGGGTCGAAGCCAATTCTGAGGGCTTGAAGAGATGACCAATTATGTGGGTCGAAGCCAATTCCGAGGGCTTGAAGATGAGGGTGACCGATTCTACGAGTCAAAGCTAATTCTACAAGCTTAAGGTGAGAAGACCAATTCTGCGGGTCGAAGCCAATTCTGCGAGCTTAAGGTGAGATGACCAATTTTGCGGGTTGAAGCCAATTTTACGGGCTTGAATGGAGATGAACAATTCTACGAGTCGAATCCAATTCTACGGGCTTAAGTAGAGATGGCCAATTCTTCGGGTCAAAGCCAATTCTGCGGGCTTGAGTAGAGATGACCAATTCTGCGGGTCGAAGCCAATTTTACGGGCTTAAAGGTGAGGTGACTATTTTTTCGGTAGAAGCCAATTCTGCGGGCTTAAGTAGAGATGATCAATTCTGGAGGTCAAAGCCAATTATGTGGGCTTAAGTGGAGGTGACCAATTATGCGGGTCGAATCCAATTCTACGGGCTTAAGTAGAGATGTTCTTGGGGAACTCTGCCGGGGAGATTTATCTTGTGGTTTTATTTTGGGCTGGGGAGCCAATTGCTGGGGAAATCTTTCTCATCCTATGAAGGAATAGCCAAAATTCCACTAGAGAGGTGATTAGATGGCCCAGGGTTTGGATGTATTGCTTGAGGGAGGAGTTTTACTTGGTGGAATAGCCACCTATGGTGTATTGGAATAGCCAAAATTTCACTAGGTGATCTTCAGATCCTCCGTGGATGTTGTCAGGAGGAATTTTACTTGGTTTTTTTGGGAGTTATGATGAGGGAGTGTGAAATGTTCTAAATCCTTCCTAGGATTTTTAGGAATTTTTTGAGAATTTGTCAGGGTTTTTTGGTATTTTATGGGAATTTTTATACAAAATTTTAATGGGGTGCCGGTCGGCATTATATGAAGGGTGCCATTCAGCAGTGGCACAAACTTTTGGACTTCCTCGGGAAGGTAAGGGGTCAGTGCCGATCGTTGGGTTGGGGGTCAATGCCGATCGGCATGACCCTTGGCATCCTATTTAAAGGGGCGAATTCCCTTCATTTTTCACAGCTTCTTGCTTTCTTTCTTTCTATGATTTTCCTCTGCAAATCATTCTAGCATTCTGATCTCAAAGAAATGTCCGCCTTTGTGAGCACTGCAACGCATAGGGAATGGTTGACTATTGATGACTGGGCAAATGTGGAGTGGAGGGCCAGGGCGCCTATTTCTTTGGGGAGTGAGAACTCCTTTGACGCATTCGAGCCGATTGCGGATGAGCGAACCTTGTTGTGAGAGACGTCGTATCATCGTTCCTCAAGGGTGGTGAACCCTGGCGGTTATGTAAGTAAAGACTTTTGGCATTCTTCTCTTTTGATGATTTTTCTTCCTTCTTGAATTTTTGACAATATTTTTTTTCTTTTGACAGTGTGATATCTCTTTGAAGAACATGCGTGCCCGTGGTACGACGGGGCTTAAGGATGTCTGGGATCATCTTCCACCTGTGGTGCATTAGATGGTATCCTCAGCGGGTTTTGGGAGGTTGGCATCTGCGTTGGATGAGACACCTCGTTCAACAGGGGTCCTGTGCGCTTTGGGGGAGAGGTAGTGGGATACCACCCACACCTTCCATTTTGTCTTTGGGGAGATGATTGGGACTCCCATAGATGTGCAGCAACTGATGGGATGGATTGCAATGGGGAGAAGATAGAGGTGGATCATTCTCTACGGGTGAGGCCGGAGGCGGTGCGGGTGGCGCTCGGCGATGTAGGGAGGATAGTGTCTGGGGATTCCATCTGGCTGTCCTTACTGAAGGATGTTTTGTTGAGCAGGGTAATTGATGTGGAGGACGGGCTGTAGGTGAGCCAGATGGCCTGGTTTTTCTTATTGTTGGTGCTCGGAGGTTTCATGGGGTTGTTGAGCGACGACGTCGTCCATTTGTGGTTCTTGCCATATTTGAGGGTGTTTTCGAACATCCCTCTCTATGATTGGGGGAGCCTAACTTTGGCGACCCTCTTTTTTTCTTTGGACGCATTCAACTGGTGCTACGGACAAACTTTTACTGGAGCCACGTATATCCTTGAGGCATTCTTTAATTTGCGCATTTTCTTTTCATGTATTCGCATTGTCCTTATGCGTCTATTTTTTATTGTGAATTCTTGTCTTTGACAGACGTGGTTCTATGAGGTGATTGGGTGCAATATCCCGCTAATTTCCTTGAAGGATGAGACTGTTGGGGACTTATGGCGATTGTATCAATGGCACAAGGCCAATCAACAGTTAAAGGGATCTCTCTCTCTGGAGGAGGTGCGTCGGGTCTTGAATGTCCTAACCAATGGTAGGGTAAGACTCTTTCCTTTCAGCCTTCATGTTTTGCACATTCTGATTCTGTATTGACTTATGTCTGCTGGGGGTTTTCAAGTGACTTTTTACCCTTTGGGGATAACCATTCAGGATACGGGGGCGACCAAGGTGAATGCACAGATAAGGCGTTTGCTGGCGCACGAGTTCGACCATTCTTGGTATCTCGGGGAGTGGATGGTTCGACAGATTACTGAGGAGGAGGTGGTGGTGCCACTTGCGAAGCCTCCTATCTCTATGAGGCGGGAGCGGCTATTGTTGGAGGATGCAAGGATCGCGGTGATGATCGGCGAGTCCTACCTATTATATACTGATACGGCTGTGTCTTATGGCTATATGGACTTTGTGACGAGCTGGTTGATGGTTCCCAGCATATATGATGCCTTTCTTTTCCCTTCTGCGGGTTCGAGTCAGGCGGTGGGGTCTTTTTACAGTGACGATGGTCCGTCGGCGTCTGCGGTAGTGGAAACTTCGGAGGTTCCCTTCGTTTGATTGAATACTCCTTCACACACTACAAAAAAAAAATAGCTTTTGAGACGGTGGCCTAAGAGTCCTAAAAGATCATTTATCGGTCTCAAATACTTTTTGTGACGCTATTTGGGACGGCTAGGGGGGGTCTTTTTGATAGGGGGTTATAAATACTTTTTGTGACGCCATAGCCGTCTCAAAAGAGTTTTTTGAAACAGGAACAGATCCGTCTCAAAAGGTCCTCATTTTATATGACCCTTTTGAGACGGCACAAGAGCTGTCACAAAAGATTGTTTTTGAAACGAAAATTAATCTGTCTCAAAAGATTACTATTTTAAAAAACCTTTTTGAGATGGCAACATAGCCGTCTTTAATATATTTTTGGGACAGTTTTATCCATCCCAAAACAGGTGAAGGGATCTTAAAAAATTTTCCCCAATATTTTGTGGAGAATAAAATCTATCGCTAAAGTTTAATATAGAATTTAATTACATTTGAAACAACACAAACAACGAATAATCATAAAATGTAATACATAAGATGATTTTCAACCAACAGAACGAATCATTTTCATTCAACAATAAATAGAGTTCTTACAACCATCTCCAAATATTCATCAAAACAATAATTATAACACTAAGTTCAAATATTTGACTTGACAACAAAAATACATTAATTTATTATTACTCCAAACACAAAATGCTTTTATCAAACTAATTCCGCAACACTGAAGCGTACGACCTCCAAAACCACTAATTAACATTTGCATGTTCTACAAAAATTGTCACCTGCACAAAAAAAAAAAAAAATAGTTTCGATTATATCAGAATTAATACCCCTCGTCAACAATACAATGTGCAAAATGAATCAATATAGTATATTTTCATCATTAACAATATAAATATCCAACTATTATTATTTTTTAAAAAATTCGGCAGAGTCTCCTTTGTTTATTCATGAAAACCACAGGTAGCCAACCTGTTTTAAACATCAAAATTATTGATTCTAAGAATGATATACACCAAAAACAGAAAATTTTAACCACCACCATAATAAATTCTCACCACCATAACAAATTTTCCCCACCGCCATTGAAAATTTAACTTTAAACAAGAGAATTTTTCATTATATATATATAAGTAATTATATGTATTAATTATATTGTATTACCTACTCGGACTGAATCATCGAGGTAGTGGAAGCTTGCTGAAGGGTAAAACTTTGGAACAAACTTTGCATTTCACTTCGCATATCATTCTTCATCTGTAATAAAGCTTGTTGGTTGCGAATCTCTAACTCCTCAAGCTCCTGTAGATGTCGAGTCTCTCGATCTTCAGCTTCTTTCTTTAACTGGTTAATTTCTTCCAATAATAACTGAGATGGACATGCTTTTGTCGACGTTGGCCTAATACCTGCTCCCTTTAATAAAGCATACCCATTCCCTCCATATCCTACTACATCAGTAAAAATCTTGTTCCGCACTTCTGGGTCATTTTGTTGCTCTTCTGGTAGCTCATTTAGTCGTCTTTCAAGCATTTTCTACCAATTGAATTAATATTATTATTAATGAACACAAAATAATTTTCAAGAACACAATTTATAACAAATATTAAATAAATCTTTCAATCATCTCTTACGAATTAATATTTATACATACCGCTCTATCAAATGATCCATCTTCAACACTAAAAGTTTTATTATTTGGAGCTCGAGTGGCTTTCCACATGCTAATATTGTCGATGGGCTCCCCCAGTTCTATCCTCTGAAAAAACAATGTATGTATATTAATACTCTTATATTAAAATCAGAAATATTTATAATAATAAAAATTCCAACCTCCTTGGCTATTTTAGCATGTGGCTTTCGTCCTGTCCTTGAGTAAGCACATTCAACTTCACGGTTCTTAGTGTTTTGATCGGCAATATCCTAAATATTTGAATAAATAAAAATAAAAATTATGATACTAGTGAACAAGAATGTATGTATAAAATTCTTAATAAATGTGATATTTATACCTTAATCTTCTTTAGACCCCAATATTTCACCAATTCAGGCCACAGATCTTTTTCGACTCATTCAGGAGTATAACTCAACCGCTCTTCATCTGTTTGAAACTTTTTATAGTGATTCGCCTTCACTCGATGCTTCCATTGCTTCCACGCAAGTCCCATCCTTGCAAAGCAGATTTGTTTAAAACCTTCCGGTGCATTTGTGTTATTCTAAGAACAGAAAGAATAAATTAGTTAAAACTTGATAGCTAATGTACAATAGAACAAATAAATAAATCAAACTAATAAGTTACCTTCACTTCCTTCCAAATATTATCAAGTGCTTCCTCGTCCGCCTCTCTCCAATCCAACATTGTCAATGGAAATAAATTTCCACACCTTGCGTAATAACCTAAATGTGACATCAATTTACTTTCAAGTTTACAAACTGGCTGACAAAGTTCATTCCATTCCAATATCTTCTTTTGTTATCATTCCATTCGAGCCAAGGCCTTGCCCCCTTTCTAACCCTTTTTTTACTAGTAAGGGTAGCCATTGTACCTGGAAAAAAAGTTGATAAATAATGTTTATACATCTTATTCAATATGAATATAAACATAATAGTAATACAAATGGAGATATACAAACACTGTGTAACATAGCATACCTGTGAGATCCTCACCATCTAAAGCGGATGGAGGATTGGCATTCCCAACTGAATTATCAATCTGTTCAATATTTGGGGAAAGTTGACATATAGGTGTTTGAAATAAAGAAACTTGAGCTCTTGAGTTGAGGTGTGTATTATGGTATGTTAATTCAATATTTGGTGAAAGTTGTGGTTGCATCTCTCTATTTCCATGGTCCCTTATGTTGTGTTGCACGGGAGTAATTTGATATGTCCTCTCTAAATCATTTCTCACTGGAGTTGTGAGTGGTTGCTTCTCGAGTAGTCTTTCCTCGCCTATGAGGTCGGACATAGTCAACCGACGACGACGACGACGCCTCAATGTCATGGATCTGTATATTTGCATTTATCATAGCAAGAAGTTACATTTCAGTTATATATCACATTTCAACATCGGTTATAAAACTAATCAAACATGAAACAAAATATAAAATGATCGATCATTACATTAAAATGATCGTGTTCATTTCAAAATCATTTCCAAGAATAAGAGGAGCAACTTAAACCCATTACTGATAAATACTTATTAATTTGAGTCATAGAGATCTTGATTTCATCCATTAGCATCATTATCATATACATCATTCTTCCCTCCTTTAAAATATTACTCCATAAAAAGATCTCGACTCAAGCTTTCGTGGAAAACTGGATGGGCCATACAACCAAAACAAATATTTTTGAGAATTTTGGATTTTTTATCTGAGACACAATAAACCTCTCATTTTTGGGTCCAAAAACTAAGTTGGCAACCACTTAAGGTTTTAGATTAACCCAAATATGTTGAACCCCAAGAAAATATCTCAATCACAGCCCACTAGAGACTAAAGCGTGGAACAAATAAGCTGAAACAAAACCCTTTCCTTTAGAACTACTATCACAATTAAGCTTATAACACATATGCTTTCGAGGAATCCATCAAACAATAAGCATCTTTCTTTGAATTGGTGGAAATGAAGTTTTGAAGCAGGAATCATTATATGGAATAATCTTGTGTAAGTTTTTACACTTGAGCACATCTACCATTGAAAAATATCACATTGTTAATACCAGAGGGTCATAAGGAGAAGTCCCATAAAAAACCTATTTTATCTTTCCACAGCTCCCAACTTGTAATAGAAGGAAGGATCTAGTTAATAATACCTTAAACTGAGTAAGAATTTGCGTGAATTCACCAATTACTCGGTCTAAGTTTAATAAGAAATGACTGCACAGGAATCCCAAGTCACTTTTAAATTATTATCTTGATGTGTAATTTAGATGATACCTAATTAGTAAATGCCATTGAATTTGGATGATACCTGATTAGTAACTGATTTGGACGATACTGAATTTGGATGATATACAGATATACTAATTTTAACTAACTGATATACTCATTTTTAGTAACTAATATACTCATTTTTAGTAACTAATATTCTAATTAGTAACTCATTTTTAGTAACTGATATCTACTATACGAATTTACTTTGGATGATACCTGCTATAGGAATTTAGTAACTGATGTGTAATTTGGATGATACCTGATTAGTAAATGCTATTGAATTTGGATGATACCTCATTAGTTACTGATTTGGATTATACTAGATTTGGATGATATACTGATATACTCATTTTTAATAATTGATATAATGATTAGTAACTGATATACTCATTTTTCGTAATTGATATACTCTTTTTTAGTAACTAATATACTAATTAGTAAATATTTTTAGTAACTAATATATAAGTTTTGAAGCAGGAATCATTATATGGAATAATCTTGTGTTATGCAGATGCTATAATCATTTTTTACTAGGGGTCTAAAGAGAAGTCTCAAGCAGTTAATGTCTTTCTTGAAGAGTTATGAAGATGAGTCTGGTCAGCTTATAAGCAAGGAGAAAAGCTGTTTTAAACTGAGTTCTAAAGCATCTTATGGTACAAGAACTCAAACTGCAGAAATCACTAGTTATGATTATGAAGTGTGGACTCTAAAATACTTAGGAAGTTTAATCTTTAAAGGAAGAAACAAAGCAATTCATTTTGATCCTCTTGTCCAAGCTATTTATTCGAAGATTCACAGTTAGAAATACAAATTCTTGTCTATGGGAGGAAGGGTAAACTTGATCCAATATGTCCTTTCATCTACACCTCTATACTCTTTAATGTTTTTAAGCCCTCAAAAACTTGTCCAAAAATCCATTAATCAGCTAATCAGCTCTTTCTTTTGGGGTGTCAACCTTAATTTTGGAAAGAAGTTTCATTAGATTAGATGGGCATCTCTGTGCCATCCAAAAATGTAGGAGGATTGGGTATAATGAATTTATCTGCTATGTTAATGGCCTCAAATATCAAACTTGCATGGAATTTTAAACAAGGTTCTAGCTTATGGGCAAAATTTATGAAAGCTAAGTACTCAAATTTGAATATTGTAGGGGGATCAAAACGTTTCAAGAGGATTAAAGCAGTGTGGGACATTGTTGATTCAAATTCAGCATGGGTCAGCAATGTGCAGATATGGAAGCCTAATAAAAAGTGGGAAGTTTTCCTTTCACTTAGCTTATGAGATTTCTAGACCAAAAAAGTTATCATCTATGGCCTTTGATTTCATTTGGCATTCAAAAATTCCTCCAAAAATCTCCGTGTTTGCTTGGAAATGGTTATCTTCATGTGTTCTTATAGAAGAGAAGGTTTAAAAGGTGGGAGTTAGACTTGCATCGAGATATGTATGCTACTTTAAACTTACATAATCAATGAATCATCTGTTCATATGGGGATTACTTATCTTCCAAATTCAATCCATGGCTTAGTGATCCAATGGTGCATTCAAGCTAGTGATTCAGATTCTTTCAAATGGTTGTTCAAGATCACTCCTCTATGTATTCTTTGGGATATTTGGCTAAGTAGGAACAAATCAATTTTTGAATCTAAGCCTATGAAACATTACAAAATTATTGAAAAGGTGATATCTTCTATTGCTGATCAAGCCTCTCCTATAATTTTTAAAGGAGGATTAAAATAATTGAGCACAGATGTCCGGAATTTCTTCAAAATCAATATACAGAACCATATATTTCTACTCCCTTCTTCTATTTCTTGGTTGAAACCATATATGGGCAGAGTCACTCTCAACTGTTCAGGAGCTGAAGATCATCATTCAAATTTTGGTACTTGGGTTATAATCAGAAATAGTATGGGAGTTTTTATTTGGGATGTTACACACAGTGATCATACAAATTTAAACATAGAGGCTCAAGTTAAGGTTTTAAAGGATGGCTTATCTTTCTGCATGAAGAATGAATATAGTTAGCTTGATATTGTTCTTATAGAAGAAAAGTTTTTTGATTTTCCTTTCTTTTTTGTTTCCTCAAACAAGATGAAAGAAAATTTCCTTCTTTTCTCCTAAACTCTCAGATAAGGGGAAGTAAATCATTCATCCATTATTCCTTTTCGCTATAACCATAACTCCCAAACATAATGCTGGATTCCACATAACTCTATGAAAATGGTTGCATCCTCAGCAACCCAAACTCAGAAGCCTTCTGTCCACGTTCACTCAAGCTCTAGGATTTCTGTGCAAAGGCCATTTCACCAGCCACAGGCACCACCGGTTCAATTCCCTAGCCCTAACCCACAAATTCAGTCTCAGGGCTTGACGAACACTTCAATGCCGATGCCTATGCCTATACCAATGGGAAATCCAGCACAAGTGCAACAGCCGGTATATGTTCCAGGTCTTCAACCCCATCCGATGCAGTCTCAGGGGATTATTCACCAGGGCTAGGGCTTGGGTTTCTCATCTCCATAATTTTGTGAATTATGGCCTTGTTACTTTGGTGAGTTAATGGTCATTCTTTCTATAGAGCTTCTTCTAAGATGATATTGGATAGGACCATCGAGAGATGATACTTTTAGTCACTTTCACTTTCACTTTGATACGAAATTGGAAGCCTAGATAAACACGACTATGAGCAAATGGATGCGTAAAATAAATAGACTAAGCTTCAGCAAAAATCATGTCTTTTACATTTTTAATAATTTGAATTGCACGCAGTTGAGTTCCATTAAAAAACTATTACACAATATCACCATAGGAAAAGGCATGTGATCTTTAATACCTCACATATGCCAACTACTTAGGCATGTGAATCAAGGTCGCGATAACCATGACTCATTTATATAAGTGTAAGTGAGGTATTAAAGATAACCATGACTCATCTAATACCTCGCATAGTTGGCATATGTGAGGTATTAAAGATCTGAATTTTTAACGAATCAAACCCAGATCTGAATCCCATAAAAAATTGATATTTATGCTGGCATCTAAATGTACCAGGTGTAAGGACACAGTTTCAGGTGGAAAATCACTGGTAGGCTCATATTATGCCAATTCTTCTCAATGAGAGGGAAGGTAACCAAAATCATCGAGGACGAAGAAATGCAGGGACTCCTAAGAGGCTCTCCTGATAAAGCTCGAATATACGAGCATCATTATGTGCATGGGCATACATCTGAGTGCGACTCATGAAACATAAATATAGTATAAATTTGCTCCTTCATTGAGTTGAATATCACCATAAGACTGCGCAAGCTAATTATGAAAAGGCCAGAACTGAGATTAAGGAGAAGTATGATCAATTTGTAGTGAACGTTCAACAACTATTAATTATAAAGCATATGATATAGAGAATTCAGTAATCACAAAGAAAATTCAGGAAACTAGCTAATTCAGAAAACTAACAAAATATATGTTCAGATATGCAGCAAACTATCTGTTCAGTTATGCATTTTTTATAAGAAACACTACTCAGTTATGCATCAGTACAAAACCAAACTACAAATGATCCAGTTCAAAAACAAAAATAACTAGTTTATAACTATATCTCCCTCAAGCATTGCCCCTCTAAATTTCATCTCCATCTTCGTCTGCATCTGCATCTTCATCTTCGTGATCATTAGCTTGAACAACACTAGTGTCAACTATTAATCCATCTCCATCCCTCACCCACCGTAAGCTGTGATCTTCATTCAAATTTTGCATGACAAACGGCTCATCTCCATTAAGCAATAATTCTTCTCCAGTTTCTTGAACTGTCGTGTACCTATCAAATTGGTCTCTTGGTGTCATGGGAACAACAACATGCCAATCTGTATCGATAGGGTCCTGCACGTAAAATACTTGTTCTGCTTGGGATGCTAGTACGAAAGGTTCGTTACTCTCTCGATCATCTTTATATTTCAAATGCTTGAAATTCACCAGCGTATAGTTAAACTCGTCAACTTTTGTACCCATGCGATTTTCAACCCAATCACACTTGAATAACACAAACTTTATGCCATTAAGATACTGAACTTCAATAATATCCGTTAGTTCCCCATAGTATGTAATATCACCCACAATGGGGTTTTTATCCTTCCGGCTAGAATAACTCATTTGTTCGGCTTTTATAAAAACTCCTCTATTTTGAGTTTTCTTTCCCTTATCAAGTCTCTTTGTTCGAAATCTAAAACCGCTAACAATATAAGTGTTGAATCTGACCGCATCCTTAAGAGGACCTAAAGACAAGCATTTGATTTCTTCGGATACTTGCACACCGTCACGTCCCAATTTATTAACCTATAGTATATTAAAGTAAATGTCAATATAAAAGTATAGTATTTATTCATAATTCAACTATTAGTTATGATATTTTCGCTTACATAATCCTTAAACCATTTGTGGAACTCATCGTTGTGAAGACGATTAACACGATGCTTTTGTGAATCTTGAGGATACTTTGATAAAAGTTCCGCAAGATGCTTTCTACAAGTAAACATATAGCCATATGTCAATTCCACAAAAAAATATAAAAATGGTTTTCAAAAACACCAATTACTTATAATAAAACTTACTCAACAAATGGCGCCACTGCCTCAGTGTTGGTAAGAACGTGCCGATGAGCTTGCATATACATTACAGAATCAAGTTCAAATTGAACTTTTTTCCCAATTGCACGACCATTTATATGCCCCCAGTCATCATTTCTAGCCGGTCGGTTAGACTTAGTTTCCACATCCACATACTGGGAACAAAAAGTCATGCATTCCTGAAGAATAACAGAGTTGGCAATCGAGGCCTCGGGATGAGCCCGATTACCAACGTAGCCTTTTAAAGTGTGGAGGTACCTTTCAATCGGATACATCCAATGGTAAAGGACACATCCAGCAATTAAGAGTTCGTACGGCAAATGTATAGGCAAATGTTCCATCACATCAAAGAAACTCGGAGGGAATATCTTCTCAAGGCTACAAAGTGTAAGGGCCATCCGATCTTCAAACCTTTCCAAATCAGCTGCGATAACTGCTTTTGAGCACAGTATAACAAAGCAATTGCTCAATTCAATCAAGGCTTTGACAATATGAGTGGGCAATACCCTTCTCGCGGCTATTGGAAGTAATTGTTGCATTAAAATATGATTATCATGGCTCTTTAATCCCGAAATATTTCTTTCTTGCATGTTCACGCACCGTGAAATGTTCGAAGAGTAGCCATCAGGAACTTTAACATTCTGCAACACTTTTAAAAAAATCTCCTTCTCTTTGTTACTCATCGTGTACTCTGCTGGGGGGAGGTACTCTAGATTTGACCCTCGTGGTTGAGGATGTAGCTCTGATCTAATACCCAATTTTTTTAGATCTTTTCGAGCCTGTAAATTGTCTTTTGTCTTCCCTTTAGTACCCAACAATGTAAACAGGACATTATCGCAGACGTTTTTCTCAATATGCAAGACATCAAGATTTTGGCGAATAAGATTATCCTTCTAATATGGCAATTCAAAAAATATGCCCTTTTTTTCCAACCAAATCTACATTTTCGAACTACCAGTTTACTTTTTTCTAACGCCTCTCTTTCCCTCCTTCTAAAGACATCTTCCATCTTATATTCACATTTAACGTCAAGATCATTCAACTGTTGCAATACTTGTAAGCCCGAAAGTTTAAGTGGGGATGGACGTAATTCTACCCTCCCATTAAATGGTGCTTTCTGCCTACGAAGCCTATGGCGCGAGTCTAAGAATCGACGATGACCCCAATAACAGAACTTCTTACCCTTATCTAATCGCATTGACTGGTGGTCTTCGTTACAGCAAGGGCAAGCAAATGTACCTTTTGTGCTCCATCCCGATAACATCGCATAAGCGGGGAAATCGTTAATGGTCCACAACAACGATGCATGCAACTGAAAGAACTCCTTACTTGACGCATCGTAAGTGCGTACACCATCAACCCATAGCTCAATCAACTCATCAATCAATGGCTGTAAAAATACATCAATCTTATCTCCGGGTCCTTTTGGTCCATCTATAAGAATAGACAAAATCAAGTTAGGTTGCTTCATGCACAACCACAGAGGTAAGTTGTAAATAATGAGGATAACTGGCCATGTGCTGTGCTTAATGCTCATATTACCAAACGGATTAAATCCATCAGCAGCTAACCCAAGTCTAACATTGCGAATCTCCCTCGCAAAAGAAGGGTTTTTCTCATTAAAAGTTTTCCAAGCAGGAGAGTCAGCGGGATGTCTCATTACACCATCGTCGATCCTTTCTTCAGCATGCCATTTCATTAAAGGAGCTGAATAGGATGACCAAAATAATTTATGCAATCTCGGTTTCAAAGGGAAGTATCTCATTTTCTTTACGGCTACCTTTGGACCATGGACACCATCAATACTTGAGTCCTCATCTTTATATCGAGAAGATCCGCATATGCCACACTTTTCAAGACCCTCGGTTTCATTACGAAACAACATACAGTTATTTGGGCATGCATCCCATGTCTCGTACTTGAATCCCAGGTCTTTTTTTAGCTTGTTGGCTTGGTAGTAAGACTTGGGAATTCTAGCATGCGGAAACATCCTCCCCAAAAATTTCAATAAAGCCGTGAGAGAACAATTTGTCCAACCATGAAGTAGCTTCATTTGCAAGAGTTCAACAACAAATGATAATTCGGTAATCCCAGGCGGACAATTTTCATAAAAGTCGCATTGAGCCTTTTTCATAAGAGTATAGTACTCTGGAACATCTCCGTCGGATTCAAATACATCTTCGGTGTTATATTCCTCCTCACGCATATTGTCATGCGCGTGGGAAATACCTACTCCCTCTTGAACCATTGTAACCATGTTATCTCGAGCACTCAGTTCAACAGGTATATGTATATCATCAACTAACATATCATCCCCCGGAGTATTTATATTGCTTCTTACACCACCAAAATTTTCTCCGTGAAAAATCCAAACCTTATATGTCTTGTCGAAACCATGCATCTCAAGGTGATCTCTCACAGTTTGTCGGGCGTGGTACACTCAATTTTCACATCTCTTACAGGGGAAATAGATTTTCATTGTCTCAATGTTTTTATTAGCATATGCATACTTAAGAAACCCTTCAATCCCATTAATGTATTCCTTTGAACACCGATTGCGTAAATCAATCCAACTCTTATCCATGGTTCCCATCTATGAATCTAAAAAAAAATGTCAGTAAATTTATATTTCATAATATAAAGATAAAGAGATTAATAATGTTTTCGTAAGATGATGAAAAGCTAAAAAGATTAATAATGGCAAACATGAATTCCTAAAAAGATTAGCACATAAAAAGAGAACAAACTATAAAATAAGAACATAATTCATCACATCAATTTAAGTATTATTATGGCTAACTAAACCGAGCAATTCAAATTTGAAATATTGAAGTATTAATGCACGCATGATAATGGAAAGTATCAAACAAAAATTCACACAATCAACTAATTAACATCTACATCACTAAACATTTACACATTAAAAAACTCACAAGGCACATACCCATTTTCATCCTCGTTTGAATACGTATGCTCATTTTCTTCTTCACGTGGCACAAACTCGTCATCATCACCAATGATTTTTTTTTTACTCTTTGAACCACTTTTTTTATTTTTATCTTTGTTTTGAAGTGCCGAATACAATTCATGTATTCCCAATTCCTTCAATTTTGCTCTATTCTCTTCTATTCTCTTCCTCTTTTCTTTCTAGTACTCCTTCATTGTCACAAACTTTTTCTGAGAAAAGATATGTAATTACAGAAGGAATGAGACTCATACTACTTCTTTAACATGTTAATTTCATTTCTATACTTGCTCCCAAAGTAGTTGTAGAACTTTAATGACTCATTTGGTTCGAGGTTTGGAAAAGGAATTTAGAATTCCCCTCATCTAGAATTACAATGTTTGGTTGGAAATTTGGGAGAAACTTAGAATTACTGGAATTTATAATTCCAACAAAATTGGAATTCTCATTTCCCCTCTAAAATGGGGGAATCCTATATTCCCAGGCATTCTAGTTTACTTTTGTGGTGAGACAAAAATACCACCTCACTTAAACTCACACATACATTATCTCTCTCTTACACACACACACTCTCTATCTCTCTCTTTCACACACACACACACATATACACACTCTCTCTCTCTCTCACACACACACACACTCTCTCTCTCTTTCTCTCTCATACACATACACACACTCTTTCTCTCTCTCACAACACACACACATAATCTCTTTCTCTATCACACACACACGCTCTCTCACATATACACACGCTCCCTCTCTCACACACACACACTCTCTCTCTCTTTCTCTCACACTATCTCTCTCTCTCTCACACACACATACATATACTCTCTCTCTCTCACACACACACACACACTCACCACACACTCGCGCGCACACACTCAAATCAAGTAGAAGGGTATTTTAATTAAATGATATTTATTCCTAATATGGGAAAATAATTTAGATGCCGAAAAAAAAAAGAATTCCCGTTCGATCCAAACAATGGAAAGGAATTCAAGATTCCAGGAACTTAGAATTCCTGGAATCAAGAATTCCCATCCCTTTTCTAAACCTCGAACCAAACGATCCCTAAATCATTTTTATCCTTGCCTTTAGCTTTGTAGTAATAAGACCCAATATCATTTAACTTCATTCTTAGAAATACATAAAAAAAAAGATCTACCAATCATAACTTTACATCAAAAACCTAATCAATCGTTCTACAAACCTCAAATACATTAAAAAAAACATTAATGGTTTGGGAGAAGAATAATTTTAGGATCTTTGAATAATTGGTTCATGCATTTAAGAATTTCTTTAAAAATTAAATAAAAAATTATTATAGAATCATTGAGCCAACATGAACCATAATGCTATATAACATCAAACAAAATAAATAGCCTATTATAGATCTTCTTATTAGGTCACATTGAAAGCTACAAAAAAAATTAAAATCAACAAATAAGCATCCACTCTTTATTTACATTTTATATAAGTATTATACATATGGTTATTTATTTACAGTTTTATGTATATGGCATCATTAATTATGTCTAAAGAATAATTTTTGATCACCCATTGTTACCATTGTGCAACAGACTATTTACAGTAGCATATTTTGAAGAAGAAACATAATAAATAAATTCATAACAATAATTTCTATGCTGTTTTCCTCAAAAAAAAAAAAAAAGATGAAAACTTACCATGAAAAGAAAATAACGGGAGAGATAACGCAACTGGGGGAGGGAGAAAACGCAGCTGTGGTGGGTGGGGGGGGGGGGGGGCGGAGCGCGCCTCTGTTGGCTGGAGAAGAAACATGGGCGTGCGTGGGTGGGTGGGGGGGGGGAGCGCGCCTCTGTTGGCTGGAGAAGAAACGGGGGCGTGCGTGGGTGGGTGGGGGGGGGGGGGGGCGGTTTGGGTTTCTAGGTGACGAGGGTTTTTTGTTTTTGTTTTTTGTTTTTTGTTTTTTTTTTAGGTAGGAAGTTAGGTTAAAGTGTTAGAGCAGGAGATGAAAATAATTAGTGGTGGGAATTAATTTTTTTAGCCGTCTTATTTGGTTTATCTTTTGATACAGTAAGTATTTACCGTCTCATTTGCTTTACTTTATAAGACGGATATAATTAATCGTATCAAAAAGTGACCTTTTTTGAGACGGGTATAATTAACCGTATCAAAAAATGACCTTTTTTAGACGGATATAATTAGCAGTCCCAAAAAATAATAGTTTTTGAGACGGCTCATTATATCCGTATAAAAAAGTATGTTTTAAAGACTACATTTTGTCTGTCTCAAAAAATAGGGTCTTAAAAGCAACTTTTTTTTGTAGTGACACAACATTCGGCGGGCTGATGGAGGGATGATCCCCATATTGCACCATCCTCATGCGGTGGATCCGGAGGAGTTGGACTTGACAGAGGAGGTTCTTCGACCTGAGGTATACCTTCTTCCTCTTTTTGGATCCTTTTCTATTTTGATCCCTCTTTGATACTGATTTTTCCTTTTTCTTGCCGCAAATCCAAGTGTCGACCACTTCGCTGAGGGACATCAGAGACTGGAAATCTTCGGTGACTGCCCACATTCAGGATGCGATCCCGATTCCTTCTTGCTTGGTGCCATCTGCTTTGTTTGTAAAGGACTCTGGCTCGAGTAGTGGCGGTGCATTGTCTCATCGTAAGGGAAAGAGAGCGGGTCGCAGGGGTGGAAGCTCTTAGAGAGAGGAGTGAAGGGTAGATGAGAGAGAGAGAGAGAGAATGTGGGTTCGGGTTGAGTCCCGTTTGTTTTTTATTTTTCTTTATTTCCTGCAAAATTTGATGTAGCAAAGAGAACAAATATATATGCAATGCAATGGATTTTTTTTATTATCTTTTGTTAATGGTGAATGAATGCATGCACATGCGCTTTTTACTTTGCTGCTGAGACCGTAGAAAGAGATATTTTTGAGATTTTGAAGGAAAGTTTTAAAAATGAGAAATTATATAGGGGTGCAAGAGGATTTTTGAAATTCTGTTGAGAATATCAATTTATTTTTATTGAGCTTCTAATTTTGACAAAAGAGGAAAAAGGAAAATTTCCAAAAATAGGGGGCTGTCGATCGGCAAGCCCCTTGTCCTGCCTATCGGTAGTCAAGTCTAGTCCCATCAATTTAGAGCTTTGATTAGTTCCCTCTTCAGCCTCTTGTAATTTGTGGGGTAGGATTCCCTCCGATTTCTGCAGGGGTTATGTCCTTTATGAGGGTTTTCAAGTATAAAAAGGGGTAAGGGTGGAGTATTTTCATCACACCTTCACTTGTCTACTGTTTCTTAGCTTTGCAAGATGGCTCTCCCTGGTAGCATTGAATTTTCTAACTACCTCGAAGCCTTAGAAGTGATGTGCTCTTATAATGTCGACTACGATTCTTTTAACATGCGTTGAGTCTCTTTGTGGCGCAACTGGCCCATTGAGTGGAACATGTTGATGTCGGTGGTATAATTTTGGTACCCCGAAGACCATGTATTCCGCTTTGGGTTGGATAAAGTTTATCCTACCTAGGAGGAATTTTTTTCCATGCTGGGGATAAATCCCAGTGTTGTTGCGGCTTTACCCCAATTTCCCCGTTCTCCCAGGAATTTTCTGGCTGGGTTTCTTCTCATTTCGCCTTCGGTGGCTAAACCATTGGTTACTGGAGGAATGATATGCCTTTTGGCGGTGTTACAGTTCATGCATTTGCAGGAGGTTAGCGATGCTAGATATTTTGGAACCGTTGCTCTGGTCTTAGTATCAAAATTGTTGCTGGTAACTGGGGAACTACCGGTGAACCCACAACTTGCAGCCATTACTTCCTGGATGTCATACCGTCGCAATCCAACGGCGGTGATACTGGCAGAGACCTTAAATGTCCTGGATGCCTGGCGAGAAGGTTGTTCTGACTTCCTGAGGGGTAGCCCCGTGATGCTGTTCATGTGGTTGTCTGAGAGACTTCGCGTGGTGACTCCTCCAGAGTATCCTTTGTTGGTTGTACCCAACTTCTTTTTCGCCACTTCATCAGTGTTGGCTTGGATATTGAGAGCTGGTAGAACATGTTTGTGGATCACGGGGATCTAAATCCGTGTTGGTCAGTGCCTTGGTGGGGATAGTTACTACCTATTCTGGAGCTTGGAGAATACCCGGATGTCTGGCTTATTGGTCTCAGACAGACATCTTTCTATTTTCCTTGGCGGCTTCTACATCAATTTGGTTGGGAGCAGGTCGTGCCACCTTAGACACTAAACTTCTTTCAGGTAGAAGATTTGACTGAGCGCCTGCGCATGCGGCTTGGCTCTTTGTGGAAGAATTGACGTCCATCGACCCGTCCTTCTCAGTCTGTTGGGAGAGTTTGGAATATCCTTGGGGATTATGTGAAGTGGTTGTGGAGGAGAGTAGTCAGAAAGATGTTGGAAGACTGGACGGAGGTGGATTGTTTTATTTAATACCATGGAGGGAGGTGTGTTAGTTTTTTCGAAGCTGGTTCGAGCTTATTGGTCCCTGGAGTGTCTATAGCACTCCCTTTAGGCAGGGGAAGTTTGGGGAGCCCAGGATGCAGATGATGATGGCGGAGTGGGCTCCTCTAATAGATATGGATATGAATCTTGATGGTTTTATAATGGGGAATAAATGGGGGATTTTATTTTGGATTTTTAGAGGGGATGGGAGTTATCCGTTCCTTTTCTTATGTACTCTGTACTGAAATTTCTTATTACTAAAATAAACAAGTTTTTTATCATCTAGCTGTGTCTTTTGATGAGTTTTGTATTTTTAAGCTATCTATACCGATTGCTAAGGCATACATAATCCTTTTGTTTAAGTATATGTTAGAATGGACTGTTGTTCTCGGAGATAAGAAAATAATAGTATTTTGTGAAAAATAAAGGGTCGTGCTCATGTAAGGTGTATGAGCTGCCTACGTACCTCTGGGGTTTTTGAAAAGTTTTACTTTGTTTGAAAATGGTTTTTTTCAGAGGATCAGGCCCACGTATTTCTAGGTAGAGGGAAATGGAGGATTTTTTTTAGAATAGAAGGGAGATGAGAAGAGTCGTAGCGCGCAGAGATTTCAGACTAGGTGTAAAACTTCTTGAGACGGTCCAGGTTGACTGGACGATCCATCTCTCCCCCATCTAAATCAGTGAGCATGGCAGCACCGCTAGACAAGATCTTCTTAATAATGTAGGGGCTGCTCCAATTGGGCTTAAATTTCCCTCTCGAGTCCCAGATGGGTTCTACGATTTCTTTGAGGGCTAGATCCCCGTCTTGGACACCGCGATCCTTGACTCTCTTGTTGAATGATCATGTTATTTGGCGATGGTACCCTTGTATGTGGTATAGTGCTTTTAATCTCCTTTCGTCTAGGAGGGTTAGCTCATCAAGACGGCCTTGACACCAGTCTTCTTCACTGACCTTGCTTTCAAGCGTAACGCGCAACGAATGTATTTCCAACTCCATGCGTAGGAATGCTTCCATGATGTAGACTAGAGAGTAAGGGGTAGCCCTAGTAGAGGTTCAAATTGAGGTTCGATAGCCCCAGAGGGTGTACGGGATCTGGCTGGCCCAATCCTGACAGCTTTCGGTCATCTTATTGATGATGGCTTTGAGGTTCTTATTGGCGGATTCAACTGCACTGTTGGTCTGAGGTTGGTTGGGAGAAGATTTATGTCTTTGAATCCTATATTCATTAACTAGCTCTGTGACCTCTGCCTCGAAATGCAAGCCATTATCTGATACTAGCTAGTGCGGGACCCCATATCGGCAAATGATGTTTTTTTGATGAATTTGGCCACTTTCTTGGCATTCAGCACTGTATATGACTCAACTTCGACCCATTTGGTGAAAGAATCAATAGAAACTAGGATGAACTCATGCCTGTTGGAAGTCTTCGGTGTAACCTTCCCTATAATGTCGATACCCCAGGTGAAGAATGGCCAGGGAGAAGTCATGTTGTATAATTCGCATGGAGGCAGATGCTGAAGGTTGGAGAACTATTGGCATTTGAGGCATCTCTAGAAATAGGCGGTGCAATCTTGGGTCATGGTGGTCGAGTAGTAACCTTGTCAGATGATCTTCTTGGCAAGCATGTGATCGTTCATGTGGGGACCGCATTCCCCACTATGGATCTTTTACATTGTCTTTTCAATGTCACCCCCTACGATACAGTGCAGATGAGTTACATCGAAGTTCCTTTTGAGCAGTGCTTTGTGACAGATGATGTATTGGGTGGCCAACCTTCAAAGGGTTTCTCGATCTTTCTTGTTGGAACCCTCGGGATACCTACCATGTTTGAGGAGGATCCAGATATCATAATACCAGCAATTAGCTAGTTCAGGATCTTCTGTGGTGATGAACTCAATGTGGTAGAAGTGGGTTGGTTTTTCTTGCTTTTGAACCTGGAAGGGGGTTATTATTATTCCTTCGGGCATGTCGACCATGGAGGCTAATGTAGCAATGGCATCGGCTAGGTTATTCCTTACTCGAGGTAGGTAATGGAAAGTGATGTCTTGGAATTGGGAGGCTAGCTCTTCTAAGTGGGCATGAAAGGGTTTGAGTTTTTCGTCCTTGACTCTCTATTTTTTGAACACTTGATTGATGATGAGGGAAGAATCCCCGTAGATGTCTAGGCATTGTATACCTTTCTTGAGAGAAACTTTGAGGCGTACCGTGCATGCCTCGTACTCAGTCATGTTATTAGTGTAGGGGAAATCCATCTTGATGGCGATGGGAGCGTGAGAGTCATCTGGGGAGATCAGAAGTATCCCAATGCCATATCCCTTTTTGTTGGCAGCACCGTCAAAGAACATTTGCAATCGGAGACTATCTTGGGGCAGTGCAGAGGATGTTTTTATCTGGAAATTCGAAGATCCGGACATCGTCTTCATCCATGAGGAAATCAGCGAGGTAGTCGGAGATGACTTTTCCTTTCATGGATTTCTATCTGACGTACACGATATCAAACTCGTCTAGGAGCATCAACCATTGAGCCATTCGGCTGGATAAAGCGGGTTTCCCAAGCAAGTAATTGATGGGGTCCATTCGGGATACAATTTTGATGGGGAAGGCGAGCATGTAGTGCCGCAACTTTTGGGAAACCTAGACAAGCACGACACATGCCTTTTCCAAAGCAGTTAACCTCATATCCGGCCAATTTTCGTCTGGCATAATAGATGGTTCTTTCTTTACAGGAATCTTCAAGGTATTGGGCTAGTAAAGCCCCAGATGCAGTGTCGGTTATGGTTAGGTATAGGAGCAAAGGGAGACCAGGATATGGTGGCATGAGTACCGGGGGTTAGATCAGATATTATTTTATTCGATCAAAAGCTTCTTGGAAGGACTCGTTCCAAACCTTAGTTGAATCTTTTCGGAGGAGTTTGAAGATAGGCTCACAGATGAAGGTTAATTGGTTGATGAATCGGCTGATGTATTGCAATTTCCCACGGAAACCTCGGACATCTTTATCTATTTGGGGAGGAGGCATCTCAAGTATGGCTTTCATCTTGGCAGGATCTGCTTCTATTCCTTTCTCACTAACCATGAATCCCAAGAGTTTTCACTTTGTAACACTGAAGATGCATTTCTACGAATTGAGTCTCATCTGATACTGTCGCAGTCATTCGAATAACTTTCGGAGAGCGGGAACATGACCTTATCTAGTCTTGGATTTGATAATCATATCATTCACATAGACCTCAACTTCTTTATGAAACATATCGTGAAGGATGGTTGTGGCATCCCTCTGGTAGGTAGCCTCAGCATGTTTTAGACCAAATGGCATAACAGTGTAACAAAAGGTTCCCCGTGGGGTAATGAATGCGGTCTTTTCTTGGTGGTCTTGGTGCATTTTAATATGGTTGTATCTGGAAAACCCATCGACAAATGACTTGAGAGCATGACTGGTTGTGTTGTCCATGATCAGGTCGATATTGGGTAACGAATAATCATCCTTTGGAGAGGCTTTGTTCAAATCCCGATAGTCTACACACATTCAAACTTTTCCTTCTAATTTCAGTACGGGAACTATATTGGCTAGCCACGTGGGATATTTGATCATACAAATGAAACCTACGTTTAACTATTTGACCACCTTTTCTTTGACCTTGAGTGAAAATTCGGTGCAGAGTTTTCTCAACTTTTTTTTAATCGACTTGTAATCTGGGAGAGTGGGAATCTCATGCTGAGCTATTTCAGGATTAATGCCAGGCATATCTTCATAGGACCATGCTAAGACATCCATGAATTCCTTTAGCAATTCTTCGAGTTGTTCACGCTCATGCTTGTTAAGGGTAGCCCATATCCTAATCTCAAGCAGTTGGCTACTAGAACCGAGGTTAATAACAACAGTCTCTTATTTATTAACTTGAATGCAATTATGTCATTTATTATTAACCTTATTTGAATCAGTTAAGAATTGTTCATTTGCAAAATCATCATCATCAAAAGTTTGATTAGAATCCAAACAGTTAATGTAAGGCACAACAAGATACTCAAAATCTTCATTTATTTCATTGATAGGAAAAACATCATTAAGAACCTCGTCAAAGGAGGACTCGATTACATTTGAGCAAGGATAGACAGCAGAAGAAGAAATAGGGTGAACATTGAGATTATGGGATATTTTAGCCGGTAGAACTGGTGCAACATGACAGTTAAGGAGAGGTGTATCATCAGCTTTAATCAGTTGGGATGGATCCGGTGATGTAGTGCCTCAGTGTCTGTAAGTTGAAGGAATCTTCGGAGTCACTTTCCTCAGTCTCTTCGATATCTTTGATGAGCGGTTGTACATGATGTTGGGAACTTTTGGCCCATGGGTAGCTGTATTGAAATAAGATATCCATTACAGGCTTCATCTTCTAGTCTGTATGGTCATACCATGGTTTTGGAAAGCCGCAAAAGGGGAAGTCTTCGCCCTCTTTGATGAATCGTCCATTTAAGGAATCACCTAAGATAGTCTGGACGCAGTCTAGTCCTCTCTTTGGTCGAGACTGGTGGATCATTCTGTGCTCTTATTTTGATGGTTAATACCCCAAACCACAAGGAGGGAAATATTTCTTTAGTTAAATCGGCTCAAGTATCCCTTAGTGTCTTTGTCCTAGTCCCAGTCTGGGCATGAAGTGCATGTTTTTGAACATATGAATCACATTGACATTGCCATGAGGGTCTTATTCTGGACAAACCCTTTCTTTGATGTCATCCCCTGCCAGGAGTAGGAGTGGTTCAACTCAGAATCCTGATAGGAGAATATCATTTGACCCGTGTTGTGTCTCAACAATTGGATTGGTGGCACTTTCACCCTCGGTATTGTCGTCATCGCACAAAATGGTGATGACTCATCTGTCGCCAAAAAACTTCAATTTCTGATGGAGTGAGGAAGACACACCCTTGATACTATGGAGCCAAGGTCATCGGAGTAATAGGTTAAAACAAGTTGGGATGTTAATAATCTTGGAATTCGACGACAAGGTTTATAGGGCCAACCCCTATTACAAGATTTATGGATTCCATCACCTCCCTACGGGTATTATCGTAGTCATGCATAGTAGTGGAGGTTGGATCAAGGTTGTTTTCTTTCAGTCCTAAACATTTGAAGGTTCTCAGTGGGCAGACATTCAAGGCGGATCCATTATAGACAAGAGAGAGTGGTACAAACTTCCCCATAACTTTGACGGAGATGTTGAGTGCATGATTGTGTTTTAGCCCAATCTTAGGGATTTTTTCTTCGAAAAAGGATAGCATTCTGGTAGAGGTCAAGGATCCGACCAAATTTACTGCTTCTTCTTGTGTGGTAGAAGGAGGAATTATGGGTCTAGTGAGCAACTTTATCAAAGCATTTTCATGCAGTTGAGAAGACATGAAAAGCCCCCATAGACTGATGTTAGCTTGAGTTTTCTTTAGTTGGTCGAGGATCTTACTTTCATTGAGGGTCATCTCTAGTATAGGAAGGTTTTCCACGCCCTTCCCCTTGCCATTGGGTGGTAGTGAGCTTCGGATCTGGTAATGGCTCCCTGATCTGATCATGTGATTTACTGAACAAGGGTAGAACATGAATCCCATTTCCTTATCAACCTCGGGTTGTTCTACCACCTTATTTATTTCTTTGACGAGTTCTTCGAATGATATCATTTGACACATGTCGGCTACCGGGCCAGTTCTTTCTGAAGCTTATTCTTTATTCGAATCTTCGAACTCTTCCCCCTATCCCATGGCAACAATTCTGTCTTTCCATGTAATGTCGATACATTTCGTAACTTCAACAGATTATTCATACAGGTCTTCCCAATCGGTGAGGATGTGTAAGGGTGAAGGGACCAGGCGCCCTTATAACTTCAAAGCATCGAATAACTCGGTGATACTGCAAATGTTATTAGTTTGCCTGAATAACTCTTCCATAATCTGGACGACATCATCCAGGCTGACTTCATTAGTCAGTATTACCCAGTTATCTGACCCTCGGTCCCATTTTTGTGCTTTCAAGAATAGCATACTGAACCTCTGGCAATCAATGATCATCTGTGAGGGCAATTTCAGCCCGAACTCTAGGAGTTGATTTAAGACTTCTGATAATTCCATACTTCCATTTTTAGAATGGGTACGGACGGCGATGCATGCTCTGGTAAGGAGTGACGGTGAATGATCAGCGAGGCTAGCAGGGTGTAGGAGGAAATATGGGCAAATTTTGAGAGGTTTGGGAGAGTGTATGGGTGTGATTTGAGTTGAGGGATCAAATTCTGGGTTCTCTTCTAAGAAGATGGCATTGGCATGATTTGGGAGTGGGTTGTGAGTAGTGTTTGGATTAGGATTGGCTGGTGGGGTGATGGTACCCTGGTCAATTAGACCTTGGATTATGTTTCGAAGGTGAAAGCATTGGCCAGTGGTATGGCCAGCTGTTTGGTGAAAGGCGCAATAGGCATCTGCCTTGAAGTTTCTTGGGCATGGATTTGGCAATGGACGGGGACCCAAGGGTTTGATAAGGTTTCGACTCAACAAGGCTTGATAAATTTTGGAGAGGGGAGCATGGAGCTTGGTGTATTCCTTTCGGACTGGGATAGGGCGAATTTATGGTGCCCATGAGGTGGTTGGTTGAGAGATGTTGTTAATGGTTGAGACTGCGGCACTGGAAGACTTATCATATTTCCTGGGGGTGAACTGTCCGGACTCCTTATTTGGTTCGACATTTATTTTAACAAGACCTTCCTCAATTTCTACTCCTGCTTATCTGAGAGCTCAGAAGTGGGGATAGTATTTTCCTCCCATCGTTGCTCGGACATGGGGCTTTGGATGTGGAAATCATGTTGACTTCGAGAGAGGTTTTCTAGATGTGTTGCAAGTGATATCTCTCAGATCTGTGATCCTTTTGCAATGAGATCAAGGACTACTTTTTATAGGTCCAGGGCATTGCCGATCGGCATAGCCCTGGTCCTGCCAATCGACACCTGCCGATAGGTAGGGTCTGGAACCTGCTGTTTGGCAATGTCTTTCAGGACTTTTCAGAAAATCGACCACAAAGTGAAAATCGTTGATCCGAATCATACACAGGGTAGACCATTGGAAAGGTAATTCAGGGACCTTTAAAAGTCCTTAGACCACTCTCGGGTTCGATAGTTTACTTTGGGTCAAATGTTGCTCGGAAGAATTCGTCAGTCCATTGGACGGGGAATCGTCGGACACAAACGGATTGTTCGTCCGCATGGTAGGTCCAAATCATGCACGGGGCGGATCGTTGGAATGGTTAGGAGATGTAATTCAACATTTCAAAGAGTTTGATCTTGTTTGGGGAGTTGACTTAGGTCAACCGGGTCTTGGAAGCATCTGGTGACCTTTTGGAGAAAATGGATCGTTCGTCCGTACTGAAAGTTAGAATCGCGCACGGGGCGGACCATTAGAAAGGGGTTTTAGTTCCCCTTAAAGATTCATTTGGTCTCAGTCGATCTGAAGAGTTGACTTAGGTCAAACGGAGCCTGGGAGCATCAAGTGGCCTCTAGATCAGGTTTTGGGGAAAATGGGTCATTCGCCCGCATGGTAAGTCGAAATCGCGCACGGGACGGACCATTGGAAAGGGGATTTAGGGCCCTTCAAATATTCATTCGGTCTTGGTCTAGCTGAAGAGTTTGACTTTTGGTTAAATGGAGCCTGGGAGTGCCCGATGGGGTCTAGGCCAGTACTCAGGGTATGACCTGAGTTTGTAGTGATGAAGGGAGGTGCTAGGGACTTAAGGAGACTTTAGGGGTAAAAGAATGGGGTGTATACATACAGTCGTCCCCCAATTAAAAAAAGAAACAAGAATTCTAAATCATCACAATTAGTCACTTTTGACAACTTCGTCGTTAGTTACCTTTTCCAGTTTTAGCTATTGCCTTGATAATATGTAAAAAATAATAAAATGTCAAAGCAAGACTATGTAACTATCTGAACCTACCAGTAATCAACCACGTGTAATATGGATTTGGGGTGGGGAAGCTTTAAAGTAACCATTTCTCAGTAATAAAATAAAAATTAGGTTGAGAGACTAAAAAAGAGGGGCTTATCTAAAAAATATTTGAAAACTGATTTGAAGGTAAACATTAAAATTAGAAACAACAAAGAAACAAACATATTTTTTAAAAAAACCTATTGTGCAAGCTAGTAAGAAACAAACACAAAAACCAAAAAGAGTCTTATGTTTTGGAAGGGGGGGGGGGGGGGGTGAAACTAATCAGAGCAACTCCACTAAGTAACCACAGTTGTGTAGTAGTTGTGAAATGGATCCAAAAATAGTATTCCAACTGTAAAATAGTGGCAGCATTTAAGAGACATGGAATCCCACATGTACGAGGTGTCTTTTTGGTTGCTTGTTCGTAGAGAACATTATTCAAAACTATGTTTATACTATATAGTAATATCAAAATGATTATTATTCTGTTGGGTTGTTCAGTTTTTCTATTTTCCTTTTCTCAAATCTATATCAAGATGATTAGTCTTACGCTAAAAGCTAATTTCAAAATGATATTTGTACTACATGTTTTTACCAGGAAAAAAACCACTTCCATTAGTTTAGCTAATATTCTCCCTGGTTATCTAAACTCAAAGCAAGGTAAATTTAAACCTTCAAATCGATCGGTCATTTATAGCCTGATCTAAAATGTTTAATGTCCAAGATATTACTCAACAATAAACTTATAAAGTTTGTACAAAAACAAAACAACATTCAAATAACATTTATTTATCTCCATGTCCACAGTGGGTTTATCTTAGAATGGGACTAAACAAAAAGAGGATCCATTATTCTAAATCTCATATGCTCATGGGGAACAAACATTTAAGAAAACTACCATAAGGCCAAAACACGTTATGCCTTTTAATAATCAAAGGTACGATAAAAATAGATATAAGACTGAAAAGTGAAAATTCTATATTCATTCACTATGTGTTAGAGGTAATTTAACAAACACTACATACACAACTGAATGGATTTGCTTATAACTAACAAACATTACATATTAGAGCTAAAGTAAGTTCCAACATAGCTTACTACCCATTCATTTGTGTTCTGAAAAAGTACAAAAATCATCAAACATGTAATTTGAAATAGGTCTTATAAGGAGTCCAAATCATAGCATCTAATTTAAAATATCCTCAATATTTCTTTATCTCCTCTCATTTGCTGAAGAACACATCATTTGAAGAGTAAAGGGAAAAAGAAAAAGAAAATAAGAGAAAGGGAACAAAATGGTTAGTATCGAAAGATGTAGAACAAAATAATATTAAAAATGTAAACCAAAAACGAAATAATACCTTGTTGTGCAGGATTGATATGGGAATATACCAGGACAAAAGCACCAAACCTACTCAGAGCACCAAATAATCTATTTAGATGACTTAAATAATATATTTTTAAATCAAGTCATTCTGGTGAACTAGTAAATCATAATTGATACAACATGTATCAATTTCTTCACGTAGTAATTAAAATTAATAAAAATGAAAACAATGAGAAGAAATCATAAATCTAAAATTTTAATCCATAACTCACCCACCAAATGGTTCTAAAAAACCCTAACCATATTCAAATCCCTCAAAACCCTTATAAACAAAATGAAATTTCAAAAGAAGAAAAACAAAGTTTATAAATGGAAAAACAAACTGAAGAAATTCGTAAAGGATCTATTGTGCGAAGAAATCAAAGCCTTCGATTTTGTAATGAATACGGGAATCACAAATCCACGAAACCCAACCTGCCAATCAATCTGAGTGTGTAATGAATAAAAAATCATAAGAGTGTAAATTAGTAAATAAGATCTGAATTTGTAACGAATAAAAGAATACCTAATCCAAGAAACCTAAAACTGACAAAATTCAAAACCCACGAACTCCGAAGTCAACAAACCCCAAACCTATCCTTGACATGGGAGGTGAGAGGTGAGCGGGTGATGTGATATGAGGTTGATTGATCATGAGGCTAATTGAATGGGGAGGGTATTTTCACAAGAACACCCTCTAATTTGAATTAAAGTGAAATTTAGAATGGGAAAAGAGGGGGAAAACACCCTAAGCGTGTCCCAATAAAATGTGAGCCATTGGATTCAATTTTGCACCATTCAATCCTAGCCTCTAATTAAGTTATCAACTTATGGAATAGTGAAAACCTTTTGCTCATTATTATATAAATATATATACACTAACAAATAAAAAAAGTAATTATAATATACAATGGATGAAGTCATAATGGACTCTTAAATAATAAGAGAGATTTTCCAGAAATGCAAATTCTCAAATTATAAAATTATACATTAGAATTCATCCAAGGAAATAAATTCTACATCATCACTTCATGTTGAGATATTTGTTAAATGCAAATACTCACTATAAGGAATGGAGAAGAAGTTACTTACAAAAGGGATGAATTCAACCACATCACTCTACATTGAGATAGTTGCTAAAAATACAAAAACTCACTATAGAGGGGTGGAGTGGAATTCATCGAAGATATAAATTCTACCACGCCACTCTATATTGAGATATATGCTAAAAGTGCAAATACTCTCTATAGAGGGGTGCAGGAGAATTTATCACACAAAGTTAAAAACTAAAATGAGAATTTTTTTTCTTCAATGGCACTAAGTTTTCAATTTATAGGATACACAAGGAGAAGGGGAAAATTGGGTATGGTAATTGTGCATGAGGGGCGAGAGGGGTGAGAGGGTAATTTGGTAATGTACACACATGTGCATGTGTAATGGGTGAGAACAATATCTGATTTGCTTATGATAGTAATTTGGGAAATAAAGGGTAAAGGTTTAAAACACATGTCAAGTATTTGGTCTAAGAAATGGGATTTATACAAGAGGTAACACATGATTTGGTCTTGGGGTGAAATGGGTCATGGCGGTTTTTGGGTATTGTGGGTTGTTTGGATCGGATGGATTCGGGTTTGGCTAGTTTGGGTTTTTGGAATGGGGTTTTGGTTGGTTGATAGGAGATGGGTTGTTTGGACTAGGTGGAACCAGGTTGGGGTTTGGTTTTGTCGAGTTGGGTTTGAGCATGGTGGGGGTCGAACAGGTCCTAGTCGAGTCGGTCAGGTGAGTTTCGGGTTAGGTTTTTAGAAATGGGTCGCTGGGGTGGATAAGGGTAGAGGACGGTGGTTATGGAAGGGAATATAGGGATCGGGTTAATACAGTGGGTTGGTGTGGTGGGTATGGGTTTCATAGGGAAGTGGTCACGGGCTGCATTTCGCAGGTTAAGGAGTGGGATGGGGTAAGTGAGTTGGGAAATTGGGTTTGTGGGTTTCCGAGTATAATGGGTTAAAAGCAGACTCGGGTTGGGTCTCGGGTTGAAGAATGAAGGTAGGTCCATTTATGGGTATAACTTGGGTTAGCATTCGAGTTTGGGGGGTGGTTTTAGGTTGGTGAGTTTTGAGTGTATTAGAAGTGTGGTGTAATTGTGGAAGTAAGGTTGGATATGGAGGTGAGAGGAGAGATAGTGAGGTGGGTGTAGAAGATGATGAAATGGGGCATTTGGGTGTGGTGAAATGTAGAGTAGTTAGGTTGCGAGTGGGTTTTTATTTAGGTGTATGAATGTGTAGTGATTTTATGTGGGTTTGTGTGTGTTTAATTTGTACCAGTACTAAAAAAATAAACTATTTAAAACTAAAAGAAATAAAATCTATTAAAATTAAAAATTAAAAATGAAATTCCCAATCTATTAGTAATAGATTCAAAACAAAATAAAAAGAAATTAAAAATAAAAATTAAAAATCTATTAAAACTAAAAACTAAATTCTAACTAAATAAAATAAAACTAAAGAAAATGCAAAATCTAATAAAACAAGGAAAATAGATTCCTAAAAAATAAACTTATCCTAATAAAATAACATAAAAAATAAAAAATAAAAATAAAAATAGAACTTACACCTAAATAAAAAGAAATATTAAAATTAGCCAACACAAATAACTCCTAAAAATATATTAAAAAAATTCAAATAATATCTAAAATAAATCATAAAAATTAAAAGTGACTCAAAATATAAATCTAAAAAAATAATAAAAATACAAACTAGACACACACAAGGCTCGGGATAGGTCCGAACTCGATTAAGGCTTAGGTTCGGGGACGGGGTAAGGCTACGGGTGTTAGGTTTAGCACTTTCTAGATGCATTTTGCCTAGATTTGAACATTTGAACTTCATAACATGCATATGGCCTACAAAATAGACATATGAGCCCATAAGACCCATTTTGTCAAGATTTAGCAATTAAAAATTGTTTATTCTCGGTATTATTTAAACACTTTTGAGCTCTTATCAATCTCATCTTTTTTCTTTAGTTCCAACCATTTTTAAATTTGAATGGGTCTACTCTCCTCCCCTTTTGAGCCCGGGTTTATCTATTCTAGTTCCTGCAGCTGTTCTCTTAGACTATCTTGCATGCATTCAGGTGCCTAGTGGGTCCCTGCCAATGTAGCGAGGGATCACCTCGCTATTGTATCGATTCCAGAATCTTTCTTGTAATGACCAACTGGGTGTCATACTTTACCCCTATGTGGTTGAAAAACCATTTTAACTTGGGTCTCCTTGTTATGCCTTCACACTCAGAGTCTAAGTATACTTCATAATTTTTAACACTACAGATATATTCTACCTCAGATGTTCCTCCTTCATATAGAGCAAGAATTACATCTACTTTGCCATTTAGGGGACTCACCTACTCAACCCCATCACATTCAACATCTTTATCAGGGCCGAAAAACTATTCTCCAAACATCTTTTAATTTTTAACTTCCTATTCCCAATCAAGGACCAGCCCTTCAAGCTCTTCGCATATCTTTTCGCCTTCTCTGCATTCCTTCAGGTCTCGAGCTTCTTCCTCATCATATGCTACCATGATATTGACAGTGCTATAATGATGTGCTAGAAGTGGGTTTTCATTGACATCTATGAGGGGAACTACAAAGTACCTATGGGGACATAATTAAAATCCCAATTAGTTAGCCGAGCAGCTCAGTGCGTAAGACGGATTGCTCAGCCTAAACATTTAGATTATGATTTGGACGTTCATTTAACGTATGCTTAAATGCATGGAGATAAGCACGAATCAGCTCCAAATAATCGCAGGGAGATATTTAGGGACATTTACATGCTATCTATCAAGTCGGATGAGTTCCCTATAGAATTCAATCATTTATTTCATACTTGTATAAATTGTAAACCCAGACCTGGGGGAAATATATGCAACAAATAACATTGAGAGACACTATAATAAAATATCAACCTCATTGTGGACGTAGGTAAGTTATCGAACCACATATATCGTTGTTGTGTGTGTGATCTTTACTTTCTGCTCTTTATGATTATTTTCGTGGACGTCTTTATTGTGATATATCTTGATTCACAATTGGTGTCGTCTATGGGAATCGATTTTTATTTCTAAGATAACAATCACAAAATGAAAGCCCGCGATGTCTCAATATAGCAACAATATTCCTCAGGTTGATGATGTGCAAGAATACCGAGTTCCACTTAGGTCACATCGGAGATTATCCAGCATACAAACCCCAAGTTTTTGCACAAAAGGCAACCTTATGAAGAAAGCTAGGGTCTACCCAGATCTCTAGGTTGGTTGAAGTTTATGAAACCAGACTTTGAGAATAAAATGAGGCAATGTGGCTCCAGGTCGAAGAGAATGATCACCTCCAAAAGAGACTTGAGATAATTGATAAAGATCTTTATATGGACACAAGGAAACACTGTGATATAAATCCTAGTCCTTAGGTGAGTAATAATCACTGCCGATGGCGAACATCCAGGCATAAAACTGAACGTAGAAGATTAGAGCATGGACTATCAGAGCGTGGACAGGTAGAGAGATGTCATAGGAGAAATGATCAACATAACGAAGACATGAGGGATCTGGTTCATAGAGAAATAGACCAACATCTAGAAAACCATGGAGCCAGGTCCAGCAGAGAGCTAGATAGGAACTCTCTCAATACTCATATGAAATCCCCTTTTTCAAGGATGGTCGAAAAAAAGGATCCCTCAAAGAAGTTTATCAGTCCCAGGTTCAAGATTTATGATGGAAAGATGGATCCTATAGACCACGTTCGATAGTATCGACAAGCAATGACCTTGTGGACCCATAATGATGCATTAATGTGTCGAATTTTTCCTTCTAGACTACGTGATGTAGCACATAAGTGGTTTGGGAAGCTTCCTCATAGGTCGATCAAAAATTTCAAGGCTTGATTAGAGGCCTTCATTACTCACTCTATAACCAGTAGCTCCCACCGTAAGTGGATGGATACACTACTTACGATGAAGAAGAATCCATAATAGAGCCTTCAGGATTATTCTAAAAGGTATTGGGAAGTGCTCAATTAGGTTGAGGACTGCTCAAAGAAAGTTGTCGTAGAATCCTTTAAAATTAGTCCATCGACCACCTCTTTACTGCACCAGTACTTTACTCAAAAAGAAGTCGTCGCCATTGACAACCTCATGGCTCGAATTAAAAAATATGACAAGGTGGAAGATTTATTTCACTTTAATGGAGGGGATAACGGTCAAGAAAAGGAAAACAAAGTAATAAATAAGATTGATACTCCAAAGAAGGAGAACAAGAACGGGGGCAAGAATGGCTCCAAGAATGGAAATAAGGTTAATCCCTCTAAGGCTTTCTAGGCTATTAATAGTCTTTAAGGAACCCATTTATAATATCCAGAGAAAGATCAAAGACTAACTGTTGATACCAAATTTAGTCTGCTGACGTCGATCAGTTAAGTGGAGACACGTGTCAATCTACATGGCACTTACAAACATTTTTGAATAACACCTTGACTTCGAGGAACTCAACCTCCCCGACCAACTCAGACACTCTGAGCAGCTCAGGCGGTCCGAGTTGCACCTCGTTCGGAGCATTTATAGCTGAATGATTAAGAGTATTGAATGCGCATTAAATGCTCATTATTATCATACAGATGTATACGCCTATTGGATAGCTATGTATTACCCTTTCACATTTACAGCCTGAGGGCTATAAATACATTGTATCATCCATATTGTAAGGGGACTCGGAATTTCTTGGTAAAACCTGTAATCGAGAATTCCCAAACAGTCAATAATAACACAAACAGTGGACGTAGGCCATTCATTCAAGGCTGAACCACTTTAAAAATCTTTTGTCTTATTTATTTTTATCTGTGATTAAGTAATTAGAGATAATCTAATTTTTTACATCAACAGATTGGCGTCGTCTGTGGGAAACGACTGAAATTCTCGTTTTTCACCAAAATAATTTATCACCAATGGATGATAATCCGGAATCTAGTAATCGAAACGCTGGAAACCCCCCGAATCCATCCACTCCTCCAAATGTCCAAGATCTGGATGGAATTATGGCCAATTTACCGCAAGGCCAGACGTCTATGCAAGAGACTATGCGACAACTCATGCAAACTATCCAAGGTGGAGCGCCGACCCATTCAGGACAATGAAGTGTTCAAATAAATACCCATTTAGTTTCTTCACGTATTAGGCAAAGCGATTCATATCGCACTGAGAAATCTGATGATTTTTCTTATCAACCGGGTCAAACTTCATTAGTACGAGCCACAGATACTGAACAACACATCACTCTCTCTCCAGAAAGGACTAGTGTATTGGAGAGATTAAGTAGGATCTCTCCTTTTGATCGATTGGGCCCTTGGAAGAATAAAAGTCCTCCTAAGGCTGTGTCGAGAAACTTTCGACGACCATCTGATCTAAGAGAGGGTTCTGCCCAATCACAACCAGTTGCTCGATAAGATAGATCCCAGGAAGCGACTTCAACACGATCAATTGCTCGAACCAATAGGCATGAGGAGGGAAAAGATTCATGGAAAGGCTCTATTCAAAGGTTGGAGGATAGACTAGGGGAAATGGTTAAGGCCAAGAATCCCCTACAAAGAACTTTTGTCCAAGGGACACCTTTTATACAGGCAATTTTGGATTTTCCCACACCATCGAAGTTCAAAGTACCTATTGTGACCCCTAAATATGATGGAAAAACTGACCATGTCCTTCATATAGAACAATACCAAGTTTCTTCCAACATCTATGCTGTTCCAGACGAGATGAGATGCAGGGCATTTTCGGGAACTCTTATCGGGTCTGCACAAATATGGTACAATAATCTTCCTCGGGGGAAGATATCAACTTTATTTCAATTGGCCGAGCTCTTCATTAGAAATTTCTATTTTGGAGAAAAACCAGTTAAACATGTCGCACATTTGTTAAGTGTTAGACAAAAAACAGGTGAGAGCACCAGGGATTACATAACTCGTTTCAATAACGAGAAGCTCGAAGTTATTGATTACGAGGAAAGGACGGCAATTACTACTTTGATGAGTGGACTGTTGCCCAATAAATTTTACTATACTTTGGCCAAAGACCCATGGAGAATCATGTCAGGACTAATGGAAAAAGCGGCCAAGATCATGAATGCCGAGGAGGCTATGGCTGTGAAGAAGAACATGGACTATAAAGAGACCAAGGTGGAAGTTGATAAGGCTAAAAAGAAACAACATAATAACTATAGTGGTGACAAGAAGTCAAAGGCAAAGCCATCATGGGAAATATTGAAGAAATTTGAAAATTATACTCCTTTGAAAGTAGACATAAACCATGTCCTGGAAGAGATCAAGAACAGCGAGGAACTAAACTGGCCTGAGAAAATTAAGTTAGATCCTGACAAGAGGAATAAGGCCAAATATTGCGAGTTCCATAAAGACCATGGCCACACGACCAAAAATTGCATAGCTCTCCAGAATGAAATCGAAGCACTCATCAGACGAGGAAAGCTGGCCAAGTATGTTGATCAAAGAAATGAAAGAAAAAGCAACGACCGAGAAAGACAGAGGTCTAGATCTCCTCGTCGAGCATAAGAAAATAAGAAAAGAGATCATGAAGATGATCCAGAAGACGACCATGATCTCCCAAGAGACTAAGACAACCAGAACGTGAGGTATTTTCAATTAGTTTTGGATCATTTGATTGTAACGTTATTACAGGTGGAGATGAAGGAGGTGGGGACCTTACTGTGTAAAGGAAAGATTACCTCAATGAAGCTCAAGCTTGTTCATACATTCAGCGAATAACTCTAGCTGAGGATGATCGCCCAAGGAAGGTGAACAAAGAAAAACTAGTCATTGGTTTCTCCAAGAACGACCTCGCAGGTGTACTATATCCTCATGATGATCCACTAGTGATCAAAATGAGGATGAAGGAAGTAATAATCTCAAGAGTACTAGTGGATAATGTTAGCTCGACGGATATCATGTTCTACTCATGCTTCGATAGTTTAAATCTAAAGTTGTCTCAGTTGGAACCTTATCACAGGCCCCTCCTCGGTTTTGCTGGCGAGAAAGTCTTTCCACTTGGGACGGTCAAGTTCGATATGTTCATCGACACATGGCCTGCTTGTTGAACATAAAGAGTACATTTCTTTGTGATGGATAAGAATGTCCAGTCAGATTATAATATCATCATGGGAAGGGTAGGTTTGAAGAAGTTCGAAGCAGTACCATTTACTGTACATCAATGTCTGAAGTTTCCAACCAATTTTGGAGTAGGAGTTGTAAAGGGTGACCAAAAAGTTGCTCGGGAATGTTATTACTCATCTGACGAGCAAGAAGAACTAGAGGAATCTAGGAAAAAGACTAAGACCTATCAAGTGGATGAAGGTGCAGAGATTGAAACATTGGATCCCAGAGACGAATCGCAGCTCTTGAAAGGTTAGGTGGTGGAAGCTGCTGAAAATATCATTTTGGACGATGAGCACCTAGAACGAATGTAACAACCCGCGTAATTTTTGGGTTATTTTAATTAATTTATGGAAAATGGAGGAAAATAAAGTTTTTGATAAAATTATTTTTATTGCTCAAATATGTTGGTTATTATTTTTTAAGGAGAGAATTTTAAACGGTTTCGAAATCCGAGTTAAAACGGATTTTAAAATGATTTTTAAATGTTTTTAACTCTGGGAGTTGTTTTGACTTCCAACTTTTCATTTCTTTGCCTTATTTAAAAGAGTCTTTTGGATTCCAACTCTTCAATTCTTTGCATTATAAAAGGAAGTCATGGGAAAGACTTTTAACATACTTTTGGCACAAATTTTGGCAGCAAATATATTTTATACTCCTCTTCTTTTTATATACACATTGGCCCTCTAGATTTGTGAGTTCCAACCTTATATTAGAGGTGTTTTTGGGGATATTTCATTGGAGGTTCTTGGAGGAGCTTATGTAGATCTTTTGTGTTGATCTTAAGGATGCGATCATTGGTTTCTCATCATGGTTTAAGGTATGGGGTTTTACACAATATGCTCCTTAAATCTCGCGAGTGTCATTCTCTTTGAATTCTTGTTTAATTGAACTCATATTTGAATTGATAAATTCATTGAAATCTGTAAAATAATTGTTGAACTTATTTTGATTCATGTGGTATCATTATATTGTTGATTAGCACGTTGTCATTAGATTTTAATATGGCACGGATGTTGGGCACCCGCCAAAATTCCTGTTTCCCGGGCTATGGCTCGATAAAGCATATACGGATGTGGTGAGGCTTGGTGACCCGGTTAAAGTGTTGTTGAGAAATTATATTGATAAATGCTTTGAGATTTGCATTTTGATTTGAATATTCGTACTCGTGTTGTTATGCTTTGTTCATCATTAATATATTTGTTGAGCATATTTCCTGTCGTATTGTGTACTTCCCCATATTTTCTTTTAGTGGCAGGTTAGCGCGGATTTTGGGGCTCTATGGAGATTGATTTTAGCGAGGATTATTTGGGAAAGATTTGTATTATTTTGATGTATAGAGCTTTGGAGATTTGTATTTTTATTCGAGTTAGATAGTTTTAATTTTAATTCGAGAGACTTGTTGTAATTGAAGAGATTGAGATTAGTGGATTTATGTTATTGTGGGTTTATTTAGATGCTCTATACCTTGTTCTTTGTGGATTTGGATTTATTTTATCGCATTAGCGCTCCGTTCGCTCTCCCCGGGCGGGCGGGGTGTTACAATTGGTATCAGAGCTTAGGTATACGGAAACCCTCGGGGCTTGAGTTTTGGGTTCATTGCGTGGTTAGCAATTTTTAGAGATAGAAAATTTTAGGTGATATTCGTGATAAGTTTCGAGATTAGAGGTGAGGAATTTATTTTTGGGAGACGTGACTTATTTTTGGAGTTAGTGTAGTGGCCTGATTTTTAGAGTTAGGCATTCGGAGAATTTTGAGGGCAAAATTCCATTGTTAGTGGGGAAGTGTAACAACCCGCGTAATTTTTGGGCTAATTTAATTAATTTCTGGAAAATGGAGGAAAATAAAGTTTTTAATAAAATTATTTTTATTGCTCAAATATGTTGGTTATTATTTTTTAAGGCGAGAATTTCAAACGGTTTCGAAATCCGAGTTAAAACGGATTTTAAAATGATTTTTAAATGTTTTTAACTCTAGGAGTTGTTTTGACTTCCAACTTTTCCTTTCGTTGCCTTATTTAAAGGGGTCTTTTAGATTCCAACTCTTCATTTCTTTGCATTATAAAAGGAAGTCGTGGGAAAGCCTTTTAACATACTTTTGACACAAATTTTGATAGCAAATATATTTATACTCCTCTTCTTTTTATATACACATTGGCCCTTCTAGATTTGTGAGTTCCAACCTTATATTAGAGGTGTTCTTGGGGCTATTTCATTGGAGGTTTGATTAGCCATATATTCTTCACATTTATCCCCTTAATTGCGGTATTTTTATGATCTCGTGCAGTGTAAATATCTTGGATTTGTCTCGTATTTATGCTACTAACCTTTTTTGGAAAGTATTTCGTGTTTTGTGTATTTCTCATGTCTTTTATAGGTATTTCATGCAAGTTAGTGCGAAGGAGAACTCAAAACAGTGAAAGAAACCAAGAAATGGAGAGTTGAAGGGAATTTTCGTAATTTTGCAGCCTTATTCCGGAGATGGGGCCAACTATAAAGTTGAAGAGCTCTAAATTACAAGAATACTGGAAAAAACGGCACCTTAATCCGAGCTACGGTGAAGAAGTTACGATGTTTTGAAGTTGCGCGATAATGAAGAGTGTGGATGTGCGAATTTCTGTCATTAATTATGCATTTAATGCAGTGCAACTCTTGGAAAACTTGTGCCACAAGCGAAATTTGATGCCAAATTCGTGCAACTTGGTGCTATAAAAGACCAAGCCCTACCTCATTTTCAAAAGGAGTTGAATTCTAGAGAGAGGGAGTCAAATTCTAGAGGGTAGGAGTATGATTAGAGAGAGAAAGTTAGATTGTAGTTTTCTTTGGTAGAAGTTTTCATAAACTCTAGTTGTAAGTTTGAAGAAGAAGTTTTGCTGGATTCAAATTCATCTCTTTCTCCTCTTGCAAAATGCAAGTATCAATTTCTATTCTCTATTTTATTTTTCCATTCAATTCTCAATTGTTTTGCAAATTGTTAACAATGTTTGTTAGAGTTTTCTTTTGTTTTCATCATGTTTAGCTAATTTTTAAGGGTTGGGATGCATGAACCCATCCCGATGTAATTTATCTACGTAGGAAATAGAATTTAAATTTAAATTTGAAAGAATCGCGTAAGATAAGTTCACAATCATCCTAGATCTTTTAATCTCTCTTGCCCTAGGTACTTGGGATATTTAAGAATATGATGTGCGTGTAATTATTTAGCACCGCTTTATATTTATCTTTGATTTCATATGATGCGGGCTTGAACCTCATATATGTAATGCTTAGGATCTATAAAGACTGGATTCATTCAAATTTATAATTTACAATTCTAGTATTCTAATGGGTAATTACTAGGGATTGGGGGATTGTATTCCAACCTATTTCCTCATTCATTTTAATTAGTTTTATAAATTTGTTCCAACTTATTTCCCCTTGTCAACCATCATCATCTTTTTCATTTTTTCTTTAGAAGTAATAAATCAATTAAATTCTATAAACCATTCCCTGTGGATTCGATACCCAGACTCGCCACTATACTCCTTAAGAAGTGAAGTTACAAGTTTAGGTTTTTTTGTATTGAGATTGGAAGCCGATAACAACGACTAGCGTATTACACAAACGCTCGGTTTTTCCACTCGATCAAAAATGGCGCCGTTGCCGGGGAGTGTTTGTTATAGATTATAATTGACTTACTGCTTCGTAAAAAAAAATAATAATAATAATAATAATAAATAAATAACAAAAGAAAAATGTGTGTCACGTTTTTGAATTGCCCACTTTGAAATGTCTTATTTTAACTCTTTTGGTGGCTTTAATTGTTATGCTAATAGTGAGGAGGAGGAGGCACTCAAGACTTATGACCATTGGATCAATTTCACTAAAGATGATTATATTAAATACAAGCCTAGTGCTGAGAAACTCCAAATTTATCAAAATCAATTGCTTGAAGAAGAAAGACTTGAAAAAGAATATCGCGAAAAAAATCGTTATTGGGAGCAAGAGTTAGATGCATTATTTGAACCCAATGAGGATTTTTTTCCCGATAGTTTTGAAGATGAAGTAAGTTTTCAACCAAATGAGGAATTCGAGGTGCTAGAACCAAGGAAGCCTACTTTGGAAGAACTCTTGCTTGATATAAAAAAGCAATCTGATGACCGTGCTTTTCTCGAGTCGAAAATTATAGCAACTTGCAAGGAGTTGAATGATTATTTGGACAACTTACAAAAGGTCGAGACTTGCGCTTCACCTAATACTTTTGAGAATGAAATCATTGAGAGTGATCCAAGTTCTTTTGAATCTCAACCTATTATAAATATTGCAAAATATAGTGAGGTTGAGGATCATTTGTCTCCTTGTGTCCCCACTATTATCGAACCATTAAATCCATCGCAAGAACTGGATGAATGTCTTGAGGATGTTGATCCGCTTCTTGTATGGGAATGTTATTTTGAGATGCTTCATATTATGGGCCATACACTTAGACGTGTCACTCCACCAGATCCAATTGAAAATTTTGAGGGAGAAGATTTTGAGGACAAGGACTCTATACTTGATTTGTTTTCCAAGATGGACTCTTTTAGTTTGTATTCTCCGCTTCCCATACTACTTGAAAAATCTTTGGGAAGTGATTATATTTTTCTTGGATTCCAATGGTACTTGTCCCCCTGTACACTCAAATCCCTCATTATCCCCCTAAATTTTTTAATTGGTGATGGTGCATTTTTTAAAATTTGCACATGCCTTCCGTTTTTCAAACGGAATTCTTATTTTTCGGGAGGCATGCTTTATAGTGAGGGTACACTATTAATCCCTCAAAGTCAAATTGTATTTTGGGTGGACCCTCAAATTTTTCGACTTCTACTATATGAGTTATTAGAAGTTAAATTCGTAGGTTGTACATAATTAGCTTTTTCTTTTTCCTTTTCTTTTTTTTATAGTTTAGAGTAATTACTTAAAGTTTTTGTTATTCTTTTTGTTATGCTTGGTTCTAACGTGTTTTATAGATTCAATGGACTCGTACTCATCAGGGATCGCTTCATTTGGGTAATATCTTTCTATTCCTCTCTTTATGTTGTGTTCTTGATTCGCATTGAGGACAATGCAACATTTAAGTTAGGGGGTGTGGGATATTCTTCCCATTTATTGTTTAGATTCATTGATTCGATCACATGTTCTTTCCAAGTGTATTTTTTTTTAGAAAATTAAAAAAAAATTGAAAAATTTTGAAAAAAAAAAAGCCAAAAATATTTTTATTCAAAATAAATAAAAATTGGAATTTAAATTTTTCAAAAATATCACCTTTATTCTATTTAAAGTCTCAAATTGTTAACAATCAAAATGCACTAAGCCAAAATTGACCGAAGATGGAAATTGAAAAAAAATTGACGACTTAACGAATAAGTGTGGAGATTAATAAAACCTGGTGAGATTTCGAGCCTTTCAATTTTTTATGAGTTTTTAAATCAATCCGAGTTTATGATTAACTCAAAGTTCTTTTCAGCGTTTTAATAAGTCGTTGATGATCTCAATCCTTTGTTTTGATCGGTTATGGGAAATGTGTGAAATGTTGTCTCGAAATTCGTGATAAATATATCTCTAAACTTAATTAATCTTGAGATGCATATGGTAATGTGATTAGAAATTTGGACAGTGAAGTAGGCCCTCATTTGTTACCCAAAAATATTAGCCATAAAAACGTTGTGAAAAATTATCCCTTTGCAACCCAAGTTGAGACAAATAAAATTTATCTTTTCGTTTGATAACCCGAAAAACCCAAATAGCCCGGAATTGTGAAAATTGAATATTCATCAAATAAAGTCCAAATTGTGCTATAAAAAGGGGCAAGAAGAAAAAAATAGATATGCTCAACAAAAATAGCAAGAAAAAGAAAAAAATGAAAAGAGAAAAATGAGCAAATGCCCGAAAAAGCACTAATGGACGTCATAAGGACATTTTCCAATTCCGAACATTCCATTTCCATTTTTACCCTTTACACTTTTTAACCCGAAAAGTCCTAACCGAATCCAAATGGCGAAATTAATTACTGCATGGAGAGCTAAGACATGAAAAGATAATATGAGAGATTAAATGGTGTGAATTAGAGGTGATGTTTCCCATTTCCAAATAACTGTATTCCTATGATGAGATTTTTCACCATATAGTTCCTTCTTTTCAATTTTGTATGCGTAAATTTGTGTCCATTATATTTACTCTTTATATCATGCATACCGAGAGAAAATAGCCGCAATCCGAGTGATTCGTTTGTGAGTGAAATCCGTAAGAATTTGAATCAAAACAAATTTTCGGAAAGTAACGTAATGCTCAATCGATGGAAATTTGAGGTTGAATTTTTGGCTTTGCACACACACACTACGGTTTGAGACATTTGAATATGAATTTATGGTGATTATTTTTCGAAAAGTTAAGTTGTACAATTTTTAAGTATTTTGATCTTTATTTGAGTCAATAAAGAATTTTGTGGGTAAATTCACTGCAAACCCTCACGAGACAAAACTCGTCCTACTAGGGTAACCTAGGGGTTTAAAGGCTTGTTGCATACGCTAAATGAAATCGCTTGCCCGCGAAAAAGGTATTCTATCCCAATAAAAGAATTTTCAAGAGTGGATTTTTAGTTAGATTCATTTACATTGCTCGGGACGTGCAAAGTTCTAAGTTAGGGGGTGTGATTAGGCATATATTCTTCACATTTATCCCCTTAATTGCGGTATTTTTATGATCTCGTGCAGTGTAAATATCTTGGATTTGTCTCGTATTTATGCTACTAACCTTTTTTGGAAATTATTTCGTGTTTTGTGTATTTCTCACGTGTTTTACTGGAATTTCATGCAAGTTAGTGCGAAGGAGAACTCAAAACAGTGAAAGAAACCAAGAAATGGAGAGTTGAAGGGCATTTTTGTAATTTTTCAGCCTTATTCCAGAGGTGGGGCCAACTATAAAGTTGAAGAGCTCTAAATTACAAGAATACTGGAAAAAACGGCACCTCAATCCGAGCTACGGTGAAGAAGTTACGATGTTTTGAAGTTGCGCGTAATGAAGAGTCTGGATGTGCGAATTTCTGTCATTAATTATGCATTTAATGCAGTGCAACTCTTGGAAAACTTGTGCCACAAGCGAAATTTGATGCCAAATTCGTGCAACTTGGTGCTATAAAAGATTAAGCCCTACCTCTTTTTCAAAAGGAGTTGAATTCTAGAGAGAGGGAGTCAAATTCTAGAGGGTAGGAGTAGGATTAGAGAGAGAAAGTTAGATTGTAGTTTTCTTTGGTAGAAGTTTTCATAAACTCTAGTTGTAAGTTTGAAGAAGAAGTTTTTCTGGATTCAAATTCATCTCTTTCTCCTCTTGCTAAATACAAGTATCAATTTCTATTCTCTATTTTATTTTTCCATTCAATTCTCAATTGTTTTCCAAATTGTTAACAATGTTTGTTAGAGTTTTCTTTTGTTTTCATCATATTTAGCTAATTTTTAAGGTTTGGGATGCATGAACCCATCCCGATGTAATTTATCTACGTAGGAAATAGAATTTAAATTTAAATTTGAAAGAATCGTGTAAGATAAGTTCACAATCATCCTAGATCTTTTAATCTCTCTTGCCCTAGGTACTTGGGATATTTAAGAATATGATGTGCGTGTAATTATTTAGCACCGCTTTATATTTATCTTTGATTTCATATGATGTGGGCTTGAACCTCATATATGTAATGCTTAGGATCTATAAAGACTGGATTCATTCAAATTTATAATTTACAATTCTAGTATTCTAATGGGTAATTACTAGGGATTGGGGGATTGTATTCCAACCTATTTCCTCATTCATTTTAATTAGTTTTATAAATTTGTTCCAACTTATTTCCCCTTGTCAACCATCATCATCTTTTTCATTTTTTCTTTAGAAGTAATAAATCAATTAAATTCTATAAACCATTCCCTGTGGATTCGATACCTAGACTCGCCACTATACTCCTTAAGAAGTGAAGTTACAAGTTTAGGTTTTTTTGTATTGAGATTGGAAGCCGATAACAACGACTAGCGTATTACACAAACGCTCTGTTTTTCCACTCGATCAAGGTTCTTAGAGGAGCTTCTGTAGATCTTTTGTGCTGATCTTGAGGATGTGATCATTGGTTTCTCATCATGGTTTAAGGTATGGGGTTTTACACAATATGACCCTTAAATCTCGCGAGTGTCATTCTCTTTGAATTCTTGTTTAATTGAACTCATATTTGAATTGATAAATTCATTGAAATCTGTAAAATAATTGTTGAAATTATTTTGATTCATGTGGTATCATTATATTGTTGATTAGCACGTTGTCATGAGATTTTAATATGGCACGGATGCTGGGCACTCGCCAAAATTCCTGTTTCCCGGGCTATGGCTTGATAAAGCATATACGGATGTGGTGAGGACTGGTGACCCGGTTAAAGTGTTGTTGAGAAATTATATTGATAAATTCTTTGAGATTTGCATTTTGATTTGAATATTCGTACTCGTGTTAGTATGCTTTGTTCATCATTAATATATTTGTTGAGCATCTTTCCTGTCGTATTGTGTACTTCCCCATATTTTCTTTTAGTGGAAGGTTAGCGCGGATTTTGGGGCTCTATGGAGATTGATTTTAGCGAGGATTCTTTGGGAAATATTTGTATTATTTTGATGTATAGAGGTTTGGAGATTTGTATTTTTATTCGAGTTAGATAGTTTTAATTTTAATTCGAGAGACTTGTTGTAATTGAAGAGATTGAGATTAGTGGATTTATGTTATTGTGGGTTTATTTAGATGCTCTATACATTGTTATTTGTGGATTTGGATTTATTTTATCGCATTAGCGCTCCGTTCGCTCTCCTCGGGCGGGCGGGGTGTTACAACGAACAACTCAAATAGGTTCGTCGTTAGATGCCTCACTAAAACAGGAATTGATAGTTTTCCTAAAAAGCAGAAAACAAACATTTTCTTGGAGTCATGAGGATATGCCAGGAATATATCCAAATTTCTTATGTCACGAGCTCAATGTGAATAAGGAGATCAAGCCAGTGAAGCAGAGACGAAGAGTGTTCAGCCCCGAGAAAAACCAAGCCATACAAGAGGAGGTCGAGAAACTGCAGAAAGCTTGCTTTATTGACGATGTCAGATATCCAGACTGGTTGGAAAATGTAGTAATGGTGAAGAAGAAAAACAACAAGTGGAGGATGTGTGTAGACTTTACCGACCTTAACAAGGCATGCCCAAAGGATCATTTTACTTTACCCCGAATTGATCAATTAGTGGATGCTACCTCGGGACACGAGTTGTTGAGCTTCATGGATGCTTATTCTGGTTACAACAAGATTAAAATGAGACCTGAAGACAGGAAGAGTACCTCTTTCATTACCCCTAGGGGAACTTATTATTATAATGTTATGCCTTTTGGTTTGAAAAATGCAGGTGCAACATATCAACGGCTGATGAACATGGTATTTGCAGAACAAATCAGTTGCAATATGGAAGTTTATGCTGATGATATGCTGACGAAGAGCAAGAGAGCTGCTGACCATCTAATTGACTTAGGCCAGACCTTTGATCAACTAGATAAATATCAAATGAAGCTGAATCCCACCAAGTGCATATTCGGAGTACGAGAAGGCATGTTCCCCGGGTATATTGTCAATCAACGAGGAATCAAAGCAAACCCAGAGAAGATCAAGGCTCTATTGGGACTACGATCTCCAACGACGAAGAATTACAAAGTCTTATTGGGCGAGTTGCAGCACTTAATAGATCTGTATCACAAGCAACAGATAGATGCCTCCCATTCTTCAAAACAGTCCGAAGAACGTTTGAAGGGAATGACGAATGTGAGAAGGCTTTTTAAGAACTGAAGAAATATCGGGGAACACCTCCACTGTTATCCAGGCCAGTGATGGGGGAAAGATTGTACTTGTATTTGGCAGTGTCGAAGAATGCAGTTAGCTCGACAATGATAAGAATGGAGGATGGAGTACAAAAACCAATCTACTACACTCGCAAAGCCTTCTGAGGAGCAGAGATCAGATATCCAAGATTGGAAAAATTAGCACTAGCATTGATCGAGGCGAGTAGGAGAATGAGGTCGTATTTCCAAGCTCATACCATAGTTGTGTATACTGATATGCCATTGAGGCAAGCTCTTCATAAACCAGAAAAATTAGGGAGATTGATGTACTGGGTAGTAGAATCTGGTGAATATGACAGTTTATGATCCTAGATCGTCACTAAAAGGGCAAGCAGTAGTAGATTTTATAGGAGATTTCACTTATCCTGACACGCACGAGGAGCAAAAGTTGAATACCGACCAACCTGTGGATGTTACAGGATCATCGAATTTAAACCCCGATCAACTTACGTTGGTCGACGAACAAGAGAAGTTGGTCGGCAAGCAAGAGCAGATGGTCGATGAGCAGCAAGAAGTGCTAGAGGAAGATAAAAGGAAGCAGCAAATATTCCACCGAGGAAATTTGTTCGATTAAAAATTTAAAGACGGGGTACCTATATGGAATCTATATGTGGATGGCTCATCTTGCACTACAGGCTGTGGGGCAGGGATTATTTTGAATAGCCCGGATGAGGTCGATGTGGAGTATGCTCTGCGTTTCCAATTCAAGGCTTCTAATAATGAGGCTGAATATAAAGCTATGATTGCAGGTCTAAATTTGGCAAAAACCATAGGGGAAGAGCAAGTTATTGTATTCAGTGACTCGTAATTGATCGTAAATCAAATGCTGGGAGTATATGCAGCCAAAGGAGAATTAATGATCAAGTATCATGCAAAAGCGATGGAGATTTTATCAAGTCTGATGGCAGTGCAGATAATTAGAATACTAAGATTGGAGAATGCCAGAGCAGATGCCTTAGCTCGATTAGCTTCAGCCACACGCACCGAGCTACGAAGAATAATTCTAATAGAAGTCTTGGATAGTCGGAGCATAGATGAAGATCTGATGATGAATTTTATTACCCTTTATTTAGGACCATCTTGGATGGATCCTATCAGGGCATATATTGAATAAGGGTATTTACCAACTGATAAACTCGCAGCCAAGAAACTAAATTTTAAAGTTGCCCATTATGTATTGACCAATGGTGTTCTATATAGAAAAGGAATTATAGCTGGCTTACAGAGATGTGTACATCCCATCGAGGTGAAAGACTTAATTAAAGAAGTCCATGAAGGGTCTTATGGAGACCATGTAGCAGGTCAGACACTTCTGCAAAGGATAATGACGCAGGGATACTATTGGCCGATAATGAGGGCTGATTGCATAGCTTATGCTAAAAAATGTGACAAATGTCAACACTTATCCACTATCCGAAAAACTCCCCAAGCATTGTTGACACCCATTACTTCCCCTTGGCCATTTTCCATGTAGGGAATTGACTTGGTCGGGCCACTTCCAACGACCAGAGGAAGGTTTAAATATCTCATCATCGCAGTGGATTACTTTACTAAGTGGGTGGAACCTGAGCCCCTTATCGATATTACATATGTCAAAGTGTATAAATTTATATGGAAGAACATCATTTGTAGATATGGTCTTCCTCATGCATTCATCACAGACCATGGAACCCAATTCGATAACGAGGAGTTTGCTGCGTATTGTCATCAGTCGAACATATTGAAAACCCACTCTGCACCAAGCCACCCTCAAAGCAATGGACAAACTGAAGTGACAAATAGAATGGTGCTGAATGGCTTGAAGAAAAGATTAAATGATGCAAAGGCAAATTGGATCAACGAGCTACATTCCGTACTATGGGCTTATTGTACTACCCCACGAGCGGCCACAGGAGAATCTCCATATATGCTGGCATTTGGAAGTGAAGCTATTATACTTGCCGAGCTGGGTCTCCCCACACACAGAGTGCTGAATTTCAACTCTCCTATCAGTGACTTGATGAGAAGATTAGATTTGGATATGCTCAAGGAAGTTAGAGAAGAAGCAGCAATCAAAAATGCTGCATACCAGCAACGGACAACGCTGTTCTATAACAAGAGAATAAAGAAATGCGACCTAAAACAAGGAGACTGTGCTAAAGAAAGTAATTCAAAAGAACAACAAACTGGAAGCTAACTGGCATGGGCCCTACAGAGTAACAGAGGTTGTTCGACCAGGGACGTATAGAATCGAAACTTTAGAAGGAGAGGAGTTTAAGAATGCATGGAACGCAGAGCATCTGCGCAAATATTATCAATAATTTAATCTCTATGTAATGCAGTTTTCTTTGAAATGAATAAAGTTTTGGATATTTCTCCCAATTCTCTCCTTTTGTTGAATTTTTTTTCTGAGTATACTACGCATCAATCCTAGAAATACCAACTACGATTGGTTGGGAAGAAAATCCACCAACTATAGTTGGTCGGGAATAAAAAATTTCCTAGAAATACCAACTACGGTTAGTTGGGAAGAAAATCCACCAACTATAGTTGGTCGGGAATAAAAAAATTCCCAGAAATACCAACTACGGTTGGTTGGGAAGAAAAACCACCAACTATAGTTGGTCGGGAATAAAAAATTTCCCAGAAATACCAACTACGGTTGGTTGAGAAGAAAATCAACCAACTATAGTTAGTCGGGAATAAAAAATTTCCCAGAAATACCAACTACGATTGGTTGGGAAGAAAATCCACCAACTATTGTTGGTCGGGAATAAAAAAATTTCCCAGAAATACCAACTACGGTTGGTGGGAAGAAAATCCACCAACTATAGTTGGTCGGGAATAAAAATGTTTCCAGAAATACCAAGTGCGGTTGGTTGGGAAGAAAATCTAATAGCTAAGGTTGATCGGGAACAAAAACCACCGACTCCAGTTGGTCAGAAATAATTGGTTAAACAAATGAAAGTCATTTCAGGGCTTGAAATTAAAAAGTGATAAATTTCTTGATACTTTTGGCATTTTAAACTACCACCATAGTTGGTCGAGAAATAAAATATCACCAACTCTAGTTGATCGACAATTTAAAATAGCACAAGATATCTTTATCTTTTCAACATATATACATGCACATTCATTAGAAAATGTCTTACAAAATATTTCCAAAGACAATGACGAAGAAAACTAGAAGTTTTACCTTAAATCCAAAACAAAATACATTGAGAATGAAATACATAAAATTGTTACATCAAGAATCCTATTTTATTGGTTTCTTCCCCTCTGCCTTTGAAACAGGTTCTTCACCAGCGGGAGGATCGTCTAAGGCATAGGGGGAATTGATGAAATTTATATCTTTAAGCATCCTGACATTCATTACTGAGGGACGATCAAGTAGGTGTTCAGGGCAAGATATTTCGAAATTGAAATGAAGATTGTAGTCACCGAGATACTTTGAAATCAGACATTGAGGAAGGGCTCGAGCAGGAATTCATCTCATATCCAGTTTGAAAGGTGGCATCGGCAACTCGAGCAACCCAGGGTCATAGTAATACCACAAATAGTGACCCTGTTCCAACTGCAGCACACCCAAGGCATTCATCCATCCTTGCTTATAACCCACATTATTTGCATTTTGGATTCGATCATCTAGATGGTAGAGGGCTTCATTATAACCAGCCATCCAGAACTCTCTGGGATGCTTGTGGAATTGATAGGTTAACCTCTCCAATTTCTCGTGGAGGTTCTTCATTAAAAGTTCTTTACTATCCAAGGAAGACTTTTGTGCAGAGAGCTGCTCGTCCAGATTCAGAATCTTCTTGGACATCTTATCTAATGCTTGATTCTTCGCCACCAATTGGAATACTTTATGCTCCAAGGCTGCCTGCATTCTAACTTCTTCAATAGTAACTCGAGAAGCCCTTGCTCGTCCCCGAGAAGCTCTTGCTCGTCTGCGAGCAGAGGTAGAAGGACCAGTTCTCTTCAAGGTTTCCAATTCGTCTCTCAGATTGGAATTTTTAACCTACAAGAAAGAAAAACCTTCATCGTTGACAGGAACTAAGGCTCCCGAGGTAGAGGCTGCAGATTTCAGCTGAGATAGCTCTCCTCGCAAATTATTGTTTTCCTGCTCTAACAGTTTGGCGATCTGCCTATGTTCTTCAACCTCGGTCTTCAAAGTCCTTTCCTTTATATCGTAAGCAGAAAATAACTTATCATATCCCTTATCAGCACTTAGTTGCTGATACTTTTTCTCATATCCCTGATGCAAAAGGGTTGTAGACTCCTTGTATTGTTGTTGAAATTCCTCAAGAGTACCCTGGAGGTCTTCAATCATCTCGTAATATGCTACATTATTGGCCACTGCACGATCAAATAAGCATTTCAAATACTGGTAGGCTCGTACTGCTCGCTCTGAAGCATCTGGACCGAGGATATCGATGATTTGAGATTCATTCAAGTTAACATGGCCAGCCTTGAAGTAGTCATTACATTTTTTCATCAGTTCTGTATCATGGGTTGATAAGAGTTACATTCTAGCCATAAACTAGTAAAGAAAAGAGATAGAAAGAATCAATAAAATGCAGACAGAGCAAGAAGAATAAAAGCAGAGCAAGAAAAAGGGAGTTAAGATGTACAACCAAAAACTTTAAATTTTATTACATCATAAAAGAAGTACATAGCCCAGAATTACATTTAACAAAAAAGCAAAGAGAAAAAGTCCGAACAACACTACACCTTCTCTTTGTCTCCTAAAACTTTATCGGGAGGCTGGGACGAAGAGGTAGGTTGCTCGAAAAGCATAGAAGATTGCTCGGAGGGTGTTGGCAGTTTCTCGGTTGAAATGCTAGTCGGTTGAAGTTTCTCGTATGAGGTTTGGACAACTGGGGGATGAGAAATCTGATCTCCGATCACCATAGAGGATTCCTCGGAAGCAGCTTTGTCTTATTCTTCTTCCCCGGGAGAAGGAGGGGGGCCAGGAATGTGTCGCTAAAATAAGTCTGAATTCTCATCGATATTCATCTCTTTCAGAGCAGCAACCCAACCATCCCTGAAGTATTTGAGGCTGCCATACTCCATTTGTGAAATCATGGAAGCCAAAACCTTATCCCAGCCAGCGCTGAAGGATTTCTTAATAGCCTTTCTCCTTTTTTCTCTCTCCAAGGAGGCCCTTTCCCTAAGGAGCTCCTAAACACCCTTCAGCTTATTCTCAACTTCTTCTTTCTGACGACCAACTTCACGAAGCCTCTTTAACTCTTCCTCAGCAGACTTGAGCTTACTTTCAAGCTCTCCAGCATTTTGGAGCTTCCCTTCGAGCTCTTTATTCTTACTTTCCAAGTATTTTATCTTCTTCTCCAAACCCTTGGAGACTTCAACATCTTTATCTCTCTCTTGCTCGGTGGCTTTTAGTTGCTTCCCCCAAGAAACTTTATCTTCGCCATACTTCTGACGAGAATCCTTTAAAGATTGGGATAATCCAGTAAAAGCCTCCTCTACACCTCCCAAGGAGATTGAAGATTTGATGACTTAGTCCTTCTTTAGAATAGTATTAAAGCATGTTACCAACTGAAAAAAAGAAAATAACTGTATGTCAGTACAGGGACATAACAATGAAAAATGAAAGTTTAGATTAGTAATACTTACTGAGGCAATGTGTTGAGCTGTCAGGGTGGTAACCCTATCCCGAGAAAGACTATCTTCAATACTTTGGATCTTAGGAATGATCCAAGACTTCACCGAGCTCATGGCAGAGCTCGGAGCAACAAAAGTGGGAACACCACTTCCAGTAGTTAGAGGCTGAGAGATGGATTCAGCCAAATTGTCCAAGGAGTTTTTATTCAACTTCCTCGTGGGATCAGGAACATTCTCGACCAAGGATGTCGTCTTGGTCAGTGATATAACTATAACCTCGCTTGGAGGGGAAATAGCTGCAGTCTTGCTTGGAGCCACAGGGGGCTTCTCGACAACATTCTTAGTAGCAGCTGGAGGAGGTGCCTCAATTTGTCTTGTCCCTTCTTCTGGGACATCTTGCTTACTTTTCTTTGCCTCTCCAGCAGTAGAGGCAGAATTATCGAAGAGGGCAGGAGATCTTCTTCTCTTCATTCTGTTACTGAGAGGAATATGCGATTCGGGAGAAGAAGCTTCAGAAACGGGTGCTGGTTCTATATTACTTATCACTGGACGAGTAGTGAAAGACGAGTGTAACTCTTGTACTGAAACAAGTACGAGGCTGATCTGATATGTTTGTCAGCAACATCTTGATGCAAACCCCAGATAAGTTTTAAATGCTTTAAGTTAACTTTTGTCTCCTTTGGAGACCTTCTTTTGCTGTCAACTGCAAATAAATAAAAATCAAAATATCAGTGACGCATTTTATCGAATATAAAGAAAACATGATTTTAAAAAACTAAATAAAATAAAAACAACATATCCCATTGCCATAGGGAGGGCATCTGGGACCCTGATATACGTCATTTTTAGTTAATAGAGCATGTTGCCAATTTTTCATAAAAACCCCATGCTCGAAGTAATCCCTGTTGGCATCTGGGAGATTGACAACTAAAGCCCTATTTAAAAACCTAGTTTTCAAATAAAAAGTACTATCACTGACAGCCCATCTATAGAAAAACATAATCTTTGGAATTCCTAAACGGGTTCCATGAATTTGATTTAACCTATGGACTCCATTAACTATTCTCCATGTATTAGGGGCTATTTTTGCAGGTACTACGTCAAAATATTGACAGAATTCCAAACACAAGGGGTTGGGAGGAAAAGAAAAGCCACACTCAGCTACAAAGAGACTGGGGAACCAATGTCCCTCAGCCACACGAAAATAGTCAGAAGGCTCAAAAAGCTCTTCCAAAATGACCCAGGAAGGAATAGAAAAATCAGAACGAAATTTATCAAACGACTCAATAAGGTAAACCATGATGAATAAAGAAAATAAAAGAGAAGGAAGAAGATCTTACAGAAGAAGGTTAGATCAGTTGATAACGAACGATGGAAGGAATGAATGCACAAGATGGAGAAGAAATAGAGAGATCAAAGATACATATTTGAAAAAGTAAGAGACGATAGGATTTTCTGCAACGCTTAAATACCTTACCTTGGGAAGGGGTAAAAATAATGATTACAAAAAAAAGATGTTTGCGCTACCGGCGGCTAAAAGGACAAAAAAGGTACGGAGATCAAAGTAGTGGGAAAAATTTAAAAAGTCTGATTCTATGAATTCTAAAGGAAAATTAAATACAAGGAAAACACTCCTAAAATTCAGGATGACTATTGAATCCCGCCATATTTCAAGAAGAATGTTCCACACTCCTCAACCTCGAACTGTGAAACATTGGGGCTTCTGTTGATACCAAATTTAGTCTACTGACGTGGATCAGTTAAGTGGAGACACGTGTCAATCTACATGGAACTTACAAACATTTTTGAACAACACCTTGACTTCGAGGAACTCAACCTCCCCGACCAACTCAGACACTCTGAGCAACAGGTGCTCTCCGAGGAACTTTATTATACCGAGCAACTCATATATACCGAGCTACTTAGGCAGTCCAAGCTGCACCTCGTTCGGAGCATTTATAGATGAATAATTAAGAGTATTGAATGCACATTAAATGCTCATTATTATCATACAAATGTATACGCCTATTGGAAAGCTATGTATTACTCTTTCACATTTACAGCCTGAGGGATATAAATACATTGTATCATCCTCACTGTAAGGGGACTCGAAATTTCTTGGTAAAACCTGTAATCGAGAATTCCCAAACAGTCAATAATAACACAAACAGTGGATGTAGGCCATTCATTCAAGGCTGAACCACTTTAAAAATCTCTTGTGTTATTTATTTTTATCTGTGATTAAGTAATTAGAGATAATCTAATTTTTTACATCAACACTAACCATTCATCAATTGGCCCAAACATATGGGTGGAGACCTAATAAAAAGAAATAATGCACTGAGATGCGCATTCCACAAGGAGGGCGACCACATAACTATAAATTGCAAGGCTCTGAAGTCACACTTAGAGGAGTTGGCCCCTGATGGGAACCTCAATGAGTACATAGAAAAGAAAATAGAGAAGGTCGCATGCAATGGCTTCCAGAAGTCGAAAAACATCCTTGGCGATGACACAGGACATGAGTTCACGATAATCTATGAGCCATCAGATCATAAGAAATTCTAAGCAAATGTTATTCAGATTGAGCTGAAGAAGGTTACTACTGTCATGGAGGCATTTTGGATCGACACCACCCAAACCCAAGATGGTAAACATTGGAGAATAAAGGACGTCGACTACACCAAGAATATTATTTTCACTGAGGAAGATTTAGTTGGGGTTAGAACCCCACATCATGATGCATTAGTAATTACCCTCAGAATTGCTAATTCGGACATTGACAAGCTACTTGTTGACCAAGGGAGCTCATCAAAAGTAATATACCTAGATTTGTTCTTTAATCTAAAGTTGAACGTCATCGACCTCAAGGAAGCCACAGCTCCATTGGTCAGCTTCACACGAAGGAACACGATGCTGCTAGGAAAAATAGTCCTGTCAGTTAGGGTAAGTAACATCTCAAAGATAATTGAGTTCTTAGTGGTGGACATCGAGGTCCTAAATCATGCCATTTAGGTAGAGGCTAGATGCATGCCATAAAGGTCGTACCATCCACTTACCACCAGAAATTGAAATGTTATTGATCGGGGAATTGTCAAAATTCGTGGAGATCAGGCCATTGCAAGGAAGTGCTTCATCACGGACATTTGCCCAAAGAAGGAAAAGAATAAGGAGGTAAAGGATGCTCAAGAGGAAACCCCATAAGGCGGTGTACCCTCTAAATAGCCACTATGGTATGGTCGACCCGGAGTGGAGGAGACTAGGGTCCACCCCATCGGTAGGGTCATTGAAAGTCTGAGAGAAGTTGGGGCTGATGACAGCTTGCTAGAGAATATATTTTTAATTGGAGATACACTCGCCAATCAAGAGAAGAAAGAATTGATGACCTTTCTCATAAGCAATCTAGATGTTTTCACTTGATAACTATATAACTTACTAGGGATTAATCCTAGTTTATCCTACCATCACCTTTACGTCGATCCAGATTTTAAGTTGGCCACTCAGAAGGCTCGTTGAACAGCCCTCGATAAGGCTAGAGCAATGGAGAATGAAGTAGGGAAGCTACTGGATGCGTGATCCATTAGGGAAGTTATGTTCCCCAAATGATTGTCCAACCTAGTGGTGGTGCTAAGGAGCAATGGAAGTTGGAGGGTTTATATTAATTTCACGGATCTCAATAGAGCATGTCCCAAAGATAGTTTCCTATTTCCTAAAATAGAATAGTTGGTTGATGCTACGGCAAGGCACGAAAGGAGGAGTTTCATGGGCGCCTATTTAGGCTACCATCAGATTACTTTATTCAGAACCGATCATGATAAAACGTCCTTTATAACCCCTATTAGTTTACATTTCTATAAGTATTTTTCATTTTATTTAGAGAATGAAGGGGAGACTTATCAAAGACTGGTCACCAAGATGTTCAAGAGATTAGTGGGAGACACGATGGAGGTCTACATCGACCACTTCACGTACTTATTCTTAACTTTTGAGATCCTTAGGAAGTATCGAATGAAGCTTAATGTAAGTAAGTGTTCATTCGATCTCCAGTCAAGAAATTTCTTGGGCTACCAAGTCAGTGAAATAGGAATTGAGGGCAATCCAGATCCAATCGAGGCTATCACTAGAGTCGAACCTTCTCAAATGTTACGAGGTGTTTAAAAGATCACTGGTATGCTCATGGCGCTCAATCACTTCATCTGCAAGTCTTCAGAATGCAACCAACAATTCTTTCATCTCTTGAAAAAGGGAAAAAGTCTCACATGGAATGATGACTATTCAAGAGCTTTGGAAGAGATCATATCCTACCATAGCAAGACACCCCTCTTAGTAATTTCAAATTAAGGAGACCCACTGTACCTTTACCTTTTAGTATCAGACCATATTGTATGCTCCTCCTTGTTATGTGAAAAGGAAGGAGGTCAGAACCTAGTTTATTATATCGGTAAGACACTTTTGGATACAAAGCAATGGTACCTACATCTGGAGAAACTCACCTATGGGTTGGTGGTCACTTCAAGGAAACTGAAGCATTATTTTGAATCCCACTCAATAACCATAATCACTTTCTACCCCCTCAAAGCTATTCTACAAAAAGTTTACCTCTCTGGATGACTTTCAATGTGGTCGATAGAGGTTAGGAGATTTGATATCCACTTACAACAAAGAACAAATATTAAGGGACAAGCCTTAGCAGACTTCATTGTTGAATTTAGAGGAGACCAGCCAATCAACCAACTAGAATCCGAGCAGTTAAATGAGGAAGCATAGTCTAAGGATTAGAACTTATATGTTGATGGACCCTCTAATTCCAAGGGAGAAGGAGTAGGGATCATCCTCATCACTCCCAGAGATGCTATTACGAATAAAGAATCAGATTGGGATTTGAGGCCTCCAACGACGAAGCTCAATATGAAGCACTAATTTTCGATTTATGCAAGGCCTAACACCTATGGAAAAAGTGCCTTCACGTGTTCACAGACTCCAAACTCATCTCCAAGCAAGTAAGAGAGGACTTCAATGCCACAAATGATAGAATGTCGACTTACCTTGCTGTCATTAGAAAACTTATGACCAAATTTGAGAATGTGGACATTCAACAGTTCCCCCGACGGTAGAATAGTCACGTCGACCCCTTAGTAGCCATGGGCTTTACAATTGACTCTTAATTAGAAGAAATATCTAGATAGAGTTCCTCATTCAGCCAAGCATTGATCAGACAGTCATAGCCAACCAACTCGTCCTCATAGAGAAGGCTCCTAGTTGGATGGAACCCGTCATTACTTATCTACGGAGCGAGATAATTCCTGATGATAGAAAGTCATCCCATCACGTAAGAGTCAAGGCTTCCCATTTTTACCCTTCCCTAAATGGTAAACTCTATAATAAATTATTCATATATCTTTATCTTCAGTGTGTCCACCAACATGACATCAATCAAGTACTTATTGAACTTCATGATAGCATTTGTGGGAGCCACGCAAGAGGGAGATTTTTGGCCTTTCGAGTAATTAAGGAGGGTTACTAGTGGCCTCATATGCAAAAAGAAGCATGTACTTATGTTAATAAGTGTGAAAAATGTCAAAATCACTCTCCTATGATCTACTTGTCCCCTAGAAGCCTAAAATCACTAACAAGCCTATGACCATTTGTGTAATGGGGACTAGACATTATGGGACCACTACCTACTGCACTTGGGAATAGAATGTATCTACTGGTTGGCGAAGACAAATTTACTAAATGGGTAGAGGTAAAACCAGTAGCGAACATTTGGGACTAAAATATGACAAGATTCATCTGGAGAAACATCATAACAAGCTTTGGGGTACCAAGGGCTATCATCACCGATAATCACATGCAATTTAAAAGTGGTTTCTTTCAAGGATGTTATGATGAACATGGTGTGAAGCACCACTTCAGTTCAGTGGTGTATCCCTAAAGTAATGGACACGCGGAGGCTTCCAATAAAACCATGCTCGAAGGACTAAAAAAATAGCTAGAAAAATCCAAGGGCGACTGGGTGGATGAGCTCCCTCATGTTCTGTGGGCCTACCATACCACCCATAGGCTACCAACTGGGGAAACACCTTTCGCGCTCACTTATGGGATGGAAGATATCATCCCACTAGAAGCACGTGTCCCCACCATAAGAACCACCTTTCTCGAATAAGGCCTAAATGATGATTTTTTACGCATTGAACTTGACTTAGTAAATGAGAGAAGAAAGTTGTCCATGATCAAGTTGGCTTCATACCAATAGCGAATCACCAGGTAGTACAATAAAAAATTTAATCCAAGAAGGTTTCTGGTAGGAGATTATGTCCTAAGGAAAGTCCTCGGTAGTGTCGTTAAACCATCAGATGGACGACTAGGACTAAACTGGGAAGGACCCTTTAGAGTAATCAGAGACGATCTGTAAGGATCATATCACTAGGAAACACTAGAGGGTAGGGAGATACCAAGAGCCTGGAATGTATAAAATCTCAAGAGAGTAGGAAGAGACGACGTAGAACTTGAAGATAAAAATTTGAAAAGGTAGAAGACAATGGGAGTGTCTGTGAAGTTTAAATACCTTACCTTGGGAAATGGTGAAGTAATGATTACAAAAAAGTATGATTACGTTACCGACGGCTAAAAAGATGAAAAGTGGCGCGGGAATCAAAGCGGACAACAGCGGCTAAAAAGACAAAAAGTGACGCGGGAATCGAAGCACGCAGAAAAGTCCAAAAAAGCATGATTCTACGAATTGGGAAGGAGAAATAAATACAAGGGAAACACTCCTAAAAATTAGGAAGACTATTTAAAGCTACCATATTCCGAGAAAGAATGTTCCATACTCCTTAAATTTCGAACTATGAAACATTGGGGGCTTCTGTTGATACCAAATTTAATCTACTGACATGGACCAATCATATGAAGACACGTGGCTATCTACATGACTACAACAAGTACTTTTGAGATGATCACACGCTCCGAGGAACCATGTTACTCTGAGGAACTCATACCCTCCGAGGAATAGACCTCTCCGAGGAACTCCTTAGCACCGAGAAGCTCAAGTGGTCCGAGCAAATCAGGCGGTCCGAGCTGCACCTCGAAGCTAGATACAAGCAGTTTAATTGCTCATTAAATGCTTATCATTCAGACGCACACGCAAAAAGATCATTAAATGTATTACCTTTTCATATGTATATCATTTAATAAATTACCCTTTCACATGACAGCCTCAGGGCTATAAATACATTGTACAATCTTTATTGTAGGGGGGACCTGAATTCATAGTGGAATTTCTTAATAGAACTTATAATCGAGAATTCCCAAACACTCAGCAATAAAGCAACAGTGGACGTAGGTCATTCTTATAAGGCTAAACCACTTTAAAATTCTTTGTCTCATTTATTTATCTGTGATTGAATTATTAGAGTGATCTAATATTTTACATCAACAGATTGGCGTCGTTTGTGGGAAACGACTGATAATATCATTTTTCATAAAAAACAATCCATTACCAATGGCGGATATTCCTGAATCCAGCAGTCGAAACGCCGAAACCCCTCCAAATCCATCTACTCCACCAATTATTCCAGATCTGACTGGAATAATGGCAAATATGGCTCAGGGCCAGACCGTCATGCAAGAAACAATGTGAAAACTCATCCAAACCCTCCATGGCGGTGCATCAGCCCATTTCGAACCACGAAGTATTCAAAGAAATACCTGGGCACCATCCTCACGTACTAGGCGTACCGATTCACATCGTAATGAGGAATCTGACGATTTCTCTTATCAACCTGGGCGAACTTCGTCGGTACGAGCCACAGATACTGAACAACGTGTCACCCTCTCCCCCGAAAGAACCAGCGCATTGGAAAGATTAAGTAGGGTCTCTCTTTTCGACCGATTACGCCCTAGGAGGAACAAAAGTCCTCTTAATGCAGCATCGATGAGCTTTTGACAACCATCAGATTTAAGGGAAGGATCTGCCCAGTCGCGACCAGCTGCTCGTTAAGATAGATCCTATGTCCGACCAGCTTCTCATCAAGATAAATCCCAGGAGGCCACTTTAATGCGATCAGTTGCTCGAACCAACAGGCCCGAGGAAGGAAATGATGCATGGGAAGGATCTATTCAGAGGTTGGAGAATAGATTAGGGGAAATGGCTAAGGCCAAGAACCCTCTATAACGAACCTTTGTTCGAGGAACACCTTTTGTCTAGGACATTGTTGATTTTCCAACACCATCAAAGTTCAAAGCACCTGTTGTGACTCCCAAGTATGATGGGAAGACTGACCCTGTCCTTCATATAGAACAATACCAAGCTGTTGTCGACATCTATGCTGTCCCAGATGAGATGAGATGCAGAGAATTCTCGGGAACACTTATCGGATCTGCTCAAATATGGTATAATAATCTTTCTCGGGGTAAGATTTCAACTTTTCTTCAACTGGCCGAATTATTCATTGGGAATTTCTGCTTTGGAGTGAAGCCAGTTAAACGAGTAGCACATTTGTTAAGTGTTAGACAAAAAGCTGGTGAGAGTACCAGAGATTATATAACTCGTTTTAATAACGAGAAACTCGAAGTCATTGATTATGAGGAGAAGACAGCGATTACCGCTTTGATGAGTGGACTACTGCCAAATAAGTTGTACTACACTTTGGCCAAAGATCCACCTCAAACCTTGTCGGACCTGATGGGAAAAGCGTCCAAGATTATGAATGCCAAGGAGGCTATGTCTGCGAAGAAGAATATGGACGCCAAAGAGACCAAGGTGGAAGTCGACAAAACCAAGAAGAAAGAGCATAAGAACAATGGTGGTGACAACAATCCAAAAATAGGTCGTCATGGGAGGTGTTGAGGAAATTTGATAATTACACACCTTTGAAGGCAAATATCAACCACGTCCTGGAAGAAATTAAGAACAGCGAGGAGTTAAACTGGCCAAAGAAAATGAAGGCAGATCCTGACACGAGGAATAGGGAAAAATATTGCGAGTTCCACAAAAGGATCATGGCCATATGACCAAAAATTGCATAGCTCTTTAGAATGAGATTGAAACACTCATCCGACGAGGAATGCTAGCAAAGTATGTTGATCGGGGAGGAAAGAAGAAAGAACGACCGAACTAGAGAGAGGTCTAGATCTCCTCGTCGAGCAGAGGAGAACAAGAAGAGAAACAATGAAGTTGATCTAGAGGATGACCCCGATCTTCCCAAGAAACCAAGGCAGCCAGAACGAGAGGTATTTTCAATACGCTTTGGCTCATTTGATTGTAATGTTATTATAGGAGGAGATGCGGGAGGAGGATACTTACTGCAAAAAGAAAAGCTTACCTCGGTGAGGCCCAAGCTTGCTCGTACATTCAGCGAATAAATCTAGCTGAGGAAGATCGCCCGAGAAAGGTGAATAAGGAGAAATTGGTTATCGGTTTTTCAAAAAATAACCTTGCAGGTGTTTTATATCCTCATGATGACCCGCTGGTGATCAAAATGAGAATGAAGGAGGTCATGATTTCAAAAGTACTGGTCGACAATGGTAGCTCAGCAGACATCATGTTCTACTCGTGTTTCAATAGTTTAAATCTAAAGCTATCTCAACTGGAGCCTTACCACAGACCCCTCATCGGTTTTGCTGGCGAGAAAGTACTTCCACTTGGGACGATCAAGTTGGATATATTCATTGGTACGTGGCCTGCTTGTCGGACAGAAAGAATACGTTTCTTCATGATGGATAAGAATGTCCAATCATCGTACAATATCATCATGGGAAGAGTAAGTTTGAAGAAGTTCGAGACTGTACCATCTACAGTGCATCAATGCCTAAAATTTCCAACAAACTTTGGAGTGGGAGTTATGAAAGGTGATCAGAAAGTAGCTCGGGAATGCTATTATTCATCCGCCGAGCAAGAAGAACTGGAAGAATTAAAGAAAAAGACCACTACTTATCAAGTGGATGAAGGTGCAGAAATTAAAACACTGGATCCTCGAGATGAGTCGCAACTCGTGAAGGGTCAAGTGGTGGAAACTACTGAAAACATCATTTTGGACGATGAGCACCATGAGCGAACTACTCAAATAGGTTCATCGTTGGAAGCCTCATTAAAACAGGAATTGATAACTTTCCTTAGAAGCGGAAGATAAACTTTTGCGTGGAGTCACGAAGATATGCCTGGGATAGACCCAAATTTCTTATGTCACGAACTCAATGTGAATAAGGAGATCAAGCCTGTGAAGCAGAGAAGAAGAGTATTCAGTCCGGAGAAGAATCAAGCTATACAGGAGGAAGTCGAGAAGCTCCAGAAAGCTAGTTTCATTGAAGATGTTAAATATCCAGATTGGTTAGCTAATGTGGTAATGGTAAAGAAGAAAAAAAATAAGTGGAGGATGTGTGTAGACTTCACCGACCTCAACAAAGCATGCCCAAAGGATCACTTTCCACTGCCCCGAATTAATCAACTAGTGGATGCTACCTCGGGACACGAGTTGCTGAGCTTCATGGATGCTTATTCTGGATACAATCAAATTAAAATGAAACCTGAAGACAGGGAGAGTACTTCTTTCATTACCCCTCGGGGAACTTATTGTTATAATGTTATGCCTTTTGGTTTGAAAAATGCAGGTGCGTCATATCAGAGACTGATGAACAAGGTCTTTGCTGAACAAATCAGTGACAATATGGAAGTCTATGCTGACGATATGCTGACGAAAAGCAAGAAAGTTGCCGATCATCTGGTTGACTTAAGTCAGACTTTTGATCAACTAGATAAATATCAAATGAAGTTGAACCCGACGAAGTGCATCTGTTAACGAAAATGTATTTTATCCCTAATTAATTAAGTTAGCTTAATTAATATACATTTTAGTTTAACTTAATATATTGATTTTGATGATTCCAACCATATTTTTATTAAGTTATTCAATAGATATTCCTTACTGTATAATATTTGTTCATATACCATTATATACATATATTTATTATGTTATATAATATTTGCATTTATGTCAAGTTTTATTTTCACGACTCAACATACCTCGACTTTACACAATGACATATACGAGTAAAGGTATTCACGTGTGGTGTACATTTGCACTTGACACATTAGACACACATGCATATTTCTTGATCTATGGTTTTAATTGTGTGACTAATTAATTATGAGCCTAAACTTTTTCTAAAAGAAAAAATTATATTATTTTTTGTAAAATTGGTGCCACTTTGTTTGAAATGAATTTCTTATTCTAAAATAATTTTCGGAATTATTTTTCAAACTAAAATGATTTTTTAAAAACAATATTTTTGTTTACTAATATATCATTTTGTAATAATATGTTAGGCTTGTTTTTTTTTATTATTCTCGGCCATACTCCTTCTTTAGCATCATTTGTTTTGACACTAAATATTCTACAGATTTTGTATGTGCGCCTATATGTTTATACATATATACAATGCCTTATATGTTTAATATTTTTTTTGGCTTGTTGTCATAACACATTGCATGCGTGGGTTTTGGTTTTTCTAGCACTTGAGTGCTTTGTCCCATGCTATGTAGACTCCTTTGTGACTTATCTTGTCAATGTAGACTTCCTGTAGCTTTCATCATTTTTTGTGCTTTGGCATTTGAGTTGGTAGACATTTTCATTAGTTCAAGACCATACCTGTTAGTACCACTGGGCCGAAACAGTCCTGTTATACGTCAGTCCGAATTATTTTTGACGTTAATATCTGTTCGAATTTATTTTTTTTGTTCGAAATATTTTTTAAAATATCTGTTCGAATTTATTTATTTTTATCCGAAATATTTTTTACAATATCTATTCGAATTCTTTTTTGTTCGAAATATTTTTTATGAAAATCTGTTCCGATTTTTTTATATATACACTGATTTTGACGCATGTCACATTGAGATATTCGTTTGTAGTAGCAATTAAATATCTGATATCATATTTTTTATATTTTACCAGATTTCCTCTCTGCATATTAAACTCAGTTGGTATTTTTTTTTAAGAATTAAATGACAGAACAAAAGATAGCATCCTTGATTTCTTATCTCCCTTATGTTCATGTCAGTAGGCTATTATATCAAAGTGCCTTGGACGCCTCAACTGACAGGCGATAGTATTGTCTGATTTCAGTACTTTGCATATTCCATTTTGCTTCTAACTTCTTTATCTCTCTACCAGTCTATATTTTATTTCTTACACAGATAATATAGTTGGTTTAAACAGATACGTTTTTCCTTCTCAAGATATATAGAGCATTTAATGCTAGTCTGCAGATTCTATGGGGGAGACCATACTCTCAAATCAGAAATTCTTTTCATCATTTATGATGAAGAACTTATCCACAACCTTCTCCAACGGCTATTATTTTTTTAAGCTACAAAGGAAGACCACATTCAGTTGGAATGCACACACACGAAAAATCAGAGAGCAACTAAAAATTTATTCAGCTCACATACATTTAAGAGAGCAACACAAATTTATTCAGCTCTACATATTTGAGATAGCAACAAAGTTCTACTCAGTTATTTGTTGAAGAAGAAATTTGAAGAGCATAAGAATCATTATTCTGCTACAAAAATTTCAAGAAGAAGACTAGTGCCAAAAATCAGATTTATTGTAAAGTCTCACTCAAGAAGAAACTCGGATCAATTTGTATTTTAGAGAGTTTCGACATCCAATCTTTGTACTCAACATTCGGATTTGTTTGAAGCTGGAATTTTAGCTTCGGTTGTACTTGGAGCCGGTATTTGCTTCAAGTGTCTGTAAATGGTGGTTTGATCCTACCGTACAAGTGGATCAGAACTAGTGAAGCGCGGGAGACAGAAGCTTGCTCTTGGCGCGTGGACGTAGGCCAGGTTTTGGCCGAACCACGTTAAAAATACGGTGTCATTTATTTTCAGCATTTAAATTTATTTATATGCTTGTGATTGATTAAATTTATTTTTAAGCCCTTTACTTGCAAGATATTCAAATCTGAAAATTTGGTAAATTTATTTTAAGATTAAAATAATTATTTTCGTAATAATTATTAATTCCAGAATATTAATTTTTATTATCTACGAAAATTATTTATAAATTTATTTGAATCTTATAATCATAAAATATAACTTGTTTAATTTATTGAGAGTATTTATTTGATATTCTTGTGTGAATCACTTTAGATTAAATCCAGAATATAAGATACGAAAATTGATTATTTATTTATTGGATGTTGTAATCTCTTGTTTAATCAATTGAAAGTATTTATTTGATAATTTATTTATTGTGTGTTTCAATCTCTGATTTGAATTATTTAAATTAATTGGTAACATTTATTTAATCATTATTGGTTTAATCATTTAAGCTTTATATAATCAGATTACAATTTGTATTAAGTGCTTTAAATTAAATATTTTCTGAAATTTTAATTTAACTCGAAAAGTTTGTAAAATCTCAATTCACCCCCCCTCTTGAGTATTTTTCTGGGCAACAATTGGTATCAGAGCTAGTGCTCTTCTTATATATTTTGATTTAACAATCATAGAGTTAAAGATCATGACAAACTTTTCTGTATTTATTTTGAATATTGGACTTTACATTTTTATTATTTGTATGCTAAAATGTTTGATCTCTTGTAGCTACTCCTTGTTTCATTATATGAAAAGAAAATGGATGTGCAGTGGAACATATGTTTCCAACTTTATTTTGAAGGAAAACTTCCTTGAAAGTTTTGATTTTGATGCACTTAATGAAGATTTGTGCACCCCTTGCCTATATGCCAATGTTGATGAATCAAGCATTGAAGAATCTATTACTCCTTGTCTCATGGCAATTGGTAATGAAGAGGTATAATCTAACCCTTGCATTAGTAATGATGAATCATATTCTACTTATAGTGAAAATCATGATATTGGAGATGATACTGTTGATGATTATGATGAATTACAAGATGCATTTAATGAGTTGTATGAAAAATATGAAGATATTGGAAAGAAATTTATTGCACTTAAAAAGACTCATGCTAAATGTGATTTTATTTCAAAAGATTTTGATAATCTAAAATTAGAAAATGAATCATTAAAGAATGAAATTAAATCTTTGAAAAAGGAAAAATATGTTAGTATCCCTAATTCTTTTGAATCTGAAAATATTGAGTTGAAAAAGGAAATTGAATATTTAAAGAAATCCGTAGATACCTTTACTAAAGGAAATGATTATGGGAAAACAAAGAATTTGTTTTAATAATAATGGTATAGGATATGAGGAAGAAAATGAGAAAAAGAATTATTCTAATTTATTTCGAAATGATGCCTCATCTAGTCATTCTAACTCTTTATGTTCATATTGTGGTAGACATACACATTATTCCAAATTTTGTAAATTTAGAAAAAGAAAATATAATACTAAATTAGCTTGGATTCCAAAAGAATCAATTATGTATGCTGACCCGAATTTGCCACACTCTTTTTGGGTTCCAAAAGATAAAGTATTTATGTGCAAAACCGGTATTGGCACTTGAACAAATTTTTTTAAGGTGAATAGAATTAGTGTTAGATTTTTTTTGTTGAACACATTCATTACTTGATAAATATTGTGATATATTGTTTTCATATTTAATATGCTTATTTTCATGAAATATTATTTCATATGATTTTTGAACTTTATAGGTTTATTCATGAATCATAATCTGATTAAACTCGTGTTATTCCTAAATGTATCATTTGTTTGATAATGAGAAAACCCTCACCTTTTGTCCAAAACAATGTATACTAAGGTTGACAAATTATTTATATACCTTGATGAAAATTTTATTTTAGTTCATGATAAAATTGTCATTGATGATTGTCTCTTATTATGACTACGCTCGAATTTTTTGATAAGATAATGAATTCTGAAATTTTCTACTTAATATTGCTTTATGGACCTAACACATTCTTGGATGGAAAAGAGAAAATTTTTAAAGTTGTGTAGGTTGCATTTTGAGATGGAATGTGAATTTTCAAGGCATAAATTGGTATCATTACAGATTTCAAAGTGTGATTGCCTAATGTTGAAAATGGCACACTTGGAAGAAATCTTCATGAAAATATCTTTGGTATTGGTAAGGTGGTAAGGAGCACCCTTCTTGAAATTAATATCATATGTTTATTAATGATTTATTTCATAATTGATATATTTCCATACTTAGATTATTTGTTATAACATATGAGTTTGTTCTAGATTATTTATACATCATGTTAATTTATACATTTATTATTATCGATTGGTTTATGTTGAAACATGCACTTGATTTTGATGATAAATATTTAAGATGGAAATTCATAATTTTTTTTGTATCACATCGTGACATATATTTATTGATAAATTATATTAGATTAATTCATAAATTTATTGTATATTAATTTGAAACGAAAATGTCATTTGAGAATATTTTGATCATATGTCATTTGTATATTTGTTAGTCATATGAGCTACTCGTTGATTTTATGATATGCACTCATTAATTTTGATGATATGATCATATTAATCTTAGTGAGCAAAATTTAAGACATGTTACATGTTTTGTGCCATTATTTGAATATTAGTGACATTTCATGAAGTATATATTTTTTTGTTATCATTTGTGTTACTTGTGCTTACTTGAAAAATCAGATGATTATTAAGATTTTTTTTCATGGCATGTTATATGAACCGATTAGTTGAAAGGTATTCTTTTATAAAGAACATTATTTTTTTGGAACAAAATGACTCTTATAATGTTTGTTCTTAAAAATTTGAATATATATTGAAGTTGATTAATTTATGTCACTTTCATTATTGAGAAATTTATTGATTGATTGATTTTGAAGTTCCTGAACAAATTGTTTGGTATTTGTTGAAAATCTGAATATATTGATTTTGTCTCGAGCTTCTCGTTATTTAAAATCTGAAATTATTGAGTTTAATTTCTTATGGCCTCATGATATGTTTCATTCTTGAAAATTGATTTAATGACTTTCATGGAAATATTACATCTTATTAGAAGATAATTAAAAAAATTATAGAAAATATTTTATCTCATGAAAAAGATGCACATTATTTATTATATGCATATATGCCTTAATTGGTATCCCTTAGGGGGAGATAAAAATTTATTGAAATTTGTTTGATTATTTGTTCGAAAAATGCTTAATCATAATCTTGATATATCATTATGGATTTTGCAATTTAGTTGATTATTCCGAGAATTTTAGCTCGTATCTTTAAAATGGCAAAGTTTGAGCAACATGCTATATTTTTTTTTGCCGCTATTTCTAACTCTTGTTATGTGGTTAATTCAAATTATTTGTTAACATCGAGTTATGAAATACTTATTTGTTGTGCACGTGAAAGTTTATATCATGATGATTTATACAACAATTGATATTGCGACTATTGAAATTTTATGTTGCAATTTTTTTTATTATTGAGAGAATTAAATATGCAAATTGATATATCTCTCATAATTGCATTATTTGAGATCATTGAGTTATGATTTCTATTTATGCGTAATAAGTTGTTCCGAGAAATCATTTTGTGCAACGCACGGTTTGTGTGACTACAACAATTGGTATCAGACAACTATTGGTATCATTTATCATTTATCATTTTTTTTTACTTATGCATTATTTGATATTATTCCTATCTGTCGCTTGAATCAAATACATGTTATGTGAAAAATCTATGTTGAATACGTGTTTAATAAACATTCATGGTATTCACATATGCCCCTTACAATTTTTGGTTATATCCCATGCATAAACTATTTTTGATAGGGGGAGCTTCGCTTTTTACCCGTGACACTGAATTTATTTAAAATATCTTTTTGATAATGTCAAAGGGGGAGAAATATTTATGATTCACTATTTGTGCTTAATATTTCATTTTATGAATATATGTGAATCCTTGTTTGTCATCATCAAAAAGGGGGAGATTGTTAACGAAAATGTATTTTATCCCTAATTAATTAAGTTAGCTTAATTAATATACATTTTAGTTTAACTTAATATATTGATTTTGATGATTCCAAACATATTTTTATTAAGTTATTCAATAGATATTCCTTACTGTATAATATTTGTTCATATACCATTATATACATATATTTATTATGTTATATAATATTTGCATTTATGTCAAGTTTTATTTTCACGACTCAACATACCTCGACTTTACACAATGACATATACGAGTAAAGGTATTCACGTGTGGTGCACATTTGCACTTGACACATTAGACACACATGCATATTTCTTGATCTACGGTTTTAATTGTGTGACTAATTAATTATGAGCCTAAACTTTTTCTAAAAGAAAAAATTATATTATTTTTTGTAAAATTGGTGCCACTTTGTTTGAAATGAATTTCTTATTCTAAAATAATTTTCGGAATTATTTTTCAAACTAAAATGATTTTTTAAAAACAATATTTTTGTTTACTAATATATCATTTTGTAATAATATGTTAGGCTTGTTTTTTTTATTATTCTCTGCCATACTCCTTCTTTAGCATCATTTGTTTTGACACTAAATATTCTACAGATTTTGTATGTGCGTCTATATGTTTATACATATATACAATGCCTTATATGTTTAATATTTTTTTTGGCTTGTTGTCATAACACATTGCATGCGTGGGTTTTGGTTTTTCTAGCACTTGAGTGCTTTGTCCCATGCTATGTAGACTCCTTTGTGACTTATCTTGTCAATGTAGACTTCCTGTAGCTTTCATCATTTTTTGTGCTTTGGCATTTCAGTTGGTAGACATTTTCATTAGTTCAAGACCATACCTGTTAGTACCACTGGGCAGAAACAGTCCTGTTATACGTCAGTCCGAATTATTTTTGACGTTAATATCTGTTCGAATTTATTTTTTTTCTTCGAAATATTTTTTAAAATATCTGTTCGAATTTATTTATTTTTATCCGAAATATTTTTTACAATATCTATTCGAATTCTTTTTTGTCCGAAATATTTTTTATGAAAATCTGTTCCGATTTTTTTATATATACACTGATTTTGACGCATGTCACATTGAGATATTCGTTTGTAGTTGCAATTAAATATCTGATATCATATTTTTTATATTTTACCAGATTTCCTCTCTGCATATTAAACTCAGTTGGTATTTTTTTTTAAGAATTAAATGACAGAACAAAAGATAGCATCCTTGATTTCTTATCTCCCTTATGTTCATGTCAGTAGGCTATTATATCAAAGTGCCTTGGACGCCTCAACTGACAGGCGATAGTATTGTCTGATTTCAGTACTTTGCATATTCCATTTTGCTTCTAACTTCTTTATCTCTCTACCAGTCTATATTTTATTTCTTACACAGATAATATAGTTGGTTTAAACAGATACGTTTTTCCTTCTCAAGATATATAGAGCATTTAATGCTAGTCTGCAGATTCTATGGGGGAGACCATACTCTCAAATCAGAAATTCTTTTCATCATTTATGATGAAGAACTTATCCACAGCCTTCTCCAACGGCTATTATTTTTTTAAGCTACAAAGGAAGACCACATTCAGTTGGAATGCACACACACGAAAAATCAGAGAGCAACTAATAATTTATTCAGCTCACATACATTTAAGAGAGCAACACAAATTTATTCAGCTCTACATATTTGAGATAGCAACAAAGTTCTACTCAGTTATTTGTTGAAGAAGAAATTTGAAGAGCATAAGAATCATTATTCTGCTACAAAAATTTCAAGAAGAAGACTAGTGCCAAAAATCAGATTTATTGTAAAGTCTCACTCAAGAAGAAACTCGGATCAATTTGTATTTTAGAGAGTTTAGACATCCAATCTTTGTACTCAACATTCGGATTTGTTTGAAGCTGTAATTTTAGCTTCGGTTGTACTTGGAGCCGGTATTTGCTTCAAGTGTCTGTAAATGGTGGTTTGATCCTACCGTACAAGTGGATCAGAACTAGTGAAGCGCGGGAGACGGAAGCTTGCTCTTGGCGCGTGGACGTAGGCCGGGTTTTGGCCGAACCACGTTAAAAATACGGTGTCATTTATTTTCAGCATTTAAATTTATTTATATGCTTGTGATTAATTAAATTTATTTTTAAGCCCTTTACTTGCAAGATATTCAAATCTGAAAATTTTGGTAAATTTATTTTAACATTAAAATAATTATTTTCGTAATAATTATTAATTCCAGAATATTAATTTTTATTATCTACGAAAATTATTTATAAATTTATTTGAATCTTATAATCATAAAATATAACTTGTTTAATTTATTGAGAGTATTTATTTGATATTCTTGTGTGAATCACTTTAGATTAAATCCAGAATATAAGATACGAAAATTGATTATTTATTTATTGGATGTTGTAATCTCTTGTTTAATCAATTGAAAGTATTTATTTGATAATTTATTTATTGTGTGTTTCAATCTCTGATTTGAATTATTTAAATTAATTGGTAACATTTATTTACTCATTATTGGTTTAATCATTTAAGCTTTATTTAATCAGATTACAATTTGTATTAAGTGTTTTAAATTAAATATTTTCTGAAATTTTAATTTAACCCGAAAAGTTTGTAAAATCTCAATTCAACCCCCCTCTTGAGTATTTTTCTGGGCAACAGCATCTTTGGAGTACGAGAAGGCATGTTTCTCGGGTATATTGTCAATCAACGAGGCATTGAAGCAAATCCTGAAAAGATCAAAGCTCTATTAGGGCTGCGATCTCCAACGACGAAGAAGGTAGTACAGAGTCTCACAGGACGAGTAGCAGCACTCAACAGATTTGTGTCACGAGCAACTGATAGATGTCTCCCATTCTTCAAGATACTCAGAAAGACTTTTGAGTGGAATGATGAATGTGAGAAGGCTTTTCAAGACTTGAAGAAATACTTGGGAGCACATCCACTGTTGTCCAGGTCGGTGATGGGAGAAAAATTATATTTGTACCTTGTAGTGTTCGAGAATGCAGTCAGCTCGGCGTTGATCAGAGTGGAGAATGGAGTACAAAAGCCAATTTACTACACAAGTAAGGCCTTCCGAGGAGCAGAAATCAGATATCCAAGGCTGGAGAAATTGGCACTAGCGCTGATTTAGGCGAGTAGGAGAATGAGGCCATACTTCCAAGCTCATACTATAGTAGTATATACTGATATGCCATTGAGGCAAGCCCTGCATAAGCCAGAAAAATTAGGAAGATTGATGTACTGGGCAATAGAGCTCGGTGAATATGATATAGTATATGAACCCAGATCATTGTTTAAAGGGCAGGCTGTAGCAGATTTTATAGCGGAGTTCACCTATCCTGATAGTTCCGAGGAACAAAAGTTGCTCGCTGATGAACCTGTGGATGCTACAGGATCAACAAACACAGGCACAAACACAGGCTCAGACCAATTTCGATTGGTAAAAGGGCGTGTGGATGTTACAGGATGTGACCCAGAGATAGTTGTGAGGACTCCGGATGAGAAACAACAGTTGCTTGCTGATCAACCTGTGGATGTTACAGGATCAACAAACACTAGCTCAGATCAACTCCGGTTGGTAAAAGGGCAAGTGGATGTTACAAGATCATTGAATTCGGGCTCAGACTAACTCCGGTTGGTAAAAGGGAAAGAAGAAATGATCGACGAAGAGCAAGAAGAATCCGAGGAGGAAATGAAGCAACAAATATTTCACCGAGGAATTTTAACTGATCAGAAATTTAAAGACGAGTTACCTATATGGAGACTATATGTAGATGGCTCATCTTGCACTACAGGATGCGGCACGGGGATAGTTTTGAGCACTCCGAATGAGGTCGATATGGAATACGCCTTGCGTTGCCAATTCAAAGCTTCCAACAATGAGGCTGAGTATGAGGCCATGATTGCAGGACTTGGTTTAGCAAAAATTATGGAGGCGCAGTAGATTATTGTCTTCAGTGACTCTCAATTGATCGTAAACCAAATGATGGGAGTATATGAAGTTAGAGGAGAATTAATGATCAGATATCATGCAAAGGCAAAATAGCTGGTGTCAGAATTTGTCGCTATTCAACTGATCATAATACCGAGAACGGAGAATGCGAGAGCAGACGCCCTAGCTCGATTAGCATCAGCTACTCGCACCGATCTACGATGAACAATCCCAATTGAAGTGTTAGCTGGTCGGAGCATAGATGAAGATCTGACGATGAACTTTATCACCCTTGATTTAGTACTATCTTGGATGGATTCCATCAGGGCGTATATTGAGGAGGGAGAATTGCTAATTGACAAGCTCGCTGCCAAAAAATTAAAGTTTAAAGTTGCTCAGTATGTATTAACTAATGGTGTTTTATATAGATGAGGAATTATGGCAGGTTTGCAGAGATGTTTACACCCCTCCGAGGTGAAAGAATTAATTGAAGAGATCCACAAAGGGTCTTGTGGAGAACATGTAGTAGGTCGGATGCTTCTACAAAGGGTAATGACGCAAGGATACTACTGGCCGATGATGAGGGCTGATTGTATAGCCTACGTCAAGAAGTGTGACAAGTGCCATCGCTTTTCCTCCATCCGAAGAACTCCACAAGCATTGTTGACACCCATAACTTCCCCTTGGCCATTTGCAATGTGGGGAATTGATTTGGTTGGGCCACTGCCAACGACCTGAGGAAGGTTCAAGTACCTCGTCGTCGCAGTGGATTATTTTACTAAATGGGTAGAAGCTGAGCCACTCATTGACATGACGTACGAGAAGGTGTACCAATTTGTTTGGAAGAACATCATTTTTCGATATGGTCTACCTCATGCCTTCATCACAAACCGTGGAACACAATTTTATAACGAGGAGTTTGCCGCCTATTATCATCAATCAAATATTTTGAAGGTCCACTCAGCACCAGGCCATCCTCAAAGCAATGGACAAACTGAGGTGACAAACAGAACGCTGCTAAATGGCTTGAAGAAAAGATTGGATGATGCAAAAGCAAATGGGATCAACGAGTTACAATCAGTACTTTGGGCTTACTGAACTACTCCTCGAATAGCAACTTGAGAATCACCATACATGCTGGCGTTTGGAAGTGAAGATGTCATACCTGCCGAGTTGGGCCTTCCAACACACAGGGTACTGAATTTTAATTCCCCTATCAGCGACTTAATGAGAAGACTGGATTTAGACATGCTCGAAGAAGTTAGAGAAGAAGCAGCCATTAGAAATGCTGCTTACCAGCAGCAAACAACTTTGTTCTACAACAAAAGGGTGAAGAAGTGCGACGTGAAAGAAGGAGACTATGTGCTGAAGAAAGTAATTCAAAAGCACAACAAGCTGGAAGCAAATTGGCATGGACCATGCTGAGTTATAGAAGTTGTTCGACCGGGAACTTATCGAATAGCAACTCTAGAGGGGGAGGAGTTCAAGAATGCATGGAACGCAGAGCACCTACGCAAGCATTATCAGTGATGTATATGTAACACAGTTCCATCAGTTTGAATAATATGAAGATATTCTGCTAAAGTCTCTCCTTTTATTGAGAATTTTTTGGGGAATACTAGTGCTACACACTACTCAGCAAAACTCGGCAAAGCTCAGACTGCTCAGCAGCAAAATATTCCTAAAAATGCCAACCTCGGTTGGTTAGGAAACAAAATATTCCTAAAAATGCCAACCTCGGTTGGTTAGGAAACAAAATATTCCTAAAAATGCCAACTTCGGTTGGTTAGGAAACGAAATATTCCTAAAAATGCCAACCTATTTGGCTAGGAAACGAAATATTCCTAAAAATGCCAACGTGTTTGGCTAGGAAACAAAATATTCCTAAAAATACCAACCTGTTTGGTTAGGAAACAAAATATTCCTAAAAATGCCAACTTGTTTGGCCAGGAAACAAAATATTCCTAAAAATACCAACCTGTTTGGTTAGGAAACAAAATATTCCTAAAAATACCAACCTGTTTGGCTAGGAAACAAAATATTCTCGCAAATACCAACTTATGTTGGTTGGGAGGTAAGATTATTCCAGAAAGTGCAAAAGTTGCTAACTATGGCTGGTCGGGGATAAAAACCCACCAACTGTAGTTGGTCGACAAAGAAAATTTACCGACCTTGGTTGGTCAAAAACATTTAAGAGAAAAGTCTACCAACTATGGCTGGTCGGGGATAAAAACCCACTAACTGTAGTTGGTCGACAAGCATAATTTAACGACCTTGGTTGGTTGGAAAAATTTTAAACATTTTTTATACTCGTGACTTTATCATTAAGTGATCGAGCAATATTATTGGAACTTGAAACTTTTTAATTATTACTGAGTTGGTCGACAAACAACACAATATTGTTATCTTTTTAACTGATATGCATAAATATAAAGTGTTTGATAATTACAAGACAATAGTAATCAAGATTTGCAAACAAAAATGAAAGTCTTTCATTGAATTCAAAATAAATTACATTGATAATGAAATTACAGTTACATTGACATGTATACTAACTATTACATCAAAAATTCATATTCTACTGGTCTCTTCCCCTCTTCTTTTGACACAGGTTCCTCGCCAGCAGGCGGATCTTTTAAAGATAGAGGAGAATTGATGAAGTTGAGATCCTTCAACATCCTGACATTCATCACGGATGGTCGATCTAAGAGATGCTCGGGACGAGATACCTCGATTTGAGACTGTAAATTGTAGTCACCGAGATACTTTGAAATTAAGCTCCGAGGAATGGCCCGAGAAGGGATCCAATCCATGTCCAAATTGTAGGGTGGAACAGGAAAGTCGAGCAACCCGGGATCATGGAAGTCCCACAGATAATGACCTTGTTCGAGCTTTAACACACCTAAGGCATTCAGCCATCCTTGCTTATAGCCCTCATTGTTGGCATTCTGGATATGATCGTCCAAGTGGTATAGCGCTTCATTGTATCCAGCCATCCAGAACTCCCTGGGCTGTTTGTGGAATTGATATGTTAGCCTTTCTAGCTGCTCGTGGAGATTCTTCATGAAAATCTCCTTATTCTCCAAGACTGACTTCTGCGCAGAAAGCTATTTTTCCAGGTCCCTAATCTTCTTTGACATATCAGACAACGCCTGGTTCTTCGCCATTAATTGGAAAACCTGGTTCTCTAAGGCAGACTGAGTCCTCTGTTCCTCGATAAGAACCCGAGATACGCTTGCTTGTCCCCGAGGAGCTCTTGCTCGTCCCCGAGAAGATATGGGAGGGGCCGACCTCTTCAAGGTGTCCAACTCTTCCCTTAACTTGGCGTTCTCAACCTCTAAGAACGAAAAGCCCTCGTCGGTCACTGGGATTAAGGCACTAGAAGTGGAAGCTGCAGACTTCAATTGTGACAGCTCCTTTTGCAGGTTGTTTTTTTCCTTTTCCAGCAACTCAGCAATCTGTCTACATTCTTCGACCTCACCTCTAAAGGTTCTCTCTCTTACATCGTACCCAGTAAAAAGCTTCTCGTAACCCTTGTCGACAATGATTTGTTCGTACTTCTTCTCGTACCCCTCATGCAACAAAGCAGTGGATTCTTTGTATTAAAGCTGAAGGTCCTCGAGGGTGCTTTAAAGATCCTCGATCATTTCATAATAGGCAACGTTATTGGCTACAGCCCGATCAAGTAGACATTTCATATATTGATATGCTTCCACTGCCTATTTTGAAGCGTCCTGGCCAAGGATATCGACAACTTGTGCGGCACTCAGGTCTGTGTGACCGGCCTTGAAGTATTCATTACATTGTCGCAGCAACTTTGTATCATGGGCAGATAGGAGTTCCATCCTGGCCAGAAACTAACAGAGAAAGAAGAGCAATCATCAATAAGAAGAATAAGCAGAGTATGAATGAAAGATAGACAACAATATGCAAAAAAGTTCAAGTTTTATTAGATCATAGTTGAGAGTTACATCTTCTGGGCTACATTTGATAAAGATAAACCCGAACAACACTACACCTTTTCCTTATCTCCCAAAACCTTCTCGGGAGGTTGGGATGAAGAGGTAGGTTGATCGGAGGGAATGGATAGTTGCTTGGGGAGAATAGGCAGTTGCTCGGAGGAAGAAACGATTTATTAATTTTCCTCGACAGCAGGCTGGATGGATAGGGCATGATCTCCCATCACCATCGAAGACTCTTCAGAGGTAGCTTCGTCCTCCTCTAACTCTTTTGGAGTTGGAGGGGGACCAGGGATATGTCTCTGGAAGAGCTCGAAAGACTCATCGACCTTCATCTCCTGAAGGACAGCAACCCATCCATCCCTAAAATATTTGAGACTTCCATAGTCCACTTGCGACACCATGGCATCCAACCCCTTGTTCCACCCCTTGTCCCAGCCAGAGATGAAGGACTTCTTCACAGCCATCTTCCTCTTGGTCTTCTCCAAGGCAAGCTTTTCGGACAGCAAGTCATCAGCAGCTTTCAGTTTTTGCTCAGCTTCCTCCTTCTGCCGACCTACTTCCCGAAGTTGAGCCAACTCCTTCTCGGAAGCCTTGAGTTTATCTTCAAACTCTCCTGCAGTTTTGAGCTTCTCTTCAAGCTCCTTATTTGCCTTCTTCGAGGCATTTATTCTCTTCTCCAACTCCTTGGAGGCATCAACAGCCCGAGCTTTTTCTTGCTCGGAGGAGGCAAGATTCTTCTCCCAGATAGCTTTGTCATCAACATATTTCTGGCGAGAATCTGCCAGAGACTTGGTAGCTTCTTCCAGAGCTCCCTCCACACTGGACGAGGAGAAATAATCCTTAATCACTTCATCCTTCTTCAGGATTATATTGAGGCAGCTCGTCAACTGTGAACAGAAAAAGAAAGCAAGATAGAAACAGAAATGACAAAGGAAATATGAAAAATTCAAAGTAAAGAGACTTACAGAAGCAAGGTGATGAGAAGCTAGCGAGGTGACCATATCCCTAGTAAGGTTTTCTTCAGTACCTTGGACCTCGGGAATGATCCAAGACTTTACCGAGCTCATGGCTGAGCTCGGAGGAACAAATGTTGGAACCCCAGTTCCAGCAACTGGGGGCTGAGTGATGGTATCAGCCAAATTGACCGAGGAGCTTTTCTTCAGCCTCCTAGGGGGAACAGAAACAGATTCAACCATGGAAGAACCCTTGGTCGGTGATATCACAATCACCTTTCTAGGAGCAGCAGACCTGCTCGGAGCCACTGCGGGCTTCTCGGTAACTTTAACAGGAGCAGCTGGAGGAGCTGCATTAGTCTTCTTTGTCCCCTCCCTTGGGAGATCAATCCTACTCCTTTTTACCTCCCCAGAATCGGAGGCAATTTTCTCAAACAGGGTAGGAGGTCTTCTCTTCTTCATCCTTTCACTTAAAGGAATATGGGATTCAGGCGATGAGCTGGTGGAAGCTGGTACTGGCTCTTATTCACTTATCACTAGACGAGCAGTGAAAGAAGTGGTGTAGCTCTTGTACTGGAGCAGATACAAAGCCGACCTAATATGCTCGTCGGCAACACTCTGATGCAGACTCCAGATAAGTTTCATATGTCTTATATTAACATCTGCTTCCTTTGGGCACTTTCTTTTGCTATGAACTGCAAATAAATAAACATTGTTATCAATGGCACATTTTATCAAACATAAAAGAAACATGATTTCAAAATAAATAAAATGAAAATAACCTATCCCATTGCCATAAGGAGGGCATCTGGGACCCTGTTAAACCTCATCTCTAGTTAATATAGGGTGTTGCCAATTTTTTATGACAACCCCGTGTTCAAAATAATCCCTATTGGCATCAGGGAGATTGACTACTAAGGCTCTATTTAAAAATCTAGTTTTTAAATAAAAAATATTATCATTAACTGCCCATCTATAGGAGTACATGATTTTTGGAATTCCTATTCGAGTTCCATGGATTTGATTTAACCTATGCACCCCATTAACTATTCTCCATGTGTTGGGGGCTATTCATGCAGGAACAACGTCAAAGTACTGACAAAATTCCAAACACAAGGGATTTGGATGAAAAGAAAATCCACACTCAGCAAAAAAGAGACTGGGGAACCAACGTCCCTCAGCCAAATTTAAGTAATTAGAAGGCTCAGAAAGCTCTTCCAAAACAACCCATGAGGGAATGGAGAAATCAGAATGAATCTTCTTAAGAGACTCAACAGGGTAAACCATGGTGAATAAAGAAATGAAGAAGAAGGAAGAAGATCTTACAGGAAAATAATGGATCTGTTGACAACGAACGATGGAAGAGATGAACGCAAAAAAAGAGTAGGAAGAGACGACGTAGAACTCGAAGATAAAAATTTGAAAAGGTAGAAGACAATGGGAGTGTCTGTGAAGTTTAAATACCTTGCCTTGGGAAATGGTGAAGTAATGATTACAAAAAAGGGTGATTACGTTACCGGCGGCTAAAAATATGAAAAGTGGCACGGGAATCAAAGCGGACAACAGCGGCTAAAAAGACAAAAAGTGACGCGGGAATCGAAGCACGCAGAAAAGTCCAAAAAAGCATGATTCTACGAATTGGGAAGGAGAAATAAATACAAGGGAAACACTCCTAAAAATCAGGAAGACTATTTAAAGCTACCATATTCTGAGAAAGAATGTTCCATACTCCTTAAATTTCGAACTATAAAACATTGGGGGCTTCTGTTGATACCAAATTTAATCTGCTGACATGGACCAATCATATGAAGACACGTGGCTATCTACATGAATACAACAACTACTTTTGAGATGATCACACGCTCCGAGGAACCATGTTACTCCGAGGAACTCATACGCTCCGAGGAACAGACCTCTCCGAGGAACTCTTTAGCACCGAGAAACTCAAGCGGTCCGAGCAACTCAGGCGGTCCGAGCTGCACCTCGAAGTAGGATACAAACAGTTTAACTGCTCATTAAATGCTTATCATTCAAACGCACACGCAAAAAGAGCATTAAATGTATTACCCTTTCATATGTATATCATTTAATATATTACCCTTTCACATGACAGCCTCAGGGCTATAAATACATTGTACAATCCTCATTGTAGGGGGGACCTGAATCCATAGTGGAATTTCTTGATAGAACTTATAATTGAGAATTCCCAAACACTTAGCAATAAAGCAACAGTGGACGTAGGCCATTCTTATAAGGCTGAACCACTTTAAAATTCTTTGTCTCATTTATTTATCCGTGATTGAATTATTTGAGTGACCTAATCTTTTACATCAACACTTTTAGTCTCCCTTATCTTTTTTTAGTACATTTAGTTTTAAAAAATCATTTTTGAACTTATGTTTCTCATCAAATTATATTTAATTAATAAATTCTTGTTGGCCCTTACACTTTTATATTATACAATGGCTTATTAATTTTTCTTAATCGCATTTCACTAATACACACCTTTTTTAAATGATAACTCCTTCATACATAGCTGAACTCCTAGGATTATTGAAAGTTGTTTAACTTGTTTTAATCAAGGAATGTCAAGCACTGAGGAGGGTTTGCAGTAGTTATAATAAGTCAATAAAAGAATTTAAATTACTACAATCCTCAAGTCTCTATTACAAACACAAGAGACCTCATGAGTTGCCCCGACAATAACAAAATCCCTACAGGCTACCCTTAGGTAAAAAAGCCTACTCAGGTTAGTCACCAATAATGATTGGTTGCAAAAAACTTCTCAGACAGATTGCCTAGTTACTAGTGTATTCAACCCATCATCATACTTAAGCCTAAGGGAGTGTGATGACATGGCCAACAAGGTAAAGTAGATGAAATGATATTTCTAAGGCATGTTGAACTGGGATAATGTTTACACATGCGGGAACAAAGGGCTGACACTTGGCTTTAACATCATTTAATTAGCTAAATGGGCCCTAGGTGATTAAAAACAAGTATTATACCACTTAATTATCAAAAATCTTATAGTGGTCATTTAGTACCAATTGGTCAACAAAGATCTCAAAATAAAGCAATAATTATTAACACATGTTTAGTCAGCACATGTGCAAAACATCAAAAGTTGATAAATAACACTTCTTAATTAAACATAATGATAAGTTACATTTATATCAAAACCAAAGTATACAAAAGACTTAAGATGCCCCCAGATGGTGAATGAGATAGTTTGCAACACGCGCTCCTCAAGTATCGTCCGGGTGTGAGGCAAACTCTTATTGACTATCTTTTAAGTAATGCTCTAGAAGTTGGCTAAGGATAGCATTTATCAGAATCCACCTATCATTTCTTGAGAATGGATTATGACAATGGGATGGACAGTCGATCTGGTACTTATAACACAACTTAGACTCATTAGCCATTTTCACCTCCCCAAGGGCATTAAGCCATCGTTGGGAAAAAGCAAGGTCCTCTTCCCTCTTTAATATTATCGGGGTGTCATCCCATCCTTGGTCATAACCATATTCCCAGTCCTGTCGAGCTCCCATTCAAAATAATTGCCTTAGATTTATCGCATCTATTTAAAGTCTGATGGCGATCACATAAGCTCATTGGACATCTCCCTTGAGCTAGACAGCCTGTTTTTATAGATATTTTTTTTAGCTAGAGATGTCCCAATAGATAATGAAGAGCACCCTCGTAGTACTAGAGAGGACCCTGATGGACTACTCTCCTTTAGTTGAGAAATTTCCCTCTTCAGTGGATTATTTTCTCTTTGGATTAACTCCCCCAGTTGAATGACCTCAGTGACATCCAGAAGTTTGGCCTTCAAGGCATCCACTTCCCTCCTGAATCGAAGCTCCAATCTCCTCCATTTCTTCAAGCCTGTCTTTTACTTTGGTGACCAGCTCATCCTTATCCTTATGTTTCTCGGTTCTTATCTTCAAAGATTCGTAAACCATCAAGAAAGTGAAAAAGCTGTTACTTAGGCCGTTTAATACAAGATTAAAATATTGAAGTAACTCCAAACTATTTTTTGAGGAAATGCTTTTGTTTAAATCAAATCAGTTTAATCACAAGATGTGTTTAATAAACAATGTAAGAGATTAGTTCAATATTTGTTAACAAGTTTGGTAAAATAGTTTAAAACAATTAAACTCAGCACAACCACGAGATTGAGATGCGGAGATGTAGAAAGATTAAGGACAAGGCGATTTTAACGTGGTAAAATCTCACCCAACTGAGGAAACATCCTCGGTGATTTCTAAGTCACAAACCAAAAATCCACTAAAACAAACTATATAACACCCATGCACACAAATCAGACCTATACAAGTTTAGAAATGTACCCATTGGTTTACTTCTAACTTCTCCGCATCTTTGATGTTGATGTGGCTTTCACTGTTTGCTAACTTCTCCACTTTCTTCCAGTATTTACGTCGACTCTTGATGATTCAAGATCTTATAACCAACACATCTGTGTTGTAGTGTGTCAAGTGTTTGTGACGATGATCTAACACATGCATGAACACACACACGCTTATTTTATACAAACAGTCCTATGAAATTACAAATCAGATCTATATACTGTGATTTTCAGTTTCTCTCTTCTTAGGAAACAAAAGAACTTTGTTTGACCTTTTAATTAATCCTGGAATCCAAGGTTACCTGATCGAAAGATGATTCAAGGTCTTAATACATTTCAGAGGGTTTTGAAAATATTTTTTGAAATTGAAAACCATCGATTGCGATTCTAACTAGGTCAAAAGTCTAGTTTTAAAAGAACTAGAAACAGAAAGTAATTATGTTGATTCTACAGTTGTGAAAAACATTTATTGAAAATAAATCAACAAAACTGATTTCTCAAGATGAGAAACTAAATATGCAGATCTACTGTAATATAACATAAAATGACCAGATTTATAATTTCTATAAAAAAGAAATATAGATCTAACCTAAATTTTTAAGTTGGACAAAAGATCTTAAACTAAAGAGGATAAACCACAAACAATATTTCAAACCAACTCACAAACAACTCTCAAACACTCAGGTTTGGTGTTTGGTGTAAATGGTTTAAGAAAAATGAGTTAGGGTTTGAAACTGGGTTAGGACAATTTAGGGTTTCTCTCTCTCTCAGGTTTCTTTATTTTCTCTCTTCTCTCTTCTCTCTTCTCTCTCTTCTTTCTCTCTGGTTAGACAAAATGCCAAAAGTCTCTTAAGGCTGAGGGTAAGCCTACTTTTATAGGGATTAAGGAAGGATCGAGAAGGTCGGTTCAAAATCAAGGGCTGAGATTAAGTCAAGGGCAAAAGACTTTGATCCAAAGGTTTAAGAACAGCAGTGCATTAAACATCTTCTGATTGGCCTAGAGAGGTTTCACATGGATTAGCCTCAAACGCATGCAGAAGGTTGATAACAATGATCCAAGGGATGATAATGGACAACTGTTATGTGTCTTCAATGAAACACAAGTCAGGCCAGTATAGCTGTGACAGGTGTAGGGCTGATATTGAACCTCACACGCGTATTTTGAAAATAAATACACAGATACCCTCAATTCTCAAGCGATTTTGGATCCTACCCAAGCCAACTTTCAGGTATGAAAACATAAAACCAGGAATTACAGAATGACCCCAAAAGCTTTTTAATCAAAATTTTAATTTCCAAAAAATCATTTAAAAATTATTAAAATTAATTTTAAATGGGATTAAACACACACAACTCTCACACAATTATTTTTTGCAATATACATGGAATGAATGAAATCCTAGTGTGTGTGTATTATTGTGAATATACCTTTGAATAATCAATCAAGAGGAATGAGGAGTAGAGTCTGAGGCTTTTTGGATTCTAGGGAATGGACTCAATTTTGTCACTATTTTCAAACTAGATGAGCACTTATACAATGTAGACTCAAGTGAGTCAAGAGTATAAGGTGCTTCAATCTCCCCCTTTGGAAATATGAGACAAAATCTCCTTTGTGTCATCTAGGACACGTAGGGCAACAAAGAAATAAGGAAAAACCTATTCCTATACAAAAATTCTATCTACCCATTTCCTAGAAGAGAAAATTACATAACTCAACTAATTACAAATTAATACCCTAATCACATCTGTTGAGTACAACTGTACAAAATACTGTAAATAATCACTAAGATCATTCTTATTAGAAATATGTAAAAAAATGAACTCATAGGACTCAAATTTCTTCCCCATTTTGTCTCAAATGGACAAAGGGAATATTACTCAAGTCATAGGAGTTTATTTAGCACAAACCATTCCTATTGATTTACTCAAAGCAATAAATGTATTGTAATCCAAAGGTTTGGTAAACATATCTGCGAGTTACAAATCAGTAGGAAGATAATTGATGTCTAATCCCTTAGTCTCAACTAATTCGCGTATAAAGTGATGTCTTATTTTTATATGTTTGGTTCGCGAGTGCTGAACAGGATTTTTAGAGATATTGATCGCGCTTTGATTATCACAATAGAGATGTAATTGTTCTTTATAAATACCATAATCACTTATCATTTGCTTAAACCAAAGTAATTGAGCACAGCAACTTCCAGCGGCTATGTATTCAGATTCAACTGTTGATAAAGAAGTGTAGTTTTGTTTTTTACTACTCCATTCTACCAAATTATTACCGATATAGTAACACGCTCCTGATGTGCTCTTACTATCATCAGTACACCCTACCAAATGGGAATCAGTGTATTCTATTATAGTACTAGGACTATCATTGGTGTACTAAAGTCCTAAATTTAGAGCGCCTTTTATGTATTTTATTATTCTTTTAACACAAACTAAATGGCTCTCTTTAGGATTATTTTGATAACGGGCACACACACAAATAGTACACATAATATCAGGATGCGAGGAAGTAAGGTATAGCAAGGTTCCTATCATACTATGATACATAGCGGGATCTACGGATTTTCCACTCTCATCCTTAGATAATTTGACCGTAGTACTCATGGGAGTTTTAGCTTCTTTGGCACTTTCAAGGTCGGATTTTTTGAAAATCTCTAATGTATATTTAGATTTCAAAATAAATAATCATTCTGAATTCTGTTTGACTTGAAGACCCAAGAAAAATTACAATTCCCCCATAACAGACATTTGAAATTCTTTATGTATAATTTCATAAAAGGATTTAACTTCTGAGGGAGATGTTGATCCAAAGATGATATCATCAACATAAACTTGGGCTATAATAATATGTTTGTCAAAATGTTTGACAAAAAGGGTTTGATCATTTCCACCTCTCTTAAAACCTTTATCTAAGAGAAAATTGGAAAGGCGCTCATACCGGGCTCTTGGCGCTTGTTTTAGGCCTTAGAAAGCCTTTTTAAGACGAAAAACATGATTTGGATATTGAGGGTCAATGAACCCTTTTGGTTGTTCTACATAGGTCTCCTCAGTTAATATTCCATTAAGGAAGGCAGATTTGACATCCATTTGGTAAAGCATAAAATGTAAGTAATAAGCTATGGCAAAGAGAAGACCAATGGATTCTAAGCGAGTAATAGGGGAAAAGTCTCATTAAAATCTATTCCTTCAATTTGAGAGTAACCTTGAGAAACTAATCTGGTTTTGTTTCTAATAATTATCCCACTTTCATCAGATTTATTTTTAAATATCCAACATGTGCCAATAACATTTTTGTGATCAGGCCTAGGTACAAGATACCAAACATCATGAATGACAAATTGAAGAAGTTCTTCCTGCATGGAAGAAATCCAATGAGGATCATTCAATGCATCATTTACATTCTTTGGTTCCATAAAGGAAACAAAACATGCATAGTGAGCATAGTTTCTTAATTGAGATCTTATACATACAGGTTCACTAGGGTTACCAATAACGTTATCTATGGGATGACCTTTAGAAACCCAATTAGGTACTTCAGGTGTATCAATTGGTAAAGAATCATCGATTTCTGGAGAGTTATTTTCTAAAACATTTTCAGATTTTTCGATAATAGTTGGTTCTCCAGTCTTACTCTCAACAGTAGTGTCACTTACAATAACGTTTATAGATTCCATTAAGGTCTTTATGCGAAGATTATAGACGCAGTATGCTCTACTATCAGGAGAATATCCTAGAAACATAGCTTTATCTCCACGAGTCTCGAATTTGGATAAGTGTTATCTGTATTTGTAGACATAACACATACTACTAAAGGTTCTAAGGTATTTAAGATTGGGTTTTTTTCCCATAACATAGTTCGTAAGGAGTTTGTTTAGAATTCTTCCTAAGATAGACCCTATTGATAATATGAGAAGCAGTACTAATAGATTATACCCAAAAATACTTAGGCAAGCATTTTACATGAATCATAACACGTGCCATCTCTTGAAGAGTACGATTCTTTCTCCCAGCAATTCCATTTTGTTGAGGAGTCTTAGGAGCATTAAATTCATGCGTGTACTCATTATAGTCACAATACTCTATAATACCATTGTCTATGAATTATCCACCTCTATCCCTACGAATTTTATTTACTTGAGTATCCTTCTCATTTTCAATCCGAAGTAGAATTTTCAAAAAAGTTTGGAAAGTATCAGATTTTTGTTTTAAGAAGTCCACCCAAGTAAATCTGGTGAAGTCATCAACCATAACTGGAATATAACTGTGTCCACAGAGACTAACAGTTCGTGAGGGACCCATTAGGTCCTTATGGATGAGCTCCAGGGGTTTAGAGTTAAGGATATATTTAACTTTCTTATGAGTTTCCTTAACAATTTTTCCTTCCTGATATGAACCACAAACAATATTAGAGATAGGTTTGATTTTAGGAATTCCTCTAACTATTTCTTGTGTTGATAATCTACTAAGATTTTCATAATTTATGTGACCCATTCGATTATGCCATATTTCATTGTCATCCATTTTGGCAATGTTACAGACCTCAGTACTGGCCTGGACAGTATAGCAATTATCAGGGGTACCGAGTCCTGTAAGAATACACTCACCTTTTTCATTTAAAAATTTTCAATTATTCTTTGAAAAGGTGAAAATATGATTTGAGTCACAAAATTACGAGATACTAAGTAGATTAGCCTTAAGACCTTTTACTAGAAGAATATTTTTAATAACAAACATTCCTTCTTCTTGGAGTGTTCCTTTACCAATGATTTGAGATGATACATCATCACCAAAAATGACTTTTCCTCCAGCAAAACTGGTTTTATTTAAAATTTTGGTATCATCCCTAGTCATGTGCTTTGAAAATCCAGAATCTAAATACCAACCAGATGTGGTGTGTTCAGCTTTTAAAGCAGTAATCACAATGTTACACTTCATCTGGGGAAATAGCTAATCTTTTCTAACCCAAATAGCTCTTGTTTTTATTTTGCGCAACTTTGATCTCATTTGATAAAATTTGCGAGCATTAGATTTTTGTTGAAAAATATTTTGCACATGAGTTTGAATTTTATGGAAAGTAGGAGCATTTGGTTTAGGAAAATGTCTAGGAATCCTTTTTGGAAATGATATTTTAGGTTTGGTCTTTCTCTTTCTATAGTTAGAGTTTTTATCTAGTTGTCTAGGCAGAACATAATTGTTACGACTTCTCCTAGAATAGTTAAAGTTCCGGTACAGAGGAGTACAAGGTTTTACTAAATGTATAGAATAACAACTTTCAAAAGAATGACCGTATATGTCATAGTATGAGCAATATAAATTGCTCGAAGAGGGTATCTCCTTAGAAAATCTCTAAACATAGGCTTTATGGAATTTTGATGTTGAACCTTGTTCCTAGGGTGTACAGTTTGAAAGGCATAATCACTCTTCCTAATCTGAGGGCAGATGTATTTAGCCTTGGGTTGACTTTCACACTTAGAGTTACTTGATTCCCAAATATCAAACTTTTGCTATTTTTTGTCAAACTCATTTTTTAGGGAATGAAAATATGGATAAGTTTTTATAGGTCTTTTGCCTCCTGACACAAACTTGATTGATTCAATGTTTTTAGTTTGTGTCTTCAAATTAGGGCAAAACCATATTTCAGTTCGATCATCAAATCAGCAAAAAAACCATCAAAACAATTAGAATTATTTTCAAATTTTGCAATTTTTTTTAAAACAGTTGATGTATTTTCTTTAGATTGTTCCAATTCTAATAATGTCCCTTTATATTTTTTTCTCCAGAGTTTCATTTACTTCAATCAAATTCATCAATTTTTGATAAAACATTTTGACTTCATTTTCATGAGTTAGACATTGGGTAGTATACTCTTCAACATTAAGTTTAACCATCAGGCTTAGGTCTTCTAGTTTCTTAGTGAGATCTTTCACAGTCATCTCTAGTCTAGATCTTTTCTTGAGAGTTTTTGCATAAAGTGTGTGAATATCAGGGAGGTCTTCAGTTTTTGAATCACTAAGTGTAATGTGTGCAGTGACCCATATGGATTCATTTCTTGAACTCACACACCCGGTAGTATATCTAGCATTGTTCTCAGAAATTAAATCATCTAAACCAGTAGCAACATAATTCATGACAACATAAGTAGAGCTATTATCGTCATTCTCATACATAGGCACAAGCATATCATCATTATAGATTATCTTAGAAAATAAAGACATACAAGGATCAAAAGCATCAGATGATTCAGGTTCCTCATTTTTAGAATCACTTGAATCATCCCATGTTTTGCAAATGTTGGCTGTAGTATGTTTATTGGTCGTGTTTAATTTCATTCTACAGTCTTGTTCAATTTCACTCTACAATTTATTGGTCGTGTTCAATTTCACTCTATAGCCTTGTGCTATATGACCCAATTTTCCACATCTAAAACATTTAATGTTCCTGAAGTCTTTGTTAGGTATCGTATGAATGTCATTGTGATGGTTGTCATGACCTTTCTCATGAGGTTTGTAATTAGACTGAGTTGGATAATTTGGCTTGCCTTGTCTGTTTACCATTTTATTTCTAAATTTGACAATTTTCTTAAACTGTTTTGACATCAAGAAAATTTGATTATCCAAACTATCTATATCACATTCCTCATCAGAGTCATCATTGGGAATAATAAGCATAAGTTTCGTCAGCTTAGAGGAAAAACTCAAATTGGAACTAGTCTGTTTTTCCTATGGGATTGGGTCAATTGTTTCTTAAATTCTAATTCCATTTCCACAGTTCTCAGTTTACTACTGAGTAATTCAGGAGTGAGATTTTGGTCACTCATTTCCTCAATAGCATATCTTTTATTATTAAATTTTTATGGTAATGATCTTATAATTTTAGGGACAATTTCATATCTATCATAATTTATCCCATTAGCATGCAATTTGGTCACAATGTAAGTCAATTTCATGTAAAAGTCATCAAAGGATTCAGAGTCTGACATAATTAGAGAGTTATACTGCTGGACTAGCATCTATGTTTTAGTAGCCTTAACTCTAGTGTCACCTTCATGTGCAGCAATTAGTGTATCCGAAGGTTCCTTAGAAGGGGTACAAGATGAGATCCTTTTGAACTCATGTTCATTTATACTCATAAAAATGACATTATTTCCTTTATTATTGTTTCGAGAAACTTGTTTCTATTCTTGAGTGAATTCACTTAACACTTTCTTAATCCTCTCATTACTTCCTTCAGTGGATGGTTTTGTAGGATAAGTATATCCATTTTCAATAATATCCCAGACATCATCTCCCAAGGTTCCTTGTATGAAAGCAACCATCCTTACTGTTGATACCAAAATTAATATGCTGATGTGGACGAATAATACGAAGACACGTGTCAATCTACGTGGCACAATAGCAGCGAGGAAGATCATTTCCCGACCAACCATGCTTCTTTTCGAGCAACGAGAATACACCGAGGAACTCTAACGCACCGAGGTACTCTAATGTTCCGAGGAACTCCTGATCAGCGAACAACTATGGCGGTCCGAGCTGCATCTCGGTCGTATCATTAATTGCCAGATAATCAACAGTTCAGATATTCATTGAATGCTTATATTCTTGGCACGCACTCTGCATTAAATGTATTACCCTTTCATATGTATGTCATTTAATGTATCGAACCTTTCATGTACAGCCTCAAGGCTATAAATACCTTGTATCATCCTCATTCAAAGGGGACCGGAATTTCTTGAGAGAACTTGTAATCAAGAATTCCACAAACACTCAGCAATAACATAACAGTGGACGTAGGCTTTATTCCTAGCCGAACCACTTTAAAAATCTTTGTCTTATTTATTTATCTGTGATTGAATAATTAGAGCAATCTAGTTTTTTACATCAACAGATTGGCGCCGTCTGTGGGAAACGACTGTTATTATCGTTTTTCATAAAAATCATTTATCACCAATGGAAGATAATCCAGAATCCAGTAATCGAAATGTTGGAAATACTGGAAATCTTCCAAATCCATCTGCATCCCCAGATCTGGCTGGAATTATGACGAATCTGGCTCAAGGACAAACCGCCATGCAAGAATCTATGAGGCAACTCATTCAAACTCTTCAGGGCGGTGCACCTACCTATTCAGGGCAAAGGAGTGATCATAGGCAATCGCAATCTAGACGTACTGGGTCATATCGCAATGAGGAGTCTAATGATTCTTCTTATCAACCTGGGCGAACTTCATCGATACGGGCTACGGATACAGATCAACATATCACTCTTTCTCCGGAGAGAACTAGCGCTTTGGAAAGATTAAGCAGGGTGTCTCCTTTCAGTCGGTTAGGACCAAGGAGGAACATGAGTCCACCTAGGGATCCATCAAGAAGTTTTCGACCACCACCAGGTTTGAGAGAAGGATCTGCACAATCGCGACCAACTACTCGTAGAGATAAATCTCAGGAAGCTACGTCAGAGCAATCAGTTGCTCGGACTAAGCGGCCCGAGGAAGGGAATGAAGCATGGAAAGGTTCCATTCAACGGTTGGAGGATAGACTGGGAGAAATGGCTAAGGCGAGGAACCCCTTACAGAGAACTTTTGTTCAAGGAACACCTTTTGTGCAAGCCATTGTGGATTTCCCTACACCGTCGAAATTCAAAGCACCTGTAGTGACCCCCAAGTACGATGGAAAGACAGATCCCGTACTTCATATAGAACAATACCAAGCAGCTGCAGATATCTACGCTGTCCCCGACGAGATGAGGTGTAGAGCATTCTCGGGAACTCTTACCAGATCTGCACAGATATGGTACAATAATCTTCCTCGGGGTAAGATTTCAACTTTTGTTCAGTTAGCCGAGTTGTTTATTGGCAATTTTTGTTTTGGAGCAAAGCCGGTAAAGCGAGTAGCACACTTGCTAAGTGTTAGACAAAAATCAGGTGAAAGTACTAGAGATTACATAACTCGTTTCAATAATGAGAAGTTGGAAGTCATAGATTATGAAGAAAAGACAGCAATCACTGCTCTGATGAGTGGTTTGCTGCCTAACAAGCTGTACTACACTTTGGCCAAAGATCCACCTAAAAATATGTCGGAGTTGATGGCAAAGGCGGCCAAAATCATGAATGCCGAGGAGGCTATGGCTGCGAAGAAGAATATGGATAAAGAAGTTAAAGTGGAGGTCGACAACTCTAAGAAGAAAGATCAGAAAGGTAATGGTGGTGACAAACATTCCAGGAATAACAGGATGAAGTTGGAAGTCCTAAAGAAGTATGATAATTATACTCCATTGAAAATGGGTATTAATCATGTTTTGGAAGAAATCAGGAATAACGAGGAAATCAAGTGGCTAGAGAAACTGAAGACAAATCCCGACCTGAGGAATAAGGCCAAATATTGCGAGTTTCACAAAGATCATGGCCATATGACCAAAAATTGTATAGCCCTTCAGAACGAGATTGAAACACTCTTCCGAAGAGAAAAATTATCAAAGTATGTAGATCGCAGAGGTGAAAGGAAGAATGATGATAGAACTAGAGAGAGATCTAGATCTCCTCTTCGTGCAGAGGAGAAAAAGAGGAGGGACCATGAAGAGGATCCAGATGATGACCCCGATCTTCCCAAGAAGCCAAGGAAACCTGAACGAGAGGTATTTTCCATACGTTTTGGGTCATTTGATTGTAATGTTATTACAGGAGGAGATGCAGGAGGAGGAGACCTTACTGCAGAAAGAAAAGCTTACCTCGGAGAGGCTCAAGCTTGTTCATACATTCAGCGAATAAACCTGGCCGAGGATGATCGTCCGAGGAAGGTAAACAAAGAGAAGCTAGTGATTGGTTTTTCAAAAAATGACCTGGCAGGTGTTCTTTACCCTCATGATGATCCTTTGGTGATCAAAATAAGGATGAAGGATGTGGTCATTTCAAGGGTGTTAGTAGACAATGGTAGTTCGGCAGACATCATGTACTATTCATGCTTTGATAGCTTGAATTTAAAATTATCTCAATTGGAACCTTATCACAGACCCCTTCTGGGTTTTGCTGGCGAGAAAGTTTTTCCACTTGGGACGATCAAGTTGGATATACTCATTGGAACTTGGCCTGCTTGTCGAACAGAAAGAATACGCTTCTTTGTGATGGATAAGAATGTGCAGTCCGCCTACAACATCATCATGGGAAGAGTTGGATTGAAGAAGTTCGAAGCAGTTCCATCTACAGTACATCAGTGTTTGAAATTCCCAACGAATTTTGGAGTAGGAATTATGAAAGGTGATCAAAAAGTAGCTCGGGAATGCTATTATTCGTCTGCCGAGCAAGAAGAACTTGAAGAATCAAGGAAAAAGACTACTACTTATCAAGTGGAGGAGGGCACAGAAATTGAAACTCTTGACCCTAGGGATGAATCTCAACTTGTAAAAGGACAGGTGATGGAATCTACAAAAACTGTTATCCTGGACGACGAGCATCCTCAATGAGTAACTCAGATAGGATCGTCGTTGGATGTTTCAATAAAACAAGAGTTGATAACTTTCTTGAGAAGCAGGAAGAATACTTTTGCTTGGAGTCATGAAGACATGCCAGGTATAGATCCAAACTTTTTATGTCATTAGCTCAACGTGAATAAGGAGATCAAGCCTGTGAAGCAAAGAAGAAGAGTGTTTAGTCCCGAGAAGAACCAGGCCATACAAGAGGAGGTCGAGAAACTCCAGAAAGCCCAATTCATTGAAGATGTGAAATATCCAGATTGGTTGGCGAATGTGGTGATGGTAAAGAAGAAGAACAACAAATGGAGAATGTGTGTTGATTTTACTGATCTCAACAAGGCATGTCCAAAAGATCATTTTCCATTGCCCAAAATTGATCAACTAGTGGATGCTACCTCGGGACATGAGCTACTCAGCTTTATGGATGCTTATTCTGGCTACAATCAGATCAAAATGAAGCCAGAAGACAGGGAAAGTACTTCTTTTATTACCCCAAGGGGAACTTATTGTTATAATGTTATGCCTTTTGGTTTAAAAAATGCAGGTGCAACATATCAGCGGCTGATGAACAAGGTTTTTACCGAACAAATTAGTTGCAACATGGAAGTCTATGTCGATGACATGCTCACCAAAAGCAAGAGAGCTAATGATCATTTAGTTGACTTGAGTCAAACCTTTGATCAACTGGACAAATACCAAATGAAGCTCAACCCGACGAAGTGTACCTTTGGAGTACGAGAAGGAATGTTCCTCGGATACATCGTCAATCAACGAGGTATTGAGGCAAATCCAGAAAAGATCAAAGCTCTTTTAGGGCTGCGATCCCCAACGACGAGGAAAGAAGTACAGAGTCTTACCGGACGAGTTGCAGCCCTCAACAGATTTGTATCCAGAGCAACTGATAAATGCCTCCCATTCTTCAAAACACTGCGAAAAAGTTTTGAGTGGACTGATGAATGTGAGAAAGCCTTTCAAGATTTGAAGAAGTATTTGGGAGCCCCACCATTGTTGTCTAGGCCAATAACTGGAGAGAAGCTGTACTTGTATTTGGCAGTATCAGAAAATGTAGTTAGCTCGGCGTTGATCAGATTGGAGAATGGGGTCCAGAAGCCAATTTATTACACAAGCAAGGCCTTCCGAGGTGCGGAAATCAGATACCCAAAGCTGGAAAAATTGGCACTGGCATTAATTGAAGCAAGTAGAAGAATGAGGCCATACTTCCAGGCCCATACCATCATTGTGTATACCGACATGCCGTTAAGACAAGCCCTTCACAAGCCAGAAAAATCAGGAAGATTGATGTACTGGGCAATAGAGCTCGGTGAATATGATATTGTGTATGAACCCAGATCATCGTTGAAGGGGCAAGCCGTGGCAGATTTTATAGCAGAGTTCACATACCCTGATACCCCCGAGGAGCAAAAGGTGCTTGCTGACCTACCTGTGGACGATACAGGATCAACAGACACAGATCCAGACCAACCAAGGTTGGTAAAAGGACTTGTGGATGTAGAAAAATCATCATATTCAAACCCCGACCAACTCCGGTTGGTAGAAGGGCGCGAACAAATGACCAACGAGGAACGAAGGATACCCGGGGATGATGAAAGAAAACAGATGATATTTCACCGAGGAACTCTAACAGATAAGAAATTTGAAGACGAGTTACATACATGGAGATTATATGTAGATGGATCATCTTGCACGGCTGGTTGTGGAGCAGGTATTGTTTTAAACTCTCCAGATGATATTGACATGGAGTATGCCTTGAGATTCCAATTCAAAGCTTCCAATAATGAGGCTGAATATGAGGCTATGATAGCAGGTTTTCATTTGGCGAAAGTTATGGAGGCACGACAAGTAATTGTTTTCAGTGATTCTCAATTAATTGTGAATCAAATGATGGGAATATATGCAGTGAAGGGAGAGTTAATGGTGAAGTACCATGCAAAAGTGATGGAGTTATTGACAGAATTTGATGCTATTCAATTGGTGAGGATACCGAGAATGGAGAATGCTAGAGCAGACGCATTGGCCCGACTAGCGTCAGCTACGCGCACCGAGCTGCGAAGAACAATACCAATTGAAGTATTAGAAAGTCGGAGCATAGAAGAAGATCTGACGGTGAAGATTATTACCCTTGATTTAGGACCATCTTGGATGGATCCTATCAGAGCATACATTGAAGAAGGAGAATTGCCGGAGGACAAACTAGCTGCCAAGAAATTGAAGTATAAAGTTGCTCGGTATGTGTTAACTAATGGTGTTTTGTATAGACGAGGAATTATGGCAGGTTTGCAGAGATGTGTGCATCCATCAGAAGTCAAAGAATTGATTGAAGAAATTCATGAAGGATCTTGTGGTGCTCATGTAGCAGGTCGGACACTTTTGCAAAGGGTAATGACACAGGGATACTACTGGCCGACGATGAGGGCTGATTGTATAGCCTATGCTAAGAAGTGTGACAAGTGCCAACGTTTTTCCTCCATCCGAAGAACTCCACAGGCATTGTTGACACCCATAACATCACCTTGGCCATTTGCCATGTGGGGAATTGATCTGGTTGGACCACTGCCGACGACCCGAGGAAGGTTCAAGTATCTCGTCGTGGCAGTAGACTATTTTACTAAGTGGGTGGAAGCTGAACCACTAATTGATATGACGTACGAGAAGGTGTATCAGTTCATATGGAAGAATATCATTTGTCGATATGGTCTCCCCCATGCTTTCATCACAGACCATGGAACGCAATTTGATAATGAAGAATTTGCTGCCTATTGTCATCAGTCGAACGTCTTGAAGTTTCATTCAGCACCAGGCCATCCCCAAAGCAATGGACAGACTGAGGTGACGAACAGAACATTACTAAATGGGTTGAAGAAGAGGTTAAGTGAGGCTAAAGCAAATTGTATTAATGAGCTACAGTCAGTTTTGTGGGTTTACCAAACAACTCCCCGAGCAGCAACAGGAGAATCACCATATATGCTAGCATTTGGAAGTGAGGCTGTGATACCTGCCGAGTTGGGCCTACCAACACACAGGGTGTTAAATTTCAATTCTCCGATCAGTGATTTGATGAGAAGACTGGATTTGGATATGCTCGAAGAAGTCAGAGAAGAGGCAGCCATTAGGAATGCTGCTTATCAACAACGAACAGCTCTGTTTTACAACAAAAGGGTAAAGAAATGTGATCTAAAAGAGGGGGATTATGTGCTAAAGAAGGTCATTCAGAAGCAGAATAAACTGGAAGCAAACTGGCATGGACCTTACCGAGTTACAGAGGTTGTTCGACCAGGAACTTACAGAATAGCAACTCTAGAAGGAGAGGAATTTAAGAACGCATGGAATGATGAACACCTGCGCAAGTATTATCAGTGATGTCAAATGTAAAGCATTTCTTTCATTATGAATAAAACGAGGATGTTTGGCCATTTTCTTTCTGGTTGAAAGTTTTTCGGGGAATACTAGTGTAATACACTACACAACAAAAGTGCTCTAAGGATCCAACCTCCTTTGGTTAGGAGGACAGCTCTACGGAGCAAAAGTGCTATAAGTAGCCAACCTCCTTTGGTTAGGAGGATAGCTCTACGGAGCAAAAGTTCTATAAGTAGCCAACCTCCTTTGGTTAGGAGGACAGCTCTACGGAGCAAAAGTGCTATAAGTAGCCAACCTCCTTTGGTTAGGAGGACAGCTCTAAGGAGCCAAAAAGTGCTATAAGTAGCCAACCTCCTTTGGTTAGGAGGACGGCTCTAAGGAGCCAAAAATATTCCTTTGGTTAAAAGGTGTACACCAGCTACACCAGCGTGATCAATTACGGTTGGTAAGATAAAAATATACTCTCATATTACAACTTATGTTGGTCGGGAGGTAATATTATTACAAAGAGTTCTTTGAAGAACAAAATATTCAAAAAATACACCAAGTATAGTTGGTCGGGGATAAAAACCCAATAACTGTAGTTGGTCGGCGAGGACAAATTATTGATCTTAGTTGGTCGGACGCATTTTTATAATTGAACCAAGTATAGCTGGTCGGGGATAAAAACCCATCAACTGTAATTGGTCGACAAACATTATTCAACTACCTTGGTTGGTTGGAAACAGTTTGAACAATTTACATTCATTACTTTATTGATCAACCTTGATACTTGTAAATTTTTAAGTTGGTTGATAAATAGCACGATATTGCCATCCTTTTAAATACATAGATACATATGCACAAATATAAAGGTGTGTGATAAACACAAGACAATAGCAAAATTGGCAAACAGAAAATGAAATTCTTTCATTAAATTTAAGATTACAGGATACAAGAATGTACCAAATTGTTACATGAATATTACTATTCTATTGGTTTCTTTCCCTGTGCTTTAGAAACAGGTTCCTCGCCGGCAGGAGGGTCTTCTAGGCAAAGGGGAGAATTGATGAAATTAACATCTCTGAGCATTCTGACGTTCATAACAGAAGGTGTATCCAAGAGATGCTCAGGATGAGATAATTCAACTTGGGAATGAAGGCTATAATCACCAAGGTATTTTGAAATTAGGCTGCGAGGAATGGAACGAGCTGGGATCCATGCCATGTCCAATTTGAAAGGTGGTACAGGCAGGTCTAATAATGATGGAGCATGATAATCCCATAAAAAATGCCCTTGCTCCAATTTTAACACACCCAGTGCATTCAACCATCCTTGTTTGTAACCTTCATTGTTGGCATGTTCAATACGAGCATCCAGGTGAACAAGGGCTTCATTGTATTTTGCCATCCAGAATTCCCTTGGCTGTTTATGGAATTGGAAGATTAATCTATCCAATTGTTCATGAAGGCTTTTGGCAAAAAGATCCTTATTATGCAGAGCAGATTTCGTCGCTGTAAGTTGATCCTCCAAGGATATATTCTTCTTGGACATTTCTGATAGGGCCCGATCTTTGATGTTTAACTGGAATGCTTGAGTTTCTAAAGTGGATTGGGTACGAGCCTCTTCAACATTGCGACTGAGAACTCTTGATCGGCTCCGAGAAGCAACTGGAGAACTTTGCTCCTCGACAGTTCTTCCTCGCCCCAGAGAACCTCTTCCTCGTCCCCGAGCAGTTCCAGAAATGGCAGATCTTCTTAAGTCCTCCAGCTCTTGCCTTAGTTTGGCGTTTTCTACCTCTAAGAACGAGAAGCCTTCATCAGTAACTGGTATTAATGCAGTAGAAGATGAAGCAGCAGATTCATATTGAGCCAATTTTTTCTGTAAATTATTATTTTCTTGTTCCAGGATCTCGGCAATCTGCCTGCAAGCTTCAACTTCACCTTTTAGGGTCCTTTCCCTAATATCATATCCAGCAATGATCTTCTTATGGCCTGTTTCAGAAGAAAGTTGTTGGTATCTATTTTCATAATCTTTGTGTAACAAAGCCATTGATTCATTGTGCTGACCTTGGAGATCCTCTATGGAACCATGAAGTTCCTCGATCAGTTCGTAATACGCCACATTATTGGCCACAGATCTATCAAGCAAATCCTTCAGATACCGGTAAGCCTCAACTGCTTGTTCTGAGGCATCGTGACCAAGGATGTCGACAATTTCTGATGTACTAAGGATTGTATGACCAGCCTTATAGTATTGGTGACATTGCTGCATCAGCTCGGTATCATGTGAAGAGATCAATTCCATTCTAGCAACAAACTAAAGACGAGAAAAAGACAACAATCAACAAATATAAATCATCAACAACAGAGATGAGCAAAGATATATTTTATTAGATCATCAAAAAGTTACATTGTTCGATTACAAGAAAATATAGAAATGATACCGAACAACTTCACACCTTTTCCTTGTCCCCCAAGACTTTCTCGGGAGGCTGGGACGAGGAGCTCGGTTGCTCGGTGGTAACAACAGCTTGATCGGTAGGAATCTTCTCGGGAGGAGGAGGCATGGAAGAAACGTCCTCGGTGGCAGAGGGTTGATAGGCAGAAACTTGATCACCCATAACCATAGAAGACTCATCTGAGGCAGGCTCATCTTCTTCTTCTTCCACAATTGGTGGAGGAGGACCAGGGAGATGTTGTTGGAATAGATCAGAATCGTCTTGGACCTTTAGCTCTTGCAGAGCAGCTACCCAGCCTTCATGGAAGTATTTCGACTTCCCATATTGGACTTGGGATGTCATTGCAGCTATCCCTCTCTCCCATCCTTTCTCCCAACTAGCACTGAAATGTTTCTTGATTGCGACCTTTCTCCTCAATCTCTCCGAGGAGAGTTTCACCTCCAATTCCTCTTTTTTGACCTTGATATCTTGCAAGGTAGATAACTCTTCATTTTCCTTTTTCAGCTGGCCATCATATTCTTGATGTTTAACCTCTAAACCCTTTACTTTCTCCTCCAAATTCTTGGAGGTTTCGGCCATTTTCACCTTCTCAGCCTCAGCCGCAGCTAATTTCTTCTCCCAAACAGCTTTTTTGTCAATATATTGTTGACGAGATTCCTTTAAAGATTGGGTCAAACCCAACAGAGCATCCTCTACACCTGACGAGGAGCTTGAAGCTTTAATAGCTTCATCCTTCTTCACAATATTATTGAAACAATTCACCAGCTGAAAGATGAGAAAAAATAGCGAAGTCAATATAAAATGCAAGCTTTCGGAGAATGAGAAATCATAAGTATGAGAAACTTACTGAAGCAAGGTGACGAGCAGCTAGGGATGTCAGCGTATCCCTAGGAATTCTTTCATCAAGACCATGGACCTCGGGTACGACCGAGCTCATTGCAGAGCTTGGAAGAACGATATTTGGAACATCAGTACCACTAGCAGGTAAAGAAGAGGCAGTTTCAGCTGGAGTAACCAAGGATGATTTCCTCAATCTCTTCAACGGGCGGTCAGAACCTTCAACCAGAGAGGTCTTGGTCGGGGAGATTGTAATTACATCTGCAGGAGCATTTTTCTTGCTCGGGGCCACCGGGGGCTTCTCGGCAGCTTTGGAGGACCCAGCATCTACTTTTTTAGTCCCTTCTGGGACATCAATTTTGCCTTTCTTGGCTCCCACAGCAGATGAAATTTCATCAAATAGAGAAGGAGGAGCTCTTTTCTTGCCCATTCTCTGAGATAAAGGGATATGAGAATCTGAAGATGAACCTTCTGGTGTTGAAGCTGGTTCAACAGGGCGAGTAGTATAAGAGGTTGTGTAACTCTTATACTGTAGCAAATATGAAGCAGATCTGATGTGTTCGTCTGCAATGTTCTTATGCAAATCCCAGATAAGTTTCAGATGTTTAATATTCACTTCTGATTCCTTTGGAGTTTTTCTTTTGCTATCAACTGCAAATAGATACATAATGAAATATCGGTCATACATTTTATCAAACATGATGAAAGCATAATTTTATAAGTAAAATAAAATGAAAAATAAACCTATCCCATTGCCATATGGGGGGCATCTGGGACCGTTGTACGCTTCATCCCCAGCTAAAGGCGCATGTTGCCAATTTTTTTATGATCAACCCATGCTCAAAATAATCTCTATTTGAGTCAGGGAGATTAACTACAAGAGCCCTATTCAGATACCTAGTTTTTAAATAATAAATATTATCTAGAATAGCCCATTTATAACAAAACATAATTTCAGGGATCCCAATACGAGTCCCATGAGTTAGGTTTAATTTGTGCACCCCATTAATTATTCTCCATGAATTGGGGGCTATTTTTGCAGGAACAAGATCAAAATATTGACAAAACTCAAGACATAATGGGTTTGGTGGAAAGGAAAAACCACATTCAGCAACAAAAAGACTGGGGAACCAATGTCTCTCAGCCAATCGAAAGTAATCTAAAGGCTCAGAAAGAACCTCTAGAGTTACCCACGAAGGAATGGAAAAATCAGAACGGAATTTCTCAACAGACTCCACAATATAAACCATATTGAATAAAAGAGATACAGAAGAAAGGAACAATATCTTACAGAAAGAAAGGAGGTATGTTGGCAATGAACGGAAACAAGGATGAACGCACAAGAGAGAAGAAGAGAATAGAAAGCTTGAATGCAGAAAATGGAAAACGTAGACGACGGTATGGTTACCAAAGAAGTTTAAATACTTTGCATTAGGAAGCGGCGAAAGAAATGATTACCAAAAAGAAACTACTGAACTTTCGGCGGCTAAAAGGACAAAAATTGCACGAAGATCGAAGCGCTTATAAAAAAGGCGGAAAATAGCGAAATAAGAAGGAAATTTGAATACAATGTTCCTGAAAACCAGGAAGGTCATTTAATATTGCCATATACCGAGAAAGAATGTTACATACTCCTCAAAATTCGAAATATGAAACATTGGGGGCTTCTGTTGATACCAAAATTAATATGCTGATGTGGACGAATAATACGAAGACACGTGTCAATCTACGTGGCACAATAGCAGCGAGGAAGATCATTTCCCGACCAACCATGCTTCTTTCCGAGCAACGAGAATACACCGAGGAACTCTATCACACCGAGGAAGTCTATCACACCGAGGAACTCTAACGCACCGAGGTACTCTAATGTTCCGAGGAACTCCTGATCAGCGAACAACTATGGCGGTCCGAGCTGCATCTCGGTCGTATCATTAATTGCCAGATAATCAACAGTTCAGATATTCATTGAATGCTTATATTCTTGGCACACACTCTGCATTAAATGTATTACCCTTTCATATGTATGTCATTTAATGTATCGAACCTTTCATGTACAGCCTCAAGGCTATAAATACCTTGTATCATCCTCATTCAAAGGGGACCGGAATTTCTTGAGAGAACTTGTAATCAAGAATTCCACAAACACTCAGCAATAACATAACAGTGGACGTAGGCTTTATTCCTAGCCGAACCACTTTAAAAATCTTTGCCTTATTTATTTATCTGTGATTGAATAATTAGAGCAATCTAGTTTTTTACATCAACACTTACTTTCCAGTAAGCAAAGTTGTTTCCATCAAAGAGAGGAGGTCTGGTCAAGTTACCAAATCTTTCATTTTTCTCGACCATTGTTTGATTTTAAGAAAACAATTTCAGAAATACAAGATCTTTTTAAAAAAAATCCAAAGCCCTAATACCAATTGAAAAAGCTGTTACTTAGGCCGTTTAATATAAGAATAAACTATTGAAGTAACTCCGAACTGTTTTTTGAGGAAACTCTTTTCTTTAAATCAAATCAGTTTAATCATAAGATGTGTTTAATAAACCATGTACGAGATTAGTTCAAGATTTGTTAACAGGTTTGATAAAATAGTTTAAAACAATTAAACTCAGCACAACCACAAGAATGAGATGCAGAGATGTAGAAAGATTAAGGACAAGGCGATTTTAATGTGGTAAAACCGCACCCAACTGAGGAAACATCCACGGTGACTTCTAAGTCACAAACCAAAAATCCACTAAAACAAACTATTCAAGTTACAAACTATATAACACACATGCACACAAATCAGACCTATACAAATTTATAAATGTACCCACTGGTTTACTTCTAACTTCTCCGCAGCTCTTATGTTGATGTGGCTTTCCCAGTTTGCTAACTTCTCCACTTTATTCTAGTATTTATTTCGACTCTTGTTAATTCAAGATCTTATAACCAACACTTCTGTGTGGTAGTGTTTCAAGTGTTTGTAATGGTGCTCTAACACTTGCATGCACACACACACACACGCTTATTTTATACAAACAGTCCTATCAAATTACAAATCAGATCTATATGCTGTGATTTTCAGTTTCTCTCTTCTTAGGAAACAAAAGAACTTTATTTGACCTTTTAATTAATCCCGGAATCCAAGGTTACCTTGATCGAAAGACGGTTCTGTAACAACCCAGGTTTTTGAGTGACTATTTTATACTATTTTGCCTGATGGGCTAATTTTATAAAATAGGGGATGTTGGAGTAAATATTATTTCCTGTGAGACTTAGGGATAATATTTATTATGTTTTGTCTATTTACCTTTATGAGAAGGTAAATAGCATTATATTGTGTATTATTGCGTCGTTATATGTAAAACGACGGTTATGACCTATACTTAAATTTGGGTATCATTAATGAAATAAAATGGAATTTGAAACATAAAAATAGTTCACACTTTCCCGAATGCCAAAATAGGTGGTGCGGTTGTTTTTAGAATAGTCGAGATAGTCGAAAAAAGTGCCCAGTTGTAATTTTTGAGATTCGGGCATTTTTAAGGGGTTATGACTCAAATAAGTGGTTACGAGTCATTTTAGTGGTATTAGCAATTAAATGTGGGGATTTATGTTTTGAGACCCGTATAAGTCCCCCACACTCTTTTCTTTTTCTTCATTTTTGTGAGAAAAGCCAAAGGAGAGAGAGAGAGAGAGAGAGAGAGAGAGAGAGAGAGAGAGAGAGAGAGAAGAGAGGGTTGGGAGAAAATGAGGGAAAGAGAGAAAATGAAGATTTTGGGCCGGATTCCGTCGCTACCGGAGGTGATCCGAGACTACGAACCTCGAGGCAAGTTTCTTACTTGCTAGATATTGATTTAATGTTATAAATCTGCATGTGTAGTTAAGTTTTGGGAGGTTTAAAATATAAATGGGTTTTGGTTGATTTTGGGTGTTTAATCCTAAATCTTATAGTTTAATTTGATTTGAAGAGAAATAATTGGTTATTTGACGTGTAGAAATGATTTTATAGTAGTATTTTTTGTTGTGGTTGGGTGAAATAGCGGGTAGAATCTTGGATGGGTCGTTAATGGCCGAAACAGCTTCTCGGAGAAGAAGTTGTCCGCCAGGATCGATCGATCGAGCCTGGGGGATCGATCGATCGAGGCCTTCGATCGATCGACGGCCAGGGGTCGATCGATCGACCCCATCTGAAAAGGTGAGATTTTTCTAGTTTTGTTTTAACCCTTTTCTTTTAGGTTTGAGGTTTAGGAACCATCCTTTGGGAAGTAATGAGGATTCTTAGAGGGTTGTTTTGGGTAGACTAATGTCGTAGGTTAAGATGGGATATTTGGGTTACCCGAGGGCTAGCTTGTGTAGGTTAATGTCCGATTGGTATAGGAGGTTAACCTAAAGATAAATTGGAAGTTAAAATATTAATGTTGAGCTTTTGGGAGACACTCCATTATGGAGACTCACTTTGAGGGTTTATGAAATTATATGAACTCTTAGAGGCTATTTTGAGGATTAGTGGAACTTTGGGTCTTAGGTCATTAATAAAATATGACTTAATGAGAATGAAATGCACATTCTGAAACTTGGTGCTTAATGGTTAAATGGATGATTTTTGGAAATGTAAAATATGGAGTTTTTCAAAATGGAAAAAGTAATGTTTTTCATAAATGTTAATTTATGGATACACACCTCTCTAAATCGCTATCATAAGGGAAGTTGCGCGCGTTGTGGTGAAGCCCTCTGGCTAATGAATGCAGGGTGGATATAGTCCCTAAGCCATATGAGCATTTGTTGTATATTTTTCTGCGATGGTTAGGAGATTCTGGGTGTGGTCTTGACTATCCCGCAGGCATATGGCCGCTTCCCGACATTTCGATAGGATCCCAGGTTGTCTTGATGATAGGCCCTGGAAGATGATAGCCATTTAGGGGCGCGCACAGTGGGGAAACACGGACGGGCGATCTTAGAATCGTTATATATATATATATATATATATGATTATAACTATTCTAAATCAAGTTGGACTTGATGTATGATGGGTGCCATAAAGAGCACAATGAAATGCCATAAAGAGCATGAGAAAGTTCCATAAAGAGCATGATGAAATGCCATAAAGAGCATAGAATGATGATTATATTCCTGATAAGGAAGAGATTTTTACAAAATGTGTAATTGAGATAAAATGCCACAAAGAGCACAGAAACTACGATTATATTTCCTGATAAGGAATAGAATTACGAAATGAAATAGTATATGATGAAAGTAATTTGGTAAACGTTTGATAAAATATTGTACCATTTATATGTGTTCCTAAAGATGAATTAGGAATTGTGCCATTAGATGATGGATGGGTTTTATTTTATATTTTCTTTGTGTGGCCGTAGATGTGACCTCCCACACTTATGCACACACATACATTTATTGATTATTTCATGCTAAGGATCTAATGGATCTCAACGATCAACCTTGCCTAAGTAGTAGTGTATCGGGGGGGTTCCTTGTTTGGATTTCGCTTTGCGAGACACCCCACGCATGAATAGGGCATAGTGTTGAGACTGGGGAGAAGTTAGCCCTTAGTACTTAGGGTTAACTAGAACATCTCACAATATTGCTCTAGGTTGCTGCTAGATTGAGAGGTGAGAAATATTATTATTATCTGCGAGAGAATTACACACTTAACTGTCATGCAGTTTTAGTCGCATGGTAATCATATCAATCCGGGCCCTGACCCGTACCTATATTTCTTTGTTTCTGCATATTCTTTACCGTTACAGGTGCTCTACCGCATGGACACCCGTATTTACATTTTCATTCTAGTGGCCATAGAGCTTCAGCATATTGCGGATGTTGTAGGTTACTTGTATTAGACGCTTCTTTCTATTGTACTCTGGTTATGTTTAGTATATTTATTCGGGCGTGTTTGCCCAATGTATTGCACCCATTCATTATATTGTAAATAGTGAATTGGAATACTCGATGTACTATTTGTATTGGTTTGTTCACCGACAGCTTATTCGGTGATATTTATTATATTGTCATTCTTATCCATTGATTTTTGATAACCACCATTTTTACAAATGGGATTGTCTAAGTGTTTTTTTTTACTTTCTAATTTTTTTTTAATTGACAGTCCGTTTTCTAAAATGATTGGTGGTTATCTCATACTAATATTTTAATCGACAGTGATGCTAAGAATGGACCATCTATGATTCCTGTGATTATTAGAGTATTGGGATGGCCACCTATTATTTTAGTAGGCGGGTTATCACAGGTGGTATCAGAGCATTAGGTTCTAGAATCCTTAAGAATCTGTACGGATGTTTTACGACTGCTGCGTTTCTCTCTATTTGATGTAGAGCCTTAAGATTTAGGGTCGTTGAATTCTCTTGTGAGATTCCGTTCTCCTGCTATAGTACGAGAACCCCGAAGATCTTTTGTGCATTCGTGTGAGACTTGTAAGTCGTTAGATGAAGGGCGTTGAGGAAGGCCATTGTGAAGGAGTCACGAGGCGGGATTACTAAGAGCTGTACGCTGTAGTCGGGGATAAGGGACGCTTTGGAGGTCTCTCCCTTTGTAGCATTATTTTACATTGCTACCGTAACTACTAAGTACGGTGAAAATAGTTTTCCCAAGTACCGTTGTCGGTAGAGAGTGGTACTTTGCTTGGGGTTCCAAGCAATGTCAATTTGGAGTTGAGAGGTCCTTGACAAGGACCACATGTTGAAGTTCGGTTGGATAGAGGAAGTGTAACCTCGTTTGGTGAGAACGTAAGGCCCGAGAGTTTTGGCCTAGAGATGGGTATAGAAGTGCCCAGGTGTGAGGGTTTGAGGAAAACCTTCCACCCATTGGAGTAAGGCTGAAGTGGAGGAAATGGTAGTCGCCTCTTTATGGTGGGGAAAAATGTTTTGCCCATAGAGAGGGCCTTTCAGTGGAAATGATAGGCTCATAAGTAAGTGTTGGTAACACTTCTAGAGTAGTAGTGTTCGTGAGACCCCATTGGTGGACATCCACCCGGGGAAGACTCGTGGAACTAAGGCCGGGGAGGCTGGTAGAATGTCCTCCTTGCTGAAGAGGTTAAGGGAACTACGCATTCTGATCTTGTCGATTGAAGATAACCGACAAGGATGGGACGCCTAGTCGGGACATTGATGGAAGTAGTTTGGTTCAGATAAGACTAGAATGTCGTGTCTTGGAACCATTGGTAGAGGCCAAGGAGATTGGCTAGCATGTTGGTGGGACTTTCCAACTTTGGTGGGAGAAGTGCATTCCTTAAGATAAGATGGAGGAGTATGGTTATAACCCTAGGTCCGGGTGTGTATATCGAGCTTGTGATAGTATCGGTATTTTATATAGTAAATATATCTATATGACTTCCAAGATAGGGAGGTTATGTATTTTCCTTTCACTCGTTATGGGGCGAGTGGTGATATGTGTGGTATATGCTACTTGTATTATATGTATTATACGAGTAGAGATATTCTTAGATTGGTGGGTGTGATAGCAAGCCAATAAATTGCGAGGCTATCCTAATTCTAGTTCTAGAAGAAGGACTAGTTGTTCTATAATATCTCCCCTAGATACAGGTCAAGATTTTGTATTATTTTATTTTGCCTTGTTTGTTTTGTTTTATTATTTATTTGCTTTGCTTTTGTATGTTTTTCCTTGTCTCCATGACCGGATAGTTAAGGGGATTGTGTGGAGGGGTTCCTTGTTTGGATTTCGCTTTGCGAGACACTCCACACATGAACCTTAACGACGTTGGGAGTGGAGAGACGTGCATTTTCTTTTCTGTTCTTTCGTTTCTTTTTCTGTTGGTTAAGTGTTGCGTTGGAAAGTTTTGCCAAGAATCACGTATATGAGTGATTAAGGGTTAAGTTGGTGTGCGATATATGAGCACTATGATAGTTTTCCTCTGATCGATGTGGGGAAGACTAAGATACGAAAGTCCGATAGAGACTTATGATTGTGCCTTAAGGAGACAGCCATTTGTAAAGAAGTATATGTGTATTTTGGGATAAGGTATTTATGGCATTTTACTGAAAGTAAATGCCTCAATCGATTGTTATGGTAGGACGTAGAAGTAAATATGTATTAGTAGAGTTACGAGTTAGGATTCCGTCGATCCCGATCATGTGTCTTCGACCGTTACTTCTCGACGACCGACAATGCGAGGTAGTAGTGTAACGGGAGGGTTCCTTATTTGGATTTCGCTTCGGCGAGACGTCCCACGCATGAAACCGAGCTAATGTCAGAAGTCGGGAAAGGTCTTGGACAATAGGGATATATTTAGTATTATACTTATACGACTAGATTATGATAAATAGATTGACTTTATGATTCTTAGGACGCTAGGCCTTAGGGCAAGTGACGTTATTTTAGGAAGGTGGTTGGGAGTTGACCACAATATGTTTGTGGGTTAACTATATGTAGGATTTGATCCCTAGAAAGAGAAGTAAAGGATCTCTAGAGGTGTGGGATGTTGGGCCAAAGGAGATGAGGCCTTTCTTAGAGAGATTGCGATGTCGGTAACCTATCATTTGAAGAGTCGAAGTATGAGCTGACTTTTTCTCCTGCACTCGTGTTGTTATGATTAAGAGTGGATTTAATTGAACGAGTCTTTGCCCGGAATGGGAAGTATTAATACGGGATCATGGACCCTTTGTTCATGTGTCTCACACCTTTATGAAGTGTCATCCCCCTCTTGATTTAAAGTTCATAGAGGTAGTATTCGCCTTAAAGAATTAGAGGCACTACTTCCTGGGCAGGAATTTAGGTCTTTTCACGAGCAACAAGTTTGTAATCGTGGAGGACTAGCGATAGGATATTCCCTTTCGCTAAGGCAATGCGAATGGGAGTATTATAGGCGCCGAGTACAAAACCGTCTGAGAGTTTTGTCGTGGCATGGAATACCAATGGAACGAGTTTAACCAAGGGGGGGCTCTATAGTAAGAGCATTCATATCCATGATTGACCCTTTCACCTACTTGTGTGTAGAGAGTAGTGTGGAATGAAGATGGGTATATCCATGGACATTAGTATCGAGTTGCTGATAATGCAAAGGTCATGATCCTAGTTGAGAAAACTGTGGATCATTGGACCAATCGCTTCTTACTCAATGGAAACGGGTGGACTAAGTACAAAAGTGTACGCCCAGCTCTTCTTAGTAGGAGTTCTAGAACTTTATGCGGTTCCTCGCAATGGTGGTGAACTGAGAGAGACATTCGTGTCAAGGTACTGGTAAAGTTTCCAGGAAGAAATAGGAACTGTAGGGATATGGGGTATATCCTACCACCTGTAAGTGGATGGGTGGATTTGATTTAAAGGAATGATCGGAGTAGTAGCTTTTATGGGTTTAATTTCCATACAACAGTTTGGGTCGTTTCCTACGAGTATGATGCCGTGTGTATCCTAGTATAGTTGGCAGTGTGCCTTGTCTGTTCGTTGGAATGGAAACATCGAATAGTATATTTTTGGGCTTGGAGTAGTCCGCGAATATCTTTTTCACGATTGGGCTCATTGAGCAGTAGACTTTTGAGGGCTACGCCAATGTGAATAGGAGTTAGTAGTGTTGGGGTTAGCGATTATAAGATGGAGTAGCTATCCCCTAGGAAGGGTGCAACGTGTTTCAGAAAGTAAGGCAATTTGTGCCCAAATTGTGTAGATATCGCCTCCCTTAGTATAAGGGTGGGATCGATAGTTCATGACGGACGATTTGGCGCTACGTTATAGCATGATGATGTGGACTGAGATCGATAGTGATGACCTAAGTCTGATTCCTATGGGGATGCTGCACTGCAGAGGGGTTTGCTAGTATGATATCACGGTTTTTAGCATAGTATACCCTTTATATGGTTATGGGTTACGCCTGAATTTTGAGGGAAAAATTCCCCTTTAAGGGGGGGAGTATGTAACAACCCAGGTTTTTCAGCGACTATTTTTTATACTATTTTGCCTGATGGGCTAATTTTATAAAATAGGGGATGTTGGAGAAAATATTATTTCCCGTGAGACTTAGGGATAATATTTACTATGTTTTGTCTATTTACCTTTATGAGAAGGTAAATAGCATTATATTGTGTATTATTGCGTCGTTATATGTAAAACGACGGTTATGACCTATACTTAAATTTGGGTATAATTAATGAAATAAAATGGAATTTGAAATGTAAAAATAGTTCACACTTTCCCGAATGCAAAAATAGGGGGTGCGGTTGTTTTTAGAATAGTCGAGATAGTCGAAATAAGTGCCCAGTTGTAATTTTTGAGATTCGGGCATTTTTAAGGGGTTATGACTCAAATAAGTGGTTACGAGTCATTTTAGAGGTATTAGCAATTAAATGTGGGGATTTATGTTTTGAGACCCGTATAAGTCCCCCACCCTCTTTTCTTTTTCTTCATTTTTGTGAGAAAAGCCAAAGGAGAGAGAGAGAGAAGAGAGAGTTGGGAGAAAATGAGGGAAAGAGAGAAAATGAAGATTTTGGGCCGGATTCCATCGCTACCTGAGGTGATCCGAGACTACGAACCTCGAGGCAAGTTTCTTACTTGCTAGATATTGATTTAATGTGATAAATCTGCATGTGTAGTTAAGTTTTGGAGGTTTAAACCATAAATGGGTTTTGGTTGATTTTGGGTGTTTAATCCTAAATCTTATAGTTTAATTTGATTTGAAGAGAAATAATTGGTTATTTGATGTGTAGAAATGATTTTATAGTAGTATTTGTTGTTGTGGTTGGGTGAAATAGCGGGTAGAAGTTTGGATGGCTCGTTAATGGACGAAACAACTTCTCGGAGAAGAAGTTGTCCGCCAGGATCGATCGATCGAGCCTGGGGGATCGATCAATCGAGGCCTTCGATCGATCGACGGCCAGGGGTCGATCGATCGACCCCTTCGGAAAAGGTGAGATTTTTCTAGTTTTGTTTTAGCCCTTTTATTTTAGGTTCGAGGTTTAGGAACCTTCCTTTGGGAAGTAATGAGGAGTCTTAGAGGGTTGTTTTGGGTAGACTAATGTCCTAGGTTAAGATGGGATATTTGGGTTACCCGAGGGCTAGCTTGTGTAGGTTAATGTCCGATTGGTATAGGAGGTTAACCTAAAGATAAATTGGAAGTTAAAATATTAATGTTGAGCTTTTGGGAGACACTCCATTATGGAAACTCACTTTGAGGGTTTATGAAATTATATGAACTCTTGGAGGCTATTTTGAGGATTAGTGGAACTTTGGGTCTTAGGTCATTAGTAAAATATGACTTAATGAGAATGAAATGCACATTCTAAAACTTGGTGCTTAATGGTTAAATGGATGATTTTTGGAAATGTAAAATATGGAGTTTTTCAAAATGGAAAAAGTAATGTTTTTCATAAATGTTAATTTATGGATACACACCTCTCTAAATCTCTATCATAAGGGAAGTTGCGCGCGTTGTGGTGAAGCGCCCTGGCTAATGAATGCAGGATGGATATAGTCCCTAGGCCATATGAGCGTTTGTTGTATATTTTTCGGCGATGGTTAGGAGATTCTGGGTGTGGTCTTGACTATCCCGCAGGCATATGACCGCTTCCTGATGTTTCGATAGGATCCCAGGTTGTCTTGATGATAGGCCCTGGAAGATGATAGCCATTTAGGGGCGCGCACAGTGGGGAAACCCGGACGGGCGGTCTTAGAATCGTTATATATATATATATGATTATAACTATTCTAAATCAAGTTGGACTTGATGTATGATGGATGCCATAAAGATCACAATGAAATTCCATAAAGTGCATGAGAAAGTGCCATAAAGAGCACGATGAAATTCCATAAAGAGCATATAATGATGATTATATTCCTGATAAGGAAGAGATTTTTACAAAATGTGTAATTGAGATAAAATGCCACAAAGAGCATAGAAACTATGATTATATTTCCTGATAAGGAATAGAATTATGAAATGAAATAGTATATGATGAAAGTAATTTGGTAAACGTTTGATAAAATGTTGTACCATTTATATGTGTTCCTAAAGATGAATTAGGAATTGTGCCATTAGATGATGGATGGGTTTTATTTTATATTTTCTTTGTGTCGCCGTAGATGTGACCTACCACACTTATGCACACACATACATTTATTGATTATTTCGTGCTAAGGATCTAATGGATCTCAACGATCAACCTTGCCTAAGTAGTAGTGTATCGGGGGGGTTCCTTGTTTGGATTTCGCTTTGCGAGACACCCCACGCACGAATAGGGCATAGTGTTGAGACTGGGGAGAAGTTAGCCCTTAGTACTTAGGGTTAACTAGAACATCTCATGATATTGCGCTAGGTTGCTGCTAGATTGAGAGGTGAGAAATATTACTATTATCTGCGAGAGAATTACGCACTTAACTGTCATGCATTTTTAGTCGCATGGTAATCATATCAAACCGGGCCCTGACCCGTACCTATATTTCTTTGTTTCTTCATATTCTTTGCCGTTACAGGTGCTCTACTGCATGGACACCCGTATTTAAATTTCCATTCCAGTGGTCATGGAGCTACATTATATTGCGGATGTTGTAGGTTACTTGTATTAGACGCTTCTTTTTATTGTACTCTAGTTATGTTCAGTATATTTATTCGGGCGTGTTTGCCCAAGGTATTGCACTCATTCATTATATTGTAAATAGTGAATTGGAATACTCGATGTACTATTTGTATTGGTATGTTTACCGACAGCTTATTAGGTGATATTTATTATATTGTCATTCTTATAAATTGATTTTTGATACCCACCATTTTTACAAATGGGATTGTCTAAGTGTTTTTCTTTTACTTTCTAATTTTTTTTATTTGACAGTCCGTTTTCTAAAATGATTGGTGGTTATCTCATACTATTATTTTAATCGACAGTGATGCTATGAATGGACCACCTATGATTCCTGTGATTATAAGAGTATTGGGCTGGCCACCTATTATTTTAGTAGGCGGGTTGTCACAGGTTCAAGGTCTTAATCAATTTCAGAGGATTTTGAAAATATTTTTTAAAATTGAAAACCACCGATTGCGATTCCAACTAGGTCAAAAGTCTTGTTTCAGAAGAACTAGAAACAGAAAATGATTTTTTTGATTCCAGAGTTATGAAAAACATTTACAGAATATAAATCAACAAAATTGATTTCTCAAGATGAGAAACTAAATATGCATATCTAAGTGTCATATAACATATAATGAGCAGATCTATAATTTTTATAAAAAAAGAAATACAGATTTAACCTAAATGTTTAAGTTGGACACAAGATCTTAAACTCAAGAGGATAAACCACGAACAAGCTTTCAAACCAACTCACAAACAACTCTCAAACACTCAGGTTTGGTGTAAATGGTTTAAGAAAAATGAGTTAGGGTTTGAAACTAGGTTAGGACGATTTAGGGTTTCTCTCTCTCTCAGGTTTCTCTCTTTTCTCTCTTATCTCTTCTCTCTCTCTCTAGTTAGACGAAATGCCAAAAGTCTCTTAAGTCTGAGGGTAAGCCTCCTTTTATAGGGAGCAAGGAAGGATCGTGAAGGTCGGTTCAAAATTAAGGGCTGAGATTAAGTCAATGGCGAAAGACTTTCATGCAACAGTTTAAGAACAACAATGCATTAAACAACTTCTTATTGGCCTAGAGAGTCTTCACATGGATTGGCCTCAAACGAATGCAGAGAGTTGATAACAATGATCCAAGGGATGATCATGGACAACTGTTATATGTCTTCAAAGAAACACAAATCAGGCCGATATAGCTATGACAGGTGTAGGGCTGAGATTTAACCTCACACGCGTGTTTTGAAAATTAATACACAGACACCCTCAATTCTCAAGGGGTTTTGAATCCTTCCCAAACCAACTTTCAGGTATGAAAACATAAAACCAAGAATTACAGAATGATCCCAAAAGCTTTTTAATACAAATTTTAATTTCCAAAAAATCATTTAAAAATTCCCAAAAATTATTAAAATTAATTTTAAATGGGATTAAACACACACAACTCTCACACTATTATTTTATGCAATATACATGGAATGAATGCAATCCTAATGTGTGTGGATTATTGTGAATATACCTTTGAACAATCAATCAAGAGGAATGAGGAGTAGAGTCTGAGGATTTTTGGATTCTAGTAAATGTGCTCAATTTTGTCACTATTTCCAAACTAGATGAGCACTTATACAATGTAGACTCAAGTGAGTCAAGAGTATAAGGTGCTTCAGAAAGCCCTGTGAGCCGTGATGCCGATGTTGAATCCTTGGATCTACCTTAATTAAGAATCAGGAGGAATATATTTATCTAAATCAATGGGCTATAATCAACAAAATAAGCAATTGATTACATAAACATTATTATTAGAAATCACTAGATAAAAGACAACATAAGCAAGCAAGGAAATCTTTCTTTCCCATTAAATATAAGTCGAGCATAAGATGGTACAAATCCGGGAAGGTTACAACATAACACCAACCAAAAAATAAGAGTGAAGATGAAAATCCTACAAACTCCAAGATTTAAACTTGCTCGAACAAGGTTGGCCCTTTTTCCCTTTTTATCAGCCCTGGTAGCCTAGTCTTCAATAACTACAAATGCACGAAGATCCCCCGCTGCTTGATTAAGAGAGAGATCCATCGTAGCTTGATCAATAAAAAGATCCGTTGTAGTTGGCTTAAAAAGCTCCATCCGAGCTTAGGTAGTAGGTTGGTCAATCGTAGGCTCCTCAACGACTATGGGATTGGGGCCTGTCATATGTTGGGTGAATAAATAAGAATCCGTAGGAACCCTGGTAGCTATCAAGTCCTAATCCCAGACTTTCTTAAGACCCACATGCCTAACATAATTTATTTAGTGCTTGGCATCATTGTAAGGTGCCTCCCAGACTTCATTTTACCCACTTTGTCTAACGATCATAGATTCTCCTTCCATCTTCTCAATCTTGGTAACCGACTCCTTACTTTCTTCAATAACCTTTATCTTGTCGGAGACCACCAAATTATAAATGGCCTGGAATTCGACCAAATCTTTCACTAACTTTTCCTTGAGGGAAGATAAAGTCTTCTCCTCCTCCATCTCAAAAGTAGCTTTAGAATTAGCTAAATCTTTATCGGAGTTCTTCAAAGCCATTTCTAACTCGACTGGTCGGCCCGACCACATAGTAATGTGGGAAAATCATAAACAAACTATACAATAAAATAGAAGCACAAAATAGTTTATAGAAATTAGAAAGAGGATTCAAAATAAGCAGAGAGAGAATATGGGACTTGCCAAAGCAATACTTTGAGATAACTTAAGGGACAACTGGTAAGACCTCATCCTCACCAATCGCTCCTGATCATTAGTAAGCACAACCCTCTCTAGAAACTAGGGGAAAGAAAGGGAGTGTCAGCAACACTTGATCCTTCAGTAACATGGAGGAGGTAAGTGGCAAAAGGGGCCTTTAAGGCATGTCCCCTCTTCCTCTCCTCCTTATTCTCTCTCTCTCTCTCTCTCTCTCTCTCTCCCCCCCTTTTTTCTCCACTCCCTCTTATTTCTCTCCACCTTTCTCTCCTTCCCCTTGGTTCTTCGTTTGGAACTACCATCCATAGGGGAGTCTCCTCCTATCCTCTTCAAGGACTTGATATGATCAGATAGCCAATCATCATCCTCCTGAATAATCAGACACCTCATCTTAGGTGGGGCCATGTCTTCTTATTAGTTGGTTTTCTTCACATTTCCTTCCTCACTGCCCTCCTCATATCCTTCCTCTTCACCTTCTTCTTCTTTCTTTTCCTTCCACTTCCTCTCTTTCTTACTCCTCTCCATCTTCTAAATGGATGGTTTTAGATGGACCACCAACCTCCTCCTATAGAATCTATAAATTAAGGATTATATTCATTAGCCAAGTAATAAAGTTGGTAATGGTGTTCTTGTATTTTAGCATATATGCCATCAGAAATCCTATCCCTAACTTTCCAAGCTTTTAACAGGTCAGTAACCCTTAGCTCACGAGGGGAAGTTCTTGGTTCTTATCCTTAGTTGCAAAACAGGAAGAAAAAATGAAATCGAAAAAAGAAAATAGAGGAACAAGGAAGAAAAGAACTAAGAAAGAATAATGTCATCAACCTATGTAATCATCCCTAAAGTTAGAGATCCTAGGTTCCCTTTACCTTTTACCCTCAACTTGGGGAGGATATTATCAATTACTAGCAATGAAGCCTTGGCTTTAGTACTCCCTATGGGAATCAGGCAAGTTCAACACTAGGACTCTGCCAGCACTCCTCGCCTTCAAGCATAAGATACCTTCACTTGTGCACAAAAAGACATAACAATAGAAAATCTCAGTGATCCCTAAGTTGGATCCATATAATGCATTTATCCTATGTACCCCATTTACAATCTTCCAAATATTTGGAGTCCGTTGATAAGGAAGAATGCCAAAATACCTGAAGAATCTTCAAAATAGAGGATTGGGGAGTAGGGGTGGGGGTGACATCAAACCCCTAGTGAAGTCAAAAGGGTATGAATCTAATCTACCCCGTCAGGGATACCATAAACTTTCTAAACTAAAAAATTCTCTTATTATCAAGTCTCTCCATTAGTACACCAGAGGAAGGAATACCCTAGATAAAGTTACAAACTAATTCAAAGAAGAGAAGAATTGAGAAAGTGAGAACTAGAACTTATAAGTGTTGATGAATATTTGAAAGAACACTGAAGAATAAGATCCTTGGATTTTAAGCAAAGGACGGGAGGGGAAACTTAAAGGTAAATCTCGTATGCAAAAATAACCAAAATCAGTGAAATGAGGGCTAAGTTACACACAAGAGAGTTTCAAATATATCAATCGATGAGTCGTGCTTCCTCAGGAAGATCTCAACTCTTAATTTTCTTCTAAGGATGAGCGTACTCCCAACAATATTAAATAATTACACACGTACCATGTCGATTTTTATACTGTTCCAAGCCTTGGGCCTTAGACTCATTTAAAATCTATTGGCCAAAAATATCAACCTAAAGATTTTAGGGGCAATTGTGGGGACATAAATAAAATCCCAACCAGTTGGCCGACCATCCCAGTCCGTAAGATTGACTACCCAACCCAAATATTTCGATTATTATTTGTACATTCATTTAATATATGCTTAAATTCATGGAGATAAGCACGAATCAGTTACCAACAATCTTCGGCAGATATTCAAGTACACTTACATGCTATTTATCAAGTCGGTTAAGTTACCTATGGAATTCAATCACTTATTTCATACTTATATAAATTGTAAACCCTGACCCGGGGTAAAGGGATGTAATAAATAACATCGAGAGACACTATAATAAAGCAGTAACCTCTCATGGACATAGGCAAGTTACTGAACCACACATATCATTGTCGTGTGTGTGATCTTCACTTTCTTCTCTTTGTGATTATTTTTTTGGACTTCTTTATTGTGATATTTCTTGCATTCACGGTATCATTGGCCACTACTCGCCAATGATCCTCTGTTGATAGAAATAATCTTTGGTGGCGTGTTGTACTCTCTGATCTAACTCATAATATTTAGCATCTTCTTTATCCACTATTGTTGGTATTTGCCCATCGGAATGGGATGTACCTACTACCTTTTCTTGCACTAAAGAGCAATAATATTCCATAGCCTATACCACACTACAAGGTATTAGTGATGGGATATCATATTTCAAATTCCTCTTCTTGTTGAGCTACCTCCTTTGAACCTTGAACCTCTTTTCTTATCTTTTGATTTCCTATCTAAATAGTTAATAGCTTGCCTCCTAGAGATCTGGAAATTCGCTAAGGTCAAAGGCACTTGTTTCCTCCAATTTGACTGTCTGGGCTTTATGATCATGGCAATATTACTAGTTGCTTTAGTGAATTCTCTAAATGTTCCATCTCTAGCCTCATTAAATATATAGATCTTGTATTCCTTTAGGAGCCCGTCTACACAAATCTGTAGTAACCTCGCTTAGTCCACGTGAACTCAACATCTTCCTTACGTGTAAAATTTGTGGAATTAAAAGAAATTGACTCAATCAAATCAACAAATCAAAGCTCAAAGTGATTTACACACCAATGATGTCCAAAACATTGTAACACTTTTAATGACTTTCAAGGACGTGAAAACTCGTTTTTCACTTCTTTCCATCCAGAATCCCTCATAAAAAATTATGCATTATATTTTTCTTTTGAGGTGATGAAACTAAAACCTGTTGGCCCATTTCATTTGGCATATATTTCTTTTTATTGCCATTTGATTTTTTTTTCTGGATCTTTTCAAATGGTGGCTTTCACGACGAGTTAATTTTAAACTCTCGCAGCCCTTTCCCGTGATTAACTCATCATTTTTGTTGCAATTAAATCCTCACGGTAAACGATTTTTACATGCACTACTATCCTATCAATTTTTATCGCATTTCGGTCATTGTATAGACAAAATTGAGATGGAAACACTCAAGCCAATATGTGATAGACTAGTATAATACTCAAATAATACCCTGCATGTGTGCAATAAAGGAGATAAGGAGCCATACATGTGGAGGATATCACTAGTCGCATCTCCATGATGCCAAACAATGTAAAGTACATGGATGAAATGATGTAGCATGTCAAATCACTATCCAGCAATCACACAGAATATGGAAATGAAGAGGTAGCTTTGGTTATCTCAAATGTTCATCCATACAAAGTGCAAACAAAAATACATACCACTTTTTTGTGTTTTTCAAAAATTCTATAAAACAAAAATCTTTTCGACTTTTTCTAAAAAAAATTAAAAAATAAAATCTTTTTTGATTTTTCAATTTTTTAAAACAATAAAAAAATAATGATACAATATAGAGATAGGAATTAGATGATATGACCATGAAAAATGCATCCTACTCTAGACATGGTGACCACCCCTCAGTCAAATGTGCAAATACCAAAAGACTTCCTAAGAATATCGAATCTAAGGGCATCTTAAAGCTTCATGAAAATATCAGCTAACTAGAGGTCGGTAGATATAAAACTTAAGAATATAACCTTTTCCTCTACAAGCTCAAGGATAAAGTGCTCATATTTCCTAATGTGTTTTGTGCGCTAGTGCTGGATAGGATTGTGGGATATGTGCATCATGCTCGTGTTATCACAGGAAATGATCGTGGTGTCCTGTGATATCCCATAATCCTCCAGCATCTGCTTCATCCACAGAAGTTGCGTGCAACAACTCCCAGAGGATGTATACTCAACCTCTACACTATATAAAGAGATTGAGTTTGCTTCTTAATCAACCAAGAGATAAGAGAAGAACCAAAATAGAAACACCCACCAGAGGTGCTTTTATAACCATATGCATTCGCAGCCCAATCGACATTCAAATAGGCGGACAGTCGGTCATTGTAAGAAAGGAATACCAAATGCCATAGGAAAGAGTCCCACTCACGTATTTGATAATACATTTTAGAATGAGTAAGTGTGACTCTTTGAGGGACGCCTGATATCGCGCACAAACTCCAACACTAGAGGTGATGTCGGGATGACTAGAAGTCAGGTATAGAAGACTTCATATCATACTCCGATACAAGGTTTGATAAACGTCCTTTCATAAAGTGTCCTTACTATGCTTTGTAGATGTACTCATTGGTGTACGTGCATGCTTAGCGGAGTCCAAACCAAATTTCTTCATGAGGTCTCTAGCATACTTAGATTAGGAGATGAACATCCCGTCCTCTAGCTGACGAACCTAGAGACCAAGGAAGATTGTAAGCTCACCAACCATGATCATCTAAAACTCACTCTTCTTCTTCTCCTCAATGTTGTGAGCATGCAAGGATAGCACGTGGATCCAAAGACTATGTCATCCACATAGACTCGGGAAACTAAAATAGCACCATTATCTCTCCTGACAAACATCGTCTGATCAAATCCCCCTCTCTTGAAGCGAGTGGCTAAGAAATTGGAAATAACTTATACCAAGCACGAGGTGCTTGGTTTAAACCATCGAGGGGTTTTCTCAGATAATAGACGTGCCCTGGATAATTGATGTCTTCAAACCCTTTTGATTGTTCCACATATACTTCCTCCTATAGAATGACATTCATAAAGGCTCTCTTAACATCCATCTGATATAACTTGAAGCTCAGATGACATGCGATGGCGAGTAATAAGCTGATGAACTAAATCCTCGCAACAGGATCAAATGTCTCTTCAAAGTCTACATCCTCAATCTGTGTGTAGCACTGAGTGACCAACCTAGCTTTGTTACGAATAATAGTAGCATTTTCATCCATTTTATTCTTGAAAATCCACTTGGTACCTATAAGGACATATTTTCATAGGTCCGTTATCAATTTATTATGTCATATACCGCTACACCGTCAAAGAGCATTCAAGAGATATCTACATCAAAGACGGATCCGAATTACTCAAGTTCTTCATCATTCAAGACTCCGCGAAGTTTACTTTGGTAAGGTTATGTTTTAAATACCTTTACTTTTCGCTTAGAGCTTTTGGGAGATTTTTACAAAATATTTTCTAAGTGTTGGAGCGGACTTTTTCGTCAAACATTGAGAATGAATATTTTTTCTAAGTTTTGAAGTGGACCTCAATTTTGATGACCAGGTCGTTCGCCCGAGATAAGAATCTCGTTCGAACGTGATTGGAAGTCGTGCGATGTCGTTTGAATGACATGCGTACTTCGTTCGAGCGACATATGCTTCTATTCGAACGAGCTCGAATTTCGAGGCGGTGCATTTTTTGTATAAATACTTATTAAATAGTAACATTTTCATTAAGAAGTCCATACGTTTTCCAGAACAGAAACACTGCCAAAGCAGTAATCTTTAGGCTTCTTCTTTTAGGGTTTTAATCCCTTTTTGTTTTCAATTCACAAAACTCCCATATGCTTTAGTGAATTGTTTTCAGTGTTCAAGAACACAACTTTTGCCCTTGTTTATTCTTTGTGGGGAGAGCTCTACAACCGACAGATGTGTGCTATTGTGGAGGGAGTCCTTATGAAGATTTAAGACTGCGTGTCTAGGATTACGGTCCTTGTGGTATAGCTGCGCGTGAACCACTGCAGATTTCTAGTCGTTGCTTTGAAAGTTTGACGAAGACACCGTGCGTTACTCTTGAGGGCGATGCAAGCTGGTATGTAAGTCAATGGTCTTGTAAACTTTTCAAAGTTTTAGAAATAAAAGGTTTTTCCCTACGGGGATTTTTCCTTAAGCTTGTGTCGCATGCTTTATTTATTTTATGGTTTGACACACGCACACACGCAGTTGAATGATTTGGGGCTAATTTATTTTGGTTTAAAAATAGAAACTAATTAAATAAGTGTGCCAACGTAAAAAGTTGTGAATTTAATCAATTATCACACAGTCTTGCACGCTTTTTCAAATTGGTATCAGAGCGGGTTGAGCTAATTTATCGCGTACTCCTATTTTCCGCAAAATCGTGTGATATTGATTTTTTTTGAAAAATTAGTTTTGTGAAAAATCGCATTTTTTTCTATGGAGCACTTCTATAATAAGATGCCTACTTTTGACGGGTCTAATTATTCCGATTGGAAAGCTCGCATGAAATCTAGTTTAAAATCCATTGACGAGCATGTTTGGTACCTTTGCGAAAATGGGTGGACTCCTCCCATGGTCATCGTTGATAATATCTCCTCTTTAAAACCTGTGTCAGCCTGCACTGAAGATGATCATAAAATGCCTAAATATAATTCACGTGGTTTGAGTGCAATTTCTGGTGCTATCACTCCTGATGAGTTTCGGCGAATTATGACGTGCACCATGTCTAAAGAGGCTTGCGATGTTTTGCAATTGACACACGAGGGTACGAACGCGGTTAAAGAATCTAAGTTACAAAATTTAGCCACCCAATTTGAGACTATCACCATGTCTCAATCTGAATGCTTTGATGATTTTTATGCACGTTTGTCGGACATTATTAACACCAGTTTTAATTTGGGTGAGGTGATTGATAACACGCGTGTTGTTAAAAAGATTTTGAGATCTCTCCCAAAATGCTTTATTCCTAAAGTCACTGTTTTGAACTCTTTGGGAAATTTAAAATCACTTAAGTTGGAAGAACTTATAGGAGATCTTCAAACCTACGAGATTGACATGTTTCCCAAAACCATTAAGGCTAAGGATAATGGCATTGCTTTAAAGACTCATTGTAAGATAAAGAAAGAAAAAGTTTGTGAGTCTGATTCTGAGGGAGACTTTGATTTTAATGATATGGTCTTATTTGCGAAAAATTTTAAAAAATTTCTCAACAGGAACAAAAATAATTCTTCCAATAAAAAGAATTTTTTTGAGAAAAACAAAAAGAAAGGAAAGGCCAAAGAAAGTAGTGAGAGAGAAAAAGAGAATGACTCAGATGAGGAGTGTGAGGAAGATCTTGAGAACGTGACTTGTTTTGAATGTGGGGGTAAGGGACATAAGTCGTTTGAGTGTCCAACATGGCTTAGAAAGAAAGGGAAGAAAGTAGCCATGCCTGCCACACTTAGTGATAGTGAGGGTGATGAGGGAGATGAGTCTGATAAAGGTTTAGCACATGGGATGGTTATCGCTTTTTCTAGTCGTGTGAGCACACCCACTTTGTCTCACGAGAGTGCACACGAGAGCGATGATAGTGATTTGTGTTCTTCTAGTGAGGATGAGAGCGAGGAAGAAAGTGGAGATGAAAGTGAGCTCCAAAAATCTTTTAGAGATTTGTACACCGAGACCTTGAAAATAAAGAAGTATAATCGTGATTTAGGTCATCGGGTTTTAGATTTGGAGAGAGGGAAGGAGGTTTTGAGAAAGGAGAAGTGTGATTTGACCGACACGTTGTCTAGTCTGACGACACGTGTATCCCAACTCGAGAGTGATCTCGAATGTGCGAGGGAGCTCAAAGTCATTTTTGAGAACGCACCTAAGAAGGTTTAAAAGGTGGTTCTTAAGGGTAAAGGTGAGAAGTTAGGAATAAGTCATGACGGTGCTTCTATTTCCCAATTAGCACCCGAGCCGGTTCCCACTTTAGTGATAGATTCACATGAGTCTCACCCTAACCCACCTAGGCGTCCCATTCCATTAGGTAAGTGCATCCTAGAGTTTTTGAGAGAGGTGTTTCGAGGCCTATTTAGGTTTTCTCACATTGCAAAAAGGAGAGGACACCTTAGGGAATTTTGGTTTAAGTCGGGGTATGTGTCACGTTTCGCTTCTAGACGTGTTTCTGATGCACATGCACCCTCACATGATTCTTTACATGCTCCCGGAGACCATATGAGAGAATTTGCGCATTTAGGTGAGCAAGTTAAGTTTTTTGCCAAAACTTCACAAGAATTGATGGAGGTTTTTCATAAGTTGTCACAACCTTTGGAAAACCCCTCCGCGCCTAATGATTGAGGTTTGACTTGTTTACTAGCATAGGGTGATTTTCAAGATGACATTGTTTGCCTATTTCTAGTATCTATCATTTTTGTATAAATTTTTTCTTTTGAAAATTTTAGAAAAATACAAAAAGATTTTATTTTGATAATTTTTTTTTTATAAAAATCCAAAAAGATTTTTATATTTTGTTTGCATTGTTTATGGATGAAGACTTAGGATGATCGAGTCACAACATCATTCCATTATTTTCATGTGACTATTTGATAGTGTTTTGAGATAATATATCAATTCATCCTTGTGCTTTATAATGTTTGGAGTCATTAAGATGTAATTAAGTGTTTACTTCCTACATGTTTGACTCATGTTTCCTTTATTGTATACATGCACGGATTTGTTTGATTACTGTTCTTGTCTTATAACATGTTGTTTGGGTGTTTTCACTTCAATCATGTCCTTAAAACGAACCAAGCGCGATAAATTTTGATAAGGAAATTCTGCATTTAAGAACCGTTTTGTGAGTTTGTGTGCTTTGTTCAAAAAACGGGGAAGGGCTGCGAAAGGTTCATTTTTCCTTTGCGAAATCTAAGCCACCGTTAAATTGGACCTAAAAAATGGAGGAATTTTATTATCCGGGGTCCAAAGAGGTTTAAAATAGCCCGAAAAAATTTCAAGGCAATAAAAAGAAATTCATGCCAATTATGGGCCATTTAGGTTTTTGCACCAATTCTCCAATGTTTGAGAGTTTAGTTTATTTACCTCTAAAATAAAATATATGAGGGAGTTTGGTTGGAGATTTATAACGGGTTTGTACGTCCTTAAAAGTTTTGAAAATGCGCTAAATAGTTTTGCAAGTTATTAGTGTGGAAATCATTTGACTTTGATTTGTTGATTTTCATAAGACCATGTCATCTAAATTCAACAAAATTTTACACTTAAGGATTCTTTTGATGTTCATTCGTTAGGGGTACACGTATTCATCGTGCACATATGATTGATTGAGTTGATTTACCTATCGAATGTGTTCACACCCATTCATTCCATTTCCATGACTTGGTTGTTTTAGTTTAAATCCATGGTGTGATTTTTTTTGTATACTATTTTTGTATGAAAAATTGAAAAATCCAAAAATAGTTTGTGAGATTTTTGAGATATCCCTTTGCATGCGCGTAGCTTGATCTCTAGTTGGTATGCATTTTATCATGACACTCCATGTTTTGATTGTTTCTTCTTATCTGTCTATTTGGGGACATCATAAAATGGGGGAGAAAGAATTATCATGTTATGGGGGAGTTTTTGCATTATAGGGGAGATTTGATTATTAATGCTTTATTCTTATATCATTTCAAACTCGATGCGTCACGAAGGTTTTTGCTTTATCTCATGTGTGTAGGTACAAAATTGAAGATTATGATGTTGCACACCCTGATGAGAAAAGCTTTGAGATTTGATGAAGACTTTTTGAAGAACAGTTTGAGGTCTTGCAAATTTATTCATGGGAGGGTAGATTTGTATAGGCGTTTTGGTTTTTGATAATTCGGATTTTTTATGTATGTACCGGCATAGACATAAGGGGAGATTTGTAAGGACATATTTTCATAGGTCCGTTATCAATTTATTATGTCATATACCGCTACACCGTCAAAGAGCATTCAAGAGATATCTACATCAAAGACGGATCCGAATTACTCAAGTTCTTCATCATTCAAGACTCCGCGAAGTTTACTTTGGTAAGGTTATGTTTTAAATACCTTTTCTTTTCGCTTAGAGCTTTTGGGAGATTTTTACAAAATATTTTCTAAGTGTTGGAGCGGACTTTTTCGTCAAACATTGAGAATGAATATTTTTTCTAAGTTTTGAAGTGGACCTCAATTTTGATGACCAGGTCGTTCGCCCGAGATAAGAATCTCGTTCGAACGAGATTGGAAGTCGTGCGATGTCGTTTGAATGACATGCGTACTTCGTTCGAGCGACATATGCTTCTATTCGAACGAGCTCGAATTTCGAGGCGGTGCATTTTTTGTATAAATACTTATTAAATAGTAACATTTTCATTAAGAAGTCCATACGTTTTCCAGAACAGAAACACTGCCAAAGCAGTAATCTTTAGGCTTCTTCTTTTAGGGTTTTAATCCCTTTTTGTTTTCAATTCACAAAACTCCCATATGCTTTAGTGAATTGTTTTCAGTGTTCAAGAACACAACTTTTGCCCTTGTTTATTCTTTGTGGGGAGAGCTCTACAACCGACAGCTGTGTGCTATTGTGGAGGGAGTCCTTATGAAGATTTAAGACTGCGTGTCTAGGATTACGGTCCTTGTGGTATAGCTGCGCGTGAACCACTGCAGATTTCTAGTCGTTGCTTTGAAAGTTTGACGAAGACACCGTGCGTTACTCTTGAGGGCGATGCAAGCTGGTATGTAAGTCAATGGTCTTGTAAACTTTTCAAAGTTATAGAAATAAAAGGTTTTTCCCTGCGGGGATTTTTCCTTAAGCTTGTGTCGCATGCTTTATTTATTTTATGGTTTGACACACGCACACACGCAGTTGAATGATTTGGGGCTAATTTATTTTGGTTTAAAAATAGAAACTAATTAAATAAGTGTGCCAACGTAAAAAGTTGTGAATTTAATCAATTATCACACAGTCTTGCACGCTTTTTCAAATTGGTATCAGAGCGGGTTGAGCTAATTTATCGCGTACTCCTATTTTCCGCAAAATCGTGTGATATTGATTTTTTTTGAAAAATTAGTTTTGTGAAAAATCGCATTTTTTTCTATGGAGCACTTCTATAATAAGATTCCTACTTTTGACGGGTCTAATTATTCCTATTGGAAATCTCGCATGAAATCTAGTTCAAAAGCTATTGACGAGCGTGTTTGGTACCTTTGCGAAAATGGGTGGACTCCTCCCACAGTCGCCGTTGATAATATCTCCTCTTTAAGACCCGTGTCAGCCTGCACTGAAGATGATCATAAAATGTCTAAATATAATTTACGTGGTTTGAGTATTTCTGGTGCTATCACTACTGAAGAGTTTCGCCGAATTATGACGTGCACCATGTCTAAAGAGGCTTGCGATGTTTTGCAATTGACACATGAGGGTACGAACGCGGTTAAAGAATCTAAGTTACAAAATTTAGCCACCCAATTTGAGACTATCACCATGTCTGAATCTGAATGATTTGATGATTTTTATGCACGTTTGTCGGACATTATTAACACCAGTTTTAATTTGGGTGAGGTGATTGATAACACGCGTGTTGTTAAAAAGATTTTGAGTTCTTTCCCAAAACGCTTTATTCCTAAAGTCACTGTTTTGAACTCTTTGGGAAATTTGTAATCACTTAAGTTGGAAGAACTTATAGGAGATCTTCAAACCTATGAGATTGACTTGTTTCCCAAAACCATTAAGGCTAAGGATAATGGCATTGCTTTAAAGACTCATTGTAAGATAAAGAAAGAAAAATTTTGTGAGTCTGATTCAGAGGGAGACTTTGATTTTAATTATATGGTCTTATTTGCGAAAAATTTTAAAAAATATCTCAACATGAACAAAAATAATTCTTCCAATAAAAAGAATTTTTTTAAGAAAAACAAAAAGAAAGGAAAGGCCAAAGAAAGCAGTGAGAGAGAAAAAGAGAATGACTCAGATGAGGAGTGTGAGGAAGATCTTGAGAACGTGACTTGTTTTGAATGTGGGGGTAAGGGACATAAGTCGTTTGAGTGTCCAACATGGCTTAGAAAGAAAGGGAAGAAAGTAGCCATGCCTGCCACACTTAGGGATAGTGAGGCGGATGAGGGAGATGAGTCCGATAAATGTTAAGCACATGGGATGGTTATCGCTTTTTCTAGTCGTGTGAGCACACCCACTTTGTCTCACGAGAGTGCACACGAGAGCGATGATAGTGATTTGTGTTCTTCTAGTGAGGATGAGAGCGAGGAAGAAAGTGGAGATGAAAGTGAGCTCCAAAAATCTTTTAGAGATTTGTACACCGAGACCTTGAAAATAAAGAAGTATAATCGTGATTTAGGTCATCGGGTTTTAGATTTGGAGAGAGGGAAGGAGGTTTTGAGAAAGGAGAAGTGTGATTTGACCGACACGTTGTCTAGTCTGACGACACGTGTATCCCAACTCGAGAGTGATCTCGAATGTGCGAGGGAGCACAAAGTAATTTTTGAGAACGCACCTAAGAAGGTTGAAAAGGTGGTTCTTAAGGGTAAAGGTGAGAAGTTAGGAATAAGTCATGACGGTGCTTCTATTTCCCAATTAGCACCCGTGCCGGTTCTCACTTTAGTGATAGATTCACATGAGTCTCACGCTGACCCACCTAGGCGTCCCATTCCTATTAGGAAAGTGCATCCTAGAGTTTTTGAGAGAGGTGTTCCAAGGCCTATTTATGTTTGCTCACATTGCAAAAGGGAGAGGACACCTTAGGTAATTTTGGTTTAAGTCGGGGTATGTGTCACGTTTCGCTTCTACACGTGTTTCTGATCCACATGCACCCTCACATGATTCTTTACATGCTCCCGGAGAGCATATGAGAGAATTTGCGCATTCAGGTGAGCAAGTTAAGTTTTTAGTCAAAACTTCACAAAAATTGATGGAGGTTTTTCATAAGTTGTCACCACCTTTGGAAACCCCCTCCGCACCTAATGATTGAGGTTTGACTTGTTTACTAGCATAGGGTGATTTTCATGATGACATTGTTTGCCTGTTGCTAGTATGTATCATTTTTGTATAAATTTTTTCTTTTGAAAAATTTTGAAAAATACAAAAAGATTTTATTTTGATAAAATTTTTTAGAAAAATCTAAAAAGATTTTTATATTTTGTTTGCACCGTTTGTGGATGAAGAGTTAGGATGACTAGTCACAACATCATTTCATTATTTTCCTGTGACTATTTGATAGTGTTTTGAGACAATAGGCCAATTCATCATTGTTCTTTATAATGTTTGGAGTCATTAAGATGTAATTAAGTGTTTTCTTCCTACATGTTTGACTCATGTTTCCTTTATTGTACACATGAACGGATTTGTTTGATTATTGTGCTTGTCTTATCACATATTGGTTGGGTGTTTTCACTTCAATCCTGTCCTTAAAATGAACCAAGGGCGATAAATTTTGATAAGGAAATTCTGCATTTAAGAACCGTTTTGTGAGTTTGTGTGCTTTGTTTAAAAAATGGGGAAGGGCTGCGAAAGGTTCATTTTGCCTTTGCGAATACTAAGACACCATTAAATTGGACCTAAAAAATGGAGGAATTTTATTATCCGGGGTGCAAAGAGGTTTAAAGGAGCCCGAAAAAATTTCAAGATAATAAAAAGAAATTCGTGCCAATTATGGGCCATTTAGGTTTTTGCACCAATTCTCCAAAGTTTGAGAATTTAGTTTATTCACCTTTAAACGAAAATATATATGAGGGAGTTTGGTTGGAGATTTATAACGGGTTTGCACGTCCTTAAAAGTCTTGAAAATGCGCTAAATACTTTTGGACGTTATTGGTGTGGAAATCATTTGACTTTGATTTGTTGATTTGCATAAGACGATGTCATCTAAATTGAACAAATTTTTACACTTAAGGATTATTTTGATGTTCATTCGTTAGGGGTACACGTATTCATCGTGCACATATGATTGATTGAGTTGATTTACCTATCGAATGTGTTCACACTCATTCATTCCATTTCCATGACTTGGTTGTTTTAGTTTAAATCCGTGGTGTTTTTTTTTGTATACTATTTTTGTATGAAAAATTGAAAAATCAAAAAATTGTTTGTGAGATTTTTGAGATATCCCTTTGCATGCGCGTAGCTTGATCTTTATTTTCTATGCATTTTATCGTGACACTCCATGTTTTGATTGTTTCTTCTTATCTGTCTATTTGGGGACATCATAAAAGGGGGAGAAATAATTATCATGTTATGGGGGAGTTTTTGCATTATGGGGGAGATTTGATTATTAATGCTTTATTCTTATATCATTTCAAACTCGATGCGTCACGAAGGTTTTTGCTTTATCTCATGTGTGTAGGTACAAAATTGAAGATTATGATGTTGCACACCCTGATGAGAAAAACTTTGAGATTTGATGAAGACTTTTTGAAGAACAGTTTGAGGTCTTGCAAATTTATTCATGGGAGGGTAGATTTGTATAGGCATTTCGGTTTTTGATAATTTGGATTTTTTATGTATGTACCGGCATAGACATAGGGGGAGATTTGTAAGGACATATTTTCATAGTTCCGTTATCAATTTATTATGTCATATACCGCTACACCGTCAAAGATAATTCAAGAGACATCTACATCAAAGACGGATCCGAATTACTCAAGTTCTTCATCATTCAAGACTCCGCGAAGTTTACTTTGGTAAGGTTATGTTTTAAATACCTTTACTTTTCGCTTAGAGCTTTTGGGAGATTTTTACAAAATATTTTCTAAGTGTTGGATCGGACTTTTTCGTCAAATATTGAGAATGAATATTTTTTCTAAGTTTTGTAGCGGACCTCGATTTGATGCCCAGGTCGTTTGCGCGAGATAAGCATATCGTTCGAACGAGATTGGAAGTCGCGCGATGTCGTTTGAACGACATGCGTACTTCGTTCGAGCGACATATGCTTCTATTCGAACGAGCTCGAATTTCAAGGCGGTGCATTTTTTGTATAAATACTCATTTAATGGTAACGTTTTCATTAAGAAGTTCATACGTTTTCCAGAACAGAAACACTGCCAAAGCAGTAATCTTTAGGCTTCTTCTTTTAGGGTTTTAATCCCTTTTTGTTTTCAATTCACAAAACTCCCATATGCTTTAGTGAATTTTTTTTGGTGTTCAAGAACACGACTTTTACCCTTGTTTATTCTTTTTGGGGAGAGCTCTACAACCGACAGCTGCGTGCTATTGTGGAGGGAGTCCTTGTGAAGATTTAAGACTGCGTGTCTAGGATTGCGGTCCTTGTGGTATAGCTGCGCGTGAACCACTGCAGATTTCTAGTCGTTTCTTTGAAGGTTTGACGAAGACACCGTGCGTTACTCTTGTTGGCGATGCAAGATTATATGTAAGTCAATGGTCTTGTAAACTTTTCTAAGTTCTAGAAATAAAAGGTTTTGCCCTACGGGGATTTTTCCTTATGCTTGTGTCGCATGCTTTATTTATTTTATGGTTTGACACACGTACACACGCTGTTGAATGATTTGGGGCTGATTTATTTTGGTTTAAAAATAGACACTAATTAAATAAGTGTGCCAACGTAGAATGTTGCGAATTTAATCAATTATCACAAAGTCTCGCACGCTTTTTCATTACCAATTACATTAGTCTCACTAGGACGGGGATAAGTTCCCATACATTGTTCTTTCTTAACTGAAACAACTCATCCTATATAACATATATCCAGTGTTCATCCTTGAGTGCTTCTTTATTGGTTTTGGTCTTGACTTTGGACTTGTAACAGACATGGCTAACAATGTTCACAAGGTGAGAAGGAGTCTTAACTCCTAAGGTGGGATATCCTAAAATGGTACTAGGGTCATGAATCTTACGAACCCAAGTAGGTGTGTCCCCTAAGATAGGAGTAGGTTCCACCCTGGGTGTGTGAGGGACAAGGGGATTATTACCGAAAAGGTTTTCATCCTCACACAAATGGTAGTGGTCAACTAACGTCGGAGCTTCGTCATCTTGCACGGTGACGTTAATTGACTTCATAAACTTAGACCTGCTCAGGTTAAAAACCCGGTATGATCTACTATTCGATGAATATCCTAGCACTATTCCCTCATCGCTCTATGATTCGAACTTTCGTAATTTCTATATATCCCATAGGATGTATCATTTACTCCCCAAAATAAGAAAATATGTCAGGTTGGGCTTATTTCTAGTCCACAATTTATAAGGCATCTGAAGTGTGTGTGGACGCAAGTAAACCTTATTCACCATATGGCATACGGTAGACACCACCTCTGCCGAAAATCTACTAGAAACTTTACTACCAAGAAGCATAAATCTAGCCATCTCTTGAATTATCTGATTCTTCCTTTCAACGATCACATTTTACTGAGGGGTTTTTATGATCGAAAACTCATGTTTGATCCCAAGGCTATCATAGTAAAGACCTACTTTAAGCTTTGTAAATTCATTGTTGTTGTCACTACGCATTCTATTGATAGTGAAATCATGCCGGTTTTATAGGACACAGTACTTGGTCGTTAGGAACTCAACAACATTTTATTTTTCCTCAAAAACCCTACGACGGAGTATCTGGAGAAATCTTCCGCCATCACGAGGATATAGCTCTTACCACCCAGACATTATGTACGAGTATGATCCATAAGATCCATGTGAATAAACTCAAGCACCCCAGAGGTGGTAATGGAATTCAACTTCCTGTGGGGGCTATGAATTTTCTTTCCCAACTGATAAGGTCCAAAAATTGGGGAAGTTGGTCTTCTAAGAGATGGTAAGACACGTACTGGGTCCTTTTTTACTAATCGATCTAAATCTCTAAAGTTCACATGACCTAGTCGTTGATTCCACAAATCAATAGGATCGTGGCGTTGTTATAGACAAGTGAGGACTTGGGCACTATCCCATCACAATTATCTTTTGTCCTCACCCCTTTCATACATGTTTTTCTTCTTGATCATAAACATTACAATCATCCCGATCAAACTTAACTATAAAGTTAGCGTCGCACAGCTGGCTGATGCTGAGAAGTTTTGCCTTTAAACCTTTGATGTACAACACATTCTCTAGCTTAGGAAACCATAGTACCTCTATAGGAACTCATCTAATAATTCTAGACCTTCTCCCATTACTAAAGGTGACTTCACCTTCCTTGCGATCCACTAAGGAGGTAAAAAATGAGACATCACCCGTCATTTGTCTTAAACACCCATTGTCTTAATACAACTGCGAGGTATTTTGAGCTTTAAAAGCAACATGAGCAATAAGAGCTTTGTTGTCATTCTTAGGTACCCAAGAGGAGGTAACCTTTTGTTTTCCCTTATTTCTAGTGGTTCTAGTCGCAAAGTTGGTAGTATCCATAGATGGTTCAGAAAAACCGTTGGAATTCTCCCATTAAACTCTGGGAAGTAGAGACTAAAAACTCAACCTTCTCTATCAGTTTCGTGATATTACTAGTGGAGTGTGATGGAGCATAAGTGCATCCTGACCCAAAATATAACAATATTCTCTCAGGTGGCCTTTCCTCTTATAATACATACAAAAGTACACAGCCTGAGGCCTACCTTGATTTGTTTTTCTTGGTCGAACAACTTTCTTGGGTTTTGGTGGATGACCATACGAATTCGTCATAAACTCAGGGACTGGTCCAGATGAAATTTCTGAAGTGGACATACCATCAAACCCAATTCTTGGCCTCTCACCAAATCCTAAAGCAGGGGCGAGGAACATCTTCCCCATCTTTCTAGATATATCCTCGATTTGAACCTTGACTTCCTGTGCTCTCTCAAGATCCTAAGTGAGCTGGGAAACAAGGTCTTCCAGAATCTTCCGAGCCTCTTTGGATGTACAGAGGTTTCTCGTCAGATTATCCACTTTCTTTGTCAAGCTCCTTTTGACTTTCTCAAAACACCTCTCTCTCTCCAAACAAACTCTCTTTCCAAACAGACTCTCTCTCTCTCTCTCTCTCTCAAAGAGGTGCAAAAGGAGGACTCACTCTCTCTCATCTCTTCTAAATCTTTCTTTAATGTTGCATTCCTAAGAACTAAACCTTTATTACACTTTTTTGTTTTAAATGAATCAGCATATAAATCAGTATAAGCATGACTAAGGTCACTCTAACTCTCACTCCCTATATCCTCTCTGACACTCTCAATGTCGAGGTCTCCATGAGAAGAGGCATCCTCATCAACGTGAGGTGCATAAAAATCTCTCACGTGGATAGCTATGAATGCGGTGAAGTTGCACTCATGCGGTGATTATTCTCCTGAATCCACTGACTCGACATCGTTATCTTCACTCAGGGTAGCATTAAGAACAACTTTTCCTTTTTCTTTAGCTAATCTGTTCAGCCTTGTAGCACACTCGAAAGCTCTGTGATCCTTATCATCACACTCATAACATCTCTCTTCGTTCATCTTGGGTGTTCCATTCTTTTCTTTTTCAAAATTCTTGACATTTTTGTTTTTCTCAAATTTCTTTTTATCATAAAACTGACCACTAGTTTTTAACTTGAGAAATTTCTTAAAATTCTTCGCAAACAAAGCTAAATCATCTAAATCAAAGTCGAAATCAGAATCTGACGTATTTTCCTCACTTCGTTTAGACAATTCTATCCTCCTCCTAACTGACTCAAAAAATTATTTTTGGCTTGGGATTTAAGAGCTAGCCCTTTATCTGTTGCTTTAACAACTTTAGGAAACATATCTATTTCATAGCTTTGAAGATCACCTGCTAATTATTTTAATTTAAGAGAGTTAAAATTTCCTAAAGAATTTAACACAGTCACTTTTGGGATGAACCGCTTAGGGAAAGAATGTAAGATTTTCTTAATTACACATGCATTAGGAATGTCCTCACCAAGTTTGAAACTAGTGTTAACTATATCAGACAATTGTGCATATAATTCATCAGAACATTCAGTCTCAATAATATTTATAGTCTCAAACTATGTAGTTAGGTTCTGCAATTTAGATTCTTTAACAGTGTTCGTGCCTTCATGGGTAAGTTGAAGAACATCCCATGCTTCTTTAGACGTGGTACACGTCATTATGCATCGGAACTCGTCAGGAGTGACGGGTCCATAAATGGCACTAAGACCTTTAAAATGATACGTGTACCATTTAAATTTGTCCTCGGTCCATTGAGACACAAATTTTAAACTTGCCACATTTTCAACAGTGACGGTGGGAGGTGTCCACCCATTTTCAACAAGAATCCACACACGTTCATCAATGGCTTTAACGTCGAATTTCATACGGGCTTTCTAGTATGCATAGTTAGACCCGTCAAAAGCTGAAATTTTATTAAATGATTTTTCCATTTGAACAAACGCCTTTTCAATAAATCATTTTTTTTTAAAAAAAAAATGATATTCAGAAAAAACTTTGTGGAAAATTACACGGTGAAATTGTGTAATTGGCTCTGATACCAATTTGAGAGTGCACTTTTTGTTCAACCAAGGAATGTAATTTAATTAAAACGAATTTTTAATTATCCATATTTAAATATACACCTAAGTCATGCATCTAAAGGTGATTGATTAAACATTAAACATTAAACATATTCAAATCAAGTAAGGATCGATCACACACATTAAATAAGGAAAAATCCCCCTAAGGGGCAAAACCTTTTTATTTCAATATGATTTGTAAACACTTACATGCATAATGAAATACAGTTTAACCAGAGAAGACCCTCAGGCACCGGTTCATTGTCGTCATCAAGAGCTCCCTCAAGATGCTCCTAGATCAGTAGTGTAGAGATCCTTCTTCTCCGCACAAGATGCTCCACGAATGGGTATGATAGGGTTTATGAGCATTCACAAATATGATTATGAGTGTTTGGTGAATCTCAAGTTGTTTGGGCTTGACCCATATGACGACTTGATGTATTAAGTCCATAAAGTTTTCCCTCAAAGTCTTAAATAAAAATTACGTCCGAAGATGGAATTTACCGATACTCAAAAAATTTGATGCGCTGGTTTTTTCCAAGATCGCCAGACCGATTCGGAAAGGATCCATAGATTCGGTTCGCCAATCGGATCATCTCATTTTTTTACTTATCAGTTCGGTTTTATCTTTATAGAAGATTAGACATTAACAGACTGGTTCATTTTTCTCTTTATCGGATCGGTTCACCCTTTATAGAAAATTATCCAATACCGGATCGATTCGTTTTTCTCTTCATCGGATCAGTTCGTCCAGAAAGATTTTCCTGTATATAAAGACTTATGAATCGAAAAAGCAGTACCACGGACACTCGATGTAGATACTGAGCACGATGCATGATGTTGGTGATGATGGGCACGTGAAACATATAATTTGGATTAAGGCCGTTAAGAGATGATCGTGCTGAGACGAGCCGACAATAGCGGTATACGACATATATACTGAGATCTAGGATAAGAATGAAAAACTTCGATACTAACTTGAACATTTAAAAAACATGTACTTATAATAATGTCCCGTTTTCCCACATTGATGACATTTGATGTGGCGATTATCAGTTTTAGGCCTATTGTTATTATTAGACTGTTTGTCATCATTTCTGTCATGTGGTCTGTGGTTTTAATGATTTTGACAACTAGGTTTCCCTTGTTTAGAAGCCATAGAGTTTCTAAACTTCATGATTTTCTTAAACAGTTTTCTTATAGGATCAATCTGGTTATGAAAATTATCCAAATCATAATCCTCACTAAGGTCAAGGTTAAAATCTAGTTGGTTCATTTTAGGGACAGTCACTTGAGATGAGAAAACTACATTGGATCCAGGGGATCTTCTATTCAGTGAGGTCATTTGCTTTTTATATTCTAACTCTATCTATATTGTTCTTAGTTTACTACTGAATAATTCAATAGTGAGGTTAGGATCGTCCATCTCTTCTTTGGCATATCTTTTGTTGTTAAATTTAGCAGGTAAAGATCTTAATATTTTAGGTACAATCTACTTTCTATCATATGTTATCCCATTTTCATGCAACTTTGTGACAATATCAGTAAATTTAATATAAAAAAAAATCAAATGACTCATTCTCATCCATAAAAGTGTATATATTGCTGAACTAACATCTGAGTTGTCATAGCCTTAACACGTTCATCACCTTCATGGGCGGTGATGAGTGTGTCCCAAGCTTCCTTGGAACTATTGCAACAAGATATACGAATTTATGGACACAAAAAATACAGTTCTTTCATTTATTATTTTCAAGTGACATCGTTTTCTCTTCTTTGGTATACTCACATAGATTTTTCTTAACTCTTTCAGGGTTGGTTTTAGACAAAAGCTTAGTTGGGTGTTGGTATCCATTTTCAATCATTTACCACACATTATCACCCAAAGTACCATGGATGAATGCAATTATCCTTACTTTATAGTAAGGAAAATTGTGACAATCAAAGAATGGTGAACGGGACAGGTTACCTAGATTCTCAAATCTCACATCCATTTTTTTAGAAAAATATTTCAGAAAGTAATTTTTGGAGTTTCAGGATAAAAAATATTCTGATAAACCCTCTCTGATACGACTTGAAAAACGTTCACTAAGTTTTTAGCACAAAGTTAAAGATTATGTAAGCTCTGAAAGAAACACGTTTATGAAACTCCTTTTTGATCTCTTAAAACACAAGATGTGTATAAAACAGGTTTTTGTTGGATGTTAGACTTGGTAGCCTAATTACCTTAGGTTTTAAATCAAAAACCTATGCTAGTTCTTTGTACTGAAACCAAACCATGTAAAAAATTAAGAACTAAAGTAGTAAGTTGACACGGTGATTTTTAACGTGGTAAAACGTCATCTGAGGAAATATCCATGGTGACCTCCACGCCATAACCACAAAATCCAATATTAACAATTATACAAGAGATACAAGAACATAAACATGCAACACAAGATCCTAGGCTAAAGAACATAAATAAAACTAAATGTGTGAAAACTTCATCCACGGTATTCTGATTTTGGCTTTGATCTCCCTGGATTTTTTTTTTCTTTGACTCCTTGCTCCTTGCTTGTGTGAACTCAGTCAAACAAGATCTCTCAAAAGGATTAACACTTTTTACTAGGTGTTCGTGTAAGAGTGTTTTGTGACTGTGAAGTGTCTAAATGCAATATGCAACTCACTTCTCTCTTTTAGAAATTATATAAATAGTCCTATGAATATACAACCAATCTATATGGCATCCAACTATTTATACTTTCAATAAAATCGGACTTCGATTTTCCAACTAAAATTTCAGATCTGAAGTTTTAGATCGTCAAAAAAATAGATCTAAGTAAAGAACTTATTTATATGCAGAATAGATTTCACAATGTGTAAAACTCTATTTTATGTACAAAAATTTCATATCTAAAAATCATAAATGTTTTAGAAGTCACTTTTTTAAGAAATCTAAAGTAAAGAGTATGGATCTAAATACAAGATCTAAAAATGTTTGTGACATACATCTAAGATGTGTTTCTCATAATTTCTAAGAAGAAATATGAGAAACAATAAGAGATCGTGTTTGTGGTGACAATTATATTCAACACAAGTTAACAAGAAAAGACAATCACCAAAGCAAATAAAGAATGTAATGAATGCCAATCACACAACACAATATGTACATGGTTCAGAAAGAATGCCTACGTCCACGGTGGTGCTCTCAATATTATTTCTCTATACTTCGGGGAGTGTTTTACAGAAAAAATAATGCGTGTCTTTTACCCCAGGCTTAGGGTTTGTTGTATACATGTTTGTTCTCGGGGAGTGGGGGTGTTGTACTCCCCCACGTCATTCCATTACTCCTAAAATATCTCCTTACGATATTTTAGGAATAAACTAAGTCGTAACTGATTATAGTTGAGACGCAAGCTTCCCAGACTTTGGGCCGTTTTTACTAGGCTACTAGTCTGGGCCCATGGTGACAAATCGAGGTACCCACAATTTCCCCTAAAGTTGTTAGGCCACAATTTTGGCTCAATAAATTTAAATGATTTGTTATAATGGCTTCATTGTGAATTTTGCAACTCTTCCCAAGATTGAAAACTGATTTAGGTGGTAGCCTGCTTCGTGTCCTGTGCGCTATGATTAGAAACGTTTAAAAGTGTTTCGGAGTAGTGTTTACTTCTTGTCATTTCAAGATTATTTAAATTTTCTCATCTCCTCTAAGTTCTTACTGTTGCGCTCTCATTCCTAGGTCTTCATCTTTCAATCTCAATCACCTCCATTGTCTTTTCTTGTGGCTTCGCATCGTCCCAATCCAAGTTTTTATTTTGTAAGTTCTTCTTGATCTCTTTCTGTGCTTTTTTCTATTGCAATCTCCTCGCATTTATAGTTAGGGTTTTGTAAATGGCAAAAATAAGCAATAGGTCGGTAACTAAATTTAGGAAGTATTACAACATCCTAGATTGGGTAGATATTGAGTGTGCCCCTGTCCCTAAAAATGTTAGAGAAATAGAGGGCGCTCACTGGATTCATGTTCTTTTACAGTCCCAAGGGGGGGATCACTTTTCCTCCAGGTAAATTATTTTTGCATTTCTTTGGTTACTTCAATATCTTCCCCGCATAGTGTTCGCCAAATGTCTGGAAGATTGTTAATGGTGTCCATAAAATAAACCAACTCTATGGAACTAATTTAGGGATTGCTGAGATGTGCTTCTGTTATTCTTTCTCGCGAACAAGTTCTGGTCTTCTTTACCTCAAGGTCAGGAGTCCTGATAGTGTATTGGTAGTAAATGTACCTGATTCCCACAAAGACTACTGGAAATAGGGTTTTCTTGCTAAAAACTGGCAATTTCCACCTCATACTGAGGGGTCGAGGTCTGACAGGTTCATGGTACCCTTTTATGGGGAGAAGTTCATAGGTAGGCTTAATTTTTGCTCTGCTCTTTTATTTTCATCTTAATGTGTGATTTCTTTGATATTATTCTCTCTTTCTTTTCAGCGAGGACAAAGAATTTGGAACCTGCTCTTAGTGAGGTTCGAGCTGCCAAGTTGATCAAAGCTTGGAATATTAGAGAACCTTTGGCTGACGGTGAGCATCCTCAATCAATTCCTTTTCTTATGGAGCACAAGAACATTGGGTCTAGTTTTATCGCGCGACCTGAAGATAGCATCCCCAAGCTAGAAATCACTGAAGAAGTTGTTGCATATCCTATCCAATTGGACAAGGAAGAGAGAAGTTCTGGTGAAGTTGATAATAGGGGAGGTACTGAATGTGGTTCCAGCTCAAAAGATGTTTGAAAAGCTCGAGAGTCTTTCAGTGATTCGATCAGTTCCAGAAAGGAAGATATGGCTCCTCCTAGGAGGAATATGACCAGGGACGATGATAATGATGTGCTTCTTTCTAGGTGATCGAAGAAGAAAAATTCTGGCAGTAGAGAAGCTACCACTGGTCTCTAGCCTGCTGCCATCGAGTAGGAAAAGAAGAGGATGGAGGAAGAAAAGTTGAGAGAGAAGGAGATAAAGAAGGAAGAGGAGAGGAAGAAGGCTGAAGAGATAAAGAAGGTGGAAGAGAGGAAGAGAGCTGAGAGGGAGAAGAAAGAGAGTGGAAGCGAGGATGAAGGTCGGGCGAGCTTTGGTGCCTCTGTCCACATTGCCCGAGGGGGCCTCCGTCATTATCTCTCCCCAATTGGCTCCTGCGTTATTCGAGAGAGTAATTTTGCCTGCTGATCGACAGAATGTAATGGGGACCGAACATTTACCTCTAAAAGCGAGTCAAAGGCTAGCCCTCGTAAGTCTGTTTCCATTTTTCAATACTTGTAATATTTTTTTCAATGCTTTCTTCTAATTCTCCCTCTTTACTTGAAGTTTGTGACTGAATTCGTTATTCTCTACCGTACTCGCGATGAGCTGGTGAGTAGGAATGCAAACTTAGATAAGGAGAACGTTGATCTAAAGAGGAAAGGCATCGAGTTGAAGGCCAATTTGAAGACCGCCAGCGAGGCCCAGAAGTCCTCTGATCTCCCCCTAGCTGAAGCCAACAAAGTGAAGGAAGTGGCGATCAAGGAGTTAAATGATTCGAGGAAGTCCTACGATCTGGTTTGCATGAGCAAGTTGGTCGTGGTTGAGGAAAATAAGGTGCTGGCAGAGAATGTGAAGAAGGTGGAATCTGAGGTAGCTACCATTAAGGAGAGTTCATACAACTCTGGTTGGGCTGCCTCATATGAGGATGTTGATGTTCAGATAGGCAACATCAGTCGGTTAAACTTTAAGAAGGGATGGAACAAGGCTCTTTTAGCTACTGGGGTGGATGTCGATTCTCATATGTTTGATGAGCATGACCCAGGCCCAAATCCTGTTATGGATGAGGCTCATGCCCCCGCCATTGACAGTGGTGTTCCTGCATCTCTCACCGTTCCTGCTGACACTCCCTCCATTTAGGGAACAGTAGTTATTCCATCTGAGGGATGTGCTCCTACTGCTGTTGAGAAGGGAAAGTAACCAGCGACCTCTGAACAAACTGAGGTTGCCAACTAGTGTTCTCTTAGGACTTATTTTATATTTTTTGCTTTGTTTGCACTACTCTTTTTTAATTACCGATGTGATTGGATCTCTTTATTTGAATGAAATTAAAATACTTTCCCTTCTGCATACTAATCCTTTTATTCTTTTAATGCTTGTATGGCTTGTAGTTAATTGATGTAGATGAGTATATACCTGCTACCTCTTAACTGGGAAGTATTCTTTATCCTAATGCAAGCAACCAAGTTCGCCAAGTTTTTGTTAGGATTTGTAGGTCTCTCAGGTCGAGAAATAAGAGCTTTAAGGATCAGTCTAAGCTCATCACCAAACTGAAGGATAGACTTTAGGAGATAGAAGAGGTTGGTGCCTCTATCAAAGAGGAAGTGAATACTCTGATAGCTAAGCTTCTATATGACTCTGAAATCAATCAAGTCAGAGAAGTTCTTTAACAAGAGAATGAGACTCTGAGGAGGGAGGTGTCGTGACTCAGGGATCATGCGCCGAGCGTTGCACCTCAAGTTTTGTGAGGTTCCTCTTCATCCCCTATTTCGCGACCTGGCACAGGGCCAAGCTCCGCTCCTTAAGTTTTTAGAGGTTCTACCCCCTCGACTTGTCCGTGAGCTAGCACGAATGTAGGGGTTACGGCTTGGGAGATGGAAGAGCTTTGAGAAGACGCACATCGAGCATACATGATTACTGATGGGATTCAAAGAGATGCCATACAGCGACTAAGGCATCTGTTCAAGAAAGGCACTCGGCGAGTGTGGGATGATGGTTATGACCAAGGTTGGACAGATGCTCCGATGAGGTTGATAGATTTTGAAGAGTTATCCTTCATTAGGGGATGGTTGAGCGCCCTTAGGGAGCTGCAGGTCCCTAGGAACTTATTACTCTGGTACCGTCACGAGATTTCTCCTTCAACTCTGAGGCCTAATCCTTTCAGGAGGGACGACCAGTGGGTCCCTATAGATGTTATCCTCAGGCAGCTATTAGAGCTAGATGCAAATGAAGTTGATGAAGATGTGGCCCCTCATCTGGATGACTGTTGGAGATCGCAAGTGGTTGATTATCTTACTTAGAGGCCTAATCCCCATTAAGGTTTTCTTACTGTAATGTAACTTTTTTTAAATGTAACGAAGTAATGAAGTATTAATGTTTTGGGAATTTTGCCAACGAAACATGTGTTGTGTATTTTTACTTTATTAATTTTTCATTGATTATCTTGGGATGTTTGTAACCGACTAGATTTGATGTAGGTAGAGTTGTTTTGTCGTGTGAGTATCCTCCCAGTCCAGTTTGCTTATGCGATGCCATTTTAACCCACTTTACCTTTTAGGTCATGTTGTTACACTCCCTTAGGCCTAAGTATGACAATGGTGAGGACACACCTGGTGTTGGATGTTCTATCCGATCAGTCTTTTTAAGCCAAACATTATTTGGCGACCAATTCGATTTGGCCGAGCTGCCTAAGGGTCCCCTGCAGGGCTTCATATATTGCCAGTGGCAATGCTAAGAGGTTCTTCGTGTTTCATAACAAAAACCTAAGTAGGGTGACAACCTGCTTTCGTATACTGAGTGATGTGACCATCGCTTGGAAAAGGTGTGCAAGTTATAAAGTTCATAATATAAAATTAACACTTCATAGGGTGCCACTGCCAAACAATCTTTTATTAATCAAATGAAATGAAAAAATGAGTTGCCAATTGCAACAATGCAATAAAAGATTAATGAAAAAACTAGAAATAGAATTTTTTCAGGTTGGTTGCATTCCATGCTCGGGGTATCTCTCTACCCTCTAGAGTTTCTAAGTCATAGGCACCTTGTAGGTCGTCCCTTGTCACCTTGAATGGTCCCTCACAGTTTGGACCTAGCTTGCCATCATATGGTTTTACTACACTGCCAAGAACTTTCCTTAGGATGTAGTCCCCAACCTGGAATGTCCTTGGATTGACCTTGTTATTATAGTGTTTTGTGAGTTGTTACTGATAGCTCGCTAGTCTCACTAGGGCTAGTTCTCTGCGTTCGTCGGCTAGGTCAAGTTCAGTGAGTAATGCTAATCATTCTGGCCTTAGTTGACCAAGGTGGATCTCATGTTTGGGAGGTCAGCTTCTAGAGGGATGATTGCTTCGATTCCATATGTTAGCACGAATGGGGTTTCCCCAATTGTTTGTTGTGGGGTAGTGCAGAAATCCCACAGAATATGTCGTAGCTCTCTCACCCATGCACCTTTGGCTCGCTCAAGTCGTTTCTTCAACCCATCGATCATTATTTTATTGGAACCTTCAGCTTGGCCATTGCACTGGGGGTAGGCAACCGAGCTAAAATGGTGCTTGATCCCGTGGTCATTATAAAAACTCTGGAAGGGGCCACTTTTGAACTGTGTTCCATTGTCATTGATGATGGTTATGGGGATTCCAAAGAGAGTAATTATGTTTTTCCATATGAATCTCATCATATTTTCGTCCTTGATGTTTGCAAACGGTTCTGCTTTAATCCATTTGGTGAAGTAGTTTGTGGCGACCAACAAATACTTGCAATTATCGGAAGTGATAGGAAGAGGGCCAACCATGTCCATTCCCCATTGGGAGAAAGGCCAAGGGTTGGTAAGTGATCTTAGGTCGCTAGCAGGTTAGCAGACCATAGGAGCGTGTAGCTGACATTTCTCGTACTTGCGAGCATTTACTCCAGAATCTCTCTGCATGTATGGCCACCAGTAGCATTCCTTTATTGCTCGGAAAGCTAGAGATCTTCCTCCAATATGGATCCCGCAGGTTCCCTTGTGGAGCTCATGCAGAATTCACTCGAGGTCCTTTGGGTGAACACATTGGAGGTAAGGGCCAGTGAATAATTTCTTATACAGCTTGTCCTCAGGAGATAAGTGAAAGTGAGAAGCTTTGACTCTTATCTGACGAGCAACCTTCTTATCGTCTAGTAGTGCACCATCCTTTAAATATTCCCTCAGGGGGTCCGTCCAACTGGGTGCTGATTTAATCTGGAGAATACGACCCATGTTTGGAAGCTCTTCGCTCTAGATGATGCTCGGTTGGCCGAGGAAGTCTATAGGGATTATTCTCTTTAAGTCGGAGTCGATTGCTAAACTTAGGGATGTTAGGGCTTCAACATGGTTGTTCTATCCTCTGGAAAACTGTTGGATAATGACTTCCTCAAAGTTGGACATTAACTTTTTTTGCTAAGGTGAGGTAGGCTGCCATTCTTTCATCCCTCGCGTTGAAGTTCCCACTTATCTGGCTAGATATCAATTGTGAATCGTCGAACACCTTTAGCTATTTTGCACCCAATACCTGTGCCATCTGCAGTCCTGCTATCAAATCCTCGTATTCTAGCTCGTTATTAGAGGCTTAAAAGCCAAGTCTGATGCCTTGCTCGAGAATTTCATCTTCTAGAGTAACGAGCACAATGCCTACTCCTGCCCCTTTGAGTTGGAGGATCCATCAACAAACAGTTGACAAACTCCCGTTGAGTGATCTTCCCTTTTATCCATGGGTTGAAGTTGGTCGCAAGGCTGGTTGACTGTAAACTTCGCAATGAAGTCAGTGAGGACCTCTCCCTTGATTTCATTCCTTGATTGAAATTGGATGTCAAATCGCTCGAGCTCGACTGACCACTTGGATAGTCTGCCAGATAGATCCTCTTTCCGTAGGACTTCTTTAAGGGGGTGTGATGTAAGGACGATGATAGTGTGAGCTTCTAAGTATTGGTTCAGTTTTCTTGATGCTACCACTAGTTCAAAGGAAAGCTTCTCCAGTGGTAGGTACCGCTGCTCGGCATCCAACAGGGCCTTTCTCACGTAGTAGATTGGATGTTGGATTCCAATTTTTTTTCATGCAGAGCTGAGAGCATGGCTAGATACAGTAAGATATAAGTACAAGTAATGATTCTCTTGAGGTATCAAAGGAAAGGTGGTGTACTGAGATAAGCTTTGAGCTCTTCCATTGCTCTCGAGAAATCTTGGTTCCATTCTACCATTTTGCTTCTTTTCAATAACTGGAAAAATAGCTGGCACTTCTCAAATGACTTCGAGATGAACCTATTCAAAGCGATGAGCATACTCGTGAGCTTCTGCACATCTCTTATTGTGCGAGGATACTGTACCTTGTTGATTGCATCGACCGGGTTTGGGTTGACTTCAATAACTCTCTCTCTAACCAAGTACCCGAGTAATTTTCTTGACTGGACACTGAAGGAACATTTGCTCGCATTGAGTTTCATTCGGTATTTCCTAAGGATTTAAAAGGTTCTTGATAGGTATGAGAGATGGTCTTCTTTTCTCTTGCTCTTGACGAGCATATCATCAATGTAGACTTCCATGGTATCTCCCATCTGGTTTATGAACATCTTGATGACTAGCCGTTGGTAAGTTGCTCCTGCATTCTTGAGCCCAAAGGGCATAACTTTATAGCAGTATATCCGATGGTGGTAATGAACGCGATCTTATCTTGTTCTGGTGCATACAGAGGAATCTGGTGATACCCCAAATATGCGTCTAGAAAACTCATTCTCTCATGAGCTACTGTAGCGTCCACTAATTGGTCGATCTTTGGGAGGGGGAAACTGTCCTTAGGGCATGCTCTGTTAAGGTCACTGAAACCGATACAAACTCTCCACTTTCAATTATTCTTCAGAACCACTACTGTGTTGGACAACCATTTAGGGAATTGAACTTCCCGTATGGATCCTGCATCTAGCAGCTTCTGTACTTCCTTCTCTATAACTTTGGCATTTTATGGTGCAGTTCGTCGTGCCTTCTGCGCGATGGGCCTGAAAGTGGGGTCGACGTGCAACCGAGGACAAACCACACTGCGATTAATTCCAGATAGCTCGTATGGTTCCCACGTAAAAACATCTAGGTTACTCCTTAATAGCCCTATCAATTCTTTCTTTTCTTGATCTGTGAGAGATGTCCCAATAAAGAAAATCCAGTCTTCTTTATAACCACTAGCTATGACTTCTTCCAGGTTTTCAATGACCCTCTCAGAAGGGAGGATCCTGGTCTTTTTCACTACGGGTCTTCCATATTTTAGCTGCTACTTCAAAGGTATCAAACCTTCTTGCTCCTCGACCTTCTCTTTGGCCCTCTTGACCTTCTTCTCTGGTTTCTGGTGGATGGCTGCTATAAAGCACCATCTTGCCATCGATTGATCTCCATGGATCTCCATCACTCCTCGTTTAGTCACGTACTTGAGTTTCTGATGGTAGGTCGATGGGGCTTCCCTCATTGCATGTAGCCACCCTCTGTCAAGGAGAGCTTGGTATGACGAGTCAATGTTAACTACTAAAAACTCTATCATCTTGGAGACACTTCCTGCCCTTACTGGCGACACGATCTTTCCCAATTGTATAGTTACTTTCCCAGTGAAGCCAACTAGAGGAACAATGGCTTCCTTCAAGTTGGTAATCCTTAACTTCAATTTTTTGAATAGGTCAAGATACATTACCTCGAATGAGCTTCCCTAGTTGAGGAGCAACTTGTCGATGCCATAATTGTCTATCTCGAGGGTAATGATCAAGGCGTCATGATGGGGGGGTCTTACCTCCATAAGATCTTCATCTATGAACACGATGTATTTGCTGTAATCGACGTCATCTGCTCACCGATGCTTTCCTAACTGTGTCTTCACTAGATCAATCTAAAAAAGCTTGCATTATCGTTGTAAGCTTTTTCACTTCCATCCGAGATGAATTCCCTTGAATCTGCTTTATATCAGATTCCCCATGAATTACTGCAAATTCATGGCCACCATCATCCTCGAGTACGTTGTCGAGCTTTGTGTCTCCATTGACAGTAACTTTCTATGCCTTCTTCTCCATAAACTCGTTCAGATGCCCGGTCCGAGCCAATTCTTCAAGGTGAGACTTAAGAGCCTTGCAGTGCTCAATCTTATGTCCTCCCTCCTTGTGAAAAGTGCATCTCAACGCGTTATTTCTCTTTGAGGGATATCCTCCCATATTTCTGAGCCACTTAACAAATGGCTCATCTTTGATTTTTGCTAGGATCTTATATATTGGTTCTATAAAGACACTGTTTACTGCCTGAAATGCTTTCGAAGTATCATTCTTGCCTCCGTTCTTGGATCCACCCTTGCCCCCATTCTTGCCTCCTCTCTACTAGTTTTCTTCCTTATCGTTTCCCTTGGCAGCAAGCTTAGCTAGACCATTCTCCCTTACGCTAAGGCGGGTCACATCCTTGACTTTGTGATACTTCTCGATGCGAGCCATTAGGTCATCAATGGTTGTGGCTTGCTTCTTCATCAGGGATTGGTGCCGAAGGCAAGAGATGGGTAGGCCAATCTTAAAAGAGGCCACTGCTACCTGTTCCGAGAAGTCCTTGACCTCATTGAACAACTCCCAGTACCTCTTTTTGTAGTCTCGGAGGCTCTCTTGAGGCGTCTTCTTTATTATTAGTCAAACATCCATCCTCTTTGGATGGGAGCTGCTGGTAATAAAGTAAGACATAAAGAGCTCGACCATGCACTCAAAGCTCCTGATGGATCTATGAGGGAGCCTCATGAACCACTTCTGGGCCACATCATACAGACTTAAGGGGAAAATCCAGCACGTTAGTGCATCCTTGTGGTTCTAGAGAGTTATGGCCTGCCTATACTGCCTAACATGATCGTTTGGGCCAGTCTTTTTGTCATAGATCTTAAATATCAAAATTGCAAACTTCTTTGGGGTGTCTTCTTCTTCTTCTTCTATTTTCCTTGAGAAAGGGGATTTCATCTGGGTCCTGAGAGCTCACCGAGCAAGCTATCTGGTCGATCTGGCACCATGATGTGCTGGGTGCTGGTCCATTTCTCTTCGGACCAAATTTCGTATATCCTTATCTCCTCAATTTGGACTCCTATAACGGTGAACTGGTCGCTATTGCTCAAGCAAGTCATCATCAGACTCGTGCTTCTCACTTCCTGGGGATCCGCGTCTAGGGATCCTTCCTCGGCTGCGAGACTTTCTCGCTTAAGGGTTAGGATTGTGGTATGAACATCGCCTAGTGTTACGATGGAGTTCTTTCTCCATCCTTTCCAATATCCTTTTGAGGTGAGCATTCTCAGCCTCCTGCTTACGAGTAGCCTACCCTTACTCTTAGAGCCTTTCCTCATAGGCATCGATCAACCTAGAGATCTGTGTGAAACTCGCTGGTCTATGGCTTTCTTTTGAGTCCTGCTGTTCTGGGAGACCCCTTTGATCTGAACGTCAAACTTTAGATCTGATCCTGCGAGGGGCAGGCTATTCTTGGATATCCCCTGCTTGAGGGGCGTTGCTGCTGTGACCAAACATTCCAGATTCTTTATTGGTGAGGGATTTCTTAAAGGAAGACAAATGTTCCCACAGACGATGCCAATTGTGCTGACAACTATGTTCAACACAAGTTAACAAGAAAAGACAATCACCAAAGCAAATAAATAATGTAATGAATGCCAATCACATAACACAGTATGTACGTGGTTCAACAAGAATGCCTACGTCCACGGTGGTGCTCTCAGAATTATTTCACTATACTCCGAGGAGTGTTTTACAGAAAAAATAATGCTTGTCTTTTACCCCACGATTAGGGTTTGTTATATGCATATTTTCTCTCGGGGAGTGGGGATGTTGGACTCCCCCGTGTCAGTCCATTACTCCTATAATATCTCCTTACGAGATTTTAGGAATAGACTAAGTCGTAACTGATTATAGTTGAGAAGCAAGCTTCCCAGACTTTGGGCCTTTTCTACTGGGCTACTCGTCTGGGCCCATAGTGACAAATCGAGGTACCCACATTGTTCCTATAAGAGATTATGTTTGAAGAGTGTCTTCACATGTCCAAACTCTAAAAACCCTCAAAGAAAACCTAAAATTTCTAACACTCATGTGTATACGGGTTTCTAGTTATGAATATACGATTGGGTATGTTTGGAAGGGGAAAACCTAAGGATTTTTTTATCTCTATTTCTATTAGTTTTCTCATTGTCTCTCTTTCCTTTCTCCTTTCTCTCTCTTCTGTCTCTTCTTTCTAAAATCGGGCGATTGTCAAAGTCTTATAAAGATTCAACTATGGGATGTATTTATATAGTTTCTGCAAGGATCGAGAATATTGAAGTGAAATGGACGGTTGTGATTAACAAGTCATTTTGATTTTAAATCCAACGCTGACTAATGCATCGAACAACCTCTCAATCATACTGGCGCTCTCAACTCTCACAAAGATTACAAATGAAGACATGCAGATCGTTGATGATATCTAATCCAACGGTAAGATGATGTCTTATAGTTGTGAGACAAAACAAACATAAACGTGACCAACCAAGGATAACCACGTATAGGGCTAAGAATGAAACTAAAATGCGTGTGTTTGATTTTTATAAAATTCAATTTCCCCCTCCACAAATTTGTGCCGGTTTTGTTTCCTACCCTGGAAGTTTAATTAATTGAATTAATAATTCAATTTTAACCCCAAAACATTATATTCTCAATTTATTAAATGTTCAAAAATGAATTTAAAATGTTTAACATGTAAAAAATTTTAAAAATATTTTAACACACATATTAATGTAATGTATATAAATGTGTCCTATGTGTGTTGTTCAACTTCCTTTTCTAGAAATATTGGATGGCTTGGACTGAATGATTTGCTAGTGAAGTGTTGGAATACCATGGAGAAGATTGCTAAAAAAAACCTACCAAATTTTGTCAACATATCCAAACTAGTTGGAAACCCTATATGGGAAAGACTCAAGTAAGTCAACCATATAGTGTGTTCTCAATTTCCTCTCCAAATAGACCCAAAAACTCAAGATTGATATATTGGAAAGACTCAAGATTGCTAGTGATTGTTTACTGAGTTTTCGAGTTTGTGAGTTTGATATATTGTGGTACTTGATTATAGTGTTTAGATACACTACACATACTGATTTACACCTTTCTTGTGCTCAACTTTGTTCTTGTTCTTAGATCTATTTGTTTAGATCTTGAATAATTTCTTGGTTGCTAGAGATATACGTGTTCAACTTAACAGACATGAAACACATCTTATTTTGTGTTATTTTTTCGAAGGCTTGTTGACAAATCAAATTGCATGTTAAATGTAACCTAGATTTTGTTTTTACGAACACTAATTCACACACAAATCTATTTTGTGTATATTTTGGTTTTCTTGAATGGTTCAGTTTGAACACCATACACACAAGGATTTACACAAACTATATGTAATTTTTTATACGATTGTAAATCTAGCTTAGATCAGATGTTAATGAAAATTTGACACGAAATATCGTTACACAGTCACGTCCGACTGTATTTTTCGTTCATCTATTTGATCGTATGTTAGAAGGTTTATCTGTTTAAACCTCTTTGTTTATCAAAAATTTTAAGAGCTTGCATATTAGGTTGTTAGATTAATTTTGCTTTAATCTAAAACCATTTTTAAAATAGTTTTGTATTATTAACTTGTGCTTAGATTTCTATATTCATTAGTAAAATATTTGTGTTCTTGATTGTGTTTGTTTTAAAAGAATTTCAATTGTCCAACTAGACGAAATGGGATAGAGAATAATTATGAACTACACTAAATAAAAGTAACTACGATAAATGAGAGTAACATAAGATATTTGTAAAAATTAGGAAATAATTAGGATTCGGGGTCTATTTATCACGTAACTAATATTGCACACTAATTTAATGTTGTCATTCCCTTTTTATAACTCAAATTAAATCAACTCTTGCCGCGTTTAATTCCAAAAATATGACGATTATGATCATAATATTTTTAACGTCTCTAATAGACGGCTAAAATCACTATTCCCTTAGAAAATACATGTTTTAAAATTCACAAATGTATTGAAGTATGGACTATCAAAACAATCAAAGTGAAAGTATAATCCATCAAAAATTACTATTTTTAAATTTCAAAGATTTATTTGACAAAACAATCTTGAAGGTTCTAAAACATACTCTCGTGTCACTTTAAAATGAATACCGAATCTTTAATAATAATTAAAACAAGGAGGGAATAAACAACGATAAAATTAACGTTAAAATCTTAGCTAACTATGATAAACTTCACCCTACTCCTAATATAAGAATCAAGCTACCATAATGAAAGAGAAATTTCAAGAATGAGTAGAGGTCTTTATTAATAAACTCAACTTACAAATATTTCTCTCACAACAATCTTTAATCCTCTAAAAAATGATCAAAACTTGGCCCTCAAATTGATTAAAATCATTCAAAGTTTCTCCCTGAAATCCGCCCTAAAATTCCTCTCTAATTGTCTATGAAATTATGAGCCCAAGGGTCCTTTGTATAGGACAAGCGGTGAGGTATTTGAGTTGTGGTGGGACTCTTTCGGATTTGTCGAATGGTGTTCGTAGCTATCTCTCCACCTCTTTAATATTTGGATCGTGATAAGGGACATAATTTCCCCCAACTCGAAAACTCTTATCTTTTCTTACAGAACACGCATGACGAGTTTCGTCCAAATCGGGGAATAATTTTTTTTTACTTTTTTATGATTTCACAAGTTTAAAAACAACTTCTTTTTCGAACGACCATAAAAATCAGCTTTTTCGTGCCTTTTTTGAATTGATCATCAATTTGCACCAAAATCCATCATTACCTGCAAAAATTTCACTAGGCAACGTTTTCAAAAATTAGCACAAGAATATTTTAAAATTATCGAAGTGCCCATTTTTTACTTAAAATTGCCATTTTCAATATGAATTCAATCATTCTCACATTTTTTCCTCTTTTTAATAAAATAGTCCTAAGAACTTATTAAATACACTAAAATGGGACTAACAAAGTATAAAGTTGGGTATAAAATATACAATATAATGCACTCATCATACTTGCTACCATACCGACGACCCCGGGTGGGCCTGAACATCCGGTACCTCTAATGCGTGTGGTTGATCTCGTGGAAAGTATCTTGCCATTATGATCACCATCGCTTGAACTGCCTGTGCCACGAATTCAGTTACCTTTGCAGTCGAAAACATCTCTGGTAGTTGTTGCGGTAACTCGTGCTCCTGATGAGCCTCCCTAGTCTAATCTCCCCTTACTGCCCTAGCTGCTCTCTCTCTCCTGGGCGACATCTGAAATGAGAATCTAATCATATGAGTTCACCATAAAATATAAAGAAATTGGCAGAAGAACGTAAATGTGCATACGTATAAGAATACAACAAATCTATGATAGGGCTCTACATCAAAGGATGTTAAGCTGAAACGTGAAAAGCCGTACAGATCCTAAGAACACTAGAACTTGATGCTCTGATACCATCTGTGACACCCCGCCTAATAAAATATCGGGTGATTAGTTCTATGCCAAATTAAAAAAGTAATCCCAGTTGGTTCATTCTTAGCATCACTGTCGAAACCTTTTTAAAAACTTATTAACCACCTAGTATTCCAAAAAGCTGGTACCAAATTTTAACTTTTTATTTAAACAAAACAAAAACATGCAGAAATACATATAAACCATTCACAGTAACTGAACCAAATCAACTGAATAAATAATTAAGCTACTTGCCGAATAAACCATCGGCTACCAAAGTAAATAGTCCAATAATAATCATCCAACAGTAATAAATGAGTCTGAAAATTGTACTGAAAAGTCTGGGAGACAAGCCCTAAGTAAAACTGAAACTGATGAATGATTCCTACTCTAGGAAAGAATGAATGATGCCCCTAATCCAAAATCCTGCTAGCATCCACATATGCTGCAGCTCCGTGTCCTTGGAATAGAATATCAAGTCCGGCGTCCCTGTGGCTGGACACCTAAAAGGTTTTGAAAATAGTTTTATAGCAAGGGTTAGAACCCAAAACATTTTGAAAATATTTAGCAAATGAATTAACTGCAGTAATTAAAAATTTATGAATGCGCTTCATATTTGAGTTAGTGTCGCACTCTCGTGAGGACATACTCACCCCTCGGCTAATGTGCACACCTGACGATTACCTTAACCACACCTAGTTGTACTATTCCATCCAATCAGTCCTTGTAATTGTCCCTTGCCTTTTCTACTCTAAATTGAGTATTATTATTCATGGGGTACAAATTATCTCACCAATTAACCTAATTAATTTCTTTTAAATAATATTATATAACTGTGACACAAGTTATATAAAACAAATACATCACATACTGTATCATAACCCATATATAATATTTAATACCATTATATACGTACTTTTACTAAAAACATCCACACATATTTTATATGTATATCCATCCCTCCGAGTATACCCTCATCGGATGATTTTCTCTAAAGTGCTATCTCGCTAGGTGTGCTCACATAACCTAGTTACCCAAGTTGGAATCTCTCACCAACCTCGTCCAAAATATAAACGTAGTGGAGGCGGTCATATTCCTTCCTTGAAAGTGAGATAAACCCATCCCCCATATACCGGACGCTATGACCTGGGGATATACCCGCCCTACTCCTCAAGCTAGAGGATTCATTCACATCGCGCAACCTCCCTTGATATCACTAGAGTATATAAATTAAATAAATATCTAGTCCTTGATATTTAATATCACACATACATATATACTATCACCACGTCGTATATATATATATAATATAAATCTCGGCTTTACCATGTACTAAAACATATAACACTAGCATGTATATTCCTGAGTCTATGGTCAGACTCCAATTAATTACTTTTCTCTTTGATTAATTTATTACCTTCCCGAGTGTACGGTCCGACTCTAATTTAATTAATTTACACATTAATAAATTTAAATATACCCGGTCTCGCTCACTTGGCTCGTACCATCGTTAATACCCGTTTCTATATTCCGCCCCATAATTAATTAATTTTAACTCAATTCCTTTAATAATGTAGTGTCACTCAACTACAATACCCGAACATTTTCCCTTGGTCCAAAAATCAATACCTACGAATTTTTTCTCGAAATTTATTCATCTCGTGACATACAATTATCACCCTCATAAACCCAATTATACCCCCATAGAATTCCTAAGAAATATGTGCTACATATGCATTTATCATTAAAATAAAAACTAGGAGGGAAATCTTAAATTAATTACCCTTTTATATATAAAACTGGCGAACCTGCCAGAAATCTGGGACCATCGATCGATCGATCGATCGAACAGGTATGTTTCTTCTCCGACCTTTTGTTCAGCGATTAACGACCCTCCAAGATTTCTTTTTTCAGCTCCCAACCTCAATACATCATATTTATCATCTTTATACATCTATTATGAACTATGATCATAATATAAACCTTTTAGCATTATTAATTTCACGAGTTATCACCCAATCTAGAAAACGAATTCCTACGGTACAACCCGATTTAAAATTCAAAAATCTGATTCTATAATCCCCATAAATTTATCCCCAATATATGTTTTCTGTTGTAGTTCCAATACCAACCAAACACTGAATGCTTCTATCTCATCAATTGAACCATTAAATCACGTAACATGTTTAATTTCGTAAAAACCCAATTTCATGCAATAACCCACCCAAAACGAATTTTCAGTTTGCACCTATCATAATATGAATTGATTATCATCAATTTAAGAATCACAAGAGTTAACCACTTGCCTGGAATTGTTCGTAGAGTTTGATCCATTGGTGTAGACCTAATCCCGTTTTTGGCCACATGGGCCTAATTAAAATGGCCCAAATCCCTCGGTGTGGGCCCCCGGCTATGCCTAAAAATTCCCCGAGATTCGATTACTACCCTGGGTACTCTTTTTTTACTATCTCGACCCATCCGGACTCAATCGCGCACTTAGAATTGTCATCCCAAATACTTTATACTGTTCTCTAATTTTGACCTCAAAATGCGACACACAAAATTTTGAACAATTAAACTTAAAGTCGCCAAATATAAATAATTTTTCCCACTCAAATAAATTCTCCAAATCATAAATTTAAGTTTCTCCAATTTAAATATTTTTCTATCTCCCAAAAATAATTAAATACTAAATCCTCAAAATTACGAGGTGTTATATTTAGACTTGGGTTGTTCCAAATATATGACCGTAGATGATACTAAACTATCCAACAATCTAACTTTTAAGGAGGAAAAGTTCTGTTTGTAGACGGAGTATCAACTCAGATCATAGGTAAGGGAACACTCCAAGAAAATGAACTACCTACTCTCAAAGATGTATTTTTAGTAAACGGTCTAAAAGCTAATTTGTTAAGAATATCACAATTTTATGACTCCAGCCATATAGTAACATTCTCTAAAGCAAACTGTAATGTTTTTAATGAGAATGATGATTGCATTCTTACTGGCCTCAGAATTTCAGACAACTGTTACACAATAAATCTAGATACTGAGATCTGTAATATTGCCAGGATCGATGATACTGAGATCTGGAATAATAGGTTAGGTCACATAAATTACGACAACCTTGGCAAATTAATCTCGCAACATATAGTTAGAGGTATCCCCAAAATAAAAATTGTTTCAAACATTATATATGGGCCTTCCCAGGAAGGGAAAATAGTTAAAACTTATCACAAGAAGGTTAAAGCCTTTGTAGCAATAGTTACATTTTGGTTATTGTGGATGATTTCACTCGATTCACTTGGGTATCTTTCCTTAAACTAAAATTCGAGACATTTCGTGCATTTTTTAAAATCCTTTTATACATTGAGAATGAAAAAGATACCCAAGTAAATCGAATTACTATCGATAAATGAGGTGAGTTTAAAGACTTAGAGGTAACATAATATTATGACTACAATGGTTACAAACACGAATTCAGTGCCCCTAAAACACCCCATCATAATGGTATAACCGAGCGTATGAATCGCATAATCCAAGGAATGGGTAGGGTAATGATCCATGGAACGAACTTGTCAAAATACTTTTGGGTTGAGGCAGTTTAGACAACATGTCCTATAATCAATAGGGTTTATCTTAAAAAAAATTCCAAACAGACTTTATATGAACTTTGGTATGGTAAAAACCCCAACTTAAAATATTTTCAAACTTTGGGAGTACATGCTATGTCTGTAAACATAGAGAACATCTATCTAAATTTCAAATTCATGGCGACAAAGAAATATTTTTAGGTTACTTCTCAAATAGTCGGGCTTATTGTATTTATAACTCATGGACCAAGTCTATGATGGAATCGATAAATGTAATAGTGAGTGACACCAATGTTGATAGTAATAATCAAGAGACAATTACTATCGATGAGTCTGAAAAAAATCTTACCTATTACTATCCAAAATATCTAATTCTTTACCAACAGAGACTCCTAAAGTTCCTATTTGGGTTTCTAAATAGAAAAGTGGTCGGTAACCCTAATGATCCTGTTCGTAAAACATATCAATCAACAAATATTTCTCATTTTTCATGCATTATTTCTTTTGTAGAACCACAGAATATGAACGAAGCACTCGATGACTCATTTTGGATAGCTGTTATGCAAGAAGATCTTGTCCAATTTAAAAGTCATGATGTGCGGTGTCTAGTACCTCGGCCAGAAAATAAAAAGGTTATCAAAACACGCTAAAATTTCAAAAATAAAATAGATAAGACAGGGATGATAGTTAGAAAATATAAAAACCACATTCTAGGGCCCTTTAAGTCTCTACTTAGGTCCCTAGCACCTCTTTATTTCATAATAAACTCTTGGTCTCACTCTAAATACCGATCTAGAGGCCATTGGGTGCTCCTGGGCACTGTTTGACTCTGATCAACTTTACCGCAGAGAGAAATCTCTTTGAATCTTCAAAGGGCATTGAAACTCCTTTCCAACAGTCTGCCCCTACGAGAAATGACCTAACCGTTCAGATGAACGATCTGTTTTCCCCCAAAAATTGATCCGGAGGCCATCGAGCACTCCTGGGCTCCGTGTGACCAAATTAAACTCTTCATATTAGATGAGACTGAATGAATCTCTTAAGGTAACTGAATAGGCTTTCCAACGGTCCACCCCATACGCGATTCGGACTTATGATGCGGACGAACGATCTGCTTTACTCCAAGAGGTCATCGGGAACTTTCGGGCCCTGGTTGACCGAGGTTAACTTTCTGAACTGAGAGAAACTATTTGTAATGTCTAATTACATCTACTAAAATGTCCTCCCTATATGCAATTATTACTTTCCATGTGGATGAACAATCCGTTTCTGTCCGGCGATCTCACGTCCAAAGGATCGATGTTCACTTACGAGCCATATTTGACCCAAAGTCAACTCCCGGAGCCGGGAGAGATACAAAGGACTCTTGAAGGTCTATAATGTACCTTTATAAACGGTATAACCCATGCATGATTCAGATCATCATATTATATTCTATGACCATGTTTCCAAGAAAATCTCCATGAGACTGCCAATTGGCATGTCTAGTACCCTGCCTATCGATAGTGTGTCTAGGATCACCTGCCGATAGGCAGGACTAGGGCTATGCTGATCGGAAACCCCTTGACCCTAAAAAAGTAGGGAATAACCTAACTACCAAGCGCAAAGATCCATCAGCATCAGAGATCTCAGCAACATTCTCTCAAAATCAACGAAGTTCCTCCATGTGAAGTTCCATTTAAGCTTTTCATCCACATCCTTTTCATACCCAATTTAGCAAAAATATCATTCTCTCTCATCCCACATTCATACCACATTCAAGGTAACTCATCTAAGATCAAACATCAAGCTTCAAAGATGGTCCAATCCCTTCCCTTTCTCTTTAAATTCCTTATTTTGGCATAAATCTCATTAGATTCTTAATCCAGTTCTTACTTTAACTCAAACACATTAATATATACATTTTTTCATAGTATATTTCACATACTTTATTTTCTACAAAAAAAAACAAAACAAACAAAACGAGGGTTACACCCATAAATTTCGAACGGGATTATCCATCACACTTTTTCAAAACTAAAATATATTTTTTACACACACACACATAATTATATCTCGTTCGGATCTACAGGATAAACCCCGCACCCATGCCGTATTCAAACTACGTAGACTTTGTGGCTTTATAGGATACGTAGGCATTTTGTATTAAAACTCAAGACACAAGTCCAATTTTCCAATTTTCCTAAATGCCTCATTTTCATCATATTCTTGCATTGATATGCATAATACGTCTAGCACCATTTCATCTAATACATATTATCATTTTATAATAACGATCAATATCACAATGAATGCATAAATCATATTTTCTATATAGATTATTTTAGGAATAGTCCTATGGATGACCTCACTCTACCTTTCCCATGGTATGAGTTGAACGATTGAAATCTCCATTATATATACAGGCACAAACACTTCACGGAGAAATAAAGGAAATCAACAGCACAAGCCCATGAGAGACGGAAAGGGAGGGATGGGCGCTGAACACCTTCTCATTCTGTAACTTAGCCCCCGAACCCTTGAACTATTGGTTTTGTATGCATTAGTTTGTCTTTGATGTCAGTCTTTCGAGGCGGGAACATGTTTTTTTGCATTTCTTGTGCAAAATAGGTTGGCGACTCCATGGTCGAAGAGTTCCTAAGTAGAAAAAAGGGGCACAAGACCTTTCGAAATCCTCGCCCCGGGCACACGATCTCGATCAGGATGGTCACAGTGGCGACTTCTCCGGGGATTTTGTATTCATAAGAGGGATAGACTATGTTTGCGTTGGTGGTTTATTTTCTTTTATGCATATGCATGTACCTGTATGTACCCTTTCTCTCCTCTATTATTTCTTATACATATATAGCTCATGCTTGTGTCACTAGTCACTCACACACTTATAGAAATTCTCATCTACACTTCACACCACATGCACCTAGGGTCACTTATATCCACATGTTGCACACACCACTTAGAAATTCATGCTTAGGTGTCACTAACACACACCTCCACATATCACTCTTATATATATCCATGATCACTCACACTTATCACACACCACTTTTAGTTGATACATGCTTAGGTTCACTACCACACACTCACTTGTAGATAATTACACACCACTCACTCTCACATAATCCATGCTTAGTATAGATTTACTTACTTGAAAATTATCCCCTGTTTAGCGTGATCATCATCAATAAAGATACATTCTCCATAAGATACTAATAAATAATCATGCATATGCACACTGCTTCCCCAAAGAGCATTGCTATTGACAAAATTATGTCCCATAGCTGGGGGGTCACTTAGTGATGGGTGCTGGTTCAGAAGAGCACAGTTAGCCTAAGTGATATGACTCTTACCTTCCATTGGCCAAGTAACTTCGCCATATATCGAACGGTTCCCCCCGCATCATACCACTTGACCGAAGTCATGATTGGAGGTATATCACAGGGAACTCATTCACGTGCGTCGAGTATATCGAATTCGCTCTCACATATATTGTACCCACGAGGTATATAGTGAGGCAATTCACATACACTTAGGTATATCAAATGGCTTGTCCACACGTACCGATTGCCCTAAAAAGAAGGACGTGTATTGTGGAAGTCATGACAAAGGGGGGAACACCATCAAATTAACCCAAAAACTGCATACCCACATATAGGTGTCAAACCTCGGGCACTAATATTTACTTTGTCGGTTTCAACCCGAAACTCTACCAAAATACCGGGTCAGCATGTTGCCTAAATTTTCACGCAATTTTCAAAATGGTACCCTACGCATGAACCTGGTAACAAGTCCAACCATAGTTTTTACATATTTTTGAAACAGGCTCAAGTCCCGTCCAGCATTTCTTTTTGTATTTAGGTAAACCTAATAAGTGAGAACCTAATAAACATAATAATAATCATTTTGAGACCCGTCCCTTACTTTCTCCTTCTTTCATTTCCAAAGGTGTCCAAAAACATTTTTCGTCTTTTATCAAAAATACAAAAATATTTTTCTTTCCTTATACCAAAAATATTTTCCTCCCTTTACTCAAACAATATTTTTCCCTTATCTTTTCCAAAAATATCAAAAGTATTTTTCCTTATTTTTCAAAATTAATCCAATTGTTCTCCTTCTCTGGTCGATCACATACCCTCTCCCCGGCTCCCTATTGGCTTCGGTCTTCAGTCGAACCGCCCCAAAGCTCCATGACTCCCCTCACTTCCTCTGAGTCCATAATTCATCCACCCTCTATGAATAACACAAACCATATGTTGAATGAGCAACCCAATTTGACGACGGTCACTACGCCGAATCTGCTGGATTGTCACGGTCATTGATCGTTACAAGTCCAACTTGGCAAGGTCAATTACCGTGAAAATTCTGGGGGTGACAACTCTTGTTGTCATGGACTTGTCACCGTTATTAACCGTGACATGTTCATTAGACTTGTCACGATCCTATCACTGTCTTTAACCTTGACAAGGATTGCCATGGTTAAAGACCGTGACAATCCAGTGGCAACCTTTAAAAATTTGTCACGGTCAATGACCGTGACAAATATGGGCAGAATTAAAAAAAACATGCTGGGAAGTTTGGCCACTGCCACTTCCCAGCAGTATATTTGTACTCCGATTAAAACACTTGCTTGACCTTTTGAAATGCCCAAACAAACGGTTCATTACTCGCGTGTTCATTGCTCTTTAACTTGGATAAGTCAATCATGATCAAATTGGTGCTAGGATCAACTTTACAAGCATTTTTATCCTCAACTCTTACCCAATCACAGTAAAATACAACCTCTTTGAAGCTTACATAGTCCAATTCAAATACATTTCGAATTACACCATAGTAAGTCATTTCAGCTTCAACGAGGTTTTTATCTTTTGCGCTCCCTCGAAAGAAAGTAAGAGCCTTGTATGAAATTCCTGAGTTCTATACATTTGTAGTTTCCTCGAACACCCTTCTGTCGAATACGTAACCGTCCAATCGATACTTTTTGTATTCTTGTGCCACGAATAAGGGTCCAGTGGCTAGCCGAGCAAGCCTTGATGTCGCATCACCCGTCTTTAAGAGCTGAGAATATAGTATATATATGAATTAATAATAATAAATGAAACATACTATATATATGAATTAATAATATATTATTCGTGACACAAATTAATTTTAGAAAAAAGATGAAAACTCCCCCCCACCCCCATTTGGACAATAATCCAGTGGTTATGTCACTTCCAAAATTAACCAACCCAACATCGGTCCACTATAATCCAATAGCAACAACAACAACAAACCAACAAATATCTATCCCATACTCCTTCCAATTCATCTACTCAGCTGATTCATTTCATCACGTCTTATAAATATATCATCACTAAAGCTATACAATTAAAGTTACAATTAAAGATATATTTTATTAATCAATTTGTTCGTTTCAACTTTCACGGTGTAATATTAATGTTTAACAACTTAATTCTGAATTCCAAAACAAAAACATATAATATGTAAAATTACTAAAAATCCTAAACATCAATTCAAACCAACAATTAATAACGGCTCCTAACTCATTAATATGCAATTGAAGTCATAATTAAATTAACAATAATAATTATAAGTCCCAATTCCTATTCTGACTATTCTGTGAGAAAAATCTCAACATATATTTGGGTATTTATACTTAAGGGTACAACATATATTTGGGTATTTCCACATTAATCAACACACGCACGCACCCCTCCCCCACCCAACCCCTCCCCCACCACCGCAACCCTTGCCCCACCCCTCCCCTCTTCATCCCCACCACACACATGCACACACACACACACCCTGCAAACACACACACACACACACACCTACATGCACAAACACACCCCACCCCATACCCCATACCCCCTGCCCCACCACCACCCCGCCTCGTCCCCTCCCCCCACCAAACACATGCACACACACACACACACACCTGTACATGCACATACATACACACATACATACACACACATGTATATACAAAATAAAGAGAATGAGAGGAAAAACCTGAAAATCGCTTAAAGCAAGAGAGAGCAGTCACTTAGAGAGAGAAAGATGGGGGAACTAAAACAGTGGGAAAAAAGGAGGGGGAGGGTTTTTTTACTGACAAATTTGTTATGACCTATCACGGTCATTGACCTTGATAACTTTACACGATTATCACGGTCAATGACTATGATAAGTCTGTGGCAAGTACAGTTGTCATGGACTTGTCACGGTCATTGATCGTGATAAGTCTTTATCACGGACTTATCATGGTTAATAACCGTCATAAAAAATGTGTTTTTTTTTCACAGTCATTGACCGTGACAAGGGTGGGTAGCTGAAGGGTGCCAATTTGTCCTTTTTCATATAATGGGTCCTAGACCAACGTACTGCCAAGATTGATAACCTTCAAACCAAAGTTCATGAGATGCAACGAAACCGGCTCCCTATCCTCAAAGAGCCCAAGGTCCTCTTCCCCAGTGCTATGGGTCCGCCCACACCCCAACCTATTTGGATTCTCGATGAAAACCATCATGCTACATGTGCTCCTCTTACTAATGGGTGACCTCCAGCTCAACTTCCTTTGCCAAATCTTGTCTAGCCAAGGGATAACTTACCCATTACCATTGATCCAAAGGAGAAAGAGTTGAAAAAGGTAAAAGAAGACCTTAAGACATTGACCAAGAAATTCAACAAAGTCAGACTATCTGGAAACTACATGGACTACACCCGAATGTCTCCCTATCCTAAAGAAAGGTTACCGAAAAAGTTCAAGATGCCTAACATCAAGAAATTTTGGGGGGGGGGGGGGGGGGGGACCCCGATCGTTCATCTCCATAGTTATCACTGAGACATGACTCTCCTAGGGCCTCCGAGGAAATAATGTCCCAAATGTTCCAACAAACCTTGAAGGACAACGCTCTTCACTAGTTTGTATATCTCGAGGAGTCCAAAATTTATAGTTGGGAGGATGTTTCTCCTGAGTTCATGTCACAATACAAGTACAACGAAAATTAGAGGTTACCCATCCTGATTTAAAGTTGTTTAAGTAGTTACCTTGGGAGTGAGTTAGTAACTTCATAGAGAGGTGGAGAGAGAAAGAAGCTGCCATGCCTAACTGATATCCCGAAGAGGAGAAAGTTAGCATTTTGAAGAATAACATCTTACCCCATGTCTGAGCAACGACATGAGGACAGTACTAACCTCATTTTTTATCCCTCGTAGAAGTAGGAGTGGAGATAGAAGACGGCCTTGTCAAGACAGAAGTTGAACAAAAGAATCTATTTGAAGAATTCGCTCCCAGAACGTTTGAAAAGCCAGTCAGTACCATAGTTTCAACCATCAATAACATCTCTCAGCCTACCACTTCGTGGACACCAGAAAGATGCCCTAACCCAGTTCAGAAGGAATACATCGAGCTTCATGCTCCCCTCTCCAAAGTTTAGCAGTCCCTAATGAGCCTAAACCTTATCAAACCATTGGACCCTCGTCCATTACCAAACCAACTTCCTAGAAATTTCAAACCAGATGCCCATTGTGACTTTCACCAAACTACTAGCCATACCACCGACCAGTGTTTCCACCTATGAAATGTGTTCCAATGCCTGAATGATCAGGGTTTCATTGCCCCTCCAGAAATCATAAATTAAACACTACCCACAATCCCCTCTCGAATCATACAAATGCCATCTTCAAAGAAAACCAAGAATTTGACCCATCTACCCAGATCATACCAAACGAATCACAAATCATACCTATATACTCTCCTAAACCTCCCCAAACATGCCCATACTTTCTCTTACACCCTACCAGCTTCGCCGATCAGGATCTATCACTCTTTACCAGAGCATGCATAGTTGTCCGCGCCCATTTTGGAGGAAAAGATATGGAATTATCATAAGCATTGAATCAACTCCTAGAGTTCGGATTAAATTTTCCCTCTCAGAAGATCGTTGACTATCAGAGATTTAGTCTGTTGTTCTTAGAAGTTAAAAAATGGGCTTAAGAGCCCAACAGTTGGGTGGTACTGACCGATGAAGTAAGTTTAGATGATATGGTCCAGATCATGGTTGATTTATTCTGACAGGCAGGTGATATTTGCAGTATATCCCAGCTACTCGATGCTTTAAAACTATAAGTGAGTTTAGTTCCTTAACTTCTACATCTCCTCGTCGAATGGAGGGACTTATATGAAGAAGCTATTAAAGTTGTGGAGTGTGTTGAATTTTCATGTAAAGATAATGTCATTACTATCGGATGGGGGGACAAATTCAATGATTCGGAGCAAGGTCTAGAAAAGTCTAGTCTGATAGTCAACATATGTGGCATGATATCATTTGAGGAGATACTAGGATATATCAACAAAGTGGCTAAACAACCCGAGATCGATGAGGAAATAGGGTTTCTATTTTTCCCTTCTTTTGTGAACCACATGACCAGGTCAGGGAGGCACTACTAACCCCCAAGCCCGCAGCCATCAACAAATGACAAAGGAAAGGGTGCTGAGAACGTTTCTATGTTAGAAATGACCCTCGAGGAAATCAAGATCCTCGATCAGTTGAAGAAAACCCAAGACAACATCACTCTGTGGGGAATATTTATAACTTCCCAACTGCACCAAAATGCCTAGATCAATCTACTCACGGGACCAACAGATTCTCCTTCTACCATGCCAAAAGAAGCACTGAATCTAATCAAATCTCTAACCTCTACTAGAGTGTTCTCCTTCTCCAAAGAAGAAATCCCCAAGATTGATCCAAAGCATAATTATGCTCTCAACATCTCTGTCGAAGTCATGGGAAAGACTGTCCCACTCTCTCTTATCGATAATGGATTAACTCTGAATGTCTTCTCGTTAAGAACCCTCAATTAATTGGGACTGAAAGTAAGAAACCTTTCTCCAACCTTTGTTACAGTACGTACCTATGATAATACCCATTGAAAAGTGATGGTATCCATAAAGCTTGCAGTAGGAGGTGGCCATATAAATCCGGTTGTTGAATTCTAAGACATTGATATCCCAACTTATCTCAATCTTCTACTCAGATGACCGTTGATCCATATCATCAAGGGGTGTCTTCTTACCTTCATCAGAAACTGATGTTCTTCGCCAATGGGCAGGTCATCGCCATCTTGGGCGATGACGACAATGTTGAGAATCCAAGCACCACCAATCAAGTACTAAATATACAACACTAGAAAAATGATATGCTTCTATGAGGTTTTTGGGTTGAACCACTTCTACTCCTAGTAGGGAACGATTTAAAAGATAGGGTTCATCCAGAATATGACCCTCATGGCAACATCAATGCTACCCAAATGTTCAATAACATGCACTTCATGCCTGGATTTGGGCTGGGCCAAAGACAATAAGAGATACTTGAACCCATTGTGTTGAAGAAGGATTTTCCTCCCCGTGGCTTGGGCTATCAGGCATCGATAAAAGAACTCAAAATGATCCGTCAGACTCTACTAAATAGAAGGTTAGAAAGCGATAAGACTACCTAGAGAGATTCCTTAAACTGAAGATTCATCAGAGACGGTGAAGATTTCCCCTTTTGTGTCTTTCTTGAATCGTGGTATGATCATGTGGATAAGAAGTTGATACTTGGAATGTAAATCTTCTTCCAATACAGCTACTCATGGGCCGAGGGTTCCCACCATCAAGTGCATCCACTCATGGAAAATACCATAGTTGATATCGGAGATTCTGAGGGAGGTGACTTCGAGGATTCATTCAATTTGCAAACACTGGGGCTATAATACTTTACATGAGCCACTCAGGGGCTACATCATCGAATCCATCCCATTTGATCAAAGCTATTGATGCACCTCTCCTCAACTGGTATGTTGCACATATGCCACCTCCTGATATTCAATTTAAACCTAATATTTATCCTCTTCTTCTTCCCTAGTTGTTCCTCATTACTCTGATGTAATCAAAACCTCATTTAATGAGGTTCTCAATGTTATTTTTCCTATCAATGAAATACATGAATATTTTGAGTATCTTGTTGTGCCTTACATTAATTGTCTTAATTCTAATTAAACTCTTAATGATAATGATTTTGCAAATGAACAATTCTTAACTGATTTAAATAAGTTTAATACAAACAACATAACTGCGTTCGAGTTAATGAAGATAAAACTATTATTATTAATCTGGGTTCTAGTAGCCAACTGTGTGAGATTAGGATAGGGGCCACCCTTGAGCGCACGCAACTTGAGGAATTACTAAATGTCATTCAAAATTTCGGAATAGGATGTAGTTTACCGTGATAGAAATTCAAACACATTTATTGAGGCACTGTATAGATCGATCGTATAATACATGGGCTTTAAATGGTCAAAATTCTTCCACAAATTTAAAAGAGCACCGATTAACAAAAACTATTGAAAAAATAACTGAAGAAGAAAGCATTGACAATGCAGGACATGGTATGGGGAACCTTTTTGATACATTTTATGGAGTGCATGAAGGTACTTATGTAGATACTGAAGGAGGTCAACCAGAGGTTACTAAAGAAGCGTATCTAGGTACTAAATAGTACGATGAATACAAGAGATTAGCACCTGAGAAAATGTACCCTTCATGTGAGGGCCCTGAGATAACTCTTTCTACAATCGTAGAATTGCACAATATAAAGAAGAAGTTTGAATGGTCAGGAATTAGTGTGACAACACTTCTATCTATATTGAAAAGTTATCTACCTACAATAAACACATTTCCAGAAAAGTGTCCTCACATGAAGCGTATGATGAAAGACTTAGGGATGAAAGACAATTTCTTTCATGCATGTGTCAATAATTGTATTTTGTATTGGAAGGAAAATAAAGATAAGGAGGAATGTCCTAAATGTGGAGAGCCTAGATATGAAGTTATCACAAGGAAAAGGAATAGAGTATACAAAGAACCTAAGAATGTCTTGAGGAATTTTCCTCTAATTAATAGACTTGTTAGATTATACACCATACCATGGATAGCATGGGAAATGACATAGCATAGTCGAGCAACCAGTTCATCGGATCCTTCCGATTCATCCCAATAGAGAAATTTTAAATTGAAATGGCTATATTTTTCTAAAGAAGAGCGCAATGTTTGGTTATCAATAGCAACTGATGAGTTTAATCCACGTGGTATTCACTCTTCTAGTTATAGGTGTTGGCCTCTTATCACCGCACCTTTAAATTTCTCACCATCATTGTATGGGAAGCGAGAGTTTCATATGTTTTCTTTGTTAATACCTAGGCCAAAGGGACCTAGTCAAGACATTCAACTTTTTTCTTCAGCCACTAGTGGACGAGTTAAAGCTACTATGGAAAGAATGAGTGTCGACTTATAACTTGTCGAGAAAAAAGTCTTTGGCGTTGAGAGTTATAATTATGTGGGGGATTCATGATTTCCATGCATACGAGAATTTATCTGGATGCGTAACACATGGTTATAAGGCTTATCCTATTTGCGGCTATAATACTTTGTCCATCTGACTAGAGCATTGACAAAAGATAGTTTACACAAACTACCGTATGTTTCTCAACAATGATCACCCATTCAGGAAAGGAGGTTATTTGGGGTTCAAAACGACAGAATATAGAGACCCTCCTAGTCGGATAAATGGTGATGCACTATTAGAAAAGTTATCCCACATTGATTATATTCCTGGGAATATCCCAAAAGTCCACAGTAAAAAGCGAAAGGTCAGTGATGTAATTGGTAATTTTAATACCGAAGTTAAAGTGGCATGGTATAAAAGGTCCATTTTGTTTTACTTAGAATATTGGATTTCACGTCAAGTTCAACATGTTCTTGATGTGATGTACATAGAGAAGAATGTTCCAGAACATCTAATAAACACAATCCTTGGTACTAAACTCAAAACAAATGATACAATAAATGCTCGGTTGGATATGGAGAATATGCACATGTACAATAGTCAATGGATGAAAGTAGACGGACACACTTGTAAAGAGATAAAACCCAAATAACTATTTACATTGAATAAGGAGGAGAAAAAAAAAGTTTTCTTAAATTTTGAAAAACTTGAAGCTCCCTTCGAGTTTCTCATCCAACTTAACCAACATTGTCACCTTTAATCCACCCAGCTTGCACTCCTTTAAGTCACATGACTGTCTTGTCATAATTGAAGATTTACTACCTATCTTGCTTAAGAGTTTGAGAAATGACTTGACTGAGCCTGTAATTCTTGCTATCGAGGATAACCAAGTATTCTATTCGAGAGAAATTAAGAATCCTAATTGGTGGGTGGTTATACACTCACCGAAGAGACTAACACGTCGAGTAGACGAGTTAGATATACCAATGGACTTCCAATCTACTATTAAAGACCAAACTCATTTGAAAAAGCTATTTAAACTTCATGGTTATATCTAGCTATTGAATCACCAAACTCATTGGGAAATATGTGAATACCTTTGGAACGATTTATGCATCTTTTCTTATCTTTTTATGGTCAGAATGACAATGAATTACTTCGTATATGTATAGACATTTCCTTTTATAAATCATATTATGAATGCAGTTGTCCAGTCACTTTTCTCTGCTTCTCTTTCTTTAAGTTTTTTTATTTTCACATGTGGTTTGATTGGTGTGAGTATGAATGGAGCAATGTTATAGTCCAAGTGTAAATGTTGTTATGGTTCGATTGGGTCGAGTTTTAATGCAGAGTTTAGGGGGATGATGGTCTAACAGATGTTATCAAAACGTTGATTTAAATACAGTTTGTCGATGTCATCAAATAAACCTAATATCATTTTGTTAAGCTATAGTCTTATATACATATTAATATGTGAGGTGGAGACTAAATATTATTTTTAAGATATAATATTGTGCTGGCAGAGACAAATTTATAACACATTAAACTGAAGCAGTGAAATTTGATGATATAATTTGATGAGTGTTGGTGGAAATCATGAATGAAAACGTGGGATACTTATGGGACCCCGATAATAAAAAGGTCAGGGGCCTCATGAGGTTCGTCGAGAAAAGCGAGGCCTACTTTTCTTATTTTGCAATGCCACACAACCCTCTCTTCATATCAGGGATATAGGTTATCACATGGTTCCTAGTGTTGTTGATATTTCCCTATTTAGGACTGCTGCACTCCATGATGCCAATAACATCACTCTGGATGAAGATGACAAATCTAATGCCAAAGATACTGATGATAAGTACTGGAGTGAGTGAGTGAGCGACGCATTGATTTTCAACTACTAGTATTTGACTCTGTTTTTATATCATAAATGGCCTCTAAATATTTGATGCTTTCTTAGTTTATTGTATCTCTTAAAAGATGATGTTTCCATTAAATTGATGTTTATCCAATTAGTCCAGGTGCACTAGAAATTAAGAGTGAGTTTTGAGGACGTTCTTGGCAATAGTGAGGTGATCTTTCCTAACATGTCAATGCCTCATTATAGCGTTGCGCACTGCTTACTCATATATGAGTTTTCTCTTCTGAAATTTAGGACTCCTCACAACCTCCTGGATATTTTATTTCCCACTCTAGATTTCATGCTCGATCATTTCCTTTTCCTAAAACAGTACGAATAATGCAGGAATACACTAACGCAGAGCTAAATATGCATTAGACTTTGTTTGAGGTTTATTCCATATTGAATTATCTATATTCCATGCACTAATAATCCTTTCCTTTAAGGTTTATTCCATACTGAATTTATCTAGATACTACTTATATTAATTTCAAACAGTAAAATACAGAGCTAAATATGAATTAGACTTTGTTTTTCAGATGCTAGAACTGTTTTTACATTGTTTATGAAAATGCAAAATTTTGGGTAATGTGACTTATTTTTGGATGGTTAAGAACATGTATACAAATTCAAATTGGATATTCAATATGTTATTTCCATTAATTTCCTCATTTTTTTTTAATTACTTTTGGTATTTGCAGTTTTGAACGCCACATGCACAGTTTGTTTTGAAGATATTGGTATGGGCTAAATGAGCAGGAGTCTTGATAAAAGGTAGGCATTCATGTTTATAATTTACACTCTTAAAAAATTTTAATCTTACACTCGACATCAAACTTATAGGGAAATGAAGATCCTACCAAAAAAATTAGGTGAATAGATAAGTGGATTGTGGAATACAGTGATGAAAATGGGAATTCGATGGCAAGAGCTAAGGATAAATATGTGAGTATTTTATTTTTTATTTGTGATATTATTATTTTTTCTCCTTTAGTATTTCCTGTTTTACATGTATTTATAGTGTAGCATTTTTGTGTTCATACTATAGGATGAGTTAAGGGCTACTGAGAATATAAGAAAATATGAAGGAAGTAGCCATGATGAGGGAAGCATCGACACAGATGTAGTTGTTGGAGTATTTGGGAAAGACAATAGGGGAAGTGTTCGTGGATATTCAAGCCATATCTCTAGGACATAACTTATTCATATTGGGATTCCAAGCGAGGCAATTGAATGGGGGCAAATAGAAAATGAAAAGGATACATGGAATAATTATGAACTCAACTCAAGACTACATATTGTCGAGGATACCCTCAAGGTAGATTTTCATGTTTTTAAATTTTGTCATGCCATGTTACCACTTCATTTTGTTATTCGTGCTCTTAATTTTCATATTTTATCCATTTATGTTACAGGTTATGTGTCATAGTGTATCAAATAAGAAAGAAAGTGGGGCACCGTTAAACACTCCCATGAGTGATCGATCCATCTCAACTAATCTCCCTTCTCCTCTAACCCAAAATGTGGACAATGTTTTCGTATCGCTTGGTGCATCTCAAACTCGTCATCCTCTCCACATTCCCATGAACGAACCTAAAGTCCTATTGTGTAATAAGTTTGGTAAAAATTTGGCAAAAGGTCATATTGTGACAGATCCATCATGACAAACTTGACATTTCAAGCGTCCTCAAAATGGAGAAAAGATAGCTTGTGTGGAGGAAGTGTTTGAATCTGACGCTCATTTGTGGGATGATCCTTAAGATGGTTTCTATACATGGGTTGGATTTACGGGTGGGGGATATCTCATATGGATTGATTGTTGATTGAAGTACATTTGATTCTACTTATGGATGGATCATACCATTTATTTTTTCTTATATTTTTGTGCATGTGGACCTTTTCTAGTATGTTTGGATGATTGCCCTATGCTTGTTATGGATTATGCATATTTATGCATTTATGGACAATGCTATGATGGCTATTGATTATGTATAGCTTTTTTTCTCTCTCGTTTTTTATATATGCCAACTTCATTAACTATTTAAAAATTTTAAGAAGCATGAGTTTTTATTGGTTTATGTTTGGTAATTGTCTTTTATTACTATTTTGGCTCACATTCAATGCTGGCATTTTTTTTGGAAGGGTGAGAAAGATGGATTGGTTGGTTCCCTAGAATATATATATATATATATATATATTGAATATACGACATTTTCTAATGGAGTAAAACTGTTAGAAAGTCCCACTTCTAACGGTTTAGATCCGTTAGTAAATAAAAGGAAAATAATTAATGTAAAAATAAGTCCTCACAAACTCTTTTTATTATTTGTAATAGTTATTTTCCATTAGAAATAATAAAATTCTAACGGTTTTAATCCATTAGAATTAATAATTTTACTAATGGATTGTGTCCATTAGAAATGATATTCCCAACACATTATTCCTAACGGATATATCCGTTAGAAAATTGATTACTAACACTCATTGTTTGTTAGTAAATGGCCATTGTGGTGTAGTGGTAATAGATGAGTGGACTAAAAAAACCACACCCAAATTTATGAAGTTTTAGAGCCAAACTGCCTCGCTTTGTACCTCCCAAACTACAATATACTTGGCATCCCTGGTTGAATCAACAATACAATATTGCTTGATACTCCTATAACTTATAGCTCCACCTCCTTGGATAAATATATATCCTAAGGACAATCTCCCGGAGTCCTTATCTGACTGAATGTATGAGTTTATATACCCAATGGATATTAGACTATCTGGTGAGTAAACCAACACATAATCCTTAGTCCTCTTCAAGTACGTGAGAATGTTATTCACAAAAGTCTAGTGTTACTCCAAAAGTCGTAGTCACGGGTCTCTTAGTTTGAGAACACGATGAAAAAAACTGTTAGACTTATAGGCTTACAAACATGTTGTCAAAGGGTGAAGATGTAAAACAACCATGTAAGAGGCATGAACAGCTCGCATAGGATAAATGTATCTCGTAGGAACTTATTACGTACTCACGGGACTTTCGATTTGAGAACATGACGAAACTGTTAGACTTAGGCTTAAAAACAAGTCATCAAAGGGTGAAAACATTAAATAACCACAAATTGGCCACGTAATAGGCACGGACACCTAGCATGGGACCAATGTAACCCGCAGGAGCTGACTGCCTAGTCAGAGAACTCCCCAGTGGAAAACACAATGAATGTTTACAAACTGTTAGACTTAGTCTTAAAAACATACCATCAAATGGTGAAAACGTAAAACATCCACAAAACGGAACCGTAAGAGGTAAGAACACGTTGCACGGGACCAATGTAACCTGTGTAATCAACCGTTCAGTCACAGTACTTAAGGTTTGAGAACAAAATGAAAGTTTGAAAATTGTTAGACTTATGCTTAAAAACATGTTATTTAAGGGTGAAAACACAAAATAACCATAAAACAGCCCTGATAGAGGCATGAACACCTCGCACCAGATCAATGTAACTCATAGGAACTGACCACGTACTCATGGGACTCCTTGTTTAAGAACACGATGAAAATTTGCAAATTGTTAGACTTGTAGCCTCAAAAACATGACGTCAAAGGGGAAAAATGAAAAACAACAAAAAAGGCCCTGTAAGAGGCATGAACACCTCACACGGGACCAATGTATCCCGTAGGAATGGACCCCGTAGTCATGGGACTCTCAATTTATGAACAAGACAAAGGGTGAAAACATAAACAACAACTACCGAGCCCCATAAGAGGTAGAAACACCTCACAAGGGACCAGTGTAACCTTTAGGAACCGACTGCGTAGTCACGGGACTCTTGGTTTGAGAACATGATGAAAATTTATAAACGGTTAGACTTAGGCTTAAAAATATATTGTCAAAGGGTGAAAATGTAAACCTGCCATAAAATGGCCCTGTAAGAGGCATGAACACCTCGCACGGGATCAATGTATCTTGCACGAACCGACCACATAGTCATGGGACCCACTGTTTGAGAACACAATAAAAATTTGCATAGTATTACACTTAGGCATAAAAACATGTCGTCAAAGGGTTAAAACATAAAAAGGCACAAAACGACTCCATAAGAGGCACAAAAACCTCACACGGGACCAATGTAACATGCTGGAACGATCGCATAGTCATGGGACTCCTAGTTTAAGAACACGACGAAAATATGTAAACAGTTAGACTTAGGCTTAAAAAAATACGGTCAATGGGTGAAAATGTAAAACAATCAGAAAATTGCCCCTAAGGGGCACAAACACCTAGCACGGGACCAATGTAACCAGAAGGAATTGACCGCGTAATCACGGGATTCTCGATTTGAGAACATGAAGAAAATTTGCAAGTTATTAGACTTAGGCTTAAAAACATGCCGCCAAAGGGTGTAAACGTAAAATAACAGCAAAACGGTGCTGTAAGAGGCATGGACACCTCACATGAGACGAATCTAACCCATAAGATCCAACCGTGAAGTCACGAAACACCCGGTATGAGAACACGATGAAAATTTGCAAACTCTTAGACTTTCAAGCTTACAAACAAGCAGAGAAAGTGTGAAAACATAATGTAGCCAAAAAATGACCCGGTAAGAGGCAAGAAAACATCGTACGGGACCAATGTAACCCATGGGAACTGACCACGTAGTCACAAGACTCTCGATTTGAGAACACGATTAAAATTTGTAAATTGTTAGACTTAGGCTGAAAACATGCCATGAAAGGGCGAAAAAATAAAACCCCCATTAAACGGCCCCGTAAGAGGTACGAACACCTCGCATGGGACCAATGTGACCCGCAAGAGCCGACTGTGTAGTCACAGGACTCCCAATTGGATAACACCATGAAAGTTTACAATAAGTTGGACTTAGGCTTAAAAATATTCTGTCAATGGGGGAAAAATAAAATAGCCACAAATGACCCTGTTAGAGGCACAAACACCTCGTATGAGAACAATGTAACCCATAGGAATTGGCCATGTAGTCAAGGGACTACCGATTTTAGAAGACAATGACATTTTGCAAACTGTTAGACTTAGGCTTAAAAATATATCATCAATGGGTGAAAACATAAAACAGCCACAAAATGGCCCTGTAAGAGGCACGAACACCTCGCACGTGACCAATGTAGCCATCATGAACTAATCATGTAGTCATGGGACTCCCGATTAGACTACACGATTAAAGTTTACAAGCTATTAGACTTATGCTTAAAAACATGCCGTCAAAGGGTGAAATGTAAAACAACCACAAAGCGGCCTTGTAAGAGGCAAAAACATCTCGTATGAGACTAATGTAACCCGTAGTAACCTACCGCGTAGTCACGGGACTCTCGATTTGAGAACACGATGAAAATTTACAAATTGTTAAACTTTTAGGCTAAAAATGTCATCAAAGGGTGAAAAAGTAAAACAACCAAAAAACAACCTTGTAAGAGGCATGAACACCTAACACAGGACCAACGTATCTTCGTAGGACCCAACCACATAGTAATGGGATTGTCGATTTGAGAACATGGTGAAAATTTACAAACTATCAGACTTAGGCTTAAAAATGTGCCATCAAAGGGTGAAAACATAAAATAACCACAAAATGGCCCCGTAAGAGGTAGGAGCACCTGGCATGGGACCAATGTAACTCGTAGGAACTGATTGCATAGTCACGGGACTCCTGATTTGAGAACACAATGAAAATTTGAAATTTGTTAGACTTTAGGCTTAAAACCATGTCGTCAAAGGGTGAAAATGTAAAACCAGTCAAAAAACGACAATGTAAAAGGCCTGAACACCTCTTATGGGACTAATGCATTCTGCAAGAACTAACAACACAGTCATAAGACTCCTGATTTGAGAACATAGCGAATATTTACCGACTCTTAGACTTAGGCTTAAAAACATGTCGTCAAAGGATGAAAACATAAAACAACCACAAAATAGCTTTTTTTGAGGCACGAACACTACGCACAGGACCGATGTACCCCACATGAATCTATTGTGTACTCACGGGATAGCTGATTGGAGAACATGAAAAAAGTGTACAAACTATTAGACTTAAGCTTAAAAACATTCGGCCAAATGGTGAGTACCTAAAATAACCACAAAACGGCCCTATATGAGGCACGAACACCTCGCATGGGACCAATGTTACCCATAGGATTGCATACTCACATGACTCCCAGTTTGAGAACACGATGAAAATTTGCAAACTGTTAGACTTAGCCTTCAAAACATGTCGTCAAAGGGTTACAACGTAAACCTCCCACAAAAAGTCCCTGTAAGAGGCATGAACATCTCACACGAAACCAATGCATCCCATAGGAACTAACCACGTAGTTACGAGACTCCTGATTTGAGAACACGATGAAAATCGACAAACTATTAGACTTAGAATTAAAACATGTCGTCAAAGGGTTGATACATAAAATAGCCATAACCCCCCCCCCCCCCCCCAAGAGGAACGGACACCTCGCATGGGTCTAATATAACACGCTAGGATAGATCGTAATCATGGTACTCCCGATTTGAGAACAGGATGAAAATTTGCAAATTTTTATACTTACGCTTATAAAAATGTCGTTAAAGTGTAAAAATGTAAAATAACTACAAAAAAGTACTGTAAGAGGCACGAACACCTCGCACGGGACCAATGTAATTCGTAGGAGCCGATCGCATTATCACGAGACTCTCGGTTTGGGAACATGATGAAAATTTGCGAATTGTTAGACTTTTAGGCTTAAAAACATGTCGTCAAAGGGTGAAAGCATAAAACAATCGCAAAAATGGCCTTATTAGAGGCATGAACACGTCGCACGGGACCAATGTATCCCGTAGGAACCGACCACATAGTCAAGGAACTCCCAATTTGCTAACACGGTCAAAATTTGAAAACAATTTGATTTTGGCTTAAAAACATGCCGTTAAAGGGTGAAAACACAATACATTTACAAAATGGCCTAGTAAAAGGCACGAACATCCCCGCAGGAACAGATCGCGTAGTCAGGGGACTCCCGATTTGAGAGCATGAAGAATATTTGCAAACTATTGGACTTAGGCTTAAAAACATGTCATCCAAGGGTGAAAATGTAAAACAGTCACAAAATGTCCCCGTAAGAGGCACGGACATGTGGCTTGGGAAAAACGAAACACGAAAGAACCGATCGCGTAATCATAGGGTTCCCGATTTGAGAACACGATGAACGTTTATAAACTATTATGCTTAAAAATTATCGTTAAAGAGTGAAAACATAAAAAACCTAGAAAATGGCCCTGTCAGAGGCACGAACAACTCGCATGGGATATATGTAACCCGCAGGAACCGATCACATAATCACGGGACCGCCGGTTTGAGAACACGATAAAAAATTGCAAATAGTTAGACTTTTAGGCTTAAAAACATGCCATAAAATGGTGAAACATAAAACAGCCACAAAATGACACCGTAAGAGGCAAGAACACCTCGCATGGGACCAATGTAATCTTAGGAATCAATTGCATTGTAACAGGAATCAAGGTTTGAGAACACAATGAAAATTTCAAAATTGTTAGACTTAGGCTTAAAAATATGTCGTCGGATGCTGAAAACATAAAACAACCACAAAACGGCTCTTGAAGAGGGACGAACACCTCGCATGGGACCAATGTAACCCATGGGAACAGACCACAGAGTCACAGGACTCTTAGTTTGATATCACAATGAAAATTTGTAAACCATCAGAGATTTAGGCTTAAAAACATGTCGTTAAAGGGTGAAAATATAAAACACCCGCAAAACAGCCCCATAAGAGGCATGAACACCTCGCACGGGACCAATGTAACTCGTAAGAATCGATCGCATAGTATTGGAAAACATTAGGAAACCTTACAAAATGGTAGATATAGGCTTAAAAACATGTCGTCAAAGGGGAAAAATGTAAAACAACCACAAAATAGCCCTGTAAGAGACATGAACATTTCACATGAGATCAATGTATCCTGCCGGAGCTGACCACGTAGTCACTTGACTCTTAGTTTAAGAACACGAAAAAAATTGGCAAATCGCTAGACTTAGGCTTAAAAATATGTCATCAAAGGGCGAAAACATTAAACAACCATAACACGGCCCCGTGAGAGGTAGAAACACCTCGCATGAAACCAATGTAATCGGTAGGAACCCACTACATACTCATGGGACTCCCGATTTGAGGACACAACCAAAATTTTCAAAATGTTAGACTTTGGCTAAAAAACATGTCGTCATAAGGTGAAAACATAAACCTGCCACAAAACGATCATGTTAGAGGCATGAACACCTCACACGAGGACCAATGTATCCCGTAGGAACCCACCACATTGTCATGGGACTCCCGATTTGAGAACATGATGAAAAAATACACATTGTTGGACTTAGACTTAAAAACATGCTGTCAAGGGTTTAAGACATAAGAACGCCACAAAACGGCCTCGTAAGAGACACAAACACCTCGCACTCGCTGGAACCAATAGAATAGTCATAAGACTCTCAATTTGAGAACACATTAAAAATTTGTAAACTGTTAGACTTAGGCTTAAAAAAATTCTATCAAAGGGTTAAAATATAAAAGAATAAAACAATGGCCCCGTAAAAGGCACGAACACCTTGTAGGGGACCAGAAGGAATCGACTGCGTAGTCACGGGATTACCAGTTTGTGAACATGATGAAAATTTACAAGCTATTAGACCTAGGCTTAAAAACATGCCGTCAAAGGGTGAAAACGTAAAACATCCACAAAATGGCCTCATAAGAGGCACAAACACCTCGTACGTGACCAATGTAACCTGCAGGAATTGATCGCGTAGTCATGCGACTCCCTATTGGAGTACACAACGAAAGTTTACGAACTATTAGATTTAGGCATAAAAACATGTCATCAAAGGTTGAAAACGTAAACCAGCCACAAAGCGGACTTGTAAGATGCACGAACACCTCTCACGGGACTAATGTTACCGGTAGTAACCAACCGTGTAGTCACAGGACTCCCGATTTGAGAACACGATAAAAATTTGCAAATTGTTAGACTTTTAGGCTTGAAAAACATGTCATCAAAGGGTGAAAACATAATAAAACCATAAAATGGCCCTGTAAGATGCATGAACACCTCGCACGGGACCAATGTATCCCACAGGAACTAAACACATAATCACAGGATTTTCGGTCTGAGAACACAATGAAAATTTACAAACTATCAGACTTAGTCTTAAAATGTGCCGTCAAAGGGTGAAAACATAAAACAACCACAAAACGGACTCGTAAGAGGCACTAACACTGGCACGGGAACAATGTAACTCGTAGGAACCGACTGCATAGTCACAGGACCCCCGATTTGAGAACGCAAAAAACATTTGCACGCTGTTAGACTTATAGGCTTACAAACATATCGTCAGAGGTGAAAACATAAAACAGTCACAAAATAACCTTGTAAGAGGCAAGAACACCTCACACGAGACCAATGTATACCACAAGAACTGACCTCCTACGCACGGGACTCCTGGTTTGAGAACATGACAAAAATTTGCCAACTCTTAGACTTAGGCTTAAAAACATGCCTTCAAAGGCTAAAAACATAAAACAACCATAAAACGGCCCCGTTAGAGGAACAAACACCTTGCACGGGACCCATGTAACTTTCCATAAACAAACACCTCGCACGAGACCCATGTAACTTGCCATAACCGATCACGTAGTCATGAAATAGCGAATTAGAGAACAAGATGAAAGTCTACAAATTGTTAGACTTAGGCTTAAAGACATGCCGCCAAAGGCTTAAAATGTAAAATAACCCCAAAATGACCCTCTAAGAGGAACGAACACCTCGCATGGGACCAATATTACCCATAAAAACCGATCACATAGTCACGGGACTCGCGGTTTGATAAGATGATGAAAATTTGCAAACTGTTTGACTTAGGCTTAAAAACATGTCATCAAAGGGTGAAAATGTAAACCTAACACAAAATAGCCCTGTAAATGGCATGAATACCTCACACAAAATTAATGTATCACACAGGATCGAACCATGTAGTCACGGGACTCCCAATTTGAGAACATGATAAAATTTACAAACTATTAGACTTAGGTTGAAAAACATGTCGTCGAAGTCTTAAAACATTAAACATCCACAAAATGGCCTCGTAAGAGGCAAGAACACCTCACATAAGACTAATGTAACTAGTAGGAATGGATTGCGTAGTCATGGGACTTCCGATTTGAGAACACGATGAAAATTTGAAAATGTTTAGACTTACGATTAGAAAAATATCGTCAAAGGGTGACAACGTTAAATAGCCATAAAACGGTACCATAAGAGGTACGAACACCTCGCACAGGAGAAATGTAACCCGTAGGAACCAATAATATTGTCACAGGACTCTCGATTTGAGAAAACGATGAAAATTTGCAAATTGTTAGACTTTTAGGCTTAAAAACATGTCGTCAAATGATGGAAATGTAAACCAGCCACAAAATGCCCTTGTTAGAGGCATGAACACCTCGCAAGGAACCGATGTATCCCACAGGAACTGACCACGTAGTCACTGGACTCCCTGTTTGTGAACATGACAAAAAATAAAGGGCGAAAATATAAAATAGCCATAACACGGCCCCATGAGAGGCACGAACACCTCGCACGAGACCAATGTGACCGGAAGAAACCGACCGCATAGTCAGGGGACTCCCAATTTAAGAACACGACAAAAATTTGTAAACTGTTTGAATTAGTCTTAAAAAAGTTGTCAAAGGGTGGAAAATATAAAACAGTCACAAAACAACCCCATAAGAGGTACGGACACGTCGCATGGGACCAACTTATCTCACAGGAACTGATCGCATAATCACAGGACTCTTAGTTTGAGAACGTGATCATAATTTACAAACTGTTAGGATAAAAAAATTCCTTCAAAGAGTGAAAACATAAAACATCCACAAAACAGGCCCGTAAGAGGCACGAACACCTTGTATAGGACAATGTAACCCGCAGGAACCGATTGCATAATTATGGGTTGACGCTTTGAGAACATGAAGAAAATTTGCAAACTGTTAGAATTTTAGGCTTAAAAGCATGACATCTAATGGTGAAATGTAAAATAACCACAAAATGGCCCCGTAAGAAACAAGAACACCTTGTACGAGACCAATGTAACTGGAGGAATTAAACGCGTAGTCATGGGATCCAAGGTTTGAGAGCACAATGAAAATTTGAAAACAATTAGACTTAGACTTAAAAACATCCCGTGAAAGGGTGAAAATATAAAACAGCCATAAAACGACCCTGAAAGAGGCATGAACACCTCACATAGGATTAATGTAACTTATAGGAACTGACCACGTACTCACATGACACCCAATTTGAGAACAAGATGAAAATTTTCAAACTGTCAGAGTTTTAGGCTTAAAAACATGTTGTTAAAGGGTGAAAACATAAAACACCCACAAAATGGCCCCGTAAGAGGCACGAACACCTCACATGGGACCAATGTAACTCGCAGGAATCGACCACATAGTCCCGGGACTCTCGATTGGAAAACACGATAAAATTTTGTAAACTGTTAGACATAGGCTTAAAAACATGTTGTCAAAGGGTGGAAACATAAAACTGCCACAAAACGACCCTATAGGAGGCACATACACCTTGTATGGGACCAATGTAACTCGTAGGAACCGACCACGTAGTCTCAGGACTCCATGATTGATAATATCATGAAAATTTGTAAACTGTTAGACTTGTAGGCTTAAAAACAGGCCATCAAAGGGGAAAACATAAAACAACCACAAAATGGCCATGTAAGAGGTACGAACACCTCTCACGGGACCAATGTATCTCGTAGGAACTGAGCACGTAGTCACGGGACTCTCATTTTAAGAACACGACAAAAATTTCAAATTGTTAGAATTAGGTTTAAAAACATTTCGTCAAAGGGTGAAAACATAAAACAACCATAACGCGGCCCCGTAAGAGGAAGAAACATCTCGTATGGGACTAATATAGCATATAGTATCCGACCACGTAGTCACGAGACTCCCGACTTGTGAACATGATGAAAATTTGCAAACGGTTAGATTTAGGCTTAAAAACATGTCATCAAAGGGTGAAAACGTAAACTTCCCCCAAAACAGCCATGTAAGAGGCATGAACACCTCGCACGGGACCAACATATCCCGCTAGAACTGACAATATTATCACGGGACCCTCGATTTGAGAACACGATAAAAATTTGCACAATGTGAGACTTAGGCTTAAAAACTTACCGTAAAAGGGTTAAAACAAAAAAGCCACAAAATGGCCCGTAAGAGACTCGAACACTTCACATAGGACCCACGTAACCCACTGGAATCGATCACATAGTCATGGGACTCCCGATTTTAGAACTCGACAAAAATTTGCAAATTGTTAGACCTAGGCTTAAAAAAAGGCGTCTAAGGGTGAGAATAAAAAAATAATCACAAAATGGCCCCATTAGATGCATGATGACCTCGCACGGGACAATGTAACCACAGGAATTGATCGTGTAGTCATGGGATTCCTAGTTTGAAAACAAGATCAATATTTTGAAGTTGTTAGACTTAGGCTTAAAAACATGTCGTCAAAGGGTGAAAATGTAAACCATCCCCAAAATTGCCTTGTAAGAGGCACGAAGACCTCGCATGGGGCCAATGTAACCTATAGGAACTGATCGCATAACCACGGGACTCCCAGTTTGAGAACACGATGAAAATTTGCAAACAGTTAGACTTTTAGGCTTAAAAATGTGCCATCAAAGGGTGAAAATGTAAAACATCCACGAAGCGGCCCCGTAAGAGGCCAGACCACCTTGCATGGGACCAATGTAACTAGAGGAATCGATTGCGTAGTCAAGGGACTCTAGACTTGAGAACACGAAGAAAATTGGAAAACTGTTAGAGTTAGGCTTGGAAACATGTCTTCAAAAGGTGAAAACATAAATAAAACCATAAAATGACCCAGAAATAGATACTAACACCTCGCACGGGACCAGTGTAACCCGTAGGAATAGATCGCATAGTCACGTGACTCCTAATTTGACAACACAGTGAAAATTTCCAAACCTGTAGAGTTTTAGGACTTGCCGTCAAAGGGTGAAAATATTAAATATCCACAAAACACCCTCGTAAAAGGCATAAACACCTAGCAAAGTACCAATGTAACCCGTAGGAACTGATCGCATAACCACGGGACTCCCAGTTTGAGAACACGATGAAAATTTGCAAACAGTTAGACTTTTAGGCTTAAAAATGTGCCATCAAAGGGTGAAAATGAAAAACATCCACGAAGCGGCCCCGTAAGAGGCCAGACCACCTTGCATGGGACCAATGTAACTGGAGGAATCGATTGCGTAGTCAAGGGACTCTAGTCTTGAGAACACGAAGAAAATTGGCAAACTGTTAGAGTTAGGCTTGGAAACATGTCGTCAAAAGATGAAAACATAAAAAAACCATAAAATGACCCAGAAAGAGATACTAACACCTCGCACGGGACCAGTGTAACCCGTAGTAATAGATCGTTTAGTCACGTGACTCCTAATTTGACAACACAGTGAAAATTTCCAAACCCGTAGAGTTTTAGGACTTGCCGTCAAAGGGTGAAAATATAAAATATCCACAAAATAGCCCCGTAAAAGGCATAAAAACCTAGCAAAGTACCAATGTAATCCTCAGAAATTGACTGCATAATCATGGGACTCTCGATTGGAGAACACGATGAAACATTACAAACTATTTGACCTAGGCTTAAAAACATATCGTCAAAGGGTGAAAGCATAAAACAACCACAAAATGGCCATGTAAAAGGGCCGAACACCTCTCCCGAGACCAATGTAACCGTAGGAACTGACCACGTGGTCACGAGACTCTCGATTTGAGAACAGCATGAAAATTTTCAAACTATTAAACTTTATCTTAAAAACATGTCAGCAAAGTGTGAGAATGTAAAATAACAAAAAATGATCTTGTAAGTGGCACGAACACCTCTGACGGGACCAATGTAACTCGTAGGAGTGAACCGCAAAGTAACGGGACTCCCAATTTGAGAATATCATGAAAATTTACAAATTGTTAGACTTGTAGGCTTAAAAATTACCGTGAAAGTGTGAAAACATAAAATATCCACAAAACGGCCCTCTATGAGGCATGAACACCTCGCACGGGACTAATGTATCCCATAGGAACTGACCACACAATCAAGGAACTCTCGATTTGAGAACACGATGCAAATTTCCAAACGAATAGTCTTAGGCTTAAAAAATGCCGTTAAAGGGGGAAAATATAATATAACAATAAAATTGCCTCGTAAGATGCTCGAACACCTCGCACGGGACCAATGTAGCCCACATGAACTGATCACATAGCCTCGGGACTCCCGATTGGAGAACACCATGAAAGTTAACAAACTATTAGACTTAGGCTTAAAAACATGCCGTCAAGTGGTGAAAATGGAAAATAGCCATAAAATGGCCATGTAAGAGGCACGAAAACCTCGCATGAGACCAATGTAATCCGTGAGAACTAATCGCCAAGTCATGGGACTCCCGGTTTAAGAATATGACAAAAAAATTCAAACTGTTAGACCTGCATTTAAAAACATGTTGTCGAAGGGTCAAACTATAAAATTTCCTTGAAATGAACCCGTAAGAGGAAGAACACCTTGCACGGGACCAATCTAGATCAAAATAATTGACCGCATAATCATGAAATTCCTACTTTGAGAACATGATGCAAATTTGTAAGCTGTTAGACTTAGACTTAAAAATATGCCGTCATAGGGTGAAAATACAAAAAAGCCACAATACGGTCCTGTAAGAGGTACCAACACCTCGCACTCGACCAATGTAACCCGTAGGAACCTACCGCGTAGTCACAACACTCTCGGTTCAAGAACAAGATGAAAATTTACAAATTGTTAGACTTTACGCTTAAAAATATGCTGACAAAGGATAAAAAGGTAAAATAACCATAAAATGGCCCCATAAGAGGCACAAGAACATCGCACGAGACCAATGTAACCCGTAGGAATCGATCGCATAGCCACAAGACTATCGAATTCAGAACACGATGAAAATTTGTAAACTGTTAGACTTATAGGCTTCAAAACAAGCCTATAAAGGGTGAAAATGTAAAACAACTTTAAAACGGCCCTGTAAGAGGCATGGACACCTCGCACAGGAACAATATATCCCATAGGAACTGAAAATGTAGTCACGGTAATGTCAATTTTACAACATGATGAAGATTTGCAAACTGTTAGACTTAAGCTTAAAAACATGCCGTTAAAGTGTGAAAATAGAAAACACCCACAAAACGGTCTCGTAAGAAGCACGAATACGTCACACGAGACATACTTAACCCATCGAAACCGACGATGGAGTCACGGGACTCCTAATTAGAGAACACAATAATGTTTTACAAACTATTATACTTAGTCTTAAAAACATGCCGCCAAAGGAGGAAAACGTTAAACAGTCTAAAAACGGACTTTAAGAGGCGCGAACACCTCGCATGAGACCAATGTAATTCGTATTAACCGATCGCATAGTCATGGGACTATCGATTAGAGAACACAATGAAAGTTTATAAACTATTAGACTTAGGCTTAAAAACATGCCATCAAAGAGTGAAAATGTAAAACATCCACAAAGCGGACCTGTAAGGGGAACGAACACCAACACGGGACCAATATAACCTGTAGTAACTGATCGCCTAATCACGGGACTCCTGGTATGAGAACACGATGAAACATTTTAAACTGTTAGACTTAGGATTAAAAACATGTCATCAAAGCGTGAAAACGCAAACCTACAACAAAATGGCCTTATAAGAGGCATAAACACCTCGCACGGGGCCAATGTATCTCAAACTAACCTACTACGTAGTCACGAGACTCCGAGTTTGAGAGCACGACAAAAATTTGCAAATTGATAGACTTAGGATTAAAAATATGTTGTCAAGGGGTTAAAACATTAAACAACCACAAAATTCCCCCGTAAGAGGCACAAATACCTTGCATGGGGCTATTGTAACCACAGGAAACGACTGCACAGTCATGGGAATCCTGGTTTGAGAAAATGATTAAAATTTGTAAACTGTTAGACCTAGGCTCAAAAACATGTCATCAATGGATGAAAACTTAAAATAACCATAAAATGGTCCAATAAGGTGCACGATCACCTCGCATGGGACCAATGTAACTCGTAGGAATTAACGGCGTAGTCACGAGACTCCCGATTTGAGAACACAAAGAAAAATTGCAAATGGTTAGACTATTAGGCTTAAAACCATGTCGTCAAAGGGTCAAAGCTTATAACAGCCACAAAATGGCCCTGTAAGAGCCATGAACATCTTGCAGGGGACCAATGTATTTCGCAGGAATAGACCATGTAGTCACGAGACTCTCGATTTTGAGAACATGATGATAATTTTAAAATTGTTAGAGTTAGGCTTAAAAATATGCCGTCAAAGGGTGAGAACATAAAATACAAAATATCCCCACAAGAGCCATGAATACCTCGCACGAGACCAATGTAACCCATAGGGATCGACCATGTAGTTAGGGGACTCCCTCTTTGGGGACACAACAAAAATTTGCGAAATATTTGACTTAAGCTTGAAACCATGACGTCAAAGGGTGAAAAAGGTAAAACATTCACAAGATGGCACCCTAAGGGGAACGAACATGTCATATGGGACCAATGTAACCCACAGGAACTGATCGCAAAATCACGGGACACTCGGTTTGAGAATACAATGAAATCTTACAAATTATTAGGCTTAAAAAATGTCATCAAAGGTGAAAACATAAAACATCCACAAAATAGATCCGTAAGAGGCACGAACACCTCGCATGGGACCAATGTAACCCGTAAGAACTGATTGTATAATCACGAGAATCCCGATTTGAGAACATGAAAAAAAATGCAAATAGTTAGACTTTTAGTCTTAAAAACATGTCATTAAAGGGTGAAACCATCAAAGGGCTACAAAATTTCCCCGTGAGGGGAAAAGACACCTCGCATAAGACTAATGTAACGGGAGGAATTGATAGCATGGTCACGCGACTCCAGATTTGAGAACACGATGAAAATTTAAAAAATGTTAAACATAGGCTTGAAAACATGCTATCATAGGATGAAAACATAAAACATCTATAAAATGGCCCTAAAACAGGCACAAACACCTCGCACTGGGCCAATGTAAGTCGAAGGATCGATCGCGCGGTCTCGGGACTCTCGATTCAAGAACGCGATGAAAATTTACAAATGGTTAACGTTTTAGGATTAAAAACTTGTCATAAAAGGGTAAAAACATAAAATAGTAACAAAACAACCCTATAAGAGGCACGAACACCTCGCACGGGACAATTGTAACCTGTAAGAAGCGATCGCATAGTCACAAGACTCCCAATTGGAAAACACGATGAAAGTTCAGAAACTGTTAGACTTAGGCTTAAAAACATGTCGTCAAAGGGTAAAAACGTAAAACAAGAATAAAATGTCCCTCTAAGAGGCATGGACACCTCGCACAGGACCAATGTAAATCATAAGAATCGACCATGTAGTTACGACACTCCCAGTTTGAGAGAAAGATGAAAATTTGCAAACTGTTAGACTTGTAGGCTTAAAAACATGTCGTCAAAGGGTGAAAATGTATGAGAGCCACAAAATGGCCCTGTAAGAGGCATGATCACCTCGAACGGGACCAATGTATCTCGCAGGAACTGATCATATAGTCATGGGACTCCCATTTTGAGAACCCAGAAAAAATATCCAAACAGTCAGACTTAGGATTAAAAACAAGCTGTCAAAGGGTGAAAACATAAAACATATCCAACATGGCCTCGTAAGAGGCACGAACACCTCGTAGGGGACCAACATAATCTATAGGAAATGATCGCGTAGTCACGGGACTTTCGATTGGAGAACACGATGACAGTTTACAAACTATTAGACTTAGTCTTACAAATAGGATGTCAAAGGGTGAAAACATAAAACTGACACAAAACGACCCTACAAGAGACACGAACACCTCGCACGGGACCAACGTAACTCGTAGAAACTGACCATATAGTCACAAGACTCTCGATTTGGGAACACATTAAAAATTTGCAAACAATTAGACTTGTAGGATTAAAAATATGCTGTCAAAGGATGAAAACATTAAGCAACCACAAACGGCCCTGTAAGAGGCATGAAAAACTCACACGGGACCATTACATCCTACAAGAACTGACCACATAGTCACGGGACCCCACATTTAAGATCCGGATGAAAATTTACAAACTATTAGACTTATGATTAAAATCATGTCGTCAAAGTGTGAAACAATAAAACATCCACAAAACGGCCCCGTAAAATGCACGAACACCTCGCACGGGACCAATGTAACCCGTAGGAACCGACTATGTAGCCACGAGACTCTCAATTGGAGAAAAAGACGAAAGTTTACAAATAGTTAGACTTAGGCTTAAAAACATGCTGTCAAAGGGGAAAACATAAAATAACCACAAAACGTCTCTGTAAGAGGCACGAACACAACGCATTGGACCAATGTAACCCGTAGGAACCGATTGCATAGTCATGGGACTCCCGGTTTGAAAACACGATGGAAATTGGCAAACTGTTAGACTTGGGCTTAAAAACATGCCGTCAAAGGGTGAAAAGGTAAACCTTCTACAACACGTCCCTATAAGAGGAAGGAACACCTCGCACAGGACCAATGTATCCAGCAGGAACCGGCCACATTGTCACACGACTCCCGTTTTGAGAACACGATGAAAATTTACTACTTAGGCAAAAAAAATGCCGTTAAAGAGTGAAAATATAGAATAGTCACAAAATGGACCCGTAAGAGCCACAAACACCTTGCACGGGACAAATGTAACCCAAAGGAATTGACCGCGTAGTCACGGGATTCTCAGTTTGAGAACATGAAAAAAAATTGCAATATGTTAGACTTAGGCTTAAGAACATGGCGTCAAAGGGTGAAAATATAAAACAGCCACACAACGGTCCTGTAAGAGGCACGAACACTTCACACGGAACTAATGAAACCCGTAGGAACCGACTGCATAGTCACGAGACTCTCGATTTGAGAACATATTGAAAATTTGTAAACTGTTAGACTTTTTGGCTTCAAAACATGCCGATAAAGGTTGAAAACGTAAAACAACCACAAGACAACCTTGTAAGAGAAATAAAAACCATGCGCAAGACCATTGTATCCTGTAAGAACTGACCATGTAGTCACGAACTCCCGATTTGAGAACACGATAAAGTTTTAAAACTGTTTGACTTCGGCTTAAAATATGTCGTCAAAAGGGTGAAAACACAAAACACCCACAAATTAGCCCTGTAAGAGGTAGGAACACCTTGTAATGGGGTAATGTAACTCGAAAGACCCGACCGCGTTGTCATGGGACTCCCGATTAGAGAACACGACAAAGTTTTACAAACTATTAGACTTAAGCTTAAAAACATGCCCTCGAAAGGGGAAAAGTAAAATAACCACGAAACGGCCATGTTAGGGGCACGATTACCTCGCATGGGACCAATGTTTCCCGTTGGAACTGACTACGTAGTCACGGGACTCCTGATTTGAGAGAATGACATATATTTGCGAACTGTTAAACTTCATCTTAAAAACATGCCGTCAAATGGTGAATATATCAAAACAACCACAAAATTGCCCCGTAAGAGGCACGAACACCTCGTATTGGACCAATGTAACCCGCGGGAATCAATCGTGTAGTCACAGGACTTCCATTTAGAGAACACGATGAAAGTTTACAAACTGTTAGACCTTAGGATTAAAACATGTCGTCAAATGGTCAAAACATAATACAACCATAAAACGGCCTTGTGAGAGGGACAAACACCTAACACAGGACCAATGTTACTCGCAGTAATCGATCGCGTAATTATGGGACTCTCGATTTGTGAACACTTAGAATATGTGCAAATTGTTAGACTTTTAGGCTTAAAAACATGCTGTCAAAGGGTGAAAACGTAAAACAGTCACAAAATGTCCATGTAAGAGGCATGAACAGCTCGCATAGGATCAATGTATCCCGCGGGAAGGGACCACGTATGCACGAGACTTTGAGTTTGAGAAAATAACAAAAATGTATAAAATGTCATACATAGGCTTAAAAACATGCTATTAAATGAAAATAGTGATAAAAAGTCCCCATAAAAGGCACGAACACCTCGCACGGGATCAATATAACCCGCAGGAACTAACCACGTAGTTACCGAACTCCCAATTGGAGAACATGATGAAAATTGACAAACGGTTAGACTTAGGCAAAAAAATAAGCCTTCAAAGGTTGAAAACGTGAAGCAACCACAAAAAATGCCTGTAAAAGGAACGAATACCTCGTACGAGACCAATGTAACTCGTAGGAACTGACCATATAGTCACGGTAGTCCCGATTTGAGAACACCCTAAAAATTTGCAAACTGTTAGACTTACGCTTAAAAACATTCCGTCAAAGGGTGAAAATGTAAAGCTTACACAAAACAACCCTGTAAGAGGTATGAACACCTCACAGGACTAATGTATCCCGCAGGAACTAACCACGTAGTCACGGTACTTTTGGTTTTGAGAACACGATGAAATTTTGCAAAAAGCTAGACATAGGATTAAAATAATCCCGTCAAAGGGTAAAAATGTAATACAGTCACAAAAGGACCTTGTAAGAGGCACAAACACCTCGCATGGAATCAATGTAACCCATAGTAATCGACCGCATAGTCATGGGACTCCCAATTTGTGAACACGACGAAAATTTGACAAATATTGGCCTTTTAGGCTTAAAAACATGCCGTCAAAGTTAAAAAATGTAAAATAACCACAAAACGACTCTGTTAGAGGCATGAACACCTCGCATGGTACAACGTAAGCCATAGGAACTAACCATGTAGTCATGGGACTACCGGTTTGAGAACACGGAAAAAATTTGCAAATTGTTAACGTAGTCTTCAAAACATGCTATCAAAGGGTGAAAACATAAAATAGTCACAAAACGGACCTGTAAGTGGCACGAACACCTCGTACGGGACCAATGTAATCGACAGGAACCAAACGCATAGCCACGGGACTTCCAATTGGAGAACACAATGAAATTTTATAAACTAATAGAATTTGGTTTAAAAACATGTTGTCAGAGGGTGAAAATGTAAAACAACCACAAAAGCGGCCCTATAAGAGGAACGAACACCTCGCACTGGACCAATCTAAGTTGTAGTAACTAACCGCATCATCACATGACATTCAATTTGAGAACACGATGAATATTTGCAAGTTATTAGACTTTTAGGCTTAAAAACATGCCGTCAAAGGGGGAAAATGTAAAACAGCAACAAAACAGCCTGGTAAGAAGCATGAGAACCTCGCATGGGACAAATGTATCCCGCAGAAACTGACCACATAGTCAAGGGACGTCCGATTTGAGAACACAATGAAAATTTACAAACTCTCAGACTTAAGCTTAAAAGCATGATGTCAAAGGTAATCAACCACAAACTGCCTGGTAAGAGACACGTACACCTCGCACGGGATCAATGTAACCCTCAAGAACCGATCGTGTACTCATGGGACTCTTTGTTATAGAACACGATGAAAGTTGACAAACTGTTATACTTACGCTTAAAAACATGCCCTTAAAGGGTGAAAACATGAAACAACCACAAAACGACCCTGTAAAAGGTTGGAACACCTCGTAACTTGTAGGAATCGACCCCATAGTCACGGTACTCTCAATTAGAAAGAATGATGAAATTTTACAAAACTGTTAGAATTGGGCTTAAAACATGCCATCAAAGGTGGAAAACATAAAACAACCACAAAATGACACTATTAGAGGTACGAACACCTCGAACGGGAAAAATGTAACCCGTGGGAACCATCCATGTAGACACGGGACCCTCGATTTCAGAACGTGACAAAAATTTGTAAATTGTTAAACATATGCTTAAAAACATGCCATCTAGGGGTGAAAAAATAAAACACCCACAAAACGGCTCTGTAAGAGGCACGAACACCTTGCACATGACCAATGTAACCCACAAGAACCGACTGCGTAGTCACAAGACTCCTAATTGGCGAACATAACGAAAGTTTACAAACTTCTAGAGTCAGGCTTAAAAACATGATGTCAAAGGGAGAAAACGGAAAAAATCAAAAAATGGCCCTGTTAGGGGCACAAACACCTTACACAGGGCCAATGTAACCTATAGAAACTAACCATGTAGTCACGGGACTCATGGTTTGATAACATGAAAAAAATTCGCAAATTGTTAAACTTAAGCTTAAAAACATGTCGTCAAATGCTGAAAACATAAAATAGCCACAAAATGGTCTTGTAAGAGGCACGAACACCTCGCACAAGACGAATGTAATCTGTAGGCACTGATCACATAGTCACGTGACTACGGATTATAGAACACGATGAAAGTTTACGAACTGATAGACTTAGGCTTAAAACATGCGGTTAGAGGATAAAAACATAATACAGCCACAAAATGACCTTGTAAGAGGCACGAACACCTCGCATGGGAGTAATGTAACCCATAGTAATATACTGCATAGTTATAAGACTCCCGTTTTGTGAACCCGATGAATATTTGACAACTATTGGACTTTTATGCATAAAAACATGTCGTCAAAGGTTAAAAACGTAAAGCAGCCACAAAATGACTCTGTAAGAGGCATGAACACCTCGCACATTACCAACGTATGTCACGGGAACTGACCAAATAGTAATGGGACTTTCGATTTGAGAACAGACATAAATTTGTAAACTCTCAGACTTAGGCTTAAAAACATGTCGTCAAAGGAAAACAGCCACAAAATGACCCCATAAGAGGCACGAACACCTCGCACGAGATCAATGTAACTCGTAGGAACTAACTGTGTAGTCACGAGACTCCGAATTGGAGAAGCCGATGAAAGTTGACAAAATGTTAGTCTTAGGGTTAAAAACATGCCTTCAAAGGGTGAAAACATGAAACAACCACAAAATGACCCTATAAAAGGCACGAACACCTCGCACGGGACCAAAGTAACACACAAGAACCAACCTATTTTCACGGGACTCTTGGTTTGAAAACACGCTAAGAATTTGCAAACACTTAGGCTTAAAAACATGTCGCCAAAGGATGAAAACATAAAATAGACACAAAATGGCCTTGTGAGAGGAACGGACACCTCGTATGGGAACAAAGTAACCCATAGGAACCGATCGTGTAGTCACGGGACTCTCGATTTGAGAACACGAGAAAAATTTGCAAACTGTTAGACTTTTAGGCTTAAAAACATGACCACAAAGGGTGGAAAAGTAAACAGCCATAAAACGGCCCTGTAAGAGGTATGAACACCTCACACGGGACCAATGTTTCTTGTAGGAACTAACCATGTAGTCATGGGACTCCCAAACTGTGAACACGATAAAAATTTACAAATTGTTAGACTTAGTCTTCGAAGCATGCCATCAAAGGGTAAAAACATAAACTTCTACAAAATGGCCTCGTAAGAGGCACGAACACCTTGTACGGGACCAATATAACCCGTAATAACTGACTGCGTAGACACGGGACTCCCAATTGGAGAACACAATGAAAGTTTACAAACTGCTAGACTCAGGCTTAAAAACATGATGTCAAAGGGGGAAAATGGAAAACACTCACAAAATGGCCCTGTTAGGGACACGAACACCTCGTACGGGGCCAATGTTACCCATAGGAATTGACCATATAATCACGGGACTCACGGTTTGATAACACGACAAAAAATTGCAAACTATTAACTTAGGCTTAAAAAGATGCTATCAAAGGGTGAAAACATAAAATAACCACAAAATGGTCCCGTAAGAGGCACGAACACCTCGCACAGGACTAATATAATTTGTAGGCATTGACCGTGTAGTCACGTGACTCCCTATTATGGAACATGATGAAAGTTTACAACTATTAGAGTTAGGCTTAAAAACATACGGGTAAAGCTTAAAAACATAATACAGCCACAACACGACCCTGTAAGAGGCACGAACACCTCGCATGGGAGTAATGTAACCTATAGTAACCAACTGCATAGTCATGAGACTCCCTATTTGTGAACACGATGAATATTTGACAACTATTGGACTTTTAGGCTTAAAAACATGCCGTCAAAGGTTAAAAATGTAGAACAACCACAAAACGACTCTATAAGAGGCATGAACACCTCGCACATTACCAATGTATGTCGCAGGAACCGATCACATAGTCACATGTCTCCAAAGGGTGAAAACATAAAATAGACACAAAATAGCCTTGTGAGAGGCACCAACACCTCGTATGGGAACAAAGTAAAACCCATAGGAACCGATCGTGTTGTCATGGGACTCTCAGTTTGAGAACGCGATGAAACTTTGCAAACTGTTAGACTTTTAGGCTTAAAAACTTGCCGACAAAGGGTGGAAAAGTAAACAGCCATAAAACGGCCCTGTAAGAGGCATGAACACCTCGCACGAGACCAATGTTTATTGCAGGAATGAACCACATAGTCACAGGACTCCCAAATAGAAAACATGACGAAACTTTACAAATTGTTAGACTCGGGCTTCAAAACATGCCATCAAAGGGTTAAAACATAAAATAACTACAAAACGGCCTCGTAAGAGGCACGGACACCTTTTATGGGACCAATGTAACCCACAGGAACCGAACATGTACTCTCAATTTGAGAACATGATGAAAGTTTACAAACTGCTAGACTTATGCTTAAAAACGTGCCATCAAAGGGTAAAAACTTAAAACATCCACAAAATGGCCCTATTAGAGCCACGAACACCTCGCACGAGACAACGTAACCCGTAGGAATTGATCATGTAGTTAAGGGGCTCCTGGCTTGAGAACACGACAAAAATTTGGAAACTGTTAGACTCAGTCTTCGAACCATGCCGTGAAAGGGTGAAAACACAAAATAGCCACAAAACGGCCCCATAAGAGGCACGAACTTTGCGCACGGGACCAATTTAACCAATAGGAATCGACCGTATAGCCACGTGATTCCCAATTGGAAAACATGATGAAATTTTACAAATTATTATACTTAGGTTTAAAAACATGGCATCAAAGGGTGAAAATGTAAAACACCCACAAAAGCGGCCCTGTAAGAGGCAAGAACACCTTGCACTGGACCAATCTAAGTCATAGGAGCCGACCGCATCGTCACAGGACAGTCGATTTGAGAACACGATGAAAATTTGCAAGTTGTTAGACTTTGAGGCATAAAAACATCCCGTCAAATGGTGAATATGTAAAGAAACCACAAAATTGACCGATCAGAGGCATGAGCACCTCGCACGTGACCAATGTAGTCAAGGGACTTCGGGTTTGAGAACACAATGAAAATTTAGAACCTGTCAGACTTCGGATTAAAAACACGACGACAAAGGAAAATAGCCATAAACGGCCCAACAAGAGATACGAACACCTCGCACATGATCAATGTAACTCGCAAGAACCAACCGTATACTAATGAGACTCTTGACTGGAGAACATGATGAAAGTTGACAAACTGTTAGACGTATACTTAAAAACATGTCTTCAAATGGTGAAAAGATGAAACAACCACAAAACGGACCAATAAAAGGCAGGACCACAACGTATGGGACCAAAGTAAACTATAACAATTGATCGTGTAGTCACGGGACTCTCAGTTTGAGAACATGATGAAAATTTGCAAATTATTAGACTTACGCATAAAAATATGTTGTCAAAGGGAGAAAATATAAACCTTCCACAAAATGGTCCTATAAGATGTATGAACACGTCGCACGGGACCAATGTATCTTGCAGGAAATGATCACATTGTCACGGGACTCCCGATTTGAGAACACGATAAAAATTTACAAATTATTTTATATAAGCTTAAAAACATGCTGTCAAGGGTGAAAAAAAAGCCACAAACAGGTCCCATAAGAGGCATGAACACCTCGCATGGGACCATTGTAACCCGCAGGAACTGACCCATTGTCACAAGACTCCCAGCTTGAGAACACGACGAAAATTTGTAAGCGCTTAAACTTAGGCCTAAAAACTTTCTCTTAAGGGGTGAAAATGTAGAGCAAAAACAAAATGGTCCTGTAAGAGGAACGAAAATCTCGTACGGGACCAAAGTAACCAGAAGGAACCGACCGTGTAGTCATGGGACTCCCACTTTGATAACACAACAACAAAAAGTTTCAAACTATCAAAATTAGGCTTAAAATATGCCAACAAAGAGTGAAAAAAAATAACCACCACAAAATGGCCTAGTAAAAGGCATGAACGCCTCACACCGGACCAATGCAATCTACTAGAACTAATCGCGTATTCTTGAGACACACGATTTGAGAACATGATAAAAATTTACTAATAGTTGGAGTTAGGCTTAAAAACATGTCCTCAAAGTGTGAAAATGTAAAACAATCACACAACGGTCTCGTAAGAGGAAAGAACACCTTGCACGCGCCCAATGTAACTTGGAGGAACCGATCTCATAGTCACAAAACTCCCAATTTTAGAACACGATGAAAATTTGCAAACCGTTCAACTTAGGCGTAAAAACATTTCGTCAAATGATGAAAACATAAAACATCCACAAAACGGCCCTGTAAGAGGCACGAACAACTCGCATGGGACCAATGCAACTCGTAGGAACCAATCGCCTGGTCACGGGTATTCTGATTTAAAAAAAACACGATGAAAATTTGCAAACTGTTAGACTTTTAGTCTTAAAAACATGTTGTCAAAGGCTGAAAATGTAAAACAATAAGAAAATGGCCCTGTAAGAGGTATGAACACCTCGCACGGGACCAATGTATCCCATAGGAACTTACCACATAGTCATAGGACTCCCAGTATTGAGAACACGAAAAAAATAGCAAATTGTTAGACATGGGCTTAAAAACATGCCATCAAAGGGTGAAAACATAAAACAATCACAAAACGGCATCGTAAAAGGCACGAACACCGCGCACGCGACTAATGTAACCCGCAAGAACTGACCCATAGTCACGGGACTCCTGATTTGAGAACACGATGAAAACTTGCAAGTGGTTAGACTTAAGCTTAAAAATAATGTCGTTAAAGGGTGAAAATTTAAAACAAACACAAAATAGCCCTATAAGAGGCCCGAACACCTCGTACGGGACGAACGTAAGTCATAGGAATCGATCGTGTAGTCTTGTGACTCTCGATTTGAGAAAAACTATGAAAATTTTCAAATTGTTAAACTTTTAGCCTTAAAAACATGCCGACAAAGGGTGAAAACATAAAATAGCCACAAAACGGCCCTGTAAGAGGCATTAACACATAGGACGGGACCAATGTTTCCCCCACGAACTAACCGTGTAGTTATGGGACTCCCAAGTTGATAACACAACATAAATTTAAAAACTGTTATACTTAGGCTTAAAAAGATGTCATCAAAGGGTGAAAACATAAAACATCCACAAAACGGTCACGTAAAAGGCACGAACACCAACACGGGACTAATGTAACCAGCATGAACTGACCACGTATTCACGGGACTCTCGATTGGAGAACACGATGAAAGTTTACAAACTGTTAGATTTGGGCTTAAAAACATCCCATCAAAGGGGAAAACATAAAACATCCGCAAAACGTCCCTATTATAGGCACGAACACCTCAAATGGGACAAATTTAACCTGTAGGAACCGACCTTGTAGTCACGGGACCCTCGGTTTGAGAACACGACAAAAAATTTCAAATTGTTAGACTTATGCTTAAAACATGCCATCAACGTGTGAAAACATAAAACAACCACAAAACGGCCCTAAAAGAGGCACGAACACCTCGTTCAGGACCAATGCAAATCTTAAGAAGAAATCGCGTAGTCACGGGACTCCCAATTTAAAAAAAATGATGAAAATTTACAAACTGTTAGACTTTTTGGCAAAAAAAATGTTATGAAAACGTAAAATCATAAGAAAATGGCCCTATAAGTTACATGAACACCTCACACGGGACCAATGTATCCCGAAGGAACTGACCATGTAGTCACGGGACTCCCAGTCTGTGAACATGATGGAAATTTGGAAACTATTAGACTTAGGCTTAAAAACATGTTACAAAAGGGTTAAAACATAAAATAGCCTCAAAATGGTCTTGTAAGACGTACGAATACCTCGCATGGGACCAATGTAACCCATAGGAACTGATCGCGTAGTCACGGGACTCTCGATTAGAGAAAATGATGAAAGTTTACAAACTATTAAACTTAGGCTTAAAAACATGCCATCAAACGTGAAAAATGTAAAATAGCCACAAAACGGTCCTGTTAGAGGGGCGAACACCTTGAATAGAACCAATATAACCAGTAGGAACCATCTCGTAGTCACGAGAATCCCTGTTTGATAATAAGACATAAATTTACAAACTGTTAGACTTATTCTAAAAAAACATGTAAAACACCCACAAAATGGCCCTATAAGAGGCACGAACACTTTGCAGGTGACCAATGTAACCCGCGGGAACCAACCACATAGTCATAGAACTCTTGATTGGAGAACAAGATGGAAGTTTACAAACTGTTAGACTTAGGATTAAAACATGCTTTCAAAGGGGGAAAAGGTAAAACATTCACAAAATGGCCGTCTTAGGGGCACGAACTCCCCACTTGGGACCAATGTAACCCATAGCAACTGACCATGTAGTCAAGGGAATCCCGATATAAAAACACGACAAAAATTTACAAACAGTTAAACTTAGGCTTAAAAACATGTTGTCAAAGGGTGAAAACTTCAAACAGTCACAAAATGGCCCTGTAAGAGGCACGAACATGTTGCATGGGATCAATATAACCTATAGGAACCGACCGCATAGTCACGAGACTCCTGAATTGAGAACACGATGAAAGTTTACAAATTTTTAGACTTAGGCTTAAAAACATGTTGTCAAAGGGTTAAAATGTAATACAGCCACAAAGTGACCCTGTAAGAGGCACGTACACCTCACACGGGACTAATGTAAACAGTAGTAACCGACCGTATAGTCACAGAACTCTTGATCTGAAAATGCAATGAAAATTTGGTAACTTTTAGACTTTAAGGCTTAAAAACAAGCCATCAAAGGGTGAAAATGTAAAACATCCGCAAAATGGCCCTGTAAGAGGCATGAACACCTCGCACGATACCAAATGTATCTCGCGGGAACTTACCGCATATTCACGAGACTTTCGATTTTAGAACATGAAAAAAAAATTTAAACATCATACTTAAGCTAAGCAACATGTTATCAAAGGAAAACAACCACAAAATAGCCCCGTAAAAGGCATGAACACTTCGTACGGGATCAATATAACCAATAGGACTTGCCCGCGTAGTCGCAACACTCCAAATTGGAGAAGATGACCAAAGTTAACAAACTGCTAGACTTAGGCTTAAAAATGTGTCATCAAAGGTAAAAAATGTGAAATAATCATAAAACAACCCTTTGAAAGGCCGAGCACCTCGCACGGGACCAATGTAACGATAGGAACCTATCGCATAGTCAGGGGACTCCTAGTTTGTGTACACGATGAAAACATGCCATCAAAAGATGAAAACGTAAAATAATCACAAAACGGCCCTGTAAAAGGCACGAACACCTCGTACGGGACCAATGTAACTCATTGTAACTGATCGTGTAGTCACGGGACATCTAATTTGAGAACACGATGAAAATTTTAAAACTATGAGACTTTTTATATTAAAAACATTCCGTCAAAGGGTGAATACATAAAAAAAATAAAAAACGGCCATGTAAGAGGCAAGAACACCTCACACGGAACAAATATAACCAGGGGAGCCAACCGCATAGTCAAGGAACTACTGATTTGAGAACACGATGAAAATTTGCAAATTGTTCAATTTAGGCTTAAAAACATACCGTTAAAGGATGAAAACGTAAAGCAGACACAAAACGGCTCAGTAAGAGGCACGAATACCATGCAGAGGACCAATATAACCCGTACAAATCGATCGCGTAGTCACAGGACCGCCAGTCTGAGAACACTATCAAAATTCGCAAACTGTTAGACTAAGGTAAAAAACCATGCCGTCAAAGGGTGAAAAGGTAAAAAAAATCACAAAACGGCCCCGCCAGAGGCATGAACACCTCGCACGGGACCAATGTAAGTAGAGGAAACGACCGCGTAGTTCAGGGACTTGATGTTTAATAACACGACAAAAAATTGCAAAATGTTAGACTTATGATTGAAAACATGTCGTCAAAGGGTGAAAACATAAAAAAACCACAAAACGTCCTAATAAAAAGCATAAACACCTCGCATGGGACCCATGTAACCCAAAGGAATCGATCGCGTAGTCACGAGACTCCTATTTTGATAACGCAATAAAAAATTTCAAGGTGTTTGACTTAGGCTTAAAAACATTCCGTTGAAGGGTAAAAAAATAAAAAAAAACCACAAATTGGCCCCGTAAGAGGCACGAACACTTCGCACGGGATTAATGTAACTCCTAGGAACTGATCGCTTTACCACGAGACTCATGATTTAAGAATATGACAAAAAATTTCAAACTGCTAGACTTAGTCTTAAAAAGATATCATCAAAGGATGAAAATATGAAACAGCTACAAAATGGCCCAGTAAGAGGCACACACACCTCCCACTGAACCAATGTAACTCGTAGGTTCCGACCGTGGAGTCACATGACTTAGGGTATGAGCACATGACAAAAATTTGCAAACTATAAGGATTAAAAATATGCCGTCAAAGGGTGAAAACGTAAAATAACAAGAAAATGGCCTCGTAAGAGGTACGAACACCTCTCACGAGTCAAATGGAACCCGAACGAATCGAATGTATAATCCCAGGACTTCCAATTTTAGAACATGATGAAATTTTGCAAGCTATTAGACATAGGCTTAAAAACATGCCGTCAACTGGTGAAAATATAAAACAACCACAAAGCGGCCCTACAAGAGGCTCGAACACCTCGACACGGGACCAATGTAAATTATAGGAATCAATCGCATAGTCACAGGACTCTCAGTTTAAGAACACGATGAAAATTGCAAAGTGTTAGACTTTTAGGCTTAAAAACATGCTATCGAAGGGTGAAAATATAAAACAACTAAAAAATGGCCCTATAAGAGGCCTAAAGACCTTGCATGGGACCAATATATCTCGCTTGAACTGACCACGTAGTCATGGGACTCCCAATTTTAGAACACAATGAAAATGTGAAAATTGTTATACTTAGGTTTAAAGACATGCCGTCAAAGGTTGAAAACCTAAAACAACCACGAAATGGCCCCGTAAGAGGCACGAACATCATGCATGGGACCAATGTAACCCAGAAGAACCAATCGCATAGTCACGGGACTCCCAGTTTGAGAAATAGGATAAAAATTTACAAACTATTGGACTTAGGCCTAAAAACTTGTTGTTAAAGGGTGAAAATGTAAACAAGTCACAAAACAGCCCAGTAAGAGGAACAAAAATCTCGCACGGGACCAATGTAACCCTTTGGAACTGACCACGTAATCACGGGACTCCCGATTTGAGAACACGACGCAAAATTTGCAAACTATTAGGATTAAGCTTAAAAACATGACGTTAAAGGGTGAATGCATAAAACTGCCACAAAATGGAACCATAAGAGGCACAAATACTACGCGCAGGACTAATGTAACCAGCAGGATTCGATCGCATATTCACGGTACTCCCGATATGAGAACACAACAAAAATTTGCAAACTATTATACTTAGGCCTAAAACTATGCCGTCAAACGGAGAAAAAGTAAAACAGTCACAAAACAACCCTGTAAGATGCACGAACACCTTTCTCAAGACTAATGTAACATGAATTAATCGATCATGCTGTCAAGGGACTTCCAATTGGAGAACATGATGAGAATTTGAAAGATGGTAAACTTAGGCTTAAAAACATGAAGTCGAAGGGAAAACACGTGAAAAATAATAAAACGACCTCATAAGAGGCACAAACTCCTTCATGGGACCAATGTAGCCCGAGGGAATCGACCGCGACGAAACTCTCATTTTGAGAACGTAACAAAAATTTCCAAGTCATTAAACTTATGCTTAAAAACATGCTGTCAAAGGGTGAAAACATAAAATAGCCACTAAACTACCTCGTAAGATGAAAATTTATAAGTCAAGGAATATTTGCAAATTCTAAGATGTTTAGGCTTAAAAAATGTCATCAAAAGATGAAAAATGAAAAATAGCCAAAACATGGCCTCGTAAGAGGCAAGAACACCTCGCATGGGACCAGTATAAGCGGAGGAATCGACCGCGTAGTCACGGGACACCCAATTTAAGAACGCAAACTTTTTTTGCTAGTTGTGAGACTTAGGCTTAAAAAGATGTCGTCAAATGGTGAAAATGTAAAATAGCCACAAAACGACCCTATAAAAGGCACAAACTTCTCACACGGGACCAATGTAACCCAAAGGAACTAACAGTGAAGTCACAGTACTCTCGATTTGAGAACATGATGGAAATTTGCAATCTGTTAAAGTTTTTGAGTTAAAAACATGTGGTTGAAGGGTGAAAACGTAAAATAGCCAAAATATAGCCCTGTAAGAGGCATGAATACCTCGTATGGGACCAATGTAACCATAGTAACTGGCCTTATAGTCACAAGAATCCAGCTTTGAGAACATTGAAAATTGTCAGACTCAGGCATAAAAACGTCTCGTCAAGGGGCGAAAATAAAAAATACCAGCAAAATGACCCCTAAGAAGCACGAACACCTCGCATGGGACCAATGTAACCTGTTGTAACCAGTCATGTAGTTATGGGACTCCCAATTTAAAAACACATTGAAAATTTATGAATTGTTTGACTTTAAGGCTTAAAAGCATGCCGTCAAAGGGGGGAAATGTAAACTAGTCACAAAACAACCCTGTAAGTGACAAGAAGACCTCACACTGGACCAATGTAACTCGGAGGAACTCACTCCGTGGTCACGGTACTCATGGTTTGAGAACACGATGAAAATTTGTAAGTGGTTCGACATAGGCTTAAAAATATGCTGTGAAAGGGTGAAAACGTAAAACATTCCCAAAACCGCCCCGTAAGAGGCATGGATTCTTTGCACGGGCTTAATGCTTCAAGTTGGAACTGATCCCACAGCCACGAGACTCTCGATTTGAGAAAATAATGAAAATTTTCAAATGCTAGACTTAGGCTTAAAAATATGTCATTAAAGGTTGAACACATAAAACAGCCACAAAATGGCCCAGTTGGAGCCACAACCACCTCGCACGAGACCAATGTAACCCGCATGAATCGACCGCCTAGTCATGGGACTCCCAGTTTGGGAACCCGATGAAAAATTACAAATTGTAAGGCCTAAAAAGATGCCGTCAAAGGGTGAAAAATGTAAAACATCCACAAAACGGCCCCATAATAATCACGAACACCTCGCACGGGACCAATGCAACTCGAAGGAACTGACCGCATAATCACAGGACTCCCAGTTTGACAACTCGATGAAAATTTGAAAATTATTATGCATTTAGGCTTAAAAACATCTTGATAAATTGTGAAAACATAAAACAACCATAAAACGGCATCGTAAGAGGCACGAACACCTCACACAAGACTAATGTAACCCAAATGAATCGACCACATAGTCACGATACTCTCGGTTTGAGAACACAATGAAAATTTGCAAATTATTAGAGTTTTAGGCTTAAAAACATCTTGTCCAACGTGAAGGCGTAAAACTGCCAAAACCGACCCCGTGAGAGTTAAGAACACCTCGTACGAGACCAATGTATCTAGAGGAACTGACTGCGTAGTCACGGGACTTCGAGTTTGAGAACACGACGAAAATGTTCAAACTGTTAGACTTAGGCTTAAAAACATGCCATCAATGGGAGGAATCGTAAAACAACCCTAAAACGGCCTTCTAAGAGGCACTAACACCTAGCATGAGACCAATGTAACCTGAAGGAATTGACTGTGTAGTCACGGGACTCACGATTTGAGAACACAATAAAAATTTGCAAACTTTTAGAATTTTCATCTTAAAAACATGTCATCCGAGGGTGAAAATATAAAACAACCCTGTAAGAGGCATGAACACCTCGCACAGGACCAATGTATCCCACAGGAACTGACCACGTAGCCGTGGGACTCCCAGTTTGAGAACATGAAGAAAATTTGCAAACTGTTAAACATAGGCCTCAAAACATGACGTCGAAGGGTGAAACTTAAAACTGCCACAAGATGGTCCCGTAAGAGGCACAAACACCTCACACGGGACCAATGTAACTTATAGGAGCCGACCACATAATCATGAGAATCTTGATTTGGGAACACGATGAAAAACTTTAAATTGTTAAACATAGGCTGAAAACCATGTCGTGAAATGTTGAAAATGTAAAATAGTCACAAAATGGCCCTGTAAGAGGCACGAACACCTCGCACGCAATTAATGCAACCAGACGGAACCGATCGCGTTGTTACGAGACTCTCAGTTTGATAACGTGATGAAAATTTTCCAACTGCTAGACTTAGGCTTAAAAAGATGTCGTCAAAGGGTTAAAACATAAAACAACCATAAAACGACCTAGTTAGAGGCACGGCCACCTCGTACAGGACCAATGTAACCCTCAGGACCCGATCGTATTGTCATGGGACTCCTAGTTTGAGAACGCGACAAAAAATTACAAACTGTAAAGCTTAAAAATATGCCATCAAAGGGGGAAATGAGAAAACTGCCACAAAAGGACCCCATAAGAGGCACGAACACCTTGCATGGGACTCCTGATTTGAGAACATTATGAAATTTTCAAACTGTTAAACTTAGGCCTAAAAACATGTCGTCAAAGGGTGAAAATAGAAAACTGACACAAAATAATCCCGTAACAGGTGCAAACATCTCGCATGGGACCAATGTAACCTGTAGGAACAGACTGCATAATCACGAGAATCTCGATTTGGGAACATGATAAAAATTTATAAACTGTTAGACATAGGTTTAAAAACCTACTATCAAAAAGTAAAAACATAAAATAGACATTAGAGGCCCAAACATCGCACACGGGACCAATGTAACCTGCAGTAACCGACCGTATAAATTCAAGAATCTCGATTTGAGAACACAGCAAAAAAATTTAAACTGTTAGACTTAGGCGTAAAACCATGCCGTCAAATGGTGAAAACGTAAAACAGTAAAACAAATAGCCCCGAAAGAGGCATGAACACTTTGTACCAGACTAATATAACCCGAAGGAATCAATCGCGTAGTCACGAAACTACCAGTTTGAGAACATGATAAAAATTTACAAGCTCTTAGAATTTGGCTTAAAAACATGCTATCAAAGTGTGAAAATGTAAAATAGCCACAAAACAACCCCGTAAAGCGCACAAACACGTCGCACGAGACCAATGTAACTCGTAAGAGTCAACTGCGTAATAACGGGACTCCTGATTTAAGAACATGATTAAAATTTACAAATTATTAGGCTTAAAAAATGCCATTAAATGGTGAAAACATAAAATAGCCACAAAACAACCTCATAAGAGGCACGAACACCTCGCATGGGACCAATGTAACCTGCAGGAACCGACCGCGTAGTCGCGAGACTCCCAATTTGAGAACACGATGAAAAATTGCAAACTGTTAGACTTAGGCTTAAAAACATGTCATCAAAGGGTGAAAACGCATAACAAACACAAAAGTGCCCAGTAAAAGGCACAAAAATTTAAAAACTATTAGGCTTAAAAATGCCATCAACGGGTGAAAACATAAAACAATAATAAAATGCCCCGTAAGAGGCACTAACACCTTGAATGGGACCAATGTAACCCATAGGAACTAGTCGCATAATCACGAGACTCTCAGTTTGAGAACTCGATAAAAATTTGTAAACTATCAGACTTTTAGGCTTAAAAACATTCCATTTAAGGTTAAAAATGAGAAAAAAAAACATAAAACGGCCCCGTAAGAGATAAGAACGCCTGGCGTGGGAAAAATGTAATGGGAGGAACTGACTGCGTAGTCATAGGAATCCAGGTTTGAGAACACGACAAAAATTTACAAATTGTTAGACTTAATCTTAAAAACATGCCATCAAATGGTGAAAACATAAAATGGCCCTATAAGAGGCATGAACTCCTTGCGCGGGACCAATATAACTCATTGGAACCTATCGCGTAGTCAAGGGACTCTCGGTTTTAGAACACGATGAACATTTGCAAATTGTTAGACTTTTAGGCTAACAAACATACTTTAAAAGGGTAAAAAGTAAAAGAATTCACAAAATAGTCCCGTAAAAGGCACGAACACCTTACACGGGATAATGTAACCCGAAGGAATTGATCGCATACTCATGGGACTCATATCTTGAGAACATGATGAAAATTTCAAAGATGTTAGACTTAGGCTTAGAAAAATGTCGTGAAAGGGTGAAAATATAAAACAACCAGAAAACTGCCTCGTAAGAGGCGCGAGCACCTCGCACGGGATTTATACAACCCATAGGAACCGATCGCGTAGACACGAGTCTCCCGATTTGATTACATGACAAAATAATTTGTGCTGCTAGACTTAGGCTTCAAAGGATGTTACAAAGGGTGAAAAGGTAAAATAGCCACAAAACGGCCCTGTAAGAGGCACATAAACTTCACACGGGACCAATGTAACTGGTAGTAACAGAATGCGTAGTCACAAGACTTTCAGCTGGAAAACACGATGAAAATTTGCAAACTGTTAGACTTTTAGGCTAAAAAACATGTCGTCAAAGGGTGAAAATATAAAACGGTAACAAAACGGCCCCGTAAAAGGTATGAACACCTCACACACGAACAATATAACTCGTAGTAACTGATCGTGCATTCACGGGAGTCATCGGTTTGAGAACATGATGAAAATTTGCAAATGATTAGACTTGTAGGCTTAAAAACATGCCGTTAAAGGGTTAAAATGTAAGAAAGACACAAAATGGTTCGGCAAAAGGCATGAACACCTCACACGGGACCAATGTATCCCACAGGAACTGATCACATAGTCACAGGACTTTCAGTTTGAGAACCCGACAAAAATTTGTAAACTATCAGACTTAGGCATAAAAACATACCGTTAAATGGTGAAAACATAAAAAAGCTACAAAACGGCCCCATACGAGGGACGAACACCTCGCATAGGATCAATGCAACCCGCATGAACTAACTGTGTGGTCACGGTACTATCGATTGGAGAACAAGACAATAGTTTAAAAACTATTAGACTTTGGATTAAAAACATGCCGTCAAAGGGTAAAAATGTAAAGTTGTCATAAAATGGCCTCGTAAGAGGCACGAAGACGCTTTACAAGTCCAATTTAACCCGCATGAACTAACTGTGTGGTCACGGTACTATCGATTGGAGAACAAGACAATAGTTTAAAAACTATTAGACTTTGGATTAAAAACATGCCGTCAAAGGGTAAAAATGTAAAGTTGTCATAAAATGGCCTCGTAAGAGGCACGAAGACGCTTTACAAGTCCAATTTAACCCGAAGGAATTTATCGCGTAGTCACGGGACTCTTGGTTTCAGAACATGATGAAATTTTGCAAGATGTTAGACTTCGGCTTAAAAACATGCCGTCAAAGGGTGAAAATGTAAAACAGCCCTAAAACAATCCTGTAAGAGGCACCAACACCTCTCTTGGGACCAATGTAACCCGTAAGAGCCGACCACGTAGTCACGGGACTACCAATTTGAGAACCGATGAAAATTTTCGAACTGTTACATTTTTAGGCTTATAAACATGCCATCAAAGGGTGAAAACATAAAATAGCCACCAAAGCCCCTGGAAGAGGCACGAATGCATCCTACCAGAACTGACCACAATATCACGAGGCTCCCAGTTTGAGAACACCTTACACGATCACAAATGACTTAGGCTTAAAAACATGCTTTAAAAGAGTGAAACATAAAATAGTGATAAAACGGCCCCGTAATATTCATGAACACATCGTACGAGACCAATAAAACCTGCAGGAACCAACTGCGTAATCACGGGACTCCCGATTTGAGAACACGATGAAAATTTACAAAGTGTTAGGCTTAAAAAATATCGTCAAAGGGTGAAAATATAAAATAGCCACAAAACAACCATGAAAGATGCACAAATACCTCACATAGGACCAACGTAAGACACATGAACAGACCGCATAGTCACAGGACTCCTAGTTTTAGAATAAGACAAAAATTTGCAAACTGTTAGACTTTTAGGCTTAAAAACATGCCGTCAAAGGATGAAAAAGTAAAATAACCATAAAACGGCACAATAAGAGGCACAAACTACTCACACGGGACCAATGTAACCCATAGGAACCGATTGTACGGTCATGGGTCTCTTGATTAGAGAACACGATGAAAATTTTCCAATTGTTAGAGTTAAGCTTAAAAGCAAGTCGTCAAGGGGAGAAAAAATGAAATAACCACAAAATGGACTTGTAAGTGGCATGAACAGCTCGCACGGGACCAATGTATACCGCAGGAATGGACTATATATTTACGAAATTCCCAGTTTGAGAACACAATGAAAACTGGAAAACTGTTAGACTTAGGTTTAAAAACATGTCATCAAATGGTGAAAATGTAAAACAACCACAAAATATCCCCGTAAGAGGCACGAACACTACGCACGAGGCCAATGTAACTCGTAGGAATCGATCATGTAGTCACAAGGATCCAAGTTTGAGAACACGATGAATATTTGCAAACTGTTAGACTCTGTCTTTAAAATATGCAATTAAAGGATGAAAACATAAAACAGTCGCAAAACGGCCCCGTAAGAGGCACGAACACCTTGTACTGGACCAATGTAACTCGAAGGAATCGACCGTGCAGTCATGAGACTCTTGGTTTGAAAACACGATGAAAATTTTCAAGCAGTTTGAGTTACGATTAAAAACATGCCGTGAAAGGGTGAAAACATAAAGCAACCATAAAATGGCCTCGTAAGAGGCACGGACACCTCGCACGGGACCAATGTAACTCACATGAACCGACCACGTAGTCGCGAGACTCCTAGTTTGAGAACACGATGAAAATTTACAAACTGTTAGACTTAAGCTTGAAAACATGTCATCAAGGGGTGAAAACGTATAACAAACACAAAACGGACCAGTTAGAGGTATGAACACCTCTCACGGGACCAATGTAACCCGCAAAAACTGATCGCATAGTCACGGGACTCTCGGTTTGAGAACAAGATGAAAATTTGCAAGCTGTTAGACTTAGGCTTAAAACCATGTCGTTAAAGGGTGAAAACGTATAATAGTCACAAAATGGCCCTGTAAGAGGCACAAACACCTTGCATAGGACTAATGTAACATGAAGGAATCGACCGTGTAGTCACGAGACCCCCGATTTGAGAACAAGATAAAATTTTGCTAGGTGTCAAACTTAGGCTTAAAAACGTGTCATAAAATGGTGAAAACTTAAAACAACCACAAAAAGGCCTCGTAAAAGTCACGAACAGCTCGCGCGAAACCAATATAATTAGAGGAACCGACTGCATAGTCACAGGACTCTAGGTTGGAGTACACGGGGAAAATTAGCAAACTATTAGACTTAGGCTTAAAAACATGATGTCCAAGGGTGAAAACATAAAATTGGCACAAAATAGCCTAGTAAAAGGCACGTGAATCTCACACGGGACCAATGTAACTGGTAGGAACCGACCACATAGTCACGAGACTCTCGATTGGACAACAAGGAAAAAGTTTGTAAACTGTTAGATTTTGGCTTTAAAACATGCCCTCAAGAGGGTAAAAAAATAAAATAGTCACAAAACAACCCCTTAAGAGGTACGGACACCTTTTACAGGACCAATGTAACCCAAAGGAATCGACAGCATAGTCACGGGATTCTTAGTTTGAGAATATGACAAAAATTTGCAAGTTGTAAGAGTTAGGCTTAAAAACATGCCGTTAAAGGATGAAAGTATAAAATAGCCCCAAAACAGTCCTATAAGGGGCACCAACATCTCTCACGGGACCAATGTAACCCTCAGGAATTGATCGCGTAGTCACATGACTCCCAGTTTAAGAACACAATGAAAATTTTGAAACTGTTACACTTTAAGGCTTAAAAACATGCCATCAAAGGTTGAAAACATAAAATAGTCAACAAGTTTCTGTAAGAGGAATGAACACTTTGCACGGGACTAATGTATCCCGCAGGAACAAACCACATAGTCATGGGATTCCCTATTTGAGAATACAATGAAAATTTTCAATCTGTCAAACTTAGGCTTAAAATCATGTTGTCAATGGGTAAAAACATAAAATGGCCACAAAATGGCCCCGTAACGGGCACGAACACCTCTCATGGGACCAATGTTACCTCCAGGAACCAACCACATAGTCACGAGGAAATTTTGCAAACTATTGTACTTTCGATTAAAAACATGTCTTTAAAGGGTGAAAATGTAAACCAGTCACAAAACGGCCCCGTAAGAGGTAAGAACACCTCGTACGGGACCAATGTAACCTAGAGAATACCATCGCGTAATCACGGGACACCCAATTTAAGAACATGATGAAATTTTGAAAACTATTAGACTTAGGCTTAAAACCATGCAATCAAATGGTGAAAATATAAAACAGTCATAAAAAGGTCATGTTAGAGGCATCAACACCTTACATAAGACCAATGTAACCCGAAGGAATCGACTGCATAGTCACGGGACTCCAAATTTGAGAACATAACGAAAATTTTCAAGTTTTTAGTTTTAGGCTTTAAACATTCTGTGAAAGGGTGAAATTGTAAAATAACTATAAAATGGTCGTGTAAGAGTCATGAACACGTCGCACAGGACCAATGTAACTTGCAGAAACCAACCGTGTAATCATGGGACTCCCAATTTGAAAACACGATGAAAATTTACAAACTTTTAGGCTTAAAAACTACCATAAAGTGGTGAAAACTTAGAATAGCCACAAAATGGCCTTGAATGAGGCATGAACACCTCGCATGGAACCAGCGTAACCCGCAGGAATCGACTGCAGAGTTACGAGATTCTTAGTTTGAGAACATGACAAAAATTTGCAAACTATTAGACTTAGGCAGAAAAACATGCCGTCAAATGGGGAAAATATAAAATAGCCACAGAATGGCCTCATAAGTGGCACGAACACCTTGGGCAGGACCAATGTAACCTGAGGGAATCGACCGCATTGTCATGGGACTTCCGATTTAAGAATATGACAAAAATTTGCAAGCTGTTAGACTTAGGCTTAAGAACATTCCGTCAAAGGGTAAAAACATTATAGTCCCATAAAACTTCCCCGTAAGAGGCACGAACAACTCGCACCAGACCAATGTAACCCTCAGGAATCGGTCACATAGTCAAAGGACTCCCAGTTTGAGAACATGATAAAAATTTGCAAATTGTTGGACTTTGACTTAAAAACAAGTCATTAAACAGCCCCGTAAGAGGAAAGAACACCTCATTTGGAACCAATGTAACCCTGGGAAACTGATTGTGAAGTCACGGGACTCCCGATTTCAGAACACATTGAAAATTTACAAACAATTAGACTTAGGCTTAAAACCATGATGTCAAATGGTGAAAATATAAAATAGTCCCAAAATGATCCCATAAGAGGCACGAACACCTTGAACGGGACCAACGTAACCCGAAGAAATTGACCGCGTAGTTAAGGAACTCCCAGTTTGAGAAGATAATGAAAATTTAAAAGTTGTTAGACTTAGGCTTAAAAACATGTTCTTAAAGAGTGAAAATGTAAAACAATCATAAAATGGCCCAGCATGAGTCACGAATAAGTTGTACATGATCAATGAAACCTGTAAGAATCAACCGCGTAATCTTGGGTCTCCCAATTTGAGAACACGATGAAAATTTACTTACTGTTAGGCATAAAAAATTCCATCGAAGGGTGAATGCGTAAACTATCCATAGAACGGCCCTGAAACAGGCACGAACACCTCTCATGGGGCCAATGTAACTCGCAGGAATTATCCGTGTAGTCACGGGACTACTGATTTGAGAGCACGATAAAAATTTGCAAATTGATAGACTTTTAGGCTTAAAAACATTCCACCAAATGATGAAAATGCAAAATAGCCACAAAATGGCATTTTAAGAGCCATAAACTCCTTGCACGGGACCAACATAACCCATAGGAACAAACAACATAGTCACAGGATTCTCGGTTTGATAACATGATGAAAATTTGTAAACTATTAGAGTTAAGCCTAAAAAAATTCCATCAAATGGTGAAAATGACTAACAATCGCAAAATGGCGCTGTAAGAGGCATGAACAGTTTGCCTAGGACCAATGTATCCTATAGAAATCGACTGCATAGTTATGGGATTCTCGGATTGTGAACAAGATGACAATTTGCAAACTTTTAGACTTAGGCTTAAAAGCATGTCGTCAATGGGTGAAAATGTAAATTAGCAACAAAACGGCCCCGTAAGAGGGGCAAACACCTCTCACGAGGCCCATGTAACCCATAGGAACCGATCGCGTAGTCACGATACTCCTAGTTTGATAGCACGATGAAAATTCACAAACTGTTAGACTAAGGTTTTAAAACATGCCGTCAAAGGGTGAAAACATAAAACAATCATAACAAATCCTCATAAGAGGCACGAACACCTTGCACGAGACAAATGTAACCGAAAGGAATTGATCGCATAGTCACGGTACTCCCGATTTGAGAACACAATGAAAATTTTCAAGCTATTAGCCTTTGTCTTATAAACATGAAGTCAAAGGGTGAAAATTAAAAATAGCCACAAAACGGCCCCATAAGAGGCACGAAGACCTTGCACGGGACCAATGTAACTAAAAGAAATCGACCACGTAGTCACGGGAATCCCGGTTTGAGAACACAAAGAATATTTGCAAGTTGTTATTCTTAGGCTTAAAAATATGCCGTCAATGGGTGAAAACCTAACACAACTACAAAATGGCCCCGTAAGAGGCACAAACACCTCGCACGGGATTTATGTAACCCATAGGAACCAACCGCCTAACCACGAGACTCTCGATTTGAGAACACAACAAAAATATTAAAAATATTCGGCTTAGGCTTAAAAACATGTCGTTAAAGGGTGAAAATATAAAATAGCCACAAAACGGTCCTCTAAAAAGAACGGACACCTCACACGGGACAAATATTACCTCTAGGAACTGATCACATAGTCATGGGACTCTCGATTTGAGAACATGATGAAAATTTGAAAATTGTTAAACTGAGTCTTAAAAACATTTCGTAAAAGGGTGAACATATAAACCTGACATAAAATGGCCCTATAATTGGCATGAACACCTCGCACGAGACCAATATATCCCAAATGAACTAAACACATAGTCACGGGACTATCGATTTGAGAACATGGTGAAAATTTTATAAACTGTTACACTTAGGCCTAAAAATATGCCGCTGATGAGTGAAAACATAAAACAACCACAAAACAGCCCCTTATGAGGCACGAACACCTCGCACGGTACTCATGTAACTCGAACGAACTGACCGCGTAGTCACGGGAGTCCCCGTTTTAGAACACGACAAATATTTGAAAATTGTTAAACTTAGTCTTAAAAATAAGTCATCGAAGGGTGAAAATGTAAAACAATGACAAAACGGCCCCATTAGATGCACAAAAATCTTGCATGGGACCAATTTAGTCTGAAGGAACCATCCTCATAGTCACGGGACTCCCGATTTGAGAACATGATGAAATTTTATAAGCTATAAGGCATAGTCTTAAAAATATTCCATCAAAGGGTGAAAAAGTAAAACAACCATAAAACGGCTATGTATGCGGCATGAACACCTCACGCGGGCCCAATGTATCCCACAAGAACTGACCACGTAGTCACGGGACTCTCGATCTGGGAACACGATGAAAAATTTCAAACCATTAGACTTAGGCTTAAAAAGATGTCATCAAAGGGTGAAAATATAAAACAGCCACTACCCGGCCCTGTAAAAGGCACGAAGACCTTACATGGGACTAATGTAACCTAAAGGAATTGATCACGGAGAACACGATGAAATTTTATAAATTTTTAGACTTAGGTTTAAAAAAATGCCGTCAAAGGGTGAAAATGTAAAACCATCACAAAATGGCCCTTGATACGATACAAATATTGTGTATTTCACCTGTTAACGTACGCGTTATTAGCCCCCTCGGGTATTTTAATCCTTATACTTATGCTCATTAACTAGACAACCTCGAATTTCTATATATACATGTTGTGCAGTGGTTAATTGATCTTTTGTAGGTATTTCGATGCTTAGTATGAAGTTCAGACGCTTTTCGAAAATGTTTCATCGACTTTTGTAGCTTTGGGGGCATTTTGCTAATTTTATCATCCGGTTTTTGATCCCTAACTCTTCACGAAAGTTGAATCCATTTTATTTATCTTCGTGTGGCCGCCAACGGTGCATGCATCCGAATTGTATCGAGGGATTTATGGCATTTTTAGGATGATTTTATGTTCAAAATCACACTCAAGGTCACATTCAATGGCATTTTATTCATTTTATTCATTTCATAATTTAGTTTCTTGGACTACTGTCTTGGATGTTGTAGCCCTCTGATTTATCTTCGTGTAGCCTCTGACCTCTCCTTATTTCGAGTTATAACGAAGAAATGTCGGCATTTTCTGTAAAGTTGGAAAAAGCTAAGAATTGCAAACATGTAGGTGCCAAATCGATTCAGACACCCCAAATCGATTTTATTTGGACCAGTGTGATCAGTTACCTTTTCCACATCAATTCAGACACCTTAAATCGATTCGGAAAAATGGATTCAAACACTCCAAATGGATTCGGTCCTGTAGATATTTGTTTTTCTTCTTCTTTATTCACAAGTTTTCCATGGGATTTATTTTGTATAAATACACCTTCTCTTCATTTTGAAGAGAGAGATATCCATTTTGTCTTAGATTTTAGGGTTTTGTAGAGAGAGCTAAGCCCTACTCTCCATTTTGGCTGTTTTTCCCCTTAATTTGTAAGTGTCTTTGTTTCTATTCATTATCTCCTTTAATATAATTGTTGTTCTAGTTTATTTTCCATTCTTTCTTTACATTTCCTTTCCTAGATTAACTTATTCTTCAGATATTTATTTATTTCCTAGTGTTAAAATAGTTTAATTAATGTATTACCCTCAGATAAATAGGGTCGGGGTTGTGTTCCGCCATTGCCGGGCCTTGAGCTCCGAAAGTTGGTTTTTTGGTAAAATTGTGTTTAATTGAAACTACGCGTATCAAAGTTGGATTGTTATGAATATATATTTCTTTGTCACATAACGTTAGAGTTTAAAGGGAAATCTGAATTTAATCCGCGATTGGTCATTTTTGATTAAATGTTTATTCAAGCAACTTTGGCTTAAATTGCTTATTGCGTGAAGTTTATGATTAATTAAAAATGCTCGATTAAATTAATTTCGAGCCTTAACTCTATTAGTAGTCGTTTCTCTCCATGTGGTGGAACACGATCCCGATCCTCGCTTTAATTTTGTGTAGTGTAACTCATTCTTTTCTTCTGTCACCGTTCCCAACCATCACCTTTTATTTTATTTATTTTACGCTTTTATTTTTGAAGTATCAAAATAATTAAAATCTAAAATTTAATCACTCCCAATGGATTTCTTACGATACCCGACTTACCGTTGTGCTTGCCTCGCAAGTGTAGTAGTAGCTTAGGTTTTTTGCATGTACAGCGGGAGCTGAAATCAATGACAGTGTCCCTACAAGAACACTCGATTTCCCTCCCATCAAAATGGTGTCGTTGCCGGGGAGTGTGTTTTAGATTGTAATTGTTTTATTATTTCATAGTATTTTTTCTTTCATATTTGTATTCTTTATTTTATCCTTTCTTTTTTGACTAGTGCTAGATTGTTTCGAGAAATTGAATTTTGGCTCTTATCGCTCAATTGAATTAGCCTATTTTGAAATGTCTCGCTATTATTCTTTAGATAACCTTAATTGTTATGAGAATTATTCTCCAAGTTATAATCCCAAAACAATGAGAGAATGCCTAAAAATTATTGAAGATGAGCGCATTGAGTATGAAATTGAAGAGTATGTAAGTATCCCCTTATTGCCTTGTGAGGAGAATTTCGAAAGTAGGGAATCCGGTAGCAATGGGCAACCCGTGCAAGAAGATGAAATGTCTTCTTGTCAGTTTGATTATGAGTTAATGATTAAGGAAATCAATGACCAATCTGAAAGTTCTCAATCTTGGTTTTTGACAAATGATGCCATGCTCAATGAGATCATTTCTTCATAAAATCGGGTTGAGAATTAAAATTGCGTTTCACTTCCACCCCTTGTTATGAGGAAATAATTAAGAGTGATCCAAGATTTAGCACCTTCGAATTACAACCTCTTATTAATTCTTCTGATTATATTGAGGTTGATGGTCCTTCATTTCCTTTATTCCCTACTATTCTCGAACCATTAAGTTTATCACAAGAATTGGTTGAAATTCCTGAGGACTTTGACCCGATTCTTGAACGAGATTGTTATTTTGAGATGCTTCATGTCATGGGTTATTCACTTGCACTATCCGAACCCCCATCCAATTGAAAAACCTTGGGGAGGTGATTTCATTTTTCCCGAGATCAATGTTGTCTTATCACCCTTGTTATCCAAATCCCCCATCGTCCGCCCAAAATTTATAATTAGCGATGGTTAATTTCTTACGCCTTACACATGCCTTCCATTGTTCAAACGAAATTCATATTTTTCGGGAGGCATGTTTGCTTTGGAGGGTCCACCATTGATCTTACAAAGAAAAAATCCCTTTTTGAGTGTACCCTCAACTATTTAGACTTCTAGTGTATAGTTAGTGTAAAGTCTAAATAGTAGGTTGTAAATAGTTATCTTTTTAATTTTCTTTCTTTCTTTTTTTTCTTTCCTTTTAATTTAGTCTAGTGTAATTAGTTAACTTTTTGTTATTTCTTTTTTCTATGCTCGTTACTAACTTGTTTTGTAGATTCGTTTTGACTCGTTCTTATCGAGATCGCTCTAATTTTGGGTAATATCGTTATTTTCCTATCTTTGTTTTGTGTTCTTAATGAGGACAATGAAACATTTAAGTTGGGCGTGTTGGATATTTTATCCATTTCTTTGTTTTGTCCATGGATTTTCTCACATTTAGTTACTAAGCATGCTTTTTGTTAAGAAATTGAAAATTTCCAAAAATATATTTTTCATTTCTCTCCTTTGTTAGGCATATTGCCTTGTTTCTGATGGTAAATTTCAATAATTGCACGATCCAATAGACAAATCAACGATGCATGTTCTCGATTCTAAAAGTTATTAGAATTTAGTCCTCAAATCATTGATATTGTGAATAAATTCATGAATTAAACTTTATCCCTTGAGCACACGTGCTTTTTCTATTATATTGATTTCGTTTAAGATTTTAATAACTCAATAATATTTTGTTGCATTGTATATACTTACACCGAGTAATCTTCGTACCTTTCGTCATTTGTGAGTGTATACACTATTCTTTCCTCATTGAAAATGTTGAATTCGTCGGTAATCTCTCTATTCTTTCATTGATCGTTAATTAATTGAGTGTATATCTTGAAATGTGTTACTTGAGCATGATTTTCATATATTGTTTTGACTCAAGAATTGCGTAAACTTTATGAAATTATCATAGGCAATCTTTGTTATATAACCCATATTAGCCTTAACCTCACCTTATTCCCCTAGTCCACCCCTTTGAGCCTAAATATTAGCCTTTTGTTTCATTACCCCAAATCCCATAACCAACTTCAAATTGGACTTATACACCATACATATTACCTTTCTTGACATTGTTTGGAATGTTACATGGGATTGAATGATGTTTTTCTTGTGGTTACAATTTGTGCACGAAAAGAGTGAGAAAAGAAGAAAGTGTGGTAAAAAAGAAAAGAAAAAAAGCGAAAAACAAAAGAAAACTTTTTAAAAAGAAGAAACAAAAAACAAAAAAAAATTGTATATGTTGTGTATAGTTCAATAATCCTTATTACTCTCCCATTGCACATTTAATGCTTGTTTTGGAACTTGTTTTCCATTTTTGTAATTTTTCGCATGTTTCCATTATCCCGAGTTTTTCATTCCAAACACTTTGAATCCCTACATATATCCTTCATTTTGTTCCCTAGCCTAGCCTACATTACGACCCTATCAATTCCTATGTTATCTTAGGGTGAGTTCAACTTAAAAGTTTAAATAGTTGTGATAATATGTGAAAATACATTTCGCCTCCTTTAATGAGCGGTACCTTTAATTGAGATTACATGTTTTTCATTTTATATATAGCATTCTTCATTTGTGACATGTGTACGGCTAGTTTCCATTTACATTTACTCCTTATGCCCACATGTCCTGTGTATTACCTCCATTTTCATAGTGATTTCATTTGTTGAGTGTAATGCTCGGTGATGATTGAATTTTCCTTTATGTTTATCCGATTTATTTAAGTTTTAACCAAATCATGTTTTTCATGTTCTCTCCCCCCTCACGCTTTTAAAGTTTCAATTCTATGAGGTGCATTCAACCAGTTAATAACAACTGACTTTAGCTTGAATTCCTTCAATATGCTAATAACATGTTTAAAATATTTTTCGTTATTGTTCAGTTTGTTGCATGTTGGATTGGGAATATGTTGAGGAAACTATATGATATTTTTGGGTTTCATCCTTGAAAACACTCACGAGACGACACTCGTCCACTAGGGCAACCTAGGGGTTTAACGGTTTATTACATACGCTAAATGCAATCGCTTGACCGTAAAAGAGGCCTTATCTTTTTATTGATTTTTCTTACCATTTTGTTCTTGTATCTAGTATTTGGTTTACATATAGTTCCTATTGTTTCCTATTTCATTGCTAGGGACTACCAATGTGTAAGTTGGGGGTGATACGACGCAAATATTACGTATTTCACCCGTTAACCTACGCATTATTAGCTCCTTCAGGTATCTTAATCCCTATACTTATGCCCGTTAACCAGTCAACCTTGTATTTCTATATATACATGATTTGCGGGGGTTAATTGAGCTTTTGTAGGTATTTGGATGCTTAGTATGAAGGTCAGACACTTTCCGAAAATGTTTCGTCGACTTTTGCAGCTTTGGGGGATTTTTGGTAATTTCATCATTCGGTTTTTGATCCCAAACTCTTCACAAAATTTGAATCCCTTTGATTTCACTTTACCTGGCCGCTGACGGTGCATGAATCCGAGTTGTATCGAGGGAGTTATGGGATTTTTTGGATGGTTTTATCTTTAAAATCACACTCAAGGTCACATTCAAGGGCATTTTAGTCATTTCATAATTTTTTTTTTGTCCTAATATCCTCCTGTATGATGTATACCTCTGAGTTATCTTCATGTAGCCTCTGACCGTGCCTCATTTCGAGTTATAATGAAGAAATTACGGCATTTTCTGTAAAGTTGGACAAAGCTGAGAATTACATACCTGTAGGAGCCAAATCGATTCGGACACCCCAAATCGATTCGGTTTGGACTAGTGTGATCAATTTCCTTTTTCAAATTGATTCGGACACCCCAAATCGATTCGGCCAAATGGATTCGGACACTCCAAATGGATTCGGTCCTGCAGATATTTGTTTTTCTTCTTCTTTATTCACAAGTTTTCCATGGGATTTGTTTTGTATAAATACACTATCTCTTCATTTTGAATAGAGATATCTCCATTTTGTCTTATATTTTAGGGTTTTTAAGAGATATCTAATCCCTACTCTCCATTTTGGGTGTTTTGACCTTTAATTTGTAAGTTTCTTTATTACTATTCATTATATCCTTTAATATAAGTGTTGTTCTAGTTTATTTTCCATGCTTTATTTACATTTCCTTGCCCAGATTAACTTGTTCTTCATTTATATATTGCTTTCCTAGTCTTAAAATAGTTTAATTAATGTATTACCCTTAGATAAATAGTGTCGGGGGTGTGTTTTGCCATTATCGGGCCTCGAGCTCCGAAAGCTGATTTTTGGGTAAAATTGCGTTTAATTGAAACCGCACGTATCAAAGTTGGATTGTTGTGCGTTTATATTTCTTTGTCATGCAACGTTAGAGTTTAAAGAGACAATATGAATTTAATCCGCGTGTGACCATTTTTTATTAAATGTTTATTCAAGCAACTTTGGCTTAAATTCCTTATTGCGTGAAGTTTATGATTAATTGGAAATGCCGGATTAAATTGCTTACGAGCCTTAACTCTAATTAGTAGTTGTTCCGCTCTGTGTGGTGGAACGTGATCCCGATCCTCGCTTTAATTTTGTGTAGTGTAACTTATTCTTTTCTTCCGTTACCATTCCCAGCCATCACCTTTTATTTTATTTATTTTACACTTCTATTTTTGAAGTAGCAAAACAATTCAAATCTAAAATTCAATCACTCCCTATGGATTTCTTGCAATGTTCGACTTACCGCTGTACTTTCTTGTCAAGTGTAATTGTAGTTTAGGTTTTTTGCATTGAGTCGTCGAACCGATAACAACGATTTGCGCATTACACGACTCGCGATTCGCACTCGATCGGCCCGGTAAGAGGCAAGAACACCTCACACGGGACCAATGTAACCTGGAAGAACCAATAACGTAGTCACGGGACTCTAGATTTGAGAACACGATGAAAATTTGCAAATTGTTAGACTTTTAGGCTTAAAAACATGTTATTAAAGGGTGCAAACGTAAAATAGAAATACAACATCCCCGTAAGAGGCTCAAACACCTTGCACGGGACCAATATAACCCATAAGAACCAATCACGTAATCACACAACTCCCTATTTCACAACTTGATGAAAATTTACAAACTATTAGGCTGAAAATATGCCATTAAAGGGGGGAAACGTAAAAAAATCATAAAACGGCCTCGTAAGTGGCATGGTCACCTCTCATGGGATCAATGTAACCCGTAGGAACCCACTGTGTAGTCACGGGATTCCTAGTTTGAGAACTCGCTAAGAATTTGCATGTTGTTAGAGATTTATGTTTAAAAACATGCCTTCAAAGCGTCACAACGTAAAATATCCACAAAACGGCTCTTGCACGAGACCAATGTAACTAGAACTAACCGATTGCATTGTCATGGGACTCCCGGTTTTAGACGACATGAAAATTTGCAAATTGTTAAACTTAAGCTTAAAAACGTGCCCTCAAAGGGTGAAAACAAAATAGCCACAAAATGGCCCTTTAAGAGGCACAAACTCCTCATATAGGATCAATGTAACCCGTCTAAACCAACTGCATAGTCACGGGACTCTCAATTTGAGAACACGATGAAAATTTACAAACTATTGGAGTTAGGCTTCAAAACATGTCGTCAAAGGGTGTCAATGTGAAACAAACATAAAAAATCCCTATAAGAGGCATGGACACCTTACACTGGACCAATGTATCCGATAAGAACCGATCGTATAGTCACGGGACTCCTATTTTAAGAACACGATGAAAATTTGCAAACGAATAGACTGAGGCTTAAAAACATGCAGTCAAATGGTAAAAACCTAAAACAGCCGCAAAAAGGACCCATAAGAGGCACAAACACCTCACATGGGACAAATGTAACCCGTACGAATCGGCTACATAGTCACGAGACACTCGGTTTGAAAACATGACAAAAATTTCCTAATAGTTAGACTTTTAAGCTTAAAAACATGCCATGAAAGGGTGAATATGTAAAACAGTCACAAAACGGTCCCGTAAGAGGCAAGAATATCTCCTACAGGAGCAATGTATCCAGAAGGAATCGATGGCATAGTCCTGGGACTCCCGATTTGAGCACATGAAGAAAATTGTAAACTTTTCGACTTAGGCTTAAAAACACATTGTCCAAGCGTGAAAATCTAAACCTGCCACAAAGCAGACCTGTAAAAGGTATGAACACATTGCACGGGACAACTATAACCCGTACGAATCGAACGTATAGTCATGGGACTCCTGGTTAGAGAACACGACAAAAATTTGTGAACTATTAGACTTAGGCTTAAAAACATGCCGTCAAAGGGTGAAAACATAAACCTTCCACAAAACAGCCCTGTAAGAGGCATGAACACCTTGCACGGGACCATTGTATCTTACAGTAACCGACCACATAGTCACGGTACTCCCGATTTGAAAACACGATGAAAATTTTACGAACTATTCGACATGGGCTTAAAAACATGCCATCAATGGGTGAAAACATAAAACAACCACAAAACGGCCCTTAAGAGGCACAAAAACCTCACCTGTGACTAATGTAACCCGCAGGAGTCGATAGCTTAGTCATTGAACTCCTACTTTGAAAACACGGTAAGAATTTGCAAATTGATAGAATCAGGCTTAAAAACTTACCATCAAAGGGTGAAAACATAAAACATCATCAAACGAACCCATAAGAGGGACGAACATGTTGCACGAGACCAATGTAACCCAAAGGAATTGATCGCGTAGTCACGTGACTGCCAGTTTTAGAACATGACAAAAAAATTTAAACTGTTAGACATAGGCTTAAAAACATGTCGTCAAAGGGTGAAAACGTAAAACAGCCACAAAAAAGATCCGGCAACAGACACGAATACCTCGCATAGGAACAATGTAATTCGTATGAATTGACCACGTAGTCATGGGACTCCGGGTTTGAGAACATGATGAAATTTTTCCCAATGTTCAACTTTTTTCCTTAAAAAGATGCTATCAAATGGTGAAAATGTAAAATAGCCAAAAAAGGCACTATATGATTCATGAGTACCTCGCACCAAACCAATGTATTCTGCAGGAACCGACCACTTAATCATGGGACTTCAGAACACAACAAGAATTTGATAACTATCATATGTAGGTTTAAAAATATTTCGTCAAAGGGTGAAAAGAAAAAATAACCCCAAAATGGCCTCGTAAGAGGCACGAACACCTCGCACAGGACCAATGTAACCCACAATAATCGACCGCGTAGTCATGGGACTCTCGATTTTAGAACACGATGAAAATTTGCAAACAGTTAGAATTTTAGGCTTACAAAGATGGCGTCAGAGAGTCAAAATGTAAAATAGCCACAAAATTGCACTGTAAGAGGCACGAACATATCCCACGGGACCAATGTTACCCGTAGGAACCGATCGCGTAGTAACGGGGCTCTCGGTTTGAGAACACGATGAAAAATTTCAAACTTTTAGACTTTTAGGGTTAAAAACATGTCGTCAATGGGTGAAAACATAAAATAGCCACAAAACAACCCTATAAGAGGCATAAACACCTCGAACGAGACAATGTAATCTGCAAGAACTGATCACGTTGTCATGGGACTCCCGATTTGAGAACATGACAAAAATTTACAAACTATTAAACTTAGGCTTAAAAACATACCATCAGAGGGAGAAAACATAAAATTACAACAAAACGGCCCCAAAAGGGGCACAAACACCTCGAATGGGACTAATATTCCCCGCAAGAACCTACCGCGTAGTCACGGCACTACGGTATTGAGAGCATGAAGAAAATCTACAAACTGTTAAACTTAGGCATAATATTATGCCATCACATGGTGAAAATGTAAAACACTCACAAAACGGCCCCGTAAGAGGCACAAACACCTCGCACGGGATCAATGTAACCCGTAAGAACCGATCGTATAGTCACAGGACTCCCGAATTGAGAACACCAAGAAAATTTGCAAACTATTAGACTAAGCTTAACAATATGTCATCAAAGGGTCGAAATGTAAAATAGTCACAAAACGGCCCCGTAAGAGGCACAAACACCTTGCACGAAACTAATGTAACTCGAAGGAGTTGTTCGCATAGTCACGGGACTCCCGGTTTGAGAACTTGATGAAAATTTACAAGTTGTTAGAGTTTGGCTTAAAAACATGCCTTCAAATGGTGAAAAAATAAAACATCACAACATGGCCCCGTAAGAGGCACGAAAACCTTGCATGGGACCAATGTAACCTAAAGGAATCGATCGCATAGTCATGGGACTCCCGATGTGAGAACATGATAAAAAATTTCAAGCGATTAGACTTAGTTTTAAAACATGTCGTTGAAGGGGGAAAACGTAATCAACTATAAAACGGGACCGTCAAAGTTTACAAACTATTAGACTTAGGCTTAAACACATACCCACAAAGGGTAAAAAAGTAAAATAGTATCAAAATGATCGTGTGAGAAGCACGAACACTTCATATGGGGCCAATGTAACCCATAGGAACTGACCACTTAGTCATTGGACTCTCGATTTGAGAACACAATGAAAATCTTCAAACTGTTGGACTTAGGCTTAAAAGCATGTCGTCAAAGGGGGATACGTAAAATAGCCATAAAACGACCCTATAAAAGGCACGGAGACCTTGCACCGGACCAATACAACCCACAGGAACCAACTTCATAGTCACGGGATTCTCAATTTGAGAACATGATGAAAATTTGCAAACTATTAGACTTTTAGGCTTTAAAAAGTTCCATCGAATGGTGAAATCGTAAAACAACCACCAAATGGCCCCGTAAGAAGCATGAACACCTCGCACAGGATCAATGTAACCGGTAGGAACTGAGCACTTAGACACGAGAGTCCTGATTGGAGAACGCGATGAGAGTTTACAAATGTTTAGACTTAGGCCTAAAAACATGTCTTTGAAGTGTGAAAATGTAAAACTCGTACAAAAGGGGCCCTGTAAGAGGCCCAAACAACTCATATGGGACAAATGTAACCCGTAAGAACCGATCGGATGGTCATAGGACTCTAGGTTTTAGAACACGCTAAAAATTTTCAAACTTATAGTCTTTTAACTTAAAAATATGTCATCAAAGGGTGTAAATGTAAACTGCAGCAAAACGGCCCTATAAGTAACATGAACACCTCGCACAGTACCAATGTATCTAGAAGGAACCGAATACATAGTCATGGGACTCCCAATTTGAGAACATGATGAAAATTTTATAAACTATTAGACATGGGGTCAAAAACATGTTGTCTATGGGTGAAAATATAAAACAGCGTGAAAACGTCCCTATTAGAGGTGTAAAAATCTCCCGCGAGACCAATGTAACTCGTAGAAATCAACCGCATAGTCACGGAACTCCCAATTTCAGAACATGACAAAAATTTGAAAATTATTAGATTTAGGCTTAAAAACTTGCCGTCAAAGGGTGAAAACATAAAGAAGTCAATAAACGGCCCCATAAGAGGCACGAAAACCTTGAATGGGACCAATTTAACCCGAAGGAATCGACAACATAGTCATGAGACTCTCGGTTTGAGAACATGATGAAAATTTGCAAGTTGTTTGAGTTAGGCTTAAAAATATGCCGTTAAAGGGTAAAAATTTATAACAGCCACAAAATGGTCATGTAAGAGGCACGAACACATATCATGGGACCAATGTAACCCATAAGAACTTGTCGCGTAGTCATAGGACTCTTAATTTGAGAACATGATGAAAATTTGCCAACTTCTAGATTTTTATGCTTAAAAGTCACCAAAGGGTGAAAACGTAAAATAGCAAAAAAAATCCCTGTTGGATGCATGAACACCTCGCATAGGACCAATGTGTCCCTCAGGAACCGACCGCGTAATCTTAGGAGTCCCAATTTGAGAAAATAGTGAAAATTTATAAAGTGTTAGGCTAAAGAAAAGCCATCAAAGGTCGAAAACACAAAACAGTCACAAAATGGCCCCATAAGAGGCACAAAAACCTTACAGGGGACCAATATAACCTATAGGAACCGACTGTATAGTCACGAGACTCCTAATTTGAGGACACGGTGAAAATTTATAAACTATTAACGTTTTAGGCTTAAAAGCATGCCGTCAAAGGATGAAAACGTAAAAAAATCACAAAATATCCACCTATGAGGCAAGAACACCTCCCACGGGACCAATGTAACCCAGAGGAACTGACCACGTAGTCACGAGACTCCCGATTTAAAAACGCGATGAAAATTTTCAAACAGTTAGTCTTTTAGGCTTAATAACATGCAGTCAAAGGGTGAAAACATAAAATAGCCACACATCAGCCCGATAAGAATCATAAAACACTTCCCACAAGAACAATGTATCCCGCAGAAACCAACCACATAGTCGCAAGACTCGCGATTTCAGAACACAACAAAAAATTTCAATTTATTAGTGATAACTCGACTTTCTTGTGCATGTCGTTATTGAAGCCAAGTTAATCAAAACCTCAATTACCTATAAAAATATAGAATAACTATACTGTAGAAGTAAGTAAGGGTATCAATCCACATCAAGGGGGTAAAGCGAGGAGAAAACAAATGTAATTCACTTTTATTTTCTTTTTGGGATTTTTACTTTTTCTATTTTTTTAGCTTTTTCAATATTGAAAAAATTTGGGTGAGGATGTTAAATGACACTAACTAAATCAAATATGTAAAGAACTAACTAAAAAGTGACTAAAAATGAATAACAAAGTCTAACAAGAAAATAAGAGATCAAGTGAGATAAATAATGTTAGAACAGTCAAGGAGTGGAACTACACCACAAATTTTAGCTATTCTAACTAATTAATTTAATTATTTTAATTCTCCCAAATTAATATCAAAATTAAAAATCAACTCTCGGTGCAAATGTAATTTTAATAGTAATCTTTTAGAAAATTAAGTTAGAACCCCCACAACTCTAGAAAATAGATCTACACTTCTTTTAATTAATCACCCACTAGGATCGATCGATTAAAATTTGTATAAATCATAGAAAATGAAATTAGAGTTGAAATTTAAGGAATAATACCACACTTGAGAAACCCCTATCTCTAGTTTGAATCTAAAATGGGTATTATAACTAGAATTTTGATTTTCTCTCGAAAATCATTTATCCTCTCTCAAGGCGTAAATTTAAGGGTGAGGGATCAAAATTAACATTCAAAGGGAATTTTCAATTAATCAAACTAATTAAATCAAAATAACATCAAATAAGGGTTCATCCCACCCCTTGAAAGGGGATTTAGCCTAGCATGATATTATAACATAATGAACAAATAATCAAGGCTAATAAAATAAAATAAAAGAGAAGAGAACAATAAAACCCAATCTCTTGAAGTGAAATTGAACTCTAATTTCTTTGAAATCAAGCACCATCCATCCAATAAGAGCATCCAATAATAATCAATTCAATATAATACTCAATTGAATTTCTCACACATTTATCACTCACAAATCTCTAAAAAAATAAAAATAAAACTATTTACAAATATTTCTACCTAATTTATTCTAACCTAAAAAAAACTAAAATGGTGTTTCTCTCTAAAATTTTCTTCTCTCAAAATTCACTCCCTATCTTTGATGGTCTTCATCTTCTTTAAATAGTAGGCATGGATCTAAGTGTAAATTGGATAGGGATTAAGTGGACATGAGGGGTGTGAGGATAAATTGGAGTTAAAATGGAAAAATGCACACATGTACATGGATTGTGGAGGTCATGAGAGTGAGGGGTGAGGGAATTAAAATTAGATTTGGTTAAGAGGGTAATTTGGGTATATGGGGTAAGTGGTTAGTTGGGGGTAATAATGGAAAAGGGGTTCAATGGGGTTTTAAAACATATGGGTTTATTTTTTGTCTTTGGCTTTGTTTTGGGATTTGGCAGGTGATAAAATTGTACATTGCTTTGGCGGTTGGTAAATGGGTCTTTGAGTTTGAAAGTGGGTCACGAGTTGTAAGGGTCGGAGGTTGGGTTGAGTTGATGGTGTAAGGCATGTCAGAGATGGGTCAACAGGTCACGAGTTTTGCATGGCCGACGAGGATTTGTGTTGGGACGAAAAGGAGGTCGTCGGCGTTTGGTTGATTCTAGGCGCGGGCCGTAAGAGGCACGAACAACTCCCATGGGACAAATGTAACCTCCAGCAACCGATCAAGTAGCCACGAAATTCCGAATTTGAGAACACTATAAAAATTTGCATACTGTTAGACTTTTAGGTTTAAAAACATGTCATCAAAGGGTGAAAACATAAAATAGCCACAAAAAAGCTCCGTAAGAGGCAAGAACACCTTGTACGGGACCAATGCTGCCCAAAGGAACCCACCGTGTAGTCATGAAACACTCGGTTTGAGAACACGACAAAAATTTGCAAACAGTTAGACATAAGATTAAAAACGTGTCGTCAAAGGGTGAAAACCTAAAAAAAGCCACAAAATGACCCTGTAAGATGCACAAACCCCTCGCATGGGACTAATATTACCCGTCGCAACCGTCTACATAGTCACGAGACTCTCGATTTTAGAACCCGATAAAAATTTTCAAACTGTTAGAGTTAAGCTTAAAAACATATCGTCAAAGGGGGGAAAGTGAAACAGTGACAAAACAGTCATACAAGAGGCATGTACACCTCACACAAGACTAATGTATCATGTAGGACTCGACCACATAGTCACAGAACTCCTGGTTTAAGAACATGATGAAAATTTAAAAATTATTAGACTTAGGCTTAAAAACATGTCGTCAAATGGTGAAAACATAAAAAAGCCACAAAAAGGCCCCAGAAGAGGCAAAACACCTCGCAGGGACCAATGTAACCTGCAAGAATTGATTGCATAGTCATGAGACTCCTGGTTTGAGAACATGATGTAAATTTGTACTCTATTATACTTTTAGGCTTCAAAACATGTCGTTAAAGGGTGAAAACATCAAACAGTCACAAAATAGCCTCGTAAAAGGAAAGAACACCTCGCAGGGGACCAGTGTAATACAGAGGAACCGTTGTGTAGTCACGGGACTCCCGATTTGAGAACATAATGAAAATTTTCAATTTTTTAGACTTAGGGTTGAAAATATGCCGTCAAAGATTAAAAACATAAAATAGGCCCAAAACGGCCTAGTAAGTGGCACGAACACCTTGTAGTGGACCAATGTAACCTGAAGCAATCGTCTACGTAGTCACAAAACTCCCGATTTGAGAACACGATAAAAATTAGCAAGCTGTTTGACTTAGGCTTAAAAACATGTTGTCAAAGGGTGAGAATGAAACACAAAATGGACTCGTAAGAGGTACGGACTTGTCGCACGAGACTAATGTATCCTGCATGAATTGACCCCATAATGACAAGACACCCGATTTATGGACAGGGTGAAAATTTACAAACTATTATGCTGAAGAAATGCCCTCAAAGGGTGAAAACATAAAAAACCCACAAAATGGCCCCATAAGAGGCACGAACACCTCACAAGGGATGAATGTTACCCGTAGGAATTGACCGCGTAGTCACGAGACTCCTGATTTGAGAACATGAAGATAACTTACAAACTGTTAGACATAGACTAAAAAAATAACAAAAATGGCCCCGTAAGAGGCACGAAAACCTTGGAAAGGACCAATGTCACCCGATGGAATTGACGGCATAGTCACGGGACTCCCAGTTTGAGAACATGATAAAAAATTTCAAGCTAATAGACTTGGGCTTAAAAACATGTCGTTAAAGGCTGAAAATATAAAACAACCATAAAATGGTCTGGTAAGAGGAACAAACACCTCGAACGGGACAATGTAACCTACAGGAACTGACTGTGTAGTCACAGGACTCCCGATTTGAGAACACAATGAAAATTTGCCAATTGTTAGACTTTTAGGCTTAAAAACAAGCCGTCAAAGGGTTAAAACATAAAATAGCCAAAAAACGATCGTGTAAGAGGCATGAACACCTCGCATCGGAACAATGTATCCCACAGGAATTGGCCACGTAATCACAAGAATCCCATTTTCAGAATACGTTGAAAATTCACAAACTGCTAGGCTGAGGAAATGCCATCAAAGGGTGAAAACACTACAAGAAAAAAGCCTTTTATGAAGTTTTTTAAGTGTCAAAAAACGCATTTTATGACGCTTTATTTTTTAATAAAAAACTTCATAAGTTCGGGTGTCATAATTGATACCGATAAAAAGTGTCATATTAGGTAACGATTACATAATACTTTTTTTTCAAAAGTGTCATATCTGCTACAAAAAAGGCCATAATATACTCTATAAGATGTCATATTTGATTTAAAAACCGTCATGATAAACAATTTTCAAATATTTGAAAAGGTCATACAAAATATTTCATCACATGAGAGTTTAATATAAACAGTTATAAATTAAACATATAATAAAAAAAAATAACCAGTATTAATGTCATAGTTGACAAATAAATCTTAACACAAATCAAAATTCCTAGTAATATAAAAACAACCTTGAAATTTTTTTTGTATTCAAAGTCACATACATCTAAAATGCACCAACCAAAACCATTTGTCCATATAAAAAACGTAGTGGGACACAAATAGATATACCCACCATCTACATTAATCACAAAAAAATAATGCCCTACAACATGTATGATAGCTAGATATAGCCACTATGTACATCATTCAAAAAAAATGTCGCCAAAAAAATTTACATGAAAAAATTACTCATAAATGCATCAATCTTCCTTTGGCTTTCGCAAAATTGTGTTGACACCTCAAAAGCTCCAAATCATATAATATAAGCATGAATAAGCTCCTATCACGGACTTGCTTCTTCACAATGTCCTACAATAAAACAAACTATCAAGAATGTTGTTAAATCATATTATTTTCAATCCTCTTATGTAGTATGTCCAAATTTATAAAGGTTATATAAAAAAATTATGTTTTCTTAACTTTTGAAACAAACTCACAATTTTTTCAACAACTTCCTTGGTCGCATTTTCTTGATATTATTTATTTCTCGTTTATCGGGCGATTATCCAGATTAGAGACCTATTATCCTCATCAAATGCATCCCCACGTATCGTTTTTGTCCCAATTATAAAATAAAATATAAGAAATCACACAACACAAAATCACCACAATGAATTGATTATGGTTGTATACTTTACAAATAATACAATAATTCAGTCACATGCCTCTAATCTAGCAATGATACGCCTTTCAAATGCCTCTAATTAAATGCTCCTGCATGAGTTTAAAACAACATATATTGAGAGTTACAAATTTTACTCGTATAAAACTATTAATATGTGTACACACTGTAAATATGTTGTGATTTTGAACAAAATACCGAACAAAATTGAACTCCAAATAGTGGAAAATACTTGCCACTATTTTCACCTAGATGAAGAATATTTTACCCCGAACAAAGTCAAAACGACCTTATGAATTTAGGGCTGATCGACTTCATGTGTAAAGAGGTATTGAGAGAGAAGAGTTTGGAGATTTGTAACTTTATATCTAAGGAGAGATTTGATGTAGTTGGGGCTCAGGTTATAATGTGCATAGTTCTTCTGTGTTCCTACCATTGTGACCGACATTCTTATATATTGGAAGTGTTCTCCTTCGAGTGGGCAAAAGTAATTTTTCCAAACCTTGTATTATCTTTGTTTGTGGCTTGTTTATCTTTCCATCTTTGTTATATTCTTTGTTTGGTCGAGTCCGGTTCCATTGATTCAAAATAAACCTCAAACATGTTTCAAACTCAAAAACGTTTAGGTAGGCAAGGCAAGAGGTTGGAGGCCGAATCATTTTTATGTGTAATGATGTAACGATAAGTCCTTTAGTTAGCGCAATTTCATCCCTTTAGTTATTTTTTATGCACTGCATTTACTTTTGATCGGACCATCAGAAGTGATATCCTATGCTTGCATTCCCTTCTATTTCCTTTGGACTTATTCTCGATTTTTGCTATATCTGATCAGTTTTTTGAATGTTTCTAGAGAACAAGACGAGCTCTTCAATCAGAGGCGTGTGATCATGGGCTGCAACATCTGAATCAGTAGCACATAATGTCTGCTGCAGCATCTGTAGCAGCACCCTTAGTAGAGGCAAACAGGTGGCATGCTGCAAAGTCCCTATCATGTGGGGGAGGGGGATGATGCTCTAGGGTAGCGATTGTACTGGTCGTGGATCAAAGAGTCCTGGCAGTGAGTCTCACAGAGATGACGAGAGGCTTGTATATTGGCATTTTTAGTAACACACAAGGATGTTTAGGGTTAGTCTTGGCCATTTGGAAAGTTAATTTGGACAATGTTAGCTTCCAAAATACAACTGATAGTTGGGTCTATTTCACTGAGATGAGATGAGTCTTTTAAGTTGACATTTTTTGCAACACACGTTGATGTTTGAGGTTGAGCTTGACAAATTGGATAGTAGTATCTCCCCAATTTGTATTTCCTTCCCTCAATTGCCCAATAAATCGCCAAATCAATGTTGGGACTTTCAACCAACGTGCACACTAGGGATTTGAGAGGCCATAAACCTATCGATGATTGGGGGAATAAAGATAACAAATGGAAAAAAGTTGTTTTCATCTTGTCAGATTTCACATAATTATTGTGTGCACTTATTTACTATAAGTCATAAGAAGAAAAAATTTAATTTTAAATCAGTAAAAAGAGTTTTTACCATTTCATTATCCACCCAGATGAAAAATATTTCACTCCCAACCAACCAAGGACCAAGTAGTGAATATTAAGGGAGATACCTGTCTGAGATTATGAGAAAAGTGAGCAAGTTAAATCATCATGGAATCATTAATGTTGTAGCATCTCTTGATGTCTAGCTTAGTTAGTAGCTTACATCCCCCAGCAATAGCAGCTAGACCTACAAACGTGATTAGGAGGTATCCTCGACTTTCAAGTGTGTTTGATTTTGAAGATTTCGACAATGATAAGAACGATTTGTCGGTAATACCCATTTATGTTATTCCAGCAGACCTGAACAAGATAACCACATTCAACAAATTAGGAAAGGAACAAATATGAGTCAGAAGTGAAATTTAGAGCAATCACAAAAAATAGGCCAAATTAAGAAGGGGTGTTTGTTCACTTTCTTATAATGAAAATTTTGCTCGGGCGACTTATCGAAAAAAAAATTATCAGGCCCATTTAGTTAATCGTGTCAACTAACTTGATAATAACTCAATGTGCTTATTACACTTGTAGTTTTCTGGATGATACACTTAACCTATCAGCAGAAACCCAGCATTAGGACACAAATAGAAAAACTAGAAATTTCAAATGGTAACACAGCCAAGTAAATAATACTATATTTTTACAAAAAATAAATAATATACACGCTCTAGAAAAATCAGCTATTTTCTTCATATAATTCCAATTTTAATAGATTTGTCTTTCCAAAATCAGGTTAATCGTGTTCAACACTGATCCAACAATGTTGATAGGTCATATTAATTTGGGGTTCATGTCAAGAAATGGCCAACCTACCCCGCTAACTTCATATCTATTATGAAGTGTTAATATAAAAAGTTCATACCCAATCAGTTCACTGCAGGGGTAGATGTCGGGTATTCTTACCACGTGTTAATATGTCGTGTCGAAATTCATTACCCCTAATCAGTCCTAATTTAAGAAACCATGACATCCCAAATCCACACTATACTAAGTAATGTAAAATATCGTTCACACTTATGATAAACTTAGATAAGAACCTCCACGAGTCATGCACTAACAAGTAACGAACCTATATAAACCAAGTTCTACAAGTTTCGAGAAGCACATACCAATATGGGTAAGACCCTCATCAGTAATGTTCACACAAAATTCCTAGCTTTAAGGAAGAGAGTTTGGAACATCTTGAGATTGATTTCAGGCTTGCACACATAAGTGAAAAATGAGCTCACTAACAAATATTGAAATGCTTAACTAACTGCAGTAGGGCAAAATGGGAAATCTTCATCATTAATCTCGTTATCCGTGAGGTCAATCTCCTTAAGAAAATGACAATTTTGTCCAATAAAAACAAATTCTTCTCTACGAACTAGAGTACATATCTCCATCCTGAGGGAAGTGAGGGCGATACCGGAAGTTGTTGTGGGATATCGAGACGTCAATTATCTTTCGACAACATGTGATGTCTATCCTCCTTAAGTCTTTGTGTTTCATCACAAGGGACGAGATACCATCATATGTCACACCCACGCATTTATTTAAGCTTGTCTCCCTAAGTGATATGCACCAGTTACCAATGGCCCTCAGTCCAGATGAAGAGACTAGCTAACCAACTATCGCTAGGGTGTTACATAATACAGAAATATAGTTTGTGTTATCCTATAAGTCTCGTGATAACGTATTCCACATTTAACAAACTTAGTTGCTTAAGCTATACACTTGCTAATATTTCAGGGTATATAAAGCAAGTTAATAAATTTTACTACCACAAAAAATAATAATTAAAACGTATCAATTTTTGCCTAATTATTTTGATTTTACCAAATACTTTTTTGAAAGCCAAATAGTTTCTTATATCCCCACAAGAGAAGGGTCACATCTCAGATGTCTTGATGCGTTAGAGCTCATATATCTAACTACATCTAATAATACCATCTTTTGTATTTTGCATAAGAAAGAGAGACACAAAAGTACATCTTAATTTTATTTGCTTCTCGAAAGATATTTACCTGTAATGACTTGCACCCTTATTTAAGGTCTGCAAGGCAGTCGTCATTAATACCAAAGCACCCTTCTAGAATCAATTCTTCGAGATATTTTAATTTCAAGATCGACGCTAAGCATTTCTTTGTGATCTCAACGACATGGAAACAAAGGAAACAAATTAATATAAGAAATTTCCATAAAATATCCAATTGTGAAGGAAAGGAGATGGAAAACTACTTGATTAAACTTCATATAGTAGAGAAAGCATGGTTAAAAAGATTATTAAAGTTGAGAGAAATGCAAGATTTGAAAGAATTATTTTCCTAATATGCAGAATAAGAATGTTTCCTGGCTTCAAATGAATTTAATCATATTGAAGAGATCACGTGTTGATTCAATTACATGAAGTTGGTTGATGTTTAATAGACACTTCTACTCGATTCCAAGAAGGAAATTAGAAACATATATTCCTCACAAGACTGATTCTTCATAAAACAGATTCATATTGCTACTGGGGTTTCACTTTAAACTTGTAATAATTGTAATAGATTTACCATGCCTTTGATAAGGTGGATACCAAAATTGCATAACAAGTTATATTCTGATAAAAATCATACCAAGCTATATGTTTAATATCAGTAACAATAGAAATGGTTCAACATTATTAGTTTAGTTTGTCATCATAAGTCCCACATGGCCATACAAAATACATCCATCACCTACAGGTAACCACCCTCTTCACAATTCAAGAGAACAAAGACGATAATAACAAAGAAGGGAAAAAACACAAGATTAACAACCCTACGTGTTTCAAAGACTCGGAAAAATCGTACCATGTCAGTTGAAACAACATGCTTTGGCAGACATGGACTCATCAACATTTTTAGTTTCATGAATAGAAGTTACTTCTTCTTTGGCAAAATTTTCACCAGCCACTTATGCAGCCAACTGAAGATTGAGTTAACACTCTTGGTCCCTGTCATTTGATCCCTCGTCAGCACAATCTACATCAATAGTAGACAATAGACTTTTAAGTATGAAAAGAAGTTTCATGTGCACTCATCTTCACCACCCCCATTTCGTCATGATCACTGGGATGTACACTTTCATCCACAACCCTCTGATGATCCTTATCTATGGACATAGCTATATCAGTCATTTTAACTTCACGTCTAGAAGTTCCCCTTATTTCAGTAGATTTCATGCCATTAAAAGGTGTTTCAAACATACTTTTCAAGTAAGAATTGGGGAAACTTTCCATCACAAGAAATCTCATATTTATAAGCAAGATGAGAATGTAATGATAGAAATATTCAAAAATTAAAGTAATGAAAAGGACTGATAAACAAGTAAGAATTGTAATGATGAAAATCAATTATTCGATGTTTTAAATCATATGAGATGCCATATAACAAGGTAACCTGAATAAGAAACTGTTGTCCAAAAATGCTTTTTTCCATACTCATTAAGGAATCATTAGGTTTTTCTCTCCCACACTTCTATCAGCATGAAAATCTAAGAACATCAGAGAAAATAATCAAGCATTTGTCAACAAATCATATAATTTGCAATTCATATACATATAAAATAAATAAGTCCTACTTTTTGCCTTAATGAAATCATTGCAATCATATAAATATTCCATTTCCATCTTCTAATTATCAAAAGATATGGATGTCACAACCCACCAAAAATAATAACGGGTGGCCAGCCCTATACTATATTAAATCAGGAGTTTCAGATGGTCCAGTCTCAACATCAACAGTCGTTACTATATAATATAGGACTAACTACCCGAAATCACATGGGCGGGATGTGAAAAATTTAAATAAAATGCAACAACCAACCATCACTACTACTAAAGGAAAGAAAGATGCATGAAAGAACTAGGATAAATGAAATGCTAGAAATAAAATGAACTAAATAAATACAACCGAATGTACTACACAAAAATAGGCCCGAATAAGTTGTCGGGCCACAGCCAATACAATAACAGAAATGAAATAAATATAAACATGTATATAAATATCCCTTGGGTAAAAACCCGATATACAACATGAATCCTACCTAGAATTTTAAAGAAGTAGGAAGCGGCTACATGAAACATCCCACAACAGTTCGCACCTGTCGCGGCTCCCAAGACTCTGGATAGAAAGTCATCCGGCATCCATGCGGTAGGATACCTGTGGTAATAAATATATATACAAGGAGGAGAGAAAAGTAAACGGGTCAGAGCCCCGAATGTGAAAAATATTTAGCAAGTGTGTTAACCGTGCATAATAAATACCGGTGTACATTATTTCATAATTAAAGTGAGACCGCTCTCTCGTGAAACCTCAACTCACCTCTCATCTAAAGGCGCGCACCTATTCGCGTCCTCAAGTTTTAGTTAAATTACCCCATTGCTATTAGGACAACCTAACTTATCATAGGCCTAGCCTATACCCACGAGGGCTACTTTCCCGTCACAATCTAAGGATCCACCCTTTCTAATCCTACTAGATTAGAATTACAACAATTATGCCATAAGGCTTAAAGGATTTCAATTCATAATAATAATGATTTATAAGTCTTAATACGTTACCCCTATATATATATACCTGTACATATATATATATATATATATATATATATATATATACTTATATATAGGCTAAAATGTAAGAATTTATTTTCTTAATATCATGCACATGGAATATCGGCAAAACCTCTCTCTAATCTCAAACTTGTACTACGTTTCATGCGTGGGGAGTCTCGCAAAGCGAAATCCAAACAAGGAACCGCCCCGTTACACTACTCCTGACAAGGTCAAGACCAGAGATCCGAGATGCCACAAATAGAATTACTTCTCTCAACTCTCGACATAGCACTGCGTTTTGTGCGTGAGGCGTCTCGCAAAGCGAAATCCAAACAAGGAACCCCCTCGTTACACTACTCCTGGGCAATGTCGATCCTAGAGATCCATAATTCTTAACATACTATATAGTACTACCATTACTGCTAAACTAACTATCAAAGAAAGAAATAAAGAAATAAAAGAAAATAAAAGAAATAAAATAAAAGAATCTCCAATAATATCCTTGGGATGATGTAACCGAATAATACCTTATGTGCGATACATCAACCCCCATCAATCTAGTACACCATAATCATCTAAGATGTACTTTACCAAAACTCTATATCCTTTCCTATATAGGATATATAAATACACATACATAGGTATTTTATGCTCACCATATATATACATATACCAATCATCCATATACCCATGACCAAGTGCACATACCATATATGATGTACAATGGCCATGAAAATATAGTACCCGGCTATATATAGCGCCGATAAAACTGCATCAATGCTATCATCTTCCCAGAGTCCGGCTCACGTAACAACTGGGGACCACCTGGTGGGGATCAACGACACCCACCTCGTGATATACTCACACACACGACGTCCCGGGAAGCGGTCGTAGTTCCAGCCGGCAATGAGACGAAACATACCCACCACGTCTCATCCCAAAATATGTATCTATATCGTATAATAACACAAGGGACGACTATGACCTGGGGAATATCCACACCCTGCACTATATGCCAGGATGCTCACCCTCTGCGCGGAAACTTCCCAATGATGGCATGAGCGGGGTATGCTTAACCAAATAAGTATATATATCGCTCATATACGCAATATACATACATCCATATGATCCCATCATATGATCTAATCTAGTAAACCATCATATACGGTTTAATTATCCATACCATGTATGATCACAACATAGATATATGTACATATATTCACACATCACTATAACAATATATATACAAACTAATTCACGTTCATATGTATAAGATATATAAACCCGACTATAAGTATACATAATCCTCAATATACAAGCCGTCACCACAATAACCATTAAATATACCTCGATATGTGAATACAATCCCTCACTTGAAACATGTTCAATCATTTTTCCTATGATGAATAGTCTCCCAAAACCATATGTATATATCTATACATATATGTTCAACATTAGGGTTATCACCCAAGAGTATGTGTAGGAATCCATCACTACACGTTTCATCCATAACGAAAAATACAATATTTACCTTTGTACTATTTAACCATAGGCACACACATGACTTAATAGTCTAAAACTTCAAATTATTCCAACCTCCTTTCAAGTATTGGAATCTCAGTAATCATATCCCCATAATTACGAGTAAACTATCCTAACTAGAATCTATGCTACCGCTTATTCTAGTCGATAGTACGATCCCAAAGCGTTCTCAAAGTGACCTATGGTTCGAAATAAATCCCGGTAACCCTTACTCCTATTGAGTTATCGATTGTTTCTTAGTCTAAACATTTCTAAGGATATGAGACCCCTCACTCTCTAAGAGTTCTCAACCTCACATCATATTTATACCTATCTATAATTGGTATTCCCAACCTCAAAGAGGTTTCCCCGATATACATATGTAACTCCAATACTTGCTTGGGTACATTTCTCCCAAATAACCCGAAGGAATCCCCAAAAATCCTAATATATGAAAAACTCCTTCAATGTCTCCAAGAACATGTCTTTGACATCATAAGAGAGAGCCCCAAATCAACAAACCCAACCAAAATGGGCTAGAAGTCTGCCTAGTTAAACCTCCTAAAACAACCATTAAGGAAGACTCTAAGAATAAACTCCAAAGAAAGAGGGGGAGAACAACTCCAAACTTTGGGCTAAAAATAGGGGACCGGTCGACCGGACCCTGACCCCCGGTCTACCGCGGGTCCAAATTTTGCCTACGAAGAAATGTAGTAGGCTTTTCCTTTAAGACGCCGTCGATCGGTCCCCAGACCGCGGTCGACCGGCCATACCAATTAAGGTGGCCGTTTTTCCATTTCAGCAAACCCCATGAATTTAATACCCATAAAATTCTCATTCCAATCCCCAAATCTTTACCCAATAATGTTATTGACAAGAAAACCCATCCTACATTTCATCCCAACCATTTATATGGGATTAAACCATATAATAACATTGATTTCAAGATTTAAACCCAAAAATCTAGGTTTTGATGTTAATACCCAAAAATCCATTTCTTTACCCCACAAATTATGAAATGAAGATACACAATAGCTATTTAGCAAAATTAAACACTTGCCTCAGATTTGTAGAGGTTGGATCGTCCTCGAAATCGCGGTTGGGCCAAAAATCTCCAAGCTTTCTTCCTCTCTCTTCTTTTCTTCTTCTTTCCTTTCTCTTCCTCTCTCTCTAGGGCTTTTTCCCCTTTCTCTCAAATGAGAAATGGCTTAATCCGTAAGCCTCCAAATCCTTTAAAACAAAATCCCAATTTTAAATGTTAATACACACTTTAAATGACTCGTTTACTCCAATTCGAGCCAAAATAACTTAAAAACATTCCGGAGCCGAAATAAGACCCAATGACAGTCATTTTGACTATCTCGACCCTTATGGAATCGATGGTACCCTCAGAATCATCATCTGGAATACTTTAAAATATTCGCTATTTTTGGGCCTCAATTCCCAAATATTGAAATTCTCCAATTTAATTAAATTTTATTTTCCCAAAATTTAATTTCTCAGTCTCCAAAAATCGAGGGTTGTTACACACTTCCCCCCTTACAAAAATTTCGTCCGCGAAATTTAAGACATGCCTAAGACCTCAATATACATCTATTCCTCACATCAATCCTTAGGATCACTATACCGATCCTTCTTGGTTCTCATGGCGAACCATACTGTTATATAGCAACTACAACTAGGGCGCCCATACACCCCGTATCCGAGCTTCCACTCGTAAAATTTTGATCAAGCTCCATTAGCCTCAAATCATAACATAACCCTCAGCAATATATGACCTATTTCAACATACTAAATATATAAAAGTTTAAAATTTCCCAATGGTAGAACTCTCCTCAATTCCTGACACTAGCCACCTTCGTGCGGGAGAGGTCTCGCAAGCGAAATCCAAACAAGGAACCCTCCCAATACACTACTGTGTAGCTAGGTCGGGGATTGAGATTAGTTAAACCAGGGTTAAGGTTTTATAAAAAGAGGATTTTCCATATTTTAGATATCGCCCGAGGACCTGTACAACAATACAATATAAATCAATCCCGCGTCTTTAGACACGCCAAACAAACACCTTATGTTTAAAACACAAGGCATCAAAGAATACAATACTCTAGCCAATCCCTAGTTATCAAAACTAGCACAATTATGAGCTAAACCATCCACTCCACAGAATCTACCAAACTCTAAACCTCTCAGTCATAAAAAGGTGTATCATCTCCAAAGACGCCATACAAAGGCCACACTTGCTCACTTCCTCCTCTAGGAAAATTCCATACACCCTAGCGGAATAGCGGCTAGCTACTCATCACATCTCACACGTGACGTTCCCAATATCGCACAAGCGTAACTTAAACCCAAAGAAAGGTATTATACCTTACATTTCCGTAACTCAAGGGTTTCCCATTGTCCTAGAATCTCAACTCAGGGTCCTCAACTTCTTCCAGGAAAAAATCATTATCCCTAAGCCTATTTCTCCACAAGAGAAACATCTTCCTCAAAACCCTTCCTAACCATTTTCAAGGGCAATGCGCGATTGCAACTGCCGAAAACTCCCTCCGTCCTACACAACGAAACTGAGTCTCCAAAGGCATTCTCCCTCATCTTAGAGGGCGATACTCCTGATATTGGGATAACTACACCAACTTCACCTCGGTGAGAGTCACCAACATTAGGTTTCCCAACGAAGGTTAACAGATTCTCAATCTAAACCTCTCAAGGACTACCCTACATGCCTCTCCTCGGGTTTACCTTACTAGGACCAAGATTCGCCATTCGAGTAAATTTCCTTTCTTACTCAACTGCCGATAAATCACCTCGAACCACTGCCAGAAACCTCCTCAATAACTCCTCCGGAACTGGGGAAAACAAATACCCCTGATCAAAGCGTACCCAAAACATGCTATTGGTATGGTACTTCTAATCTTATCATTTCCTAGATGACATAATCTAGGCGACGTCTGAAACGAAATAAGAGCAACTATTATCAGAACGCCAATCGAGTGAATATACTTCACGGAAGAAAACAACGCAGTGAACACAACAGTCCCATTTATAGGGCTTTATGTCAAGAACGTTAACGGAAGAATCCATAACTCGCACAGATCCTAAGGGCTTTAGAACCTGATGCTCTGATACCATCTGTCACAACCAGCAAAAAATAATAACGGGTGGCCAGCCCTATACTATATTAAATCAGGAGTTTCAGATGGTCCAGTCTCAACATCAACAGTCGTTACTATATAATATAGGACTAACTACCCGAAATCACATGGGCGGGATATGAAAATTTTAAATAAAATGCAACAACCAACCATCACTACTACTAAAGGAAAGAAAGATGCATGAAAGAACTAGGATAAATGAAATGCTAGAAATAAAATGAACTAAATAAATACAACCGAATGTACTACACAAAAATAGACCAGAATAAGATGTCGGGCCATAGCCAATACAATAACTGAAATGAAATAAATATAAACATGTATATAAATATCCCTTGGGTACAAACCCGATATACAACATGAATCCTACCTAGAATTTTAAAGAAGTAGGAAGCGGCTACATGAAACATCCCGCAACAGTCCGCACCTATCGCGGCTCCCAAGACTCTGGATAGAAAGTCATCCGACATCCATGCGATAGGATACCTGTGGTAATAAATATATATACAAGGAGGAGAGAAAAGTAAACGGGTCATAGCCCCGAATGTGAAAAATATTTAGCAAGTGTGTTAACCATGCATAATAAATACCGGTGTACATTATTTCATAATTAAAGTGAGACCGCTCTCTCGTGAAACCTCAACTCACCTTTCATCTAAAGGCGCGCACCTATTCGCGTCCTCAAGTTTTAGTTAAATTACCCCATTGCTATTAGGACAACCTAACTTATCATAGGCCTAGCCTATAAACACGAGGGCTACTTTCCCGTCACAATCTAAGGATCCACCCTTTCTAATCCTACTAGATTAGAATTACAACAATTATGCCATAAGGCTTAAAGGATTTCGATTCATAATAATAATGATTTATAAGTCTTAATACGTTACCCCTATATATATATACCTATATATATATATATATATATACACACACTTATATATAGGCTAAAATGTAAGAATTTATTTTCTTAATATCATGCACATGGAATATCGGCAAAACCTCTCTCTAATCACAAACTTGTACTACGTTTCATGCGTGGGGAGTCTCGCAAAGCGAAATCCAAACAAGGAACCGCCCCGTTACACTACTCCTGACAAGGTCAAGACTAGAGATCATAGATGCCACAAATTGAATTACGTCTCTCAACTCTCGACGTAGCACTGCGTTTCGTGCGTGAGGCGTCTCGCAAAGCGAAATCCAAACAAGGAACCCCCTCGTTACACTACTCCTGGGCAATGTCGATCCTAGAGATCCATAATTCTTAACATACTATATAGTACTACCATTACTGCTAAACTAACTATCAAAGAAAGAAATAAAGAAATAAAAGAAAATAAAAGAAATAAAATAAAAGAATCTCCAATAATATCCTTGGGATGATGTAACCGAATAATACCTTATGTGCGATACATCAACCCCTATCAATCTAGTACACCATAATCATCTAAGATGTACTTTACCAAAACTCTATATCCTTTCCTATATAGGATATATAAATACATATATATAGGTATTTTATGCTCACCATATATATACATATACCAATCATCCATATACCCATGACCAAGTGCACATACCATATATGATGTACAATGGCCATGAAAATATAGTACCCGACTATATATAGCGCCGATAAAACTGCATCAATGCTATCATCTTCCCAGAGTCCGGCTCACGTAACAACTGGGGACCACCTGGTGGGGATCAACGACACCCACCTCGTGATATACTCACACACACGACGTCCCGGGAAGCGGTCGTAGTTCCAGCCGGCAATGAGACGAAACATACCCACCACGTCTCATCTCAAAATATATATCTATATCGTATAATAACACAAGGGACGACTATGACCTGGGGAATATCCACACCCTGCACTATATGCCAGGATGCTCACCCTCTGCGCGAAAACTTCCCAATGATAGCATGAGCGGGGTATGCTTAACCAAATAAGTATATATATCGCTCATATACGCAATATACATACATCCATATGATCCCATCATATGATCTAATCTAGTAAACCATCATATACGGTTTAATTATCCATACCATGTATGATCACAACATAGATATATGTACATATATTCACACATCGCTGTAACAATATATATACAAACTAATTCCCGTTCATATGTATAAGATATATAAACCCGGCTATAAGTATACATAATCCTCAATATACAAGCCGTCACCACAATAACCATTAAATATACCTCGATATGTGAATACAATCCCTCACTTGAAACATGTTCAATCATTTTTCCTATGATGAATAGTCTCCCAAAACCATATGTATATATCTATACATATATGTTCAACATTAGGGTTATCACCCAAGAGTATGTGTAGGAATCCATCACTACACGTTTCGTCCATAACGAAAAATACAATATTTACCTTTGTACTATTTAACCATAGGCACACACATGACTTAATAGTCTAAAACTTCAAATTATTCCAACCTCCTTTCAAGTATTGGAATCTCAGTAATCATATCCCCATAATTACGAGTAAACTATCCTAACTAGAATCTATGCTACCGCTTATTCTAGTCGATAGTACGATCCCAAAGCGTTCTCAAAGTGACCTATGGTTCGAAATAAATCCCATTAACCCTTACTCCTATTGAGTTATCGATTGTTTCTTAGTCTAAACATTTCTAAGGTTATGAGACCCCTCACTCTCTAAGAGTTCTCAACCTCACATCATATTTATACCTATCTATAATTGGTATTCCCAACCTCAAAGAGGTTTCCCCGATATACATATGTAACTCCAATACTTGCTTGGGTACATTTCTCCCAAATAACCCGAAGGAGTCCCCAAAAATCCTAATATATGAAAAACTCCTTCAATGTCTCCAAGAACATGTCTTTTACATCATAAGAGAGAGTCCCAAATAAACAAACCCAACCAAAATGGGCTAGAAGTCCACCTAGATAAACCTCCTAAAACAACCATTAAGGAAGCCTCTAAGAATAAACTCCAAAGAAAGAGGGGGAGAACAACTCCAAACTTTGGGCTAAAAATAGGGGACCGGTCGACCAGACCCTAACCCCCGGTCGACCGCGGGTCCAAATTTTGCCTACGAAGAAATGCAGTAGGCTTTTCCTTTAAGGCGCGGTCGACCGGTCCCCAGACCGCGGTCGACCGGCCATACCAGTTAAGCTGGCCGTTTTTCCATTTCAGCAAACCCCACGAATTTAATACCCATAAAATTCTCATTCCAATCCCCAAATCTTTACCCAATAATGTTATTGACAAGAAAACCCATCCTACATTTCATCCCAACAATTTATATGGGATTAAATCGTTGAATAACATTGATTTCAAGATTTAAACCCAAAAATCTAGGTTTTGATGTTAATGCCCAAAAATCCATTTCTTTACCCCACAAATTATGAAATGAAGATACACAATATCTATTTAGCAAGATTAAACACTTGCCTCAGATTTGTAGAGGTTGGATCGTCCTCGAAATCGTGGTTGGGCCGAAAATCTCCAACCTTTCTTCCTCTCTCTCTTCTTTTCTTCTTCTTTCCTTTCTCTTCCTCTCTCTCTAGGGATTTTTCCCCTTTCTCTCAAATGAGAAATGGCTTAATCCGTAAGCCTCCAAATCCTTTAAAACAAAATCCCAATTTTAAATGTTAATACACACTTTAAATGACTCGTTTACTCCAATTCGAGCCAAAATAACTTAAAAACATTCCGGAGCCAAAATAAGACCCAATGACAGTCATTTTGACTATCTCGACCCTTCTGGAATCGATGGTACCCTCAGAATCATCATTCGGAATACTTTAAAATATTCACTATTTTTGGGCCTCAATTCCCAAATATTAAAATTCTCCAATTTAATTAAATTTTATTTTCCCAAAATTTAATTTCTCAGTCTCCAAAAATCGAGGGTTGTTACAATGGATTACCTTTCCAAGAACAAATTCCATGTCACCACCATTAGCACAATACATGTCCACAAGCATGGTTTCTTTCCAACGAAGTCCATCTTATCACATGAATACTTGGAATATGATACAGCGTAAATATTGCGTATTTCACTCGTTAACCTACGCGTTATTAGCCCCCTCGGGTATCTTAATCCCTATATTTATGCTCGTTAACCAGACAACCTCAGATTACTATGTTAACATGTTTTGCAGGGGTTAATTGAGCTTTTGTAGGTATTTGGATGCTTAGTATGAAGTTTGGATGCGTTCCGGCGAAGTTCCGTACACAATCGCACGCGCAAGGGCAATTTAGTCATTTTAAAATTTGGGCAACTGGCCCAATGTCTTCACGGAAATTGAATCCCTCTGAACAAGATTCGTGTGGCCACAAACGGTGCGCGATTCCGAGTCCGAACGAAGAAGTTACGGGCTTTTGAGCGGAAGAGAAAGACATCTCAACCAAAAACAGGGGGAAAATTCAAGACCTATAGGTTCGAATCGATTCGCCCCTTTGCAAATCAATTCGGTTGGAGACAGTATGCCAGTTCCTCTGTTTCCGAATCGATTCGGATTTCACCCAAATCGATTCGCCCACCATTCCGAATCGATTCGGATTTCACCCGAATCGATTCGCTCCTCTGGCAGTCTCGAGATATTCTCCAACCGAATCGATTCGGCCCAATGCCGAATCGATTCGGCCCTACTGATATTTGTTTTTCTCCCCTTTTATTTACAAGTTTTCCATGGGATTGGTTTTTTATAAATACTCTTCCTCTTCATTTTGAAGAGATATCTCCATTTTGTCTTAGATTTTAGGGTTTGTAGTTGGGAGCTAAATCCTACTCCTCTCTTGTACTCTTTGTTTTGTAAGTTGTACCTTAACTTTAATTACATTAATTTAGTTGTATTTCCTTATTTCTTGCTTTCTATTTAATTTACATGCTTTATTAATTAGTTTACTTGCTTTAATTATTGCTTTCCTAGTTTAATTAGTGTAATTTAGTTTATTTCCATGTCGTTCCCTTAGATAAATAGAGTTGGGATTTCGTTACGCCATTTACGGGTTTGGACCTCGAAAGTTAGGGTTTCGTGTAAAATTGCATTTAATTGAAACCGCGTGTATTAAAGTTGGATTGTTATGCGTTTAACTTTATTTGTCACGCAACTTTAGTGTTTATAGCGATAATCCGAATTTAATCCGCTTGTGACCATTTTTGATTAAATGTTTAATCTCGCAACTTTGACTTAAATTCCTTATTGCGTGATGTATATGCTTAATTGAAAATGATCGATTAATGTTTTCGAATTGAAATTCTAATTAGTAGTTGTTTAGCCCGTGAATGTGTGTATGCGATCCCGATCCTCGCTTTACTTTTGCGTAGCGTAACTTATTCTTTTTCTTTTGTCACCATTCCCAACCATCACCTTTTCATTTATTTATTTTACACTTTTATTCCAGAAGTAATTAAACGATTAAAATCTAAAATTCAATCACTCCCTGTGGATTTCTTACGATACCCGACTTACCGCTGTGCTTGCTTGTCAAGTGTAGTAGTAGCTTAGGTTTTTTTTATCGCATCGGCGAAACACACAACGATTGTGTCCTCACACGAACGCACTTTTTTTGCTCGGTCACAAAATGGCGCCGTTGCCGGGGAGTGTGTTTTAGATAGTAATTGTTTTATTATTTCGTAGTATTTCTTTCATTTATATTTGTACTCTTTATTTTCCCCTTTCTTTTTGACTTGTGCTAGATTGTTTCGAGAAATTGAAATCTCGGTGCTTGTCGCTTTTGTTGAACAACTCATTTTGAAATGTTTCGCTATTACGCTTTAGATAACCTTAATTGTTATGAGAATTGTTTTCCAAGTTATATGTAATACGCCGCATTTTTATCGATATTTATTTATGGGATTAATTAAATTAAATGTGAATTAATTGAGAATTAATCCGGATAAAATACTAACAAGATGTGAGTTGGTATTTGATTATAATGTATATACATATGATGTTATATGAATATCGAAACTATTGAAATTGTCGCGAGATTGAAATACGGCAATTTGGGAAATTTTGTTGGGACGCGCGTGACAGTCGCGTCAGGAATGTAATTCTTAATTAAAAAGTGAATTTTAGTTTTATCAACCATATGGTTATTTCGAGTGCGCCAACGTGTCCGTAAGGGTCGAAATAGTCAAAAAACACTAGCCGGGGGTTTAGTTTGGGTCCCGGGGCATTATTGGGCCATACCGGCAACTTAAAAGGGTATTTTGGTAATTTTGAAATATTAGGATAATTAACCAACGAATTTTGGGAGTTAAATATTAAGATATTTAGTGACCCACTAAGCCATCATCAGCACTTAACCAACTAAAGTACTACGGGAGTTATACGAGAGGTTAGGAGAAGTTCCCAAAAGAGAAACCATAACCATCATCTTCAACCTTCAACCTTGGGAGAAATTGGAGAGGAAAAGAGAGAAACATCCAACATCAAATTCAGAGAACAATCTGAGGCAAGTGGTTTAATTACGTTATTTACAACGAATGTTTCTTCCATGCTTAGACATTTATGAAAATTTCATTGTTTTGGGAGATTGATAAAAGCCCATGGAATTGGAATTAGAAATTCACATTTTTATAAGGAGACTGCATGTAGAATTATGTTTGGGTAATTATTCTGATAGAAATACATCTTTTATATCACAAAAACGGATTTGATTATGTCTATTGATGACTGTAAATTTCTAGGGTTCTTGTTCATGAGATTTGGGGAAAATTGGGGAGATTTGATGATTAGATGTGGTTTAGGATGATTTGATTCCATATATATGTTAATATACGACCTAAGTATGTTTATGAATGATTAGAAACCTTAAAACACTGTTGGGATCATGTTTGGATGAGTTTTGAGAAGAGAAACTTGGAGGAAAAACGAATTTAGAAATTATGGGCTCGAACTGTCACCTCGTTAGAAGACCTGCCCAGGTCGTTTGAACGAGCTCATTCGAACGAGCTTCTAACGAGTTGAAAGTTTGCCTTCTAACGAGTGGGATGTTTGTTCGATGCCTTTCATTCGAACGAGATCTCGTTAGATGCCCACTTCGTTCGAACGAACTCTCGTTCGAACGAGAATTCTAACGAGTTGACAGTTTGGCCTTTTTGGTCTGATTTGATTTCTAGTGTCCCGTAACCTTGTTTAATTGTAGAGATGACATTACCTTGATGACTAATTGAGATAGTTTGGATATTTGGGATATATTGAGGAGTAAAAACCTAGAAGTGTGAGTGGAACCAAAAAATATTTGTGGATTAGGACGCGGGTGACTAATCACGTTGTGAGAATAATTGATGAATTAAATACATACGAACCGAACATATGAAAGGTGTAAAACTATAAGTTGGTATGAGAATGAGAAGTATATCACTAATAAATTATGATAATTACTAAGATGTGTGCTTGCTTAGTATATATATATGATTTTATGTGTATGACATACCTACCATACATGCTATCATGGGAGGTTTACATTCGCTTAGGGCCATCTAATCTTTGTGTTGCCCGGATTTAGATTGGTACCTCGAGGAAATAGGTCAGAGAAGGACTTATTGGGAAGTTAATAAGAATGCTGATCGTGGGAGCGTAGGTATGTGCGTGACCCATGTGATGTGACTGTGTCCGCCTCCATTTTTTGTGATTGTTGTTATCTGAGAACGATTCCTCAGAGATTCGAAATGCGTAATCCTTATGTACGTGATGTACCGGGATGGATAGCAGAGTATGTGTGCACCGCAGCTTAGTCTTGGGTGCTTGTATTGTATATTCATGACGTGAATAATATACACTTAAATAATGAGAACTTTCATGTTTGTATTGTGAGTACAATTATAGTAACGCTTTGAGAAAATAAAAAGGGATAACCTGTAGTGAATTGTATTACTAATAACTGAGAATCCGAGTTTAAGTAAAACCTCTATTTAATTGATAACGTTAGAATGTATAATGGGAATCGAGTAGAAAGGGGTGGAACTTATGACGGTTTAATTAGACATGAATGTCACTTAGATGGGTACGATATGTTAGGAGTGCACAATTAGTCGAGAGGTGAGAATTTCATGTGAGTGAACGTCCTAACATGTATTTTGCATTCATTGTTTTAATGTTATTAAAGCACTTGCTGTTTTTAAAATACTCTCCACTTTCGGGCTCTGACCCGTTTGCTTTCAAATCTACTTTTTGTAAAAACCTTTTAGGTGCCCAGCCACAAGGACACCATGCATAGGAATTATATTCAGGTAACGAGATGTAGCTGTTGTGGAAGTTACAGGGCCTTCATATTAGACGCCTCATTTTCCAGTCTTGACTCCATATTCAGTTTTATCATTTGTAGGGCATGTCGCCCATTTCCTTTAGAGACGTTTTATATTTCAGTTATTCAGACTTTGGTTTGTAATTAATTCAGGATGCAGACTTGTTTTATTTATTTCCATATTGGGATTTTCGTGAGGAGTATTTCCTCCAGAGTCGTTATTAATTGTTGGTTACTTTAGTGAGACTTTATTGTGAATGGTTACGTTATTCTTTTATAATTCATTTATTGCATGTTAATCAGATTTAATTTAAAATTTGACATCTTACTTTTTAAATACTAGGTGGTTAGTAATCATAAAAATGTTTTTCGACAATGATGCTATTAACTGATCCAACTTGGTATTTTGTATTAATTTAATAAAGGAGTAGCTACCCGGTATTTAATTAGTCGGGGTGTCACATTATACTCCCAAAACAATGAGAGAATGCCTACAAATTCTTGAAAATGAGCGCATTGAGCGTGAAATTCAAGCGTATGTAAGTAATCCCTCATTGCCTTGTGAGAGTAATTTGGAATGCGGGGGATCCGTTACCCATGAGCAACCCAAACAAGATGATGAAATGTCTTCTTGTTCGTTTGATTATGAATTAATGATAAAGGAAATTAATGACCGATCCGAAAGTTCTCAAGCTTGGTTTCTAGAAACTGATGCCATGCTCGATGAGATTATTTCTTTACAAAATCGGGCCGAGGTTGAAACTTGCGTTTCATCTCCACCCCTTTTTGTTGAAGAAATAATTGAAAGTGAGCCAAGCTTTAGCACTTTCGATTTTCAGCCTCTTATTAATTCTTCTGATTGTATTGAGGTTGTTGGTCCTTCCTTTCCTTTACTCCCTACTATTCTCGAACAATTAAATTTATCGCAAGAATCGGTTGAAAGTCTTGAGGACTTTGACCCGATCTTGAACGAGAATGTTATTTTGAGATGCTTCATCTCATGAGCTTTTCACTTGCACTTACCCCACCTCCCCTTCCAATTGAAGAATCTTGGGGATGTGATTCTGATTTTTCTGAGACTAATTTAGTCTTGTCCCCCGTAGTATCCAAATCCCCCATCGTCCCTCCAAAACTTTTAATTGACGATGGTTCATTTCTTTCGCCTTACACATGCCTTCCGTTGTTCAAACGGAATTCATATTTTTCGGAAGGCATGCTTGTATGTGAGGGTACACCGGTTATCCTCCAAAGTCAAATCGTTCTTATGGTGGACCCTCAACTATTTAGACTTCTAGTGTATAGTTAGTGTGAAGTCTAAATAGTAGGTTGTAAATAATTAGCTTTTCAATTTTCTTTATTTCCTATTTTTCTTTCCTTTTAATTTAGTCTAGTGTAATTAGTAAACTTTTTGTTATTTGTTTTTTCTATGCTCGGTACTAACTTGTTTTGTAGATTTCATTGGACTCGTGCTTATGGAGATCTCTCCAATTTTGGGTAATATCGTTCTTTTCCTCTCTTTGTGTTGTGTTCTTAATGCGCATTGAGGACAATGCAACATTTAAGTTAGGGGGTGTAGGATATTCTATCCATTTCTTTGTTTTGTCCATGGATTTGCTTACTTGTTAGTTACTAAGTATGCCTTTTTGTGAAAAAATTAAAAATTTTCAAAAATATTTTCTTTCTTTTTTCTCCTTTGTTGGGCATTTTGCCTTGTTTTCGATGATAAATTTCAATAATTGCCCGATCCAATAGACAACTCAATGATGCATGTTCTCGATTTTAGAAATTATTAGACTTTCGTCCTCAAATCATTGATATTGTGAATAACTTCATGAATTAAACTTTATCCCATGAGCATATGCACTTTCCTTGTTCTATTGATTTGGTTTAAGATTTTTATAACTCGGGAATCTTTTTTTGCATTGTATATACTTACACCGAGTAAGCTTTGTACCTTTCGTCATTTGTGAGTGTTATACACTATTGTTTTCTCTTTGAAAACGTTGAATTCGTCGGTAATCTCTCTATTCTTTCATTTGACCATTCATTAATTGAGTTCATACTCGAAATGTTTTACTTGAGCATGATTTTCATATATTATTTTGACTTGAGAATTGCATAAACTTTTTGAAATGATCATAGGCCTTCTTTGTTATATCACCCATATTGACCTTGACCTCACCCTTATATGTTTACCCTCGTCAAACCCTTTGAGCCTAAATATAGCCTTTCGTTCCATAACCCAAATTCCATGACCAACTCCAAATTGGAGTTTTAGCCGATACACATACTTTCCATACCTTTGTTTGGAATGATACTTGGGATTGAATGATGTTATTGTAGTGTGGTTGAAATTTAAGCATATGAGAGTTTGAAAAGTAAAGAAAAGTGATGTGAAAAAAGTGAAGAAAAAGAGAAAGCAAAAAGCAAAAGAAAACAAAAAAAGAAAAAGTGAGAAAAAGAAGAAAAGAAAAGAAAGAGAAAGTTGTATATGTTGTGTATAGTTCAATAAGCTTTGATTACTCTCCAGTTGTTATATCTAATGCTTGTTTGGAAGTTTCTTTCCATTTTTGATATTGCCCGCATCCTTCCCATTATTCCAAGTTTTCATCTCCGAACACTTTGAATCCGTACATATACCTTTCATTTCGTACCTTAACCCCAAAACTACATTACAACCCTATAAAGTCCTATGTGATCTTAGGGTGCATTTAATTTAAAAGTCATAATAGTTTTGATAATCTGTGAAAATGCATTTCGCCTCTTTTGATGAGTGGTATCTTTCATTGAGATTACAATTTTTCAGTTTATATATAGCGTTCTTCATTTGTGACATGCGTGCGGCCTAGTTTCCATTTACATTTACTCTTTATGCCCGCATGTCCCGTGTATTACCTCCCATTCCGAGTGATTTCATTTGTTGAGCGTAATGCCCATGAGGATTGAATGTATGCTTGCTTTGATTAGTATCTGATTTATATAAGTTTTTTGCCAAATCGTATTTTGCATTTTCTCTCCCCCCTCCCACTTTTAAAGTTTCAATTCTATGAGGTGCATTCAACTTGTTAATAACAACGGACTTTAGCTTGAATTCGTTCAATATGCTAATAACATGTTTGAAATCTTTTTCGTTGTTGTTGAGTTTTTCGCATGTTGTGTTGGGAATATTTTGAGGAAACCATATGATGTTTGTGGTTTTCATCCCTGAAAACCCTCACGAGACGACACTCGTCCACTAGGGTAACTTAGGGGTTTAACGGCTTATTGCATATGCGAAATGCAATCGTTCACCCGCGAAAGTGGCCTTATCTTTTTATTACTTTTTAATCCCATTTTGTACTTGTATCCTGCTTTTGGTTTTCTTGTAGTTCTTGTTGTTTCCTATTTCATTGCTAGGGACTAGCAATGTGTAAGTTAGGGGGTGTGATACAGCGTAAATATTGCGTATTTCACCCGTTAACATACGCGTTATTAGCCCCCTCGGGTATCTTAATCCCTATATTTATGCTCGTTAACCAGACAACCTCGGATTTCTATGTTAACATGTTTTGCAGGGGTTAATTGAGCTTTTGTAGGTATTTGGATGCTTAGTATGAAGTTTGGATGCATTCCGGCGAAGTTCCGTACACAATCGCACACGCAAGGGCAATTTAATCATTTTATAATTTGGGCAACTGGCCCAATGTCTTCACGGAAGTTGAAGCCCTCTGAACAAGCTTCGCGTGGCCGCAAACGGTGTGCGATTCCGAGTCCGAACGAAGAAATTACGGGCTTTTGAGCGGAAGAGAAAGACATCTCAACCGAAAACAGGGGAAAAATTCAAGACCTGTAGGTCCGAATCGATTCCCCCCTTTGCGAATCGATTCGGTTGGAGACCGTATGCCAGTTCCTCTGTTTCCGAATCGATTCAGATTTCACCCGAATCGATTCGTCCCAATGCCGAATCGATTCGGCCCTGCTGATATTTGTTTTTCTCCCCTTTTATTTACATGTTTGCCATGGGATTGGTTTTGTATAAATACTCTTCCTCTTCATTTTGAAGAGATATCTCCATTTTGTCTTAGATTTTAGGGTTTGTAGTTGGGATCTAAATCCTACTCCTCTCTTGTACTCTTTGTTTTGTAAGTTGTACCTTAACTTTAATTACATTAATTTAGTTGTATTTCCTTATTTCTTGCTTTCAATTTAATTTACATGCTTTATTAATTAGTTTACTTGCTTTAATTATTGCTTTCCTAGTTTAATTAGTGTAATTTAGTTTATTTCCATGTCGTGCCCTTAGATAAATAGGGTCGAGATTTCGTTACGCCATTTACGGGTTTGGACCTTGAAAGTTAGGGTTTCGTGTAAAATTGCATTTAATTGAAACCGCGTGTATTAAAGTTGGATTGTTATGCGTTTAACTTTATTTGTCACGCAACTTTAGTGTTTATAGCGATAATCCGAATTTAATCCCCGTGTGACCATTTTTGATTAAATGTTTAATCTCGCAGCTTTGGCTTAAATTCCTTATTGCGTGATGTTTATGCTTAATTGAAAATGATCGATTAAATTTTTTCGAATCGAAATTCTAATCAGTAGTTGTTTAGCCTGTGAATGTGTGTATGCGATCCCGATCCTCACTTTACTTTTGCGTAGCGTAACTTATTCTTTTTCTTTTGTCATCATTCCCAACCATCACCTTTTCATTTATTTATTTTACACTTTTATTCTAGAAGTAATTAAACAATTAAAATCTAAAATTAAATCACTCCCTGTGGATTTCTTACGATACCCGACTTACCGCTGTGCATGCTTGTCAAGTGTAGTAGTAGCTTAGGTTTTTTGTATCGTGGCGGCGAAACACACAACGATTGTGTCCTCACACGAACACACTTTTTTCGTTCGGTCAGAACAACACCCCCCCCCCCCCCCAAATCCCCAATTTGCAATAAATAAATAAAAACAAAATACCTAGCAATACTGGCTCCTCCCCTCCTTGAGTATTGAGTAACTAGACAAGAGAAAGACTGTTTGTTTCATCAGAACACATAAATTGGTTTCATAGATATAACAGATATGAAGCAACCACTAGAAGAATACCTCCTCCACCTTGAAACTACTCACCATGTGACAATAATTCCACTTTATTAAGCATAAGTGTCATCTTTTGAATTTAATTCCATATGAGAGGACTAATGGGTGACCAGTACTCATCCAGATCATATAACTTTTGATCAAATAGGTTTTATTGGATGACACAATAAAGACACGTTTAATTAATGCCTAAGTTTGGCTCGGTTAATTAGTGATAGCTCAAGTAGGTTCAATTGTAAAATATGGGTTATTTATATTCTCAGATATGCTATTAATCATGATTTCTCGCATAGAAATATAAATATAATCACTTAAGCATGCAAGCACTTATGAAAAGGAGCAGGAATGAAGGAAGAAGTGGTGGTTTACCTCTTTAAGTATATATATGCAACACTCGCAATTTATTCTAACATTCGATGCCGCTGTCTGTCTCCATGAATTCCATGTCTGCCAGTAATCGCTCATCATGTTTATCATATTCAATTTCAAACTCTTGCCTATTATAATTATAGCCGCTCAACTCTGTCATGTAAGGCCCTTCATCCCATGAAGTCCAAGGTTTCTTTCTCTCCAACACTTCTGCCTGCATGAGAGTCTAAGAATATCACGCATAAAATAATCAGGCGTTTGTCTTCAAATCATATAACTTGCAATTTATATACAGATAAAACAAATAACTCCTAGTTCTATGGATGCATTACCATTGCTAGAATTCGCATCAAACCCTACCTCTGGTGTAGAAGAGTGATATGTCAATACATGAACTATGATTTGTCTCTCTCTCTCACGCACACACAAACACATTAATGAATCGGACACCACTGTTGAAAACCAAAAACAACATTTTTGTTATCTCTTATATAATGAAATACTAAAAGAGATGAAGACCAACTTGACAACCCGTCAAGCCTACTTTAGAAATAGGAAGCATCTTTTGCATTACCATACGTCTCATCAATTTGACGGAGATTTTACGATACGAGTGCACATTCTTAGATAAGTATTTTATCCATTTTTCTATCTTAGGAGAAGAAACTATTTTTTACTACAAGATGGAAGGGGCATACTATCGGTATCTTGCTGAATTTAAGACAAACCGAGAAAGGAAAGATTGTGTTGATCAATCATTAAAGGCCTATGAGACTGCTTCTGCAACTGTAAAACTTCCTCTAACCCACTCAATTCATCTTGCACTTTCTCTTAACCTCTCTGCCCTCTACTATGAGTTTTATGAATTCCCCTCAAAGGGGCTTCAATTTGACTAAGCAAGATTTTAATGAGGCAATTGCATAATTGGACACAAATACTGAGCAAGCCAAATGGCCTACCATTTGTCTATGCAAAGCAACTGAAACACAATTGTAGAATTGGAAACAAATCTTTTCAAAGTGCCTGCCATTTGGCTAAGCATACCAAAACACCAGCTATAAATTTCAATCATATGATTTCAACATATTTATAGTAATCTAATACCAAAATTACTCATGGTTTCAAACCGGTAAATTCGTTGTCACGATCTCATTTATATCAACACGACTACTATGCAGTTGGTTTTCCAATCCAACGAGGCTTGAACTCTAATTTATATGAACACGAGCTAGTCATTTTAGGCACCTCACATAGTAGGTGCCGTCGGACGTTACAAGATCATGACTTTCAATGAACCTAATCCATGAGAACTAAATACACTACACTAGCCAATGGAAGGAGGCGCAACTCTCTCGAATTCTATGAATTGCTCATGAACTCAAGGTATAACGTGGGTTATGTCAATGCGTACAATCCTCACATCTACAATTACATTACACATGGTATTATATAGTATATTATATGTAGAATCTCACCAGTCTAACATTGCAAATAATCACACAACACCTCCCCCCCCCAACCCCACCCCCCCCCAACCCCCCCACCCCCCCACCCCCCCCACACACACACATCAAACACAACAAAGATACACTTAGAAATAAAACTAAATCTAGATATGAATGATAAACACAACAAATACTATTATTATAATGCATTATGTATTATTATCACAAGCAAATGGAAATATCCTTCTAATTTAATGTAACTAAAAAATAATTTTAACAGTTACCTCAGTCATTGAATGTTCATAGTGTTAATCATCAAAAGCGGGTCCTAAAGACACATCAGGCTCAATTTTTTGGTATAGAGTAATTGGCACATCGCCACCTCTTTGCTTACCATCTACTTCAACAAGATTCACAATAGATGATGCCTTTTTTTATGGACCTCTCCAGGTTTCTCTGAGATCTCAGCATCTTTTCTAGAATCATATATGATCTCATATGCAGCTACATACTCCCTTGACGCCATTAGAACATTCAATCCTTACTTATCACTATTCCTAGAGCTATTCTATGGCAAATGTGGAAGAGTAGAAACAAATGCCTCTATGAAGACTCAAAAATGGACACCAAGCAGATTATCAATCAAATGATTACTCTAATATAAGCTCTCAACTTTAGATATACACAATGATCAAGCAAGCAATATTATCAACTTTTCAGTCCAAACAGTTTAGTAGACAAACAAATTCACCATCAATATGGCCAACACGAATTTCTCCATATTTAAATTATAAATATGCAGTGACGTAATCCTTGTTACTAGAGTGGTTGAGATGACATTTGAAAATAGTGTTTCTCAAATCAATTCATAATATCAGCTTTAGAGGTCCAAATACCCCCTTTCATAGCATTTTTGAATGACCAAAATCACTAGTTGCAGATGTAACTCAACATAACTACAAGTGTTTGGGTTGTGGTCCATTCTCGGAAATTAAATAGAAAAATGCAAAAGAAGATCATATACTATGTATAATATTGTCATTATGGAACTATAACATAAGTCATTGTGCTCTACCTGATTCTTGGAAAGTGGAATTACAAGAAATGTGAAATCAATCAAAACTAGTGGATTCATTTGTATTCAAACAAATATGCAAAGAGTATACAATATCATACATGTTACAAGTGACAAAATTACTTATAGGTTTCCTTCTGTGCGAGGTGTGTAAATATCTTTCATGTCAAATGGTTTACCTCTCCAAGGAACATCAACCAAATTACAGAACTCCGACAAATTCTTCCTAATCGACATTTTTGTCTTCTTCTCTGGTGGCCGAGTCCCAAGGGAAGTAATGCGCCAATAGTAGCACCATAAACCGCTGAAGGCTATACGAAAGCATCATAATCTTTTACAGAGAGATTCAAACCTTCAATGTTGGCCCTCAAATACAAAACAAATAGGTAACTTCAAAAAAAAATACAGAGCTTATATCGTAAGTCCTAATCTAAAAACTGGATAGTTAGCACTCATTTCCCACATGTTATTTTCATGTTGTGTGGAAAGTCTGTCCCACTCCCTAGGTCACTTGCTCATTCTTTTGAATTCCTCCACCCCTTAACGCTCACTTTGAACCCCAAAACGAGCATATATTAGTTAATTTTTGCAACTGGGAGCCTCGTGAGAATGTGGTCACCTCTCGTTGGTTACTTTTGTGCCCCATGGGGTGTTCGTGCCTCTCTCCGTGAAACTCAGTCGCTGGAGTTAAGATTTATAGTGTATTCCTACAGTTAATAAATTTATTAGTTACTTTAAAATGCAAAAGAAAACTAGAAAAATAAAATTATTACTTCCAAGTACTATCAACAGTACATAAATCTTCTAAGGAACTACTCCGAAAAATTAGTTACAATAATATATGATTGAGGGGAAGAGAGGATGAGTTAATGGCAAAAAAAGAGTGAGAGAGTGAGTTAGCTCATGTAATAAATTACTTACAAGCAGACCAAATGACAACTCTCATAACATAAAAAAAGTAGTGGGGCATAAATACATATACCCGCCATCTACATTAATTATCCACAAAAAAATTATGACGTACTACCTGTATCATAGCTAGATATACTCATTATGTACATCATTCAAAAAAATGTCTCCAAAAAATGTACATCGAAAAATCATGAATAAATGCATCGGTCCTCATTTGGCTTTCTCGAAATTGTGTCGACAAAGTGCTCCAAATCATATCATATAAGGGTGAATAAATTCAATGAACTCATATTGAAGTTCGTTGATCTCATGAGTTTGATGTGATGACTTTTCAGCCAACTCCTTCATATAAACAAGACAAATAAAATTACATTTAGCTTTTATCACATTTAAATAAAAAAAATAATGTGAAAACATATTAAAAACATGTGACCATCATTTTTATAGATTTCGATGAATTTTCCAAGAGCTCTCGCATGAACTTCAATACAAAAAAACTAGACACAATTTCTCCTCATTGTTTAAGGCCCTGAAAATAAAGGAGTTAGTATATTACTCACGTCAAATGTGAATACCTAAATATTAAATTTAATTTATCGAACAAATATCTTAACTTTCTCCCAATTTAGTAATGATCATTTTCCCTTGATTGTCAAAAACGATCTAATTCCACTTCAATAAAAAAACACAATTATATTACAATTATGTAAAATTAAATCAATAATTTATTTATAAGCATTTATTTAGGACACTAGCTACTTACGTTACATTGTTCGAAATAATGTCGATCACAAGCAAAATCCAATGATACCTATAATATGAGGAATAATTGGAGATTAGGAATATTATACATACACACATTTATTATGCTAAAAAAACTTATAAATATCTACAAAACATACTCGGTATTGAATGGAATAACAAATATTTGTTTGTCTGATGCCTTCTGTAAGGTTTCTGTTATAAATTGATGCCCAATGTTTTTAGAAAATGCGTCCCGAATTGAGAGGGTATTTACTAATCTAATAACTTCAAAATTCCTTCCAAATTTGTCATATAGGCATCTATACATAAACCAAATGCACGTGAGTTATAAGGGCATCCATGTATGCAAAAATGTAAACTCCATCTAACCTCATGTATGAATTCACAAATTAAATAAAACATGGTAAAACATAAATCTAACCTCATGTATACGATAATGCAAACTCCATCTAATTCTTGCCTATTACAAAATCGTATTAATTCATTTTTTGGAATATAGGTGAACTCAAGATCATCATAAAAAATATCCACCGGAATCTTCACCGTACCCATCGTCATGATATTATCAAGCATATTAACAAATGCAATAATTGCGCCATCTTTAGCACCGAAATATTTCTTTTTTTCCTTACTTTTTACCTGATCAACAATGTCAAAATACAAAAGGTCAAATTACAATTATGCTCACATTAACTAGTCCAAGTTGAGTACAAACTAAGGAATTCACTATAAACTAGGTGTATTTATTATCTCTTTCAAAATAGACAATTTATTATGTATCATACTGTGAAAACAGTCTCTAAAGCAGATTTTTTTGTCGTCGGATGCAAGTCAGTCGGTATCTGCAATGCACAATGAAACACGAGCAGATGAAAATAGTTGAGATAACATAATGAAAGCTGACATACGTGACTTTTAAGCAAATTCTTTCAACATAAAATTTTGTCAAAGTAATATAAAATAACAGTCAGTTATACAGGCTGCAGGGTCCTCTGTTTCACAACAGGGGAACTCTATTTCTTTATTTTTTTTATGAAAAGTATAATATATTAGAAGTCGGCCAAAGCCCAAAATAGAAACCAAACTCACCATCCAGGACAAACCTACTATGGCTCAAGAAAAAAGATACAGGCCCTCAACCTAAAACACAAAATAATGCCCACCAAACACTAGCCCAAGACTGCCAAGCTCAAACTCAGAAACAAAAGAAACAAACAACTAAAAGATTACATAAAGCAACCACGCGTATCCAAAAGCCATCCACGCATCAAGGAAAAACCTAAAACGATCACACGTGTCTGATGAAACCACTAAACCACGAACGCAAAACCAATACCTCACAAAACAAGTCTTGGGACAACCAAATGCAATTGCATAGAAAAAAACCTCTATTTTAGCTAATTTACATTCAAGATTTGATTACTTTAGTCTAAATAAGGCTAATTGGGCTATATTGAATGGTAATTTGGGTAAAACCCATTTACCCAATGGGTTTTGGCCTTCTATATATCCGGGTCGGATCCTTGTTCGGGTATGATGAGCTCGATCTTCTACATTCAACAAATGTAGAAATTGTTGTAATCAACATTCTAAAAGAAGCCTTGGGAAGTCGAACGATGGGAGACTTCCTAGTGCATAGGGGTGACCTTTATTATTGGATACATATTATAAAAAGATAAACTATTAGCATGTAATAATTCAACAGAATGTCTAAATCAATTTAATAATAATCAATGTTTAAAAAAAGCTAAAAATATCCTTTATATGGACAATCAAAATGATTTCATTTGATCTTTTAGGTGCTTCGCTTGATCATTGACAATGAACTCAAGTTATTGAATGTGGCATGGATAATCAATTCAAAATGCAGTATGGAATGTAGAAAAAAAAGAAGTTACCTCAAAACACGACAACACAAACTCTTTAGGGCAAGCAACAAGTGAATTGTGTGCGTCTTTAACAACATACATCTCCGCATTAGGTACCGATACAGGAAGATATGCTTCAGGAGAGTGGACGTCAGTTATTAATACACGTATATAATTATCCCCAAGCGAACGTTGTGGATGGTATCATTAGGTGAAATACGATCAAAAAACACCCCAGACGCAACAACATTCGCACGTGAATTCAATGCCAATCTACATTATTTTCCTTATATAAAAAAACAAAATGAATAATGAATGACATATATATACTAATAAAAAAATAAATATCACTAGTATAATTAAATTTGTTACAAACCTTCCCAATATTAGATTTAGGATCCGGCGGTGAAATTATACGTTGTCTATTCACATTTCTTTGGGCCTATATACACATTAAATGTTCCAAAATAAGTTATTAAAGTATAAGACATAAATGTAATAAAGTTTTACCAATTACGTGATTTCGTTTGATCTTTTAGGTGCTTCATTTGATCATTGACAATGAACTCAAGTTATTGAATGTGGCATGGAATGTAAAAAAAGGAAGTTACCTCAACACACGACAACACAAACTCTTTAGTCCAAGCAACATGTGAATTGTGTGCGTCTTTAACAACATACATGTCCGCGTTAGGTACCGGTACAGGAAGATATGGTTATGGAGAGTGAACATCGGTTATTGATACATGTATATAATTATCCCCCAAGTGAACGTTGTGGATGGCATCATTAGGTGAAATACGATAAAAAAAACACCCTAGACGCAACAACATTCGCACGTGAATTCAATGCCAATTTATATTCTTTTCCCTATATAAAATAACAAAATGAATATTGAATGACATATATATACTACTAAAAGAATAAAAATCACTAATATAATTAAATTTGCTACAAACCTTACCAATATTAGATTTAGGATCCGGCGGTGAAATTATACGTTATCTATTAACATTGCTTTGGGCCTATATACACATGAAACATTCCAAAATGAGTATAGTAAAGTATGAGACATAAATGTAATAAAGTTTTGCCAATTATGTGATCACCTTCTATTTTTTACTCTTGGATGGAGAATCACATGATTCACTCACATAATTTAAATGCTTCTCATATTTTTTATTATCACTTTTCTGACTATTTGAGGAAATCTTCTCAATTAATGACGGTGCAAGTGATCTACTTTGATACTTACTCAATTCTTCCATTGCCTCATGAAGTTGTTGATCTTTTTCTTTAGCCTTCTCCTCTTCTTGATGAAGTTTAGACTCTAATTCTTGAACATCTTGTTTCGATCCCCGTCTAGGGATATGAAAGTAAGTTGTAGGAGTGACTCCTTTTCCCATCCCCCTTACTCGACCACTATACTCTGGAGTGCCAAGGTTAAGATGTCTAAAGTCCCTTGAGTTACTAATCTCCCATCATGGACTTGCTTCTTCAAAACGTCCTGCAATAAAGAAAATTATTAAGAGTGTTGTTAAATCAAATTCTTTTCAATCCTCATATGTAGTATATATCCATATTTATAAAGATTATATAACATACATGTCCGCGTTAGGTACTTTTGAAAGTAACTCACAATTTTTTCACCAACTTCCTCGATTGCATCGTCTTGATATTGTCTATTTTCTCGATTTTCGGGTGGTTATCCACATTAGAGACCTATCATCCTCATCAAATGCACCTCCATGTCTATTTTTTTGTCCCAATTATAAAATAAAATATAATAAATTAAGCACACAACACAAAATTCCCACAATGAATTAATTATAGTCGTATACTATACAAATAATATAACAATTCAACTACATACCATAATATCCTCAAGACCTGCATACCCCAACTTACTAATCTTGTGGTTGAACTTATTTTGTGCTCTCCTTTCTCATTGTACATCACTTAATTTCTATGCATTAAATTTATGATAATGTAAGAATTTAACCATACTGTGGATAAATGTTACATTTATATAATAAAATGAATTTAATATACACCTCAAACTTTGGGGATAGTCTTCCTCTTACAAATGCATCCCAATCCTCGTGATCAATAAACTATTTAAGCTTTTCTAGATGGTTCCAAAGATTATCGGGATCATCTTTAAATGGCTTGACATAACTCCTAGTGAGTTATCCTTTGAAATTCTTCCACGAATAACCAATAGCAGATAAAACTCCCTTCTTTGATTTGGGGTCCATGTTGACCTTGCCCTGTAATTAATGAATATTATATTACATAATGGAATTAATTAATACCAATATAGACTTCAAAGAACATCAATATAAATTATTAGCATTTTCCTCCATAGCTAGCCATAAATTCACTTTTAATGACTTTGGGACCTTGGATAACTTATGGGCACCATTGTCCTTGCCAAAAGCCCCCTATAACTTGCAAAATCCTTCCTTGTATCACCATTTGGTTGTCCTTTTCTATTGTAAGTTACTGGTATTTGATCACAGGAAGCCCTTTTGCTTATTCGTTCTAAAACATCCACGCCTCTGACTTTTCGTTGTTTATTACTTGAATTTTGTGATGACTTTGCTAAATCGTCTAGATTTTTTGAATGAAAACCATCTACCTCGTCCATATCCACTACAATGACAAATAAATAGATTGAAGTAAGTTTACATGTTGATGAATAACAAATGATATGTTAAAATTAATTTGTAGGAAGCAAGAGCATTATTAATAAAAATAAAACATATATTATTCAAAAAATTTACCTGTTGAGACACTCCCCTGTTGTCTTTAGATTTGACATGAAAATACCGGTCACTCCCCTATTTTCAAAACAAGGGAAAAACACGTATTTTTTTCCACTCGTCTCATGTTTTCCCTTATTTTCATGAGAATATGTAGAGCACCTGAATATTATCAAATTAGTATATGCGGCAGGGGATCTAGTACACAATTATTTTGGTGTCTTCAGCTCAATAGCTAAGGATGGATACTTATTCACTAAATAACATGTTGTGTTAACAACTTCATCCCAAAACTCCTTGGGCAAAACTGCATTAGACTTCATGTACCTTGCTATCTCAATAAATCTCATGTTCATCTGCTTGGATACTCTATTTTGCTGAGGTTTCTTTCAAACTTTGTGGTGTCTCATAATTCCCTCATTTTTTCCAAACTCATCAAACAGGCCCGAGTAAAATTCCATGAAATTATCAGTTCTCAAGCGCTTTATTTTCTTACCAGTCTACTTCTCAATTAAAGCCTTCGGTTGTTTAAACTTGATAAATACCTCATCCTTTCTTTTCAGAATGAACACCTAAACTTTCCTAGAGAAATCATCAATGAAAGAATATGAATTTTTAAATCATGAAGAAAATTATGGTTATTAGTCATGCCAGTCTTATTAGAAAGGTAATTTTCATATTTGTATCAATATCTACCCAAATTATGAGAAAAATGTGACAGCAAGGTCAAGTTTTCCCAATCCTGGGGATTGGGAAGTATGAAAATCCTGGGAAGTATGAAAATCAATAACACTACCCCAAATTTGATAACGAGTCAATTCGTCTCATATGTAAACCAAAAGATATTCACCATAAATGATAATCGCCATCAACCATTAAAATATAAATTATAAAATGTAAACTAAACATAGATAACTCTTTAAAAAGAATAGATAACTCTAAGCATAAGAAAAACACAACTAACACTCTATTTATTTTTTATTATCAATCCAAATTCCCTCACAATCTACACGTGCACACAAATCTTCACTTTCATTAATCAACTCAACGTTTGGCAATCCATTGGTGGCGATATGATTTTCGGCACATCCAACAGAGTAGTCATCATCATCACAACCGTAGTTATAAACTCTTTGTGGAGTCACAAGAACGATTGACCATATAGGATCGAGTTGGTCTTGAACATAAAAAACCTGTTTGGCTTGAGAAGCTAATATGAAGGTCTCACTATGATGGCCAACTCTACAAAGATCAACAGATTTAAAAACAAGCTCATCTAATTTAATGCCATTACCGTTGTCGACCCAATCACACTTGAAAATTGGAATTTTAAAAGTGAAATAATCCAGCATCCATATTTCACTGATGACACCATAGAAACTCAAATTTGAAACCACGAGATGCATATCCTTTGCACTAGTAACTTGCATTGTTGTGTCCGTAATACTAAATCCACTGTTTTGGCTAACTCATTCATCATCACGTTCTTTCGTATGGTAACGACACCCATTAACAATATAACCCTGATATTTTATCATGTCTCGATGAGGTCCCCGAGCTATCCAGTTTAAGATATCTGAAACATTGTTGTTGGGGAGATTTAGCTCATTTTCAACCTGATTTGTCTTAAATGTAAGTTACAATTTTAATAGTACATTAAATCTTCACATATTGATATTAATCATAACCTTTCGTGAAGTCATCCAATAATGGTCTTGTTATGTTCATCTTGTAACCATTTTTCATTTTTGCACTTTCGTGGATACTTTTGCCTCAAGCTCTCCATATGCTCCCTATAAAGGTGTTAATAGAGAACAATCTTTTAACCATTAAAACTGAAAAGAGTGCGCGTGCATTCAAATAGAGATATTATTTAATTAAACATAGTTTTTATCAATTAAGTCCTAAACATGCAACTAGGTGTGATTGAATAAGATGATGAAACAAGCAAGAACATTCAAACACACACATGTGAGGAAAAATCCCCCAAAGGGTTAAAACCATTTATTTTCATTATAATATTGTAACATACAATTTCTCGGATTACAATGAAAATACAGTGACACAGAATTACCCGCAGGCGTCGGATCTGTAGTTGGCGGCTGGAACTTTCCCTTTTGAGGAGGTCAGCAATGAAGAAGAAGGACGGTCTTCTCCACAATGGTTTGGACAGACACATGATTGTGTTCTTAGGTTGCACACGGATTCACAAGGGTTTGACAAGTTGTGTGAATCAAAATATGAGTCTTGGGACTCACAAAGGTGAAGACTTAGAGTATTTTGGACTCTGAAAATCGTCTACAAAAGTCTTGGAAAACAAATCCCCGAAGTTGGTTTATAAAAGAAAACCTGGCCCTAAAAATCTAAACATGATCTGCACGATTTTATCTTAGGCGGACCGGTTCTTTTTCCAAACATGGCGGATCAGTTTGGGGCGGACCGATTCCTTTATAAAATAGGCGGTCCGGTCTGTCTGCAGAAAACTTGATTCCATGAATGCTTTGACATTCGGATCCGTTGATGAAGATGCAATCTGGAATTTCTTTAACGATGTAACGGCGTATGACATATAAATAGAAAATGGACAAAAATTTCCTTACAAATCCCCCCTATGTCTATGCCGGTACAAACATAAAAAATCTGAATTATCAAATATCAAATTGCCTATACAAATCTACCCTTCCATGAACCCAAAACTGGAAATATACAAATGAATAAGACTTCATCGTTTAGTCTTCAACTCTTCAGGAATCTCAACACTTTTCTCATCAGGGTGTGCAATTCAGAGATCATCAAAGAAGTACCTACATCAAAGAAGTACCTACACACATGAGACAAAGCAAATACCAAGTGACGTATCGAGATTGAAATGAGATAAACAAAGATACCAATTTATGATGAAAGCATACTTTATCAAATCTAAAAAAACTCAGAAATCCCCCATAAAATGATAATTCTTTCTCCCCCTTTTTATGATGTCCCCAAATAGACAAATGAGAAGAATTGCTCAAACAAGCAAAGTCGGGGTATCACAAGAAATAAGCAACTATTTTATTTTTTTTAAACAAAACAAACAAAAATCACACCATGAACAGACAAAAAAAACAACCAAGTCGATGATAGCGTAAGTGGAGAGGTGTTATCAAATTCGATAGGAAAATCAATGCATACAAACATGACATAAGTGCACGATGACTATCGGATACTCCTAACGAATGAACTCAAAGTCTTCCACTGGTGTAAAAAGATGGTAATATGAGACATTAACTCAATCAAATCAACAAATCAAACCTGAAAATGATTTCCACACCAATAATGTCCAAAACTATTTCATGCTTTTTCAGGTCTTTCAAGGAAGTGCAAACCCATTTGAATTCTCCAACGAAACTCCCTCAGATTTATATTTTGAATAGAGGCGATCTAAATTCTCAAACTTTGGAGAATTGATGGTGAAACCTAATGGCCCATATTTTGGCATATATTGATTTTTATTGCCTTTAAATTTTTTCGGGCTCTTTTAACCTCTTTGGACCTCGGATAATAAAATTCCTCAATTTTTTAGGTCCTTGTTAACGGTGGCTTAGAATCGCAAAGGCTAAAAGAACCTTTTGCATCCCTTCCCCGTTTTCAATAAACACTCAGTCTCACCAAAACGGTTGTTACATGCATTCTAATCATGTCATGTTTTATCGCATATTGTTAGTTGTATATACATAATTGAGATGAAAACACTCAAGCCAATATGTGATAGACAAGTACAATAATCAAATATATCCGTGCATGTGTGCAATAAAGGATATATGAGTCAAACATGTAGAAAGATATCACCAATCACATCTCAAATACTCCAAACAATGTAAAGCACATGGATGAAATGTTGTAGCATCTCAAATCTCTAGCAAACAGTCGCATGGATAAATGGAAAGAAGTTGTGACATGGCTATCTTAAATGCTCATCCATAAAAGGTGCAAAAAAATACAAAAATCTTTTTGAGCTTTTCTAAAATTTTTATAGAACGAAAATCTTTTTAGATTTTTCAAAAGAATAAATAAATAGTTGTACAACAAAATAATGAAACATATAAAACACGCAAGAAATAGGGAGCATATGATATGAACATGAAAAAGCATCCTATTCTAGACAAAGGCCAACCCCTTAGTCAACTGTGCAAATCCCCAAAGACTTTCCAGGACTCTCGAATCTAAGGGAAGCTAAAGGTTTCGTGAAAATATCGGCTAACTGAAGGTCGGTGGGAACAAAACTCAAGGATACGACTTTCTCGTCAACTAACTGACGTATAACGTGCTCGCGTATCCTGATCTGCTTTATGTGCGAATGCTGGACTGGATTGCGGGATATGTGTATGGCGTTCATGTTATCACAGGAAGTGGTCATGGTGTCCTGTGAAATCCCATAATCCTCCAGCATTTTCTTCATCCACAAGAGTTGCGTGCAACAACTCCCGACGGCGATGTACTCAGGCTCCGTAGTGGACAAAGAAATGGAATTTTTCTTGTTGCTCAGCCAGGATATAAGAGCAGAACCAAAATAAAAACACCCATCAGAAGTGCTCGTACAACCATTTATATTACCAGCCCAATCAGCATCGAAATAAGCAGAAAAATGGTCATCGATATCAAAGTAATCCCAAATACCGTATGCGAGAGTCCCACTCACATATTTAATAATAGGTTTTAGAGCAAGTAAATATGACTCTTTCGGGGATGCCTGATATCGTGCACAGACTCCAACACTAAAGGTGATGTCGGGACAACTGACAGTCAAGTAGAGAAGACTACCTATCATACTTCGATACAAGGTTTGCTCTACGTCCTTGCCTGAAGTGTCCTTATTAAGATTGATAGAAGTACTCATAGGTGTACATTCATGCTTACTGGATTCTAAACCAAATTTCTTCACTAGGTCTCTTGCATACTTAGTTTGGGGGATGAACATCCCATCCTCTAGCTGACGAACCTGAAGACCAAGGAAGAAAGTAACCTCGCCTACCATGCTCATTTCGAACTCACTTTTCATCTCCTTCTCAAAGTGGTGAGCATGTTGGGAGCACGTGGATCCAAAGACTGTGTCATCCACATAGACCTGGGCAACGAAAATAGCACCGTCATCTCCCCTGACGAACAACGTTATATCAACTCCCCCTCTCTTAAAGCCACAGGATAAGAGATAGGAAGTAAGTCTTTCGTACCAAGCACAGGGTGCTTGCTTCAAACCATACAAGGCTTTCCTAAGATAATAGACATATTTCGAGTGCTTAGGGTCTCCAAAGCTTTTTGGTTGTTCCACGTAAACTTCCTCCTGTAGAATGCCATTTAGAAAGTTAATCTTGACATCCATCTGATATAACTTAAAGCGCAGATGACATGCGATGGTGAGTAGAAAGCAGACGGACTCAAGCCTCGTAATAGGAGCAAATGTCTCCCCAAAGTCTAAACCTTCTATCTGTGTGTAGCCTTGAGCGACCAACCTAGCCTTATTTCTGATTATGGTACCATTTACATCCATTTTATTCTAGAAAATTCATCTGGTACCTATAACATTAGTCTCACTAGGTCGGGGGACAATTTCCCAGACATTGTTCTTTTTAAACTAAAGCAACTCATCCTGCATAGAAGATATCCAGTGTTCTTTCATGAGTGCTTATTTGTGATTCTTGGGCTTGAATTTGGACCTGTAGAAAACATAACTAACAACGTTCTCGAGCTGAGCACGAGTCTTGACCCCTAGAGTGGGATTGCCAACAATGGCAAAAGGGTCATGACTCTTGCGAACCCAAGCAGGTGTGTCTCCTAACACAAAAGTAGGGACCACTGAGTGTGGGTGAGGGATAAGAAAATTACTGCCAGAAACATCCTCATCCATACACTGAAGGTTTGAATCAATAAACGCTGAAGGTTCATCATCTTGCATAGTGACATTTATTGACTCCATAACCTTATAGCTCTTCAAGTTAAAAACTCAGTATGCTCTGCTATTCGATGAATACCCTAGTAAGATTCCCTCGTCGCTCCGGGAGTCAAACTTTCCTAATTGCTCTCTATCCCGAATGATGTAGCATTTACTCCCAAAAATATGGAAATATGCAAGGTTGGGTTTCTTGCCAGTCCATAATTCATAAGGCTTCTTAAGTGTGTGTGGACGTGGATAAACCCTATTCACTGTATGGCATGCATTAGACACTGCCTCTGCCCAAAATATCCTAGAAACCTTACGACCTAGAAGCATAGATCTAGCCATTTCCTGGATCATCCTATTCTTTCTCTCAACAATCCCATTTTATTGAGGAGTCTTCACAGCAGAAAACTCATGTTTGATCCCAATGCTATCACAGTAAATATCTACCTTTTCTTCCTTAAATTCAGTATCGTTCTCACTACGTATCCTATTAATAGTGACATTGTGTTGATTTTGCAGGACACGACACTTGGTCGTTAAAAACTCCACAACATCGGATTTCTCCCTTAGAAAACCTACAATCGAGTATCTGTAGAAATCATCCACCATCACGAGGATATACCTATTACCACCCAGACTCTCAGTGCGAGTTGGACCCATAAGATCCATGTGAATAAGCTCAAGTACACGAGAGGTGGTAATGGAATGCAACTTCATATGGGGGCTACGAATTTATTTTCCCAACTGACAGGGTCCATAAATCGTCAAAGTTGGCTTTCCAAGTGATGGTAAGCCACGTACTAGGTCCTTTTTGTCTAAATGAGATAAGTCTCTAATGTTCACATGACCTAGATGGTGGTGCCACTGATCCATAGGAGTGATCGTGGCGCTGTTGCAGACAAGTAAGGATGTGGGCTCAGTCCCATAGCAATTATCCTTAGTCCTCACCCCTCGCACTAAAAGTTTACCGGCTTGATTATAGACATTACATGCATCCCGGTCAAACTTTACCACAAAGTCAGCATTGCAAAGCTGGCTAATGCTGAGAAGGTTTGCTTTCAAACCTTTGACGTACAAAACATTCTCTAGCTTAGGAAATCCTGGTAACTCTACAGTACCACGTCCTACAATGCTATACTTTCTCCCATCTCCAAAGGTGACTCTGCCACCCTGATAATCCTCAAGAGACATACAAAATGAGGCATCACCTGTCATATGTCTGGAGCACCCACTATCAAAATACCACTGTGAGGTATTATGTGCTTTGAGAGCCTTTTTATCTTTCTTTGGTACCCAAGTAGTGGTGACCTTTTGTTTACTTTTATTGTTGTTGGTGTTAGCTGGAATGTGAGAAGAATTCACTAACGGGTAAAACATTCGTCGGAATTCCTCCATCAAACTCTATGATGTGGCAGCTAAAAACTCAACTCGCTCTCTAAGACTGGTAAAATCATCAGTATGTTATGGTGGAGTAGTAGTACGTCATGTCCGACCCATACTATAGAAAAACTCCCTGAGGTGGCCTTTTCATATGCAATATGTACAAAAGAACACAGTCAAAGGCAGACCTTGGTTTTTTTTCTTAATCGAACTCTCTTTCGAGGTTTTTGACAATGACCATAAGGAGTCGTAGTAAACTCTAGAACTGGTTCAGGTGCAATTTGGGACGTGGAGGCACCATCATAACCAATTCCCTGCCTATCACCAAAACCTAAAGCGGGGTCGAGGAGCATCTTTCCCATCTTTCCAGATATGTCCTCGATTTGAACCTTGACTTTTCGTGCTCTCTCAAGATCATGAGTAAGCTGGGCAACAAGGGCTTCAAGTTTCTTCCGAGTTTACATGGAGGAATGGGGTTCACTCGTAAGACTACCACTTGTTTGGTAAAGTCCCCTCTCTCTTTCTCAAAAAAACCTTATCTCTCTCTATACAAACTCTCTTTCTCATCACAGATAGATTCCCTCTCTCTTAAGGTAGTGCAGGTGGAGGACTCTCTCTCTCTCGCTTTTCTTAAGTCTTCCTCTAAAGAGGTGATCCTAAGAACTAACGCTTTGTTACGCTTTTTAGTTTTTAATGACTTAGAATAAAGCTCGGCGTAGGCGTGTTGGAGATCACTCTTGCTTTCACTTGTGTCATTCTCCCCCTCACTCACATCGATCTCGCTGTCGAGGTGTCCATGTGAAGTAGCATCCTCATCATCATGAGGAGCACTAGAAGTATTCACATGGCTAGCCATGAATGCGATGAAGTTACACTCATGCGGTGACTCATCTCCAGAATCAACCGACTCGACCTCACTATCGTCACTAAGGGTAGCATTAAGGACAGCTTTGCCCTTTTCTCCGTTCAGCCTAGTGGCACACGCAAAGGCTCTATGACCCCTACTGTCGCACTCAAAGCATCTCTCACTTTCCTTCTTAGGAGGGTCTTTAAAAACTTTTTCATTTTTCTTTTCAAACTTATTTTTCTCGAACTTCTTTTTATCTATAAAATTACCATTTTTTTTTAATTTGAGAATTCTTTTGAAATTTTTAGCAAACAGGGCTAATCCATCTAGATCAAAATCACACTCAGAATCTGACGTATCAATCTCTATTTTTCTAGATGACTCCCTCTTTCTTGCCGACCCCTCACCTTTTCTCTCTTGGGCATTAAGTGCAATTCCCTTATCAATAGACTTGACAGATTTAGGGAACATATCAATCTCATAGGTTTGTAAATCTCCTACAAGTTCCTCCAATTTTAGCTTATTTAAATTACCCATAGAATTTAGCACAGTGACTTTAGGGATAAAACTCTTAGGGAGAGAACGGAGAATCTTTTTGACAACTCTAGCATTAAGAATGTGTTCACCAAGATTGAAGCTAGTGTTAACAATATCAGACAGTCTAGCATAAAATTCATCAAAACATTCCGATTCAGGCATGGTGATTATTTCAAATTGAGTTGTCAAATTTTGTAGTTTAGACTCTTTCACGGAATTAATACCTTCATAGGTAAGTTGCAAAACATCCCATGCCTCTTTTGACGTGGTTCATGTCATTGTGCGTTTGAACTCATCAGGTGTAACAGACCCAGAAATAACACTTAAACCCTTAGAATTAAAATATGACCATCTAAACTCTTCTTCAGTCCAAGAGGAAATAAGTTTTAAATTGGTTACATTTTCAATAGTGACGGAGGGAGGTATCCACCCTCTTTCAACCAAAATCCATACACGTTCATCAATGGCTTTTAATGCAGATCTCATGCGGGCTTTCCAATATGCATAGTTTGTCCCGTCAAAAATTGGCATTTTATTATATAACTTCTCCATTATGAACACACTCGTTTTTAAAAATCAATTTTGCGGAAAATTAGGAAAACGCAATAGATTAGAGTAACCGGCTCTGATACCAATTTGAAAAGAGTGCGCGTGCGTTCAAATAGAGATATTATTTAATTAAACACAGTTTTTATCAATTAAGTCCTAAACATGCATCTAGGTGTGATTGAATAAGATGATGAAACAAGTAAGAACATTCAAACACACACACGTGAGGAAAAATCCCCCAAAGGGGCAAAACCATTTATTTTCATTATAATATTATAACATACAATTTCTCGGATTACAATGAAAATACAGTGACACAGAATTACCCGCGGGTGTCGGATCTGTAGTCGGCAGTTGCAACATTCCCTTTCCAGGAGGGCAGTAATGAAGAAGAAGGACGATCTTCTCCACAATGGTTTGAACAGACAAACGGTTGTGTTCTTGGGTTGCAAACAGATTCACAAGGGTTTGACAAGTTGTGTGAATCAAAACATGAGTCTTGGGACTCACAAAGGTGAAGACTTAGAGTATTTTGGACTCTAAAAATTGTCTATGAAAGTCTTGGAAAACAAATCCCCGAAGTTGGTTTATAAAAGAAAACCTCGCCCTAAAAAATCTGAACACGATCTACACGATTTTATCTTAGGAGGACCGGTTCGCTTCTGATCCGGACTGATTCTTTTTCCAAACATGGGGGATCGGTTTGGGGCAGAACGGTTCCTTTATAAAATAGGCGGATCGGTCCATCTGCAGAAAACTTGATTCCATGAATGCTTTGATATTCGGATCCGTTGATGAAGATGCGATCTAGAATTTCTTTAACGATGTAACGGCGTATGACATATAAATAGAAAATGGACAAAAATGTCCTTACAAAAACAAAATACAATATAGTAGATGATTTGTTACAAAAGTAATGAAAAGAGAAATTTCTCGATATATGGTTGAACATCATTTGTGTTTTGCAACACATAACGATGTGCTTTCTCCCATGATAATTCATCCACCTCAATTACTTTACCACCCCCTTTTGGTTTTCCATCGTATATTATATCATCATCATCATCTGTGGTGTTTCTACCTAATGGAACCCCAATGGCATCAAGCCCATGTAAAAATTCCACACAAAATTCAATTGCTTCTTCGGCAATATAGCGTTGGGCGATGCAACCTTCCGAACAACTTTTATTGTGTACTTGGCCCTTTAAGAATTTCATGTTCCTACAAACATCTTAAATAAAAAAGAGTATTAATAATGTTTACTTATAACCTTATAAAGTAATGACATATTTTTTTAAGCAAGTGCAAACCTTTCAAATGCATACATCCAATGAGCAAAAACTGGACCACATAGTTCAAACTCCCTAACGAGATGTACCATTAGATGCACCATTATATCAAACAATGCTGGAGGGAAGTACTTTTCCAACAAACATAATGTGATCACAATGTCTTCTTGAATACTGTTCAACTTCTTCACATGCACTTCTTTTGCACAGAGAGCATTAAAGAAAAACACACCCTTATGATTGCAAATCTAACATGCTTTGGTAACACGGATCGAATGGCCACCGGAAGTATATGTTGCATGAGTATGTGACAATCATGGGACTTGAGACCAAACAATTTTAACTCAGCCATCGAAATAAGTTTACTAAAATTTGATGAGTATCCATCGGGAACTTTGAGTTAAAGCAACATCTCGCATACCCTTTTCTTCTCCTCTTTAGACAATGTATAACATGCAGGTGGTAAATACATTCATTTTCCCTTATCTTGTGGTGTCAACTCCCCTCTTAAACCCAATTTTACAAGATCAAGACGACTTCTGACTCCATCTTTTGACTTACCGGGAATGTTGAGTAGCATCCTTATTATGCTGTCATAAACATTCTTCACAATATGTATAAAATCCAAATTGTGTCGAAGAAGCAAATGTTTCCAATACCCCAACCTAAAGAATATTGATTTTTTTTCCAACATTTAGAATTATTAGGCTCGTCCGTATTCTCCTTAGCGCATTTCCTCTTTTATTTTAATTTATCCTTTCCCTTTGATATTTGCGCTTCAAAAGGACCCATTTGTTTCCCCAACATGCATTAATATTTTCAACCTGCTTTAATATTTGCTCTCCATTCAACGGATTAGGTTGTTCACGAAACTCTTGCTTACCATTAAAGCTTTATTTTGCTTTCGAAACGGATGATTTTGTGAAAGAAATGTTCTATGTCGTGTATATACATTCTTTTTAGAATGTTTTAATCGAATAGAATCAGTTTCTTCACCACAAATTGAACAAGCACAGTACCCATTTACAGCACAACCACACAAATTACCGTATGCAGGGAAATCATTAATGGTCCAAAGTAATACCGCCTTCAAAATAAAGGATTCTTGGAGGTAATCATCATAAGCTTGTACACTTTCATCCCATAAACTTTTTAAGTCCTCAATTAAATGTGCCAAATAAACATCGATATTATTGCCAGGCTGTCGCGGACCTCATATCAACATTGTTAACATAAAAAATTTCTCTTTGTGCTTAGCGACGGCTCAAAGTTATACATTGCCAACATGACTGGCTAACCACTATGCTTACTACTAAGAGTACTATGTGGGTTAATTCTATCCGCTGAAAGTGCTAACCGAAGGTTTGTAGCTTCGTTTCCAAACTCCGGCCACTTGTCATGCACCAACTTCTATCAGGAGAATCCGTGGGGTGACATAACTTACCATCAACTTGTCTTTCGTTTGCATGCCAAGTCAAGGCCTTTGCAGTTTGTATAGATTAAAACCACCTTTTGAACCTAGGAATGGTCAGAAAATACCATAATACTTTTGTAGGCACTCCCACCTTCACCTCGGTTGTATTTTTTTTCAACTTATACCTCAGTGTTCCACAAGTAGGGCATTCAGTTGAATCTTTGTACTCTTTTCTATAGAGTATGCAATCATTAGGACACACATGTATTTTTTCGTACCCCATCCCAAACACAAACAATGTTTGTATGGCCTTTTTCGTAGATAAAGGCAATTCATTATCTTCTGGGAGCAATTGGGCAAATAAATTAAGCATGTTTCAGAAGCTCGTATCAGTCCACCCACTCTTTGCTTTCAAATTAAGTAGACCCACCAGTGCAGACATCTTCGTAAATTTTTACACCCTTTGTAAAAAGGCTTTTTGGCATCCTCAAGTAGCTTCTCAAATGATTTAGGATCCCCCATAAAGTCGTCATTTATCGTCTCAAACATCTCCCCCATATCATCAGCATCTTCTGCATTTTTGACCAAATTATCGTGATGGATGGGGTCACCCGTGTTGACATGTGAGAAAGTTGAATTAGGAGAAACTTCCCCGTGACATATTCATATGCGATAACTTTGATCAATACCGTTCGCATATAATTGACCTTTAATTTGTTTTAAAGTCCATTTAAAACTATTTCCACATGATGTACATGGACGCCGTACAACTTCACTATTTAAAGCATTCCTCTCTGCAGCTTTAAGAAAATATTCAACCCCTTGCAAGTACTCGTTTGATAATCTATCCATAGACATCCATGACTTGTTTGTTCCCATTTCTCAAATTGTATATTAAGATTGTAAATATTAGTTGTACAAATGTGATTTTCATATAAAATAACACAATCCTCAAATCATATTAATTTTTCATTTTCTAATTTGTAAAGTATGCATGTGTTTTATACAATTCATATTATTTTAAGTCATAAATAATATTATTAATGATGTAATACTAACACCGCCAACACACATTAACTTTATTACCAACGATAATTAATAGAACGGATGCATTTTAACTCAAGCTCTGGATAAAGTATTTGTGTGTATAATATGTATCTGGTAATTTGTTTTGTATTTCTTTTGTGTGTATAATATGTATTTGTTACTCTGTTAAAAAACAAAACAAAATCAATCTACCAGGGTCACATTTACCATTCGCACACATGTTGTCATTCATTAATGATAAATACTCGAAGTGTATAAGTACACTAATCTTGCTTATTGAGAACAAAACTCAATTATTTGATTCCTTTGGTTCTGTAGTCTAATTGCTTTCACCTTCCAATACAATTCACACCATTACTCTTCCAATTAATATTGAAAACATGCAATTATGCTCAACATGACGTCATCAATGCTCTTCCCCAAATTCAAGACTAATTTTATCATTGAAATTCTATTATACGAACAATGGGCCTATTTACCAGCATTAAAATGATCCCATCACATTAAATTCAAGCTCCTCTAACCTTAATTGGATTTCATTATAAATCTTATTTATTTCTAGATCCATACAAAGTTTTGGGGGAAAAAGCAAAAACAAAGAAAAAAATTAAAAATTAAGCTTTCTTAGCTACTTCCCGGGGGCCTGAAGTTGCCACCTGTGGGCTCCGACTCTACGAGCTGAGGCAGTTTCTCCCAGGAACTGCAGAATTCAACAAAAATTCTTCTTTTTCTCATTTTTCCCCTCTTCAACCAACACCCAACCAATCCACCAATACATACATATAAATTTCAGCATATAAGTCCATATGCAATCTCGAGATTACTTTGGAAATCAAAATTTGTATAAAACTCATCAATACCAAATATTTTTTAATGATAATAAGTTTTAATATGTATTTTCGAGTTGGTTGTCAAGTATAGATCATATGCGATTTCAAAGGAACAAGATATACCAAACTTCTTGATTATGTTACATGCATATACATATAAATATACATATACATATACACGTGCATATACAGGTGGCGACTGAAAGAAACTTACTAGATAATGGAAATCGTCCAACTTTGAGAGAGAATGGAGAGGAGCCGTAATCAGTAAAGGAGATGAGAGGATCCATGAGGAGAGGATCCGTGAGCCGTGAGGATAGGAACCATGAGAAACGAACGCGCGAGTATCAAAATTTCGAGCCATGAGAAACGACTTCAGCGCATGGGTAAAACATTTCCGAAAAAAATTCTAAAGGGTCATGTTATGTATTTAAGTAAAAAACTTTTCAAAAAAAGGACATAATATGTAAAATTAAATATGATTTTTATATTTAGAGTGTCATAATAATATGTATAAAATGACATTTTATATTAAAAACTTCATATTAATAATAGCATTAACCTTTAAATGATATTTTTGCAATAAATGTCATTAAACTATTTTTTCGAGAATCATAAAAAGGAGTTTTTCTTGTAGTAAAACATAAAACGGGCCCAAAAGAGGAATGAACACCTTGAAAGGGACCAATGTAACTTATAGGAACTGACCGTATAGTCACGAAATTCCATATTTGAGAACACGATGACAATTTTCAAGTTGTTAGACTTATAGGCTGCTGTCAAAGGATGAAAACATGAAACAGTCATAAAATAGCCACCTATAAGGCAAGAACGCCTCGCACGGGACCAATGTAACTCGTAGGAACTAACCGCGAAGTCACGGGACCCCCGATTTGAGAACACGATGAAAATTTTCAAATTATAAGGCAAGAACGCCTCGCACGGGACCAATGTAACTCGTAGGAACTAACCGCGAAGTCACGGGACACCCGATTTGAGAACACGATGAAAATTTTCAAATGATTAGTCTTTTAAGCTTAATAACATGCATTCAATAGGTAAAAACATAAAATAGCTACAAACACAGCCCTATAAGAAGCATAAACACCTACTAAGGGACCAATGTATCCCGTAACAACAACCACGTAGTCGTAGGACTCGCGATTTGAGAAGATGACAAAATTTACAGAATGTTAGACTCAGGGTTAAAAATATCGCCTAAGGTTGAAGACACAAAACTGCCACAAAACAACCTTGTAAGAGGTAGAAACAAGTCGCACGGAACCAATGTTATCCACAGGAATTGATCGCGTAGTCATGGGACTCCCGATTTGAGAACATGGTGAAAATTTTCATACTTTTAGACTTTGGCTTAAAAACATGTCATCAAAGGGTGACAATGTTAAATTGTCAAATAGCATCTCCATAAGAGATACGAACAAATTTCATAGGACCAGTGTAACCTAAAGGAATCGACTATGTAGTCACGAGACTCCTGACTCAGATCTTGAGAATATGATGAAAATTTTCAAGGTGTTAAATGTAGGCTAAAAAACATGCCGTCAATGGGTGAAAATGTAAAACATCCACAAATGGCCCTTGTAAACACCACGTTCTAGGACACCCTAAGTCTCTCCTTAGACTCCTAGCACTTCCCCTTTCCACCACAAACCTAGGTCGCACTTCGAGTATCGATCTAGGGACTATCGGGTGCCCTTAGGCCCTATTTGAATCCAGTCAACTCTTTCGTCAGAGCGAAATCTCTTTGAATCTTTGAAGGGCAATAAACCCCCTTTTCCAACAGTCAGCCCCTGCACGAATCAGCATAACCGTTCAGACGAATGATCAGTTTTCCCTTAAAAATGGATCTAAAGGCCACCGGGTGTTCCCAAACTCTATTTGGACAAAGCCAACTCTTCAGCTCGAACAAGACTGAATGAATCTCTGAAGGACACAAAATACCCTTTCTAATGATCCTCCTCGTGCGTGATTCTAACTACGGTGCGAACGAATGATCCATTTTACTCTAAGAGGTCACCGGCACTTTCGGGCCCCGGTTGTCCAAGGTTAATTTTCTTAACAGAGCAAAACTCTTTGGACTATTGAAGCACATCTCCTAACCTTTGAAACGGTCCACCTCGTTCATGATTCTGACTTACCATGCGAATGAACGAACCGTTTGAGTTTGATGATCTCCCGTCCAAAGGATCGACGTGCACTTTCGAGCCACATTTGACCCAAATTCAACTCTCGGATCGAGGATATGTCCAAATACTCTCAACGGCCTCTGAAATAACTTTCTAATAATATGCCTCGTACGTGATTAAGATCAATGGTTTGTGCACTATGATCATTTGTCCAGAAAACTTCGCACGGGACTACAAATTGGCAGGTTCTGAACCCTGCCTTTCGGTAAAGTGTCAAGGGTGACCTACCGATAGGAACCCCCTGGGGTATGACAATTGGCACCCCATTTTTCCCTATAAGTAAAATACCTGACCTCATTGCCAAGAGACAACAAAAACCCTCAGCATCAGTGATCTCAGCAACATTCTCTCGATGAGAAATCCCATTAAAGCCTAAATACCCATCCTTTTCACACCCAATTTGGAAAATATCCATCTCTCTCATCAACATCCTTCAACATTCAAAGGAGTTCATCCAATATCCAAGCTCAAGCTCCAAAGAAGGTCCAACTCCTTCCCCTCTTCTTTTAAATCTCTTATTTTTGCATAAATTACTTTAGATTCGTAATCTAGTTTCATTTTAGTTCATACATATTAACATCTACGTTTTTTATTAGTGTATTTCACATACTTTATTTTTCATAAAAAAAAACAAATAAAAGAGGGTTACACCCGTAAATTCCGAACGAAATTATCCACCACACATTTTCTGAAACCAAAAATACATTTTTTACACGCACACACCTAATAAAATTATGTTCGAATCTATGGGAAAAACCCCACACCTATTATACATTAGAACTACGTGGATTTTGATTCCTTTATAGGCTACATAGGCGTCTCGGATTAAAATCCAAGACTCGAGTCCAGTTTTATAATTTTTCAATTTCTCTTATTTTTCATAATCCTCAAATTTCCTCATTTTCATAACTATCTTAAATATATATATAATGCACTTGTTCGCGTCTCATCCCACATATATTATCATTTCCCAATAACGATCAATATCTCGATGAATGCTCATATTCTATCTTCTACATTTGTTATTATTTTGAAAATATTCCTATGGATGAGCTCACCCTATCTTTTCCATGGTATGGGTCGAACGATTCCAATCTCCATAATATAAACACATGCACACACTTTACGGGGATAAAGGAAAATATTAACATTTGCCCATGAGAGATCGAAAGGATGGGATAGGTTCCTAACACCTTCCTATTCTGTAACTTTTCCCCCGAACCTTCGATCTATTGGTTTCGCATGCATTATTTTGTCCTTGATGCTTCTCTCTCGAAGTGGAAATATATTCTTTTGCCGGTTTTGAGCAAAATAGGCTGGCGACTCTATCTCTTCACATTCACCCCACATCGACGATGGCCGAATCCCCTTTTTCAAAGAGAAGGGTGTGAGACCACGATGTGGTTCTTCCTCGAGGGAGGATCCTATTTCCTTCCCCTTCCAGAACGAACATCACGCCGACCTGGATGGCCACAGTGGCGACTCTGCTAGGGAGTATTTTTAAGAGGGCTAGACTCTATTTACATGGGTTTTATATTTTCTTGTATATTCCCATACTTGCATGTGACCCTAATTATTCATATGTACCTCATGCTTATGCTACTATTCACACACTTTTAGAAGACTCTTCATGTACACCTCCCACCACGTGCACCTAGGATCACGCATATCCACATATCGCACACATCACTTATCCATGCTCGGAATAGCTTTACTATTGATACTTGTACTTTGCTCCTTGTTTGGCATGATAAAAAAAAGATACTCTCACTATAAGATACTAATAAGAGAATCATGCATAATTCACACGACATCACCAAAGAGCATTGTTACTGACCAAATTTTGTCTCGTAACTGGAGAGTCACTTCATGATGGGTGCTGGTGCGGCAGGGTGCAGTTAACCTAAGTGATATGACTCTCACCTTCCATTGGCCAAGTACCTTCGACGTATATAGAACTATTCCCCCGCAACGTACCGCTTGACTGAAGTCATGACGGGAGGTATATCGCAGGGAACTCCTTCACGTATGTAGAGTATATCGAATTCGCTCTCACTCGTATCGTCCCTATGAGGTATATAGTGAGGAAATTCACGTACACTCAGGTATATCAAATGGCTTGTCCACACGTACCGATTGCCCTCAACAGCAAGACGTATATCGTGGAAGTCACGCCAAAGGGGGGAACCTTTTCCAATTCACCCAACCAAATGCATACCCGCATATAGGTGTTAATCCTAGGACACACATGCTAAATTGCTGGTTTTGACTCGAAACTCTGCTAAAATTTTGGGTCGTCCTGCCGCCTAAATTTTTGGGCAATTTTAAAATGGGACCTTGACCGTGAGCCTGGTTACAAGTCCAACCATAGCTTTACATATGTTATAAACCTAATTTTTCTAGGTTAGGGTCCCGTCCAACATTTCATTTTGCATTTAGGAGAACTTAATACAAGTGGGAACTTAATAAAATAATCATCCTGAGACCCGTCTCTATTCTTTTCCTCACTCTCCCCCCCCCCCCCCCCCCAAAAAAAATAATAATAATAAATGTCCAAAAACATTTTTCCCTCTTTTATCAAAAATATCGAAAACATTCTCGCCTTCATCTTCTCCAAAAATGTTAAAAAACTATTTTCCTCCTTTTTAAAACATAACAAGTTTCCTTTTTTCTTTTCCAAAAATAAATTCCCATTTTTTTGCTTCTACGGTCGATCACATACCCTTGGCCTGGCTCCCTATTGGCTTCGGTCTTCAGTCGAACCACCCCAAAGTTCTGTCAGTCCCCTTACTTCCTCTGGGTCCAAGAGTTACCGTTTACATGGAGAACACGGATCAAGTTTCAAATGTACAACCGAATTTGTTGACAGTCCAGTCTCAGCTCACTGCCAAAATTGACAACCTTCAAATCGAGGTTCATGAGATGTAAAAAAATTGGGTCCCTGTCCCCGAAGATCCTGAGGCCATTTTCCCTCGTGCCATGGGTTCTCCTGCACTCGAACCTATCTGGGTTCCTAAAGAATACCATCATGCTCCACGGGCTCCCCTTACTAATGGGCTGCCGCCAGCCCAACTTCCTATGCCAAACCTTGCTCAGATCGGGGCTAATTTACCCGTAACTGTTAATCCAAAAGAGGAAGAACTGAACAAGGTCAAGGAAGACCTCATGACGCTAACCAAGAAATTCGACCAGATCATAATCTCTAGGAACTACATGAACTACCCCCACATGTCTCTCTATCCTAAAGCTAGGTTTCCGAAAAAAAATCAAGATGCCCAATATCGAGAAGTTTGGAGGTAGTGGACCCCCTATCATTCATCTTTGTAGCTATCACCGATCCATGACTCTCCTAGTGGATTTTAAAGAAATAATCGCTAAGATTTTCCAGCATACTTTGAAAGATAGAACCATCTGTTGGTTCCAATGCCTTGAAGAATCTAGAATTCGTAATTGGGAAGACGTTGCTCGTGAGTTCATGTCACAGTACAAATACAACGAGGAGCTAGAGGTTACCCGTCGTGACTTAGGGCTACTTAAACAGAATCCTGGGGAAACAGTCATCAATTTTATAGAAAGATGGAGAGAGAAAGAAGCTACCATGACCAATTGGCCTTGTTAAGAAGAATAAGTCAGCATTGTGAATAAGAACTTCCTACCTCATATCCGAGCAACCATGGGAGGACAGTATTACCCTCACTTTTGAGCCCTCCAAGAAGTAGGAGTAGAAATTGAAGAAGCTCTTGTCAAGACCTAAGTTGAACCAAAGAAAATATCTGGACAATTAGCTCCTTGGAAGTTTGAAAAGCCTTCTAGTACCACAGTCTCTGCTATCAATAACATGTCTCAGCCTGTTGCTTCATAGGCACAAGAAAGTTTCCAAAACCTAATCCGAAAGGAATATACCAAGCTTCACGCTCCTCTCTCTAAAGTTTATCAAGCTCTCTTAAACCAAAACCAGATCAAACCCTTGGACCCTCATCCATTACCAAATCCACTTCTGAAGAATTTCAAACCTGATTCCCATTGTGACTATCACGAAACTACTAGCCATACCACCGAACAATGTTTCCATCTCTGAAACACAATCCAAAGCCTGATTGACTGGGGTATCATCGCCCCACCATCTAATCCTAAACCAAACACTACCCATTATCCACTCCTAGATGATACAAACGCCATCTTCCTAGAAGAAGACTCAGAACTCGACCCATCTACCCAAATCATGCCAAGTAAATCACCAACCTTGATGATCAAACCTTATCACTCCTCACCAGAGCATGCATCGATGTCCGTACCCATTCTGGAGGTAAGGATACAGAATTATATGAAGTCCTGAACTAACTCCTAGATTTCGGGCTGAAATTGCTCTCCCAGATGACCATTGACTGTCTGAGATTCAGTGGCTTATTCTTAGAAGCTCAAAAATAGGCCCGAGAGTTAGACAACTTGGGTAGTGTCAGCCGACGAAGTCAGTCTAGATGAGCTGGTCCAGATCATGGCATATTTGTTTCGATAAACTAGTGATATTTGTAGATATCCGAGCTGCTCGACCCTTTGAAATTACAAGGGCACCTGGTCCCCTCAGTCTTGCATTTCCCTACCGAATGGGAGGAATTATATAAAGAGTCCGTAGAAGTTGTACAGTGTATTGTCTTTGCATGGAAAGATAATATCGTTTCCACTAGATAGGAAGATGATTCTAAAGAATCAAAGGAAGAGACAGATTCAGGAAAGACTAGTCTGATAGCCAACCTATGCGGAGTGATATCATTCGAGGAGCTGCTAGGAGAGATCAACTAGGTATATGAACAACTCGATATCGATGAATAAATAGGGTGTCTATTTTTCCCCTCTTCTGTGAACCACATGACTAGGTCGGGGATACATTACCAGAATTCGAGCTTACAACCATGAGCAAGCGATAACGGAAAGGTGTTGAGAATCTCCCTATGCCAGAAATGACTCTTGAAGAAAGCAAGATTCTTGATCAACTAAAGAAAACTCAAGCTAACATCACTCTATGGGTAATTTTCATGTCTTCCGAACTACACCGAAATGACATAATCAAGCTACTCATAGATCCCATACTTTCCCCCTCAATCACACCAGAAGAAGCAGTGAACCTTGTTGGATCCTTTACCTCTACCCGAATGCTCTCCTTTCGAAGAGGAGATCCCTAAGACTAGTCCCAACCACAATCATGCTCTTAATATCTCTGTTAGAATTATGGGGGAAACTATCCCCCTCTTACTCGTTGAGAACGGATCAGCTCTAAATATGTGCCCGTTAAGAACCCTCAATTATGTGGGATTGAAAGTGACCGACCTTGATCCAAGCTCTATTGTCATGCGTGCCTAAGACAACACCCGCCGAGAAGTAATGGGATCTATCAAGTTTGAAATAGAGGTTGGCCCTATAAATCCTATTGTTGAATTTTAAGTCATCGATATCCCAACTTATTTCAATATGCTTCTCGGATGATCGTGGCTCCACAGCATCAAAGGGGTAACTTCTTCCCTTCATAAGAAATTGAAGTTCTTTACCAATGGAAAAGTTATCACCATCTTGGGAGACATTAACAACACTGAGAATGCAAGCACCAGTGATACGGTACTCGAGATACAACACAGAGTGAATGATATGTTGCTATCAGGATTCCAGGTCGAACAACGCCTACTCCCAGCAAGGGATGACTTCAAAGTTAGGGTTTGTTTAGAATAGGATCCTCATGGAAATGTCAATGTAATCCAAACGTTCAAAAATATGCACTTCATTACTGGTCCGGGGCTAGGGCAAAAACAACAAGGGATAACTAAACCTATTGTGTTTAAGGAGGCCTTTCCTCCCTGTGGCTTGGGGTATCAATCATCATAAGAAGAACTTAGATTGATCCATCATCCTGGACTGAAGAAAAAGTTAAAATGTGGCAAGACTATCCCAAAAGATTCCCTAAATGGAAGATTCATCAAAGATGTGAAGATTTCCCATTCTGCGGCTTCCCTAAGCCTTGGTATGAACCTATAGACAAAAGGATAAAACTAGGAATGTAGATCCTTTTTTTAAGACAGATACCCAAGGGGTGAGAGTTCCCAACACTGTATATAACCAATCACTGAAGAGATCGTAGCTGATGTCGGGGATTCTGAGCATAGCGACTCCAAGGACTCTTTTAACTTGCAAATACTAGGGATGGCACTCTGCATGATCCATTAAAGGACTACATCATTTGATCCATCTTACCTCATCAAAGATGTTGATACACCCCTTCTCAATTGGCATGCTGCACCTCTGCCACCTGCGGATATTTAACCTAACCCGGATGTTTATCCCATTTTCCCTTTAGTTGTTTCCTCTCACTCTTATGTAATCAAGACCTCCTTTGATGAGATGCTCAATGTTGTTTTTCCTATCAGTGAAATAAACAAAGATTTTGAGTATCTTGTTGTGCCTTACATTGATTGTCTTGATTCTAATCAAACTCTTGATAATGATGTCTTTGTCAATGAACAATTCTTAACTGATCTAAATAAGGTTAATAACAAACAACATAATCGCATTCAAGTTAATGAAGATGAAATTATTGTTATTAATCTCGTATCTAGTAGCCAAATGCACGAGATTAGGATAGGGGTTACCCTTGATGAACTCGAACGCAGACAACTCGAAGAGATACTAAAGGAATTCAGGGATGTCTTTGTATGGTCCTATGATGATATGCCCCCTGGGATAGCACAGTATGAGATTCCAACTCTCTTGAAATGTAAACCCGACAATCAGAAGTTACGAAAGCTCTGCACCAAATGGTCACTCAAGGTTAAATCATAAGTAGTCAAGAAATTGGACGTAAGCTTCATTCGAATAATTGAATATCCTACGTAGCTAGCCAATATCGTACCCGTGTTGAAATCAAGAAGAAAGGTCTGCATGTGTGTTGACTACCGAAACTTGAATAAGACCTCTCCGAAGGATGATTACCCGTTACCCAACATCGATATGATAATGGACAACATAGCCAGTTACTCTCTCAAGTCATTCATTAACGAGTTTGTCGGATATGACCAAATCAAGATGCACCCTGATCATTAAGAGAAAACTGCATTCATCATCCCTTGGGGAACCTTTTGCTACACTGTCATGCTATTTGGTCTAAAAAAGCAGGGGCTACCTACCAAAGGGCTTCCACAACCATTCTGCATGATCTGATACACAAGAAAGTCGAGGTCTATGTGGATGACATGATTATCAAGTCCAAGACTAGAGAAGGTCATGCTCCCTCTCTCTAAAAATTCTTTAAACGATTGCGACAGTACCAAATATGGCTTAACCCACAAAAATGTGTTTTTGGCGTTACTAATGGGAAACTCTTTGGATTCATGGTCGGTGAGGAAGGGATAGAGGCATATCCTTCTAAGCTGAAAGCCATACTTTAGATGTCACTTCCCCGAATGGAGAAAGAGGTTCGAGGATTCCTTGGGAAATTACAGTACATCATCCAATTGACTTCCATCTGTGAACCCATCTTCAAACTCCTCTAAAAGGATTCAACCATGGTCTGTAATGAAGCTTACAAAGAATCTTTTAACCGAATTAAGCAATACCCAACCCAACCTTCGGTGCTCATGACACCGTAACCCGGTATTCGCTGACTCCTATACCTAACCGTGATTGATACTACCGCAATGGCATTACTAGCCTAATACCTTGAAGAAACCCACAAAAGAGAAAGCCATCTACTATGCCAGTCAAAAATTAGATGGTTACGAGGTCAACTACACCGCCATGGAAAAAGTATGTGTCGCTCTTGTTTGGGTTACCCGAAAGTTACGACACTATATGCTCGTCTTCCCCATCAGACTCATATCCCGAATAGATCCCATCAAATACCTACTCGAGAAGCTCACCCTATCCATTTGAATGGACCAATGGTTGATGCTTCTATCCGAGTTTTATATCACCTATGTCACACAGAAAGCCATGAAAGGAAGAGCCATATTTGACTACCTTGTTGACTACCCTATGGAAGAGGCCGATGTTTGGATTTATGAATTCCTAGATGAGAATATACTTTGCACCCCCCACAAAGATCTTCGATGGCAAATATTCTTTGACGGTGCCGCCAACAAAAAAGGATATGGAATTGCAATCCTCCTAATTACCCCTGATGACTCCCACACTCCCATTTCCATCAAATATTATTTCCCCTGCACCAGCAACATGGTTGAATACGAGGCATGCACGGTAGGCCTTAAAGTTTCCCTCATGAAAGGAATTCGATACCTCGATGTCTACGGGGATTCATCCTTCATCATCAGTCAAGTACTCAAGAAATGGAGATTCAAGGATGAGAAACTCTTACCCTTGTATAACCACCTTGAAAAACTAGCTTCCCAATTCCAAGAAATCACCTTCCATTATCTTCCTCGAGCAAAGAACAACCTGGATGACACCCTTGCCACCTTAGCCTCGATGATTGACATGCTCGAAGGAATAACTATGGCACCTTTCCTTGTCCAGAAACAAGATAAACCAACCCACTGTTACCACATCGAGCTCTATATGGAGGAAGAACCCGAAATAGTTGACTGTTGGTACTATGACATTTAGCACCTCCTCAATCACGGTAAGTATCCCCAAGTAGTTGACAAAAAAGATCGAGTAACTCTCCGTAGACTCTCCGCCCAGTAAATTGTCTGTGTTAAAGCACTATTTAAGATAAACTTCGATGGAACCCATTTACACTGCATTGCAGGGGCTGACATTGATCAAATGATGCAGAAAATCCACAGCGGGGAATGCGTACCTCGCATGAATGGACATATGGTCACCAAAAATATCATTCAACACGGATACTACTAGACTACCATGGTTCAAGACTGAACAGACTACGTTTGAAGATGTCTAATTACAAACAGTTATCCAACTTACATCATCTATCTCAGCGACAATTATACAACATGACTTTTCCCTGTCCATTTTCCACATGGGGAATCGGCATCATACGAAAAGTTACACCAAAGGCATCTAATGGGCATGAGTTCATCCTAGTCACTATTGACTACTTCACTAAATGGGTCAAAGCTGAGTCATACGCAGTTCTGAATGCCAAGAAAGTGGCCAAGTTCATCTAGAAAAACATCATATCCCGATTTGGGGTCCCACACGAGTTGGTATCATAAAATGGGCCACATTTTGGGGCGAAGGTTACAGAAGTGGTCAATGAGTATGGGATTCAAAGACATAAACCCTCTATATACTGACCTCGAACTAATGGAGCAGTCGAAGCATCCAATAAGAATCTCAAAGCCATCATCATCAAGATGATCGAGAGTTATCGTGATTGGGATGACAAGATCCCTTACGCCCTCTAGGGCTGCCGCACTTCAGTTTGAACTTCTGATGGGGTTACCCCTTACTCTCTAGTCTATGGCATGGAATAAGTCCTACCCATGGAGCTGAAAATACCCTCGCTGTGTGTCACGCTCGAAAGCAAGGGCAGCGAAGAAGACTAGTACCAAAGTCGTCTTGACAAACTGTCCCTCTTAGATGAAAGGAGATTAAAATCTTTCTATTATATATAAGGATACCATCGTCGTATAGCGATATCATTCAATAAGAGAGTCATGGACCGAGGTTTCCGAGAGGGGAACTTAGCCCTCAAAGAAATAGTAGACCCTATCTGGGACCCTTGAGGGAATTTAAACCCAATTGGAGCGGCCCCTACATTGTGAAGAAGATCCTGTCGGGTGGCGCTGATGTGCACACTGACCTCGACAGAGAAGAAATAGTGCATCAAGTCAACCTGGATCATCTCAAGAAATTCTACCCCTAGTTCAAAATCTCGGTGCGTTACGACTCCTCTCATCTCCCTTCTATTAAAAAAATATATTATTTTCCCCCTACCTAGAACTACATGGTCCTGATCCTCTAAAAAAAATTCAAAAATGAATTTCAAAATTTTCCAAAACCCTCAGAGGTACGTAGGCAGCTTGTTCACTTCACATGAGCGCGACCCCCTTCTTTATCTCAAAATATTATTCTTTTCTTATCCCCGAGAATGACAGTTCATTTTAACATATACATGAACAAAAGGATTATGTATGCCTTAGCGATTGGTATAGATAATTCAAAATGCAAAAAGTCATAAAAAGGCACAACTAGATGATTAAAAAATTATTTATTTCATTATCTAAAAATTTTTTATGATTACATCGGCGTAAAGAGTCAAACTACTTCCCAAAAATAACCCAGATAATAACAAGCCACACAAATCCTCAAAAATCACCCCCTTATTATTCCCACAAAGCACAAAACCACACCTATTACAAAGAGCTTCCCAAAGCCCTACCCGAGCTGCCAGAGGAACCAGCACCATCCTCACATGCATCCTAGGCTCCCCAAACCTCCCCTACCTAAATAGAGTATTGCAGACGCTCCATAGAGTGATAAGCCCGCACCAGCTTGGGGTAGACCACAACGCCCCCCTCCAAGTTATCAGATAATGCAAACCACCTTTGACCTGTCTCCACAACCATCATCCTGGCCACTACCTTCTTCTATAACCACTTGATGTAGTCCCCAGAGACATGCCAGACTTGCTCAGTAGACTGAGAAGGATGGGTCGATGGACGATGATTCTCCCACAAAGAACCAAGTCGCATGCGCATACACCCTGTCAGATCCTCACAGGAAAGAAGTTTGGTGTCCGCGATGGCACAATTTATTCCCAACTATATTGGTATAGTAGACTCTAGGGAAAGTAGAAAGAGGTCTGCCTAAGGCCAACCAGTCTGGCATACTGGTACTCTCTAAGCTCCAGAATGGGCTGCAGCTCCCCCTACCAAGACATATACTAGGGTAGACCTCGAGCCCCGTGCTCTACAAATAAGTTCCCCCAATTATCAATGTCCAGGCCTACGCTAATGAAATTATGCAAGAAAATTTTTTGCACCACCAACAAAGGATACTCGGATGGGACGACCATACTAAACCTCTCTGATAGTACAGAAACAACATTATAGGGATACCCTCAGAAAGTCAGAATGACCCTCCCGCCAGGCATCCAGGACATTCAAGGTCTTCGCCAATATCATCGTCGTAGGATTTCGACGGTATGACATCCAAGAAATGATTACGGACAGTTGGGGGTCCACTAGAATCTCCCCAATCACTAATAGAACTTTTGAAACAATGACTAGGATGACGGCCCCAACATATCAAACAGCACCCACGTCCTGCGAATGCTTGGACTGCAAAACTTCTGAAAGGGAAATCATTCCCCTCGTAACTAATGGTCTGGCCTCCAGAAGAGAAATATGAAGAAGTTCAACCAATAATTCCGTGGGAGAACGGGAAAACTCAGGCAGAGCTGCAGCAGCGCTGGGATTTATCCCTAGCATGGAAGAAAACTCCTCGTAGGTAGGACAAATCTCATCCAAACCAAAGCAGAAGACACGATCCAAGGGATACCAAAACTCGACGGTCACCATCAGAATGTTCCACTCAATGGGTCGGGAATGCCACAAAGAGACTCGCTGCATGTGAAAGGCATCATAATCAACATTATAAGAACACAGTGCTTCCAAGGCTTCAAGGTAGTTAGCAAACTCAATACTACCAGGGAGAGCCATCTTGCAAGACTAAGAAATAGTAAGTAAGTAAGAATGTGGAAAAGAAGGAAAGTGAAAAGTGTGAGGATGAAATCCCCATCCACTCCCCCTTTCATAAATGGAAACTCTCAAGCCAAGACAAGGAACCTTGTAAAAATAGGAGAAAAACTTGCCCCACCAAGTACTAAGCAATTAAAGAAATGGAAATCAAAGCCTTGGATTGATTGGACTGGACTGATATGTCAATAGGCATGATAGGGGTCATGCCGATCAACAACCCCCTATTTCGAAAAAATCCCCTTTTTCCTCCTTTGCCACAAATAAAAATAATTTTTATCTTAAGGGAATTCCGAATTTTCTTCATACTTATAATTTTACTAATCTCATTTTAAATAAAGTCATTCTTAAATCAATCTTCAAAATTATTTTTATGATCTCAGCAACAAAGTAAAAAGAGCATGTGCATTAATCACTAAACAAAGAAAATAACAAAAAAATTCATTTGCATATATTTTGCTGCGTTATAATAACATTTTGCAGGAAAAGTAGAAAATAACAACGGGACTCAGCCCGAACCTAATTTCTCTCTCTATATATCTATCTATCAATCTATATCTATCTCTCTTTCTTCTCTCTCCTCTCTCTCACTCTAGGATCCCCCATCACTGCAACGCGCACCCTTTCCCTTGCGGTGAGACGATGTGCACCCACTTCCAGAGCCAAACTCTTACCCCCGATGAGACAGACGACACCAAGAAAGAAGGGACAGAGATCACCTCACGAATATGAGCAGTCGCCGAAGATATCCAGTCCATGATGTCCTTCAGCCAGGTGGTTGAAACACTAATATGCTATAAGGAAGAAAGGAGAAGATCAAATTAGTCAAGCATAAGGAAAGAGAAAGAAATCAAGGAAATAAAAAAAAAGACGTACCGCAGACCAAAGGACCTCCTGCGTCAGACCCAACTCCTCTAGGTCCATTGCATGAGGGAGATACGGTTGAAGAACCGATCCCCCATTAGCTCGCCGAAGGTTGTAGCTTGGAGAATGCAGTCGCACAAAAGAAGGCCCTGAAGTCACCGTCGTCGCCACTAACATAGCCGCACCGCATGTGCTATGAGAAGACCCCACCTGTCGACTCGAGCCTGCTCTAGGGAGAGGCATCACATCATAAATGCTAGGGGGCATCAACCAACTAATAACGAAGTCCAAATAGTCATACATCACCGCTATGTCAATGTACGGGGAGTCCCATTATCGTAGCCACCTGGGCATCATCACACATCTCCTGCACGCGCCTCATGAACATAGGGGGCCTCATCGGTAGCACCGCAACCTCGTCCTCCATAATCTTTCGAACTACCCTCTCCCCAAGGTACCAGGAGTAGACAAACTCAAGCGCCAGTAGGCACCGCATTTGTGCATGTCCCCCAGTCACCCCGGTGTACAGAATAGCCGTCCCCCAAGGATAAAAGGCCACCTGCAAATCCCCAGCAAAATTAAAGGATCAGTATCAATAAAATGGCAACAGACTCATAGAAAAAAGAATGCTTACCCGCTCGCTCGTCAGGCCATTCAAGACCTGATGCACTACCTCCAGAGAAAGGTTCTTCTTTGATTGCTAATTAGACCTCCGCCATCGGAACATCCGATAAAAGTCCCCAACAGAGTCATCCTTAAAATAATTAAGTTTAGTGTTCAACTCAATCACCTCGTATAACCACATCTACAAAATACAAGGATCATCATTCAAGAAATCAAAAAGAAGTGAATGAATGGAAAATGCGAATGCATAAAGAAAAATGCACATAATAAAGAATGCCTCCAGAAGATACGTGGCCCCAGTAAAAGTCAACCGGTAGCACCGGATGAATGCATCCAAAGAAAAGTAAAGGGTTGCAAAAGTCAGGCTCCCCCATTCATAGAAGCGGATGTTCGAAAACACCCTCAGAAATGGCAGAAACCAAAATGGATGGCGTCGCCACCAGAAAACCCCCTAACACCAGCAAGGTAAACAAGCGTTCCATCTGACGCACCTGTTGTCCATTATTTTCATCGACACTCCTCCTTCGCAAAAGATCCATCAAAATAGACAAGCCGAGGGAATCTCTAGAAACCACCCTCTCCACGTCACCAAGAGCTGTCGTCACTGCCTCCGGCATCACCCTCAGCGTTTTATCCACCTCAATATGGGCTCCCTCGTAGTCCATCCCCAGCAACTATTGAACATCGATGGGAGTCACCGTCATCTCCCCGAAGCCAAAATGGAAGGTGTGGGTAGTGTCCTACCACCTCTCTCCCAAATCACATATAACCGCAGTAGAGCGAGATGTTTCATCCAAAGTTGACACTAGACTCCCAAAACCCCCAGAGGATACCATCCAGCATACCACAGCAGGAAGGTACTCCCAAACATCCTTAAGCCTTGTCATACCGCGGGCACGAATAGTCAACATGGAGACGTCAGACTGTCAAGAAATGAAGAAAATCCTTGTCAGATTCAAGAAATAGACCAATCTCGTCAAGAAAAGAAGAAAGGAATACCAAGAGTTATGCAGTACTTACATAGCCACCACGATTCACTACCCTTGAAGAGAGATGATGTGAAGGCTCGCGCAGAAGAGTCTGATCATCCACCATAGGCTCAAACGAGTCGAAGGAATTCTCGCTACCCAATGTGAGGGGCACCTTATCCCTCCACTCCAACCAACCCTAGTCATCGGCATTGAGCCATGTAATATGGGTCGCTCGGATGTTAGGACGATTGGAACAGGTTTATAGAAGAAGAAAAGAAGTTAAAAAGCTGTGCAAAATGAGGAGAAATCGCCCGCTTTTTACAAGAGGCTAATGGCCATGCCGATCGGCAGTCCCCTCCACCCACCGATCGATAGTGATCCATTCACCTACTCAAGATATTCGAAAATTCCATGCCAATGACAATTGGCACACCTCTATCTATGACGGTCGGCACATCCTTTAAATTTCATACAAAAAGTATGAAAAAATTCTGAACAATTCTCAAAAAAAATTTAAAATTGTCAAATCCATTATAGCACCTCGTTCACCAAGGAAACATTTTTTTTATACCCCTAGCGGAATTCCAAAAAATCATTCTCCCAAGCAACATCTCTAAATGACACTCCAAATCTTTCCCTAGGTACAAATTCTCGAATCATTCACTATTCCCCAGCAGAACCTAAAATCCAATATTTCTCCCAAATGGAGCCCCTAAAATTACCAATGGAAAGGTACACCTCTTTTAGGTCAGAATTGACCTCAGTCTTGGATCATCACCTTAGTTAGGCCAGAATTGACCTCGGTCCTTAGTCGTCACCTCTTTTAGGTTAAAATTAACCTCGGTCTTGAATCGTCACCTTAGTTAGGTCAGAATTGACATCAGTCACTAGTCGTCACCTCTTTTAGGTCAGAATTGATCTCGATCTTGGATCGTCACCTTAGTTAGGTCAGAATTAACCTCGATCCTTGATCGTCACCTCTTTTAGGTCAAAAATGACCTCGTTCTTGGATCGTCACCTTAGTTAGGTCAGAATTGGCGTCGATCTTAGATCATCACCTTAGTTAGGTCAGAATTGACCTCGGTCCTTGGTCGTCACCTCTTTTAGGTCAGAATTGACCTCGGTATTAGATAGTCACCTTAGTTAGTTTATAATTGACCTCGTTCTCGGTCATCACCTCTTTTAGGTTAAAATTGATCTCAGTCTTGGACTGTCACCTTAGTTAGGTGATAATTGACCTCGGTCTTCGATCGTCACCTCTCTTAAGTCAGAATTGACCTCGATCTTGGATCGTCACCTTAGTTAGTTTAGAATTGGCCTCAATCCTCGGTCGTCAACTCTCTTAGGTCAGAATTGACCTCGATCTTGGATTGTCACCTAAATTAGGTTAGAATTGACCTCGAGCCTCGATCGTCACCTCTCTTAGGTCAGAACTGTCCTCGATCTTGGATCGTCACCTTAGTTAGGTTAGAATTGGCCTCGGTCCTCAGTCGGCACCTCTCTTAGGTCAGAATTGACCTCGATCTTGGATTGTCACCTAAATTAGGTCATAATTGACCTCGGTCCTTGGTCCTCGATCCTCACCTCTTTTAGGTCAAAATTGACCTCGACCCTCTGAATCGATCATCTACATACCTTAGGTCCACAGAACTGACCTCCCCCATCATGTGGTGTCTATTCGACGACCATCACTTGTTCCAAACTCACCCGTCGAGGGGCTCTATAGACACCACATTCTAGGACCCCCTAAGTCTTCCCTAGACTCTTAGAACTTCCCCATTCCACCGCAAACCTGGGTCGCACTTTGAGTACCGATCTAGGGACCATCGGGCAGCCCCGAGCCCCATTCGACTCCAGCCAATTCTTTCTTCAGAGCGAAAGATCTTTGAATCTTTTAAAAGCATTGAACCCCCTTTCCAATGGTCCACTCCGTGAGTTAATTGGCATAACCGTTCAAATGAATGATCATTTTTCCTTCAAAAATTGATCTGGAGGCTATGAGAGATACCAAACTCCATTTGAATCTCTTAAGGGCACTAAATTCCCTTTCTAACGATCCTCCCCACACGCGATTCTAACATACGGTGCGGATAACGATCTGTTTTACTCCGATAGGTCACCAAGCATTTTTGGGCCCCGGTTGACCAGAGTCAATTTTAAAAATTGAGCGAAACTCTTTGGAATGTCAAAGTACATATCCTAACCTTTCCAACAGTCCACCCGTGCATGATTCTGACTTACTATGCGGACAAATGATCCGTTTGTGTCCGACGATCTCCTTTCTAAATGATCGACATGCGCTTTCGAGACACATTTGACCCAAAGTCATCTCTCAGACCCGGGAGTGGTCCGAAAGACTCTTGAAGGCCTCTTAAATATCATTCTAACGGAATGCCCCGTGCGCGATTTGGATCAACGGTTTGTGCGCTACGATCATTATTCTAGAAAAGTCCGCATGGAACTGTCAATTGGCAGGTCTTGAACCCTGACTATCGGCACAGTGTCAAGGGTGACCTGCTGATAAGCACCCCCTGGGGTACGCCGATCAATACCGCCATTTCCCCTATAAATAAGGGTCATGACCTCATTGCCAAGAGACCGCAAAAACCCACCAGCATCAGTGATATTAGCAACATTCTCTCGAAGTCAGCGAAGTTCCATATGGGAAATCCCGTTCAAGCCTATATACCCATCCTTTTCACACCCAATTTGGAAAATATCCTTCTCTCTCATCAACATCAATCAACATTCAAAGGAGTTCAAGCAAGATCCAAGCTCAAGCTCCAAAAAAGGTCTAACTCCTTCTCTTCCTCTTTAAAATCTCTTGTCATTGCAATAAATTACTTTAGATTCATATTCTAGTTTCATTTTAGTTCATACATATTAACATCTACTTTTTTATTAGTATATTTCACATACTTTATTTTTCATAAAAACCCCAAAAACAAATAAAAGAGGGTTACACCTTTAAATTCCGAACGGAATTATCCACCACACTTTTTCCAAAACCAAAAATACATTTTCTACAGGCACGCACCGAATAAAATTTCATTTGAATCTACGGGATAAACCGCACCCCTATTTTACATTTGAACTACATGGACATTGATGCCTTTATAGCCTACATAGGCTTCTCGAATTAAAATCCGAGACTCGAGTCCAATTTTCTAATTTTCCAATTTCTCTTATTTTTCATAATCCTCAAATTTCCTCATTTTCATAATTATCTTAACTATATATATATAACATAGTTGTTCGCGTCTCATCCCACATATATTATCGTTTCCCAATAACGATAAATATCTCGATGAATGCTCATATTCTATCTTCTACATTTGTTATTATTTTGAGAATATTCCTATGGACGATCTCACCCTATCTTTTCCACTGTATGTTTCGAAAAATTCCAATCTCCATTATATAAACACATGCACACACTTTACGGGGATAAAGGAAATATTAACATTTGCCCATGAGAGATCGAAAGTGTGGGATGGGTGCCTAACACCTTCCCATTCCATAACTTAGCCTCCGAACCTTCGATCTATTGGTTTCGCATGATCAGTTCATCCTTGATGTCGCTCTCTCGATGTGGAAATATATTTTTTTACCTGTTTTGAGCAAAATAGGTTGGCGAGTCAGTCTCTTTACATTCGCCCCACACCGACGACAACCGAAGTCCCTTTTTTAAAGAGAAGGGTGCGAGACCATGATGCAGTTATTCCTCGGGGGAGGATCCTCCTTTCTTCCCCTTCCAGAATGAACGTCGCGTCGACCAGTATGGCCACTTCCCCGTAAGAGGCATAAACACGTCCTACGGGACCAGTGTTACTTGCATAAAGATATCATGAAATCACGAGACTCCTAATTTCAGAAGACGATGAAAATTTACAAACTGTTAGGCTTAAAAAATTCCATCAAAGGGTGAAAACATAAAATAACCACAAAACGGCCTTGTAAGGGGCACGAACACCTCCCATTTGACCAATGAAACCTACAAGAACTGATCACGTAGTCAAGGGATTATCGATTTCAGAAGACGATAAAAAATTACATATTTTTAGACTTTTAGGTATAAAAATATGCCATTATATGGTGAAAATGTAAAATACCCACAAAACAGCCTTGTAAGAACTAAGAACACCTCGAACGGGACCAATCTAACCCGAAGGAACTGACCGCGTAGTCACGGGACTCTCGATTTGAGAACACAATAAAAATTTGCAAACTGTTAGACTTATGCTTAAAAACATACCGTCAATGGGTGGAAAAGTAAAATAGCCACAAAACAGCCCTGTAAGAGGTATAAACTCCTCGCATGGGACCAATACCAACTACATAGTCACGGGACTCTCAATTTATGAACACGATGAAAATTTGCAAAATGTTAGATTTAAGCTTACAAACATGGCGTCAAAGGGTTAAAACGTTAAATAGAGACATAACGGCCCTGTAACAGGCATGAACACCTCGCAGGAGACTAATGTATCCCGCTGGAACCGAACACAAACTCATGGGACTTCGGGTTTAAAAACATGATGAAAATTTGCAAACTGTTAGACCAAGGATTAAAAACATGTCGTGAAATGGTTAAAGCCTACAACAGCCACAAAAAGTCCTCGTAAGAGGCACGAACAACTTGCACGAGACCAATGTGATCCATAGGAACCGACCGCGTAGTCTAGAGACTCTCGATTTGAGAAAATGATGAAAACTTATACCCAGTTAGACTTTTAGGCTTAAAAATATTTCGTCAAAGAGTGAATACATAAAACAGTCACAAAACGGCCACGTAAGAGGTAAGAATACCTCGCAAGGTACCAATGTAACTCGAAAGAACTGATTGAGTGGTTACGGGACTCCCGATTTGAGAACATAATGAAAATTTGTAAAATGTTAGACTGAGGGTTAAAAACATGTTGTCAAAGGTTAAAAATGTAAAATAGTCACAAAATGTCCCCGTAAGAGGCACAAACATCTTTCACGGGACCAATGTAAATCGAAGGAATCGATCGTGTAATCACGGGACTCCCGGTTTGAGAACATACAAAAATTTGCAAGATGTTAAACTTAGGCTTAAAAACATGTTGTCAAAGGGTGAAAACGTGAAATAGCCACAAAACAGCCCCGTAAGAGGCATAGACAGGTTGCACGGGACCAATATATCCCACAGGAACCGACCGCATGATCACAAGACTCCTGATTTGAGAACATGGTGAAAATTTTCAAACTGTTAGGCCGAAGAAATTCCAACAAAGGGTAAAAACATAAAATAATCGAAAAACGGCCCCATAAGAGGCATGAACACCTCGTAAGGGATGAATGTTACCCGCAAGAACTTATCGCATAGTCATGGGACTCCCGACTTGAGAACTTGACACAAAAATTGCAAACTGTTAGACTTAGGCTTGAAAACATGCTGTCAAAGGGTAAAAACATAAAACAATCCAAAAATGGCCCCATAAGAGGCAAGCAAACCTTGCGTGGGACTCATGTAACCACAAGTGGCAAGTAAACCTTGCATGAAAAAAATTTGCAAGTTGTTATACTTAGGTTTAAAAACATGTCGTCAAAGTTTGAAAATAAAAACCCACCACAAAACGGTCCTGTAAGAGGCATGAACTCAACGCACGAAGCCAATGTATCTCGCTGGAACCGACCACGTAGTCACGGGACTCCCAATTTGAGCGATAAAATTTTTATAAACTATTAAACTTGGTATTAAAAACAAATCATCAAAGGGTGAAAATATAATACAACCACAAAACATCCCCATAAGAGGCACAAAAACCTCGAATGGGACAAATGTAACCTGCAGGAACCAATCACGTAGTCACGAGAGTCCCGATTTGGTAACACAATGAAACTTTTAAAATTGTTAGACTTAGGCTTAAAAACATGTCGTCAAGGATTGAAAACGTAAAATAGTCATAAAACAACCCTTTAAGAGGCACAACACCTTGCACGGGACCAATTCAACCTGAAGCAATCGATCGCGTACTCACGAGACTCTCGATTTGAGAACATGATGAAAATTTTTAAGTTGTTAGACATAGGCTTAAAAACATGATGTCAAAGGGTGAAAACATAAAATAGCCACAAAAAGGTCCTTTAATAGTCACGAACCCCTCGCACGGAACCAATGTAACCCGTAGGAATCGACCGCGTAGTCACAGGACTCCCGATTTGACAACACGAATAAAATTTTCCAACTGTTAGACTTTTAGGCTTGAAAATATATCATCAAAGGGTGAAAACATAAACCAACTAAAAAACGGCCCTATAAGAGGCATGAACATCTCGCACGGGATCAATGTTTGTCTCAGGAACTAACCATGTAGTCCCTGGACTCCCGGTTTGAGAACACAACCAAAATTTATGAACTGTCAGACTAAGGTTTAAACACATGCCATCAAAGGTTGTAAACATAAAACAACAACAAAATGGCCCAGTAAAAGGAACGAACACCTCGCACGGGACCAATGCAACCTGCAGGAACCGACCATGTACTTAAGGGACTCTCAGTTTGAAAAAATGATGAAAATTTGCAAATTGTCAGACTTTTAGGCTTAAAAAGATGTCGTCATAGGGTGAAAACATAAAACAGTGACAAAATGGCCTGTAAGAGGCAATTACAATTTATACAGGACCAATGTAACGCGAAGGAACCAATCGCCTAGTAATGGGACTCCCAGTTTGAAAACATAATGAAAATTTACAAACACTTCGAGTTAGTCTAAAAAACATGCTATCGAAGGGTGAAAACCTAAAATAACCACAAAATGGCCCTAAAGAGGCATGAACACCTCGCACGGGACCAATGTAACCCGTACGAATAGATTGCGTAGTCACGAAACTCTTAGTTTTAGAACATGGTGAAAAATTTCAAACTATTAGACTTTTAGGCTTACAAACATGCCATCAAAGGGTGAAAATGTTAAATAGACACAAAACGAGCCCGTAATAGGCATGAGCACATCGCACGGGACCAATGTATCCCGCACCATCCGGCCATATAGTCACAAGACTACCAATTTAGGAACACGATGAAAATTTGTAAATTGTTAGACTTAGGCTTAAAAACATGTCGTCAAAGGATGAAAATAATAAACTTCCACAAAACGACCCAGTAAGAAGCACAAACACCTCGCACGGGATTAATGTACCCAGAGAAACTAACCGCGTAGTCATAGGACTCCCGATTTGTGAACATGATGAAAATTTGTAAACTGTTAGACTTAGGCTTAAAAATATGTTGTAAAATGGTGAAAATGTTAAACAGTCATAAAATTACCCCGTAAGAGGCGTGAACAGCTTGCATAAGACCAATGTAACTCGAAGGAATCGACCGCGTAATTACGAGACTCTCGATTTGAGAACATGATGAAATTTTGCAAGTTGTTGGACGTAAGCTTAAAACATCGTTGCCAAAGGGTGAAAACATAAATTCGTCGTACAACAGTCATCTATGAGGCACGAACACCTCGTACGAGACAATGTAACCCGTAGGAACCAACCGCATAGTCACGGGACTATCGATTTGAGGACACGATGAAAAATTTCCATATATTATACTTTCAGGCTTAAAAACATGTCATCAATGGGTGAAAACGTAAAATAGCCAAAAAAATGACCCTTTAAGAGGCATGAACACCTCGCACGGGACCAATGTATCTCGCAGGAATCGACCACGTAGTCACGGGACTCCCAATCTGAGAAAATGACAAAAATTTGCAAACTCACACTTTGGATTAAAAACATGTCATCAAATGGTGAAAATATACAACATCGCGAAAATGGCCCCATTAGGGGCACGAACACCTCACACAGGAACAACGTAACTCGCAAGAACTGATCGCATAGTCACGGGACTCCCGGTTTCTGAACATGATGAAAATTTGCAAACTTCTAGACTTTTAGGTTTATTAACATGCCGACAAAGGGTGAAAACATAAAATAGTCACAAAACGGCTCCATACAAGGTGCGAACACCTTACACAAGTCCAATGTAACCCGAAGGAATCGATCGTAGAGTTACGGGACTCTCGGTTTGAGAAGATGATGAAAATCTACAAACGTTTAGACTTAGGATTAAAAACATGCTATAAAGGGGTGGAAATGTAAAATAGCCAAAAAATGGCCCCGTAAGAGGCACGAACACGTCGCACGGGACCAATGTATTCTGCAGGAACTGACCGTGTAATCACAGGACTCCCGATTTAAGAAAATGATGAAAATTTACAAGTAGTTAGGCTTAAGAATTGCAATCAAAAGGTACAAACATAAAACAACTACAAAAATATTCCATAATAGGCACGAACACCTCGCGTGGAACTAATGTAATCCGTAGGAACTGACCGCGTAGTCACGGGACTCTCAATTTGAGAACAGGATGAAAATTTGCAAACTGTTAGAGTTAGGATTCAAAATATGTTGTCAAAGAGTAAAAACATGGAACAGCCACAAAATGGCCCTCTGTGAGGCATGAAAATCTCGCACGGGACCAATTTGAGCAGAAGGAATCATTCGCATTATCACAGAACTCTCGATTTCATAACACGATGAAAATTTAAAATAATTATACTTAGGCATAAAAAAAAGGTTGTCAAACGATAAAAACGTAAAATAGCCATAAAGCAACCCTGTAAAAGGCACAAACTCCTCGCGCAGGACCAATGTAACCTGCAGGAACTGACTGCATAGTCACGGGACTCTCAGTTTGAGAACACGATAAAAATTTGCAAATTGTTAGAGTTAGGCTTAAAAACAAGTCATCAAAGGGTAAAAATATGAAACAATCACATTATAGTCCAGTAAGAAGCATGGACATCTCGCATGGGACCAATGTATCCCATAGGAACCGACCGCATAGTCACAAGACTCTTGGTTTAATAACAGGATGAAAATTTGCAAACTATCAGACTTAGGCTTAAAAACATGCCCTCAAATGGTGAAAACATAAAACATCCACAAAACGGCCCTTTAAAGGCAAAAACCTTGCACAGAACTAATTTAACCCACAGGAATGGAGCGTGTAGTCACGAGACTCCTGGTTTGAGAGCATGATGAAAATTTCCAAACTGTTGCACTTAGGCTTAAAAACATGTTGTCAAATGGTGAAAATGTAAAAAAGTTCCAAAATGGCCCCGTAAGAGGCACGAACACCTTGCACGGGACCAATGTAACCCAACGAAATCATCCGCGTAGTCACGAAATTCCCATATTGAAAACATGGTGAAAATTTGTAAGTTGTTAAACTTAGGCTTAAAAACATTATGTCAAAGGGTAAAAACATAAAACAACCACAAAACGACCCCGTAAGAGGCACGAACACGTCACATGGGACCAATGAAACTAGCAAGAACCGATCGCATAATCCCGAAACTACCGATTTGAGAACGAGATGAAAATTTACAAATTATTAGGCTAAAAAAATATCATCACAGGGTGAAAGCATAAAAGAGCTGTAAAATCGCCCCATAAGAGGCACGAACACCTCTCATGGAACCAATGTAACCCACATGAACTGACCGCGTAGTCACGGGATTCCCGACTTTAGAACATGATGAAAACTTGCATACTATTAGACTTTGAGGTTTAAAAGAATTCCATCAAAGTGTGAAAATATAAAATAGCCACAAAACGACCTTGTAAGAGGCAAGAACACCTCACACGGTACAAATGTAACCCGAAGGAACCGAACGATAAAAAATTTCAAACTGTTAGACATCAGTTTAAAAATATTCTGTCAAAGGGTGGAAACGTTAAATAGCGACAAAATGGCCCTGTAAGAGGCACAAGATCCTCGGAAGGGACCAATGTAACCCATCGGAACTGATCGCATTGTCACGAGACTCTTGGTTTGAGAGAACGACTAAAAGTTGTAAACGGTTAGAGTTAGGGTTAAAGATATCGTCAAGGGTGAAAACATGAAACATCCACAAAATGGCACTACAAGAGCGAACACCTTGCATGGGATAAATGTATCTTACAGGAACTAACCGCATAGTCACAGGGATCCTGGTTTAAGAACACGAGGAAAATTTGCAAACTATCTGACTTAATATTAAAAACTTATCGTCAAATGGTGAAAACCTAAAACAACCACAAAAAGGCCTCATAAGAGGCACGAACACATTGAAAGGGACCAATGTAACCCAAAGGAAATGATCGTGTGGTCATGGGACTCCCGGTTTAGAACATGATGAAAATTTTCAAGCTGTTAGACTTAGGCTTAAAAACATGTAGTCAAAGGGTGAAAATGTAAAACAGCCACAAAATAGCTCTGTAAGAGTTACGAACACGTAGCACGGGAATAATGTGTCCCATAAAAATCGATCGCATAATCACAGGACTCCTAATTTGAGAACACAGTGAAAATTTACAAATTGTTAGGCAAAAGAAATGACATCAAAGGGTGAAAACATAAAACAACCACAAAATCGCCCCATGTGAGTCACAAAAACCTAGCAAGTGACCAATGTAACCCACAGGCACCGATCGCGTAGTCACGGGAATCCAGATTTAATAACACGACTAAAATTTGCAAACTGTTAGACTTAGACTAAAAAACATGTCGTAAAGGGTGAAAATGCAAAATATTCACAAAATAGCCCCGTAAGAGGCATAAAAACCTTGCAAGGGACCATTGTAACGCGATGGAATCAATCATGTAGTCATGGGACTCCCAATTTGAGAACATGACAAAAATTTGCAAGCTGTTAGACTTAGGCTTAAAACATGACGTTGATGGATGAAAACAGAAAATAACCATAAAACTGTACTATAAGAGGTACGAACACCTCGCACGGAACCGATATAACCCGTATGAACTGACCATGTAGTTACTGGACTCCCAGTTTGAGAACACGATGAAAATTTTCCAACTTCCAGGCTTTTAGACTTAAAAAATTCATTAAAGAACAACTAATATACAACCCTGTAAGAGGCACAAACACCTCACATAGGACCTATATTTCTTGCAGTAATCGACCAAATGGTCATGGGACTCCGGATTTGAGAACACTACGAAAATTTCTTAATTATCACACTTAGGCTTAAAATATGGCGTCAAAGGATAAAAACTTAAAACAACCCAAAACGACCTCATAAGAGGCACGAACCCGTCGTACGGGACCAATGTAACCCGCAGGAACTGATCGCATAGCCATGGGGCTCTCGATTTTATAACATGATGAATAATTCTAAACTTTTAGACTTTTAGCCTTAAAAATATGTCGTCAAATGGTTTAGATGTAAAGCATACACAAAATGGTCCCGTAAGAGGCATGAACACCTCATATGGGACCAATGTATCCCGCAGGAACTGACCACGTAGTCACAGGACTCCCGGTCTGATAACATGATAAAAATTTGCAAACTATTAGACTTAAGCTTAAAAACATGTCGTCAAAGGGTGAAAACCTAAAACAGCCACAAAACGGCCCCATAAGAGGCATGAACACCTCGCACGGGACCAATGTATTCCACAAGCATTGACCGGGTAGTCATTGACTTTCAAATGGAGAACACGATGAAAGTTTACAAACTGTTAGACTTAAGCTTAAATGCATGCCGTTAAAGGGTGAAAACATAAAATAGCCACGAAATGGCCCTTTTAAAGGCACGAGCACCTCACACAGGACCAATGTAACCCGTAGTAACTGACCACTTAGTCATGGGAATATCTCTTTGAGAACATGATGAAAAATTGCAAATAGTTAGACTTAGGCTTAAAAACATGTCATCAAAGGGTGAAAACCTAAAAAACCCACAAAACAACCCTATAAGAGGCATGAACTTATCGCACAGGACCAATGTAACCCACAAGCACCGACCGCATAGTCACGGGACTCTCGATTGGAGAACATGATGAAAGTTTACAAATTGTTAGACTTAGCCTTAAAAATATATCGTCAAAGGGTGAATACGTAAAATCGCCATGAAACAGCCCGATAAGAGGCACGAACATGTCGTATAGGACCAATGCAACCCGTAGGAACTATTCGCGTAGTCACAGGACTCCCAGTTTGAGAACATAACGAAAATTTGCCAATTGTTAGAATTTTAGGTGTAAAAACCAACTGTCAAAGGGTGAATACATAAAATACACAAACATGTCCCTGTCAGAGGCATAAACACCAAGCATGGGACTAAGGCATCTTGTATGAGATAACCACGTAGCAACGAGACTCCTATATTGAGAACATAATAAAAATTTACTAATTGTCAAACTGAGGCTTAAAAACATGTTGTCAAAGGGTGAAAACATAAAATGGCCACAAAATGGCCCCGTAAGATGCATAAACACCTTGCACGGGACCAATGTAACCCACCGTACCCGAGTGCATAGTCATGGGACTCTTGGTATGAGAACACGATGAAATTTTGCAAATTATTAGACCTTCAGGCTTAAAAATATGTCATTAAAGGGTGAAAACATAAAATAACCACAAAATGGCCCCATAATAGGTAAGAACACCACGCAAAGGAACAATATAACCCGTAGGAAATAATTACAGAGTCACGAGACTTCGAGTTTGATAACACGATGAATATTTTCAAATTTTTAGTCTTCTAGGCTTAAAAACGTACCGTCAAAGGGTGAAAATGTAAAATAGTCACAAAACAGACCTGTAAGAGGCATAAACACCTCGCACGGGACAAATGCATCTCGTAGAAACCATCCACATAGTCGTGGGACTCGTAGTTCTAGAACGTGCCAAAAATTTGCAAACTCTTCCAGTTATGCTTAGAAACATTCCGTCAAAGGGTGAAAACCTAAAACAGCCAAAAAACAGTGTTATAAGAGGCACGTACACCTAGTAGAGGGCCATTATAACCCGTAGAACTGACAATATAGCCACGAGACTCCTGATTTCAGAACACATTAAAACTTTGCAAAATGTTAGACTTTTAGGCTTAAAACCATTATATTAAAGGGTGAAAATGCAAAATAGCCACAAAACGTCCCTATAAGAGGCATGAACACCTCTTATGGGACCACTGTATCCCGCAGCAACTGACCATGTAGTCACTGATCTCTCGGTTCGAGAACATGAGGAAAATTTGCAAGCTTTTAGACCTAGGTTTAAAAACATGGTGTCAAAGGGTGGAAATATAAAACAGTCGTAAAACGGCCCCAAAAGAGTTACGAGCACCTCTCATGGTACCAATGTAACCAGTAGAAACCGACCGCATTGTCATGGGACTCCCAATTTTAGAAGACGATAAAAATTTTTAAACTGTTAGAATTTTATACTTAAAAACATGTCGTTAAAGGTCGAAAACATAAAATAGTCGCAAAATAGCCTCATAAGAAGCAAGAAAATCGCATACGGGACCAATGTTACCCAGAGGAACGGACCACGTAGTGACAAGACTACCGATTTGAGAATACGATAAAAATTTTGTAACTCTTAGTCTTTTCGGCCAAAAAACATGTCGTCAAAGGGTGAAAATGTAAAATAGCCACAAAATTGCCCTGTTAGAAGCATGAACACCTCACACGGGAATAATATATCCTGCAACAACCAACCACGTTGTCATGGGACTCGTGGATTGAGAACAAGAACAAAAATTTGAAAACTCTTCTAATTAGGCTTAAAAATAAGTCGTCAAAAGGGTGAAAACTAAAGCAGCCACAAAATGGCCATGTAAGAGGCAGACACTCGTAGGAACCGACCATATAGTCACGAGACTCCTGGTTTGAGAACACGATGAAAATTCATAAAGGGTTAGACTTTTAGGCTTAAAACATGTCAGAAAATGGTGAAAACATAAAATAGCCACAAAATGCCCAGTAAGAGGCATGAACACCTCGCACGGGACCAATCTATCCCACAACAACTGAACACGTAGTCATGGCATTCTCGATTTGAAAACATTAAGAAAATTTGCAAGTTGTTAGACTTAAACTTAAAATATGTTGTCAAAGGGTGAAAATAAAAAAATAGCCGTAAAAGGCACGAAAACCTCGTACGGGACCAATGTAACTCGGAGGAACCGATCGCATTGTCACGGGACTCTCGATTTGAAAACACGATGAAATTTGCAAACTGTTGGACTTTTAGCCTTAAAAACTTGTCGTCAAAGGGTGAAAATGTAAAATAGTCACAAAATAGCCCCATAAGAGGCAAGAACACCTTGCACGGGACCAATGTAATCAGAAGAAATTGACCACATAGTCATTGGATTCCCGGTTTGAGAACATGAAGAAAACTTGCAAACTCTTCAATTTAGGCTTAAAACCATGCTAGTAAAGGGTAAAAATGTAAACCTGCCATAAAACGGCCTTTTAGGAGGCGTGAACATCTCGCATGGGATCCATGTATCCCGTAGGAACCGACTGCGTAGTCACATGACTCTCGGTTTGAGAACACAATGAAATTTTGCAAACTCTTTGAGTTAGGCTTAATAACATGTCGTTAAATGGCAAAAACAAAAAATAGCCTCAAAACGGCCCCATATGAGGCACGAACACCTCACACGGGACCAATGTAACCTGTAGCAATCGACCCATAGTCACGGGACTCTCGATTTTATAACAAGATGAAAATTTTCAAACTATTAGGCTCAAAAAATGTCATCAAAGGGTGAAAATATAAAACATCCACAAAATAGCTCTGTAAGAGGCTTGAACACTTCTCACGGGATCAATGTAACCCTCAAGAACAGATCGCGTAGTCACGGGATTCTCGATTTGTGAACACAAGGAAAATTTGCATACGCTTAGACTTTTAAGTTTAAAAACGTACCTTCAATAGGCAAAAACATAAAATAGCCACAGACGGCGCCATTAGAAGTAAAAACACCTCTCATCGGACCAATCTAACTCGAAGGAATCAACCGTATAGCCACGGGACTCTCGATTTGAGAACATAATGAAAATATGTAAACTGATAGACTTAGGCTTAATAACATGTCATCAAATGGTGAAAACCTAAAACAACCACAAAAAGGCCCCATAAGAGGCACAAAAACCACGCACGGGACCAATGTAACCCGTCGGGACCGATCGCGTAGTCACGAGAATCTCTCTTTGAGAACACAATGAAAATTTTCAAACAGTTAGATTCAGGCTTAAAAACATCTCGTCAAAAAGTGAATACCTAGAACAGCCACAAAACGGACCTATAAGGCGCACAAACTTGTCGCACAGGACCAATGAAACCCGTAACAACCGGCCGCATAGTCATTGGACTCCCGATTGGAGAACACGATGAAAGTTTAGAAACTGTTACAATTAGCCTTAAAAATATGTCGTCAAAGGGTGATTACATTAAATTGCCACAAAACATCCCGATAAGAGGCACAAACATCTCGCATGAGACCAATGTAACTCATAGGAACTGACCGCGTAGTCATAGGACTCCCAGTTTGAGAACATAATGAAAATTTGCCAACAGTTAGACTTTTAGGCTTAACAAACAACTATCAAAGGGTGAAAACATAAAACAGGCAAAAACGGCCTTGTATGATGGCATGAACACCAAGCACAGGACTCCTGGCTTGAGGACACAACAAAATTTGCTAACTGTTAGACTCGAGCTTAAAAACATGCCGTCAAAGGGTGAAAACATAAAATAGTCACAAAGGGCCCCATAGGAGGCATGAACACCTCGTACGGGACCAATGTAACCCACTGGACCCGACTGCATAGACATGAGACTCTCACTTTGAGAATACGATGAAAATTTATAAATTCTTAGACTTTTAGGCTTAAAAATATGTCGTCAAACGGAGAAAATGTAAAACAGTCACAAAACGTCCCCATAATAGCTTAGAAGGAACGATGTAACCCGAAGGAACTGATCACGTAGTCTCGCGACTTTTGGTTTGAGAACATGATGCAAATTTTAAGGATGTTAGTCTTTTAGAATTAAAAACATGCTATCAAAGGGTGAAAACGTAAAATAGCCACAAAAAGGACCTGTAAGAGGCATGAACACCTCGTATGGGTCCAATTTATCTCACAGTAACCGTCCACGTAGTCATGGGACTCGGAGTTTGAGAACAAGCCAAAAAATTTCAAACTCTTCGACTTAGGCTTAAAAACATGTCGTCAAATGGTGAAAACCTAAAATAGCCAAAAAATGATCCTGTAAAAGGCACATATACCTAGCACGGGTCCATTATAACCCGTAGGAACTGACCGCATAGCCACGGGACTCCCGATTTGAGAAAATGTTGAAACTGTGCAAACTGTTAGACTTTTAGGCTTAAAATCATGCCATTAAAGGGTTAAAATGTATAATAGCCGCAAACCGGCCCTATAAGAGGAATGAACACCTCTTACAAGACCAATGTATCCCACATCAACCGACCATGTAGTCACCGGACTCTCGGTTAGAGAACATGAGAAAAATTTGCAAGTTGTTAGACTTAGGTTTAAAAACATGTTGTCATAATAGGCACGAGAACCTCGCACGGGACCAATGTAACTAGTAGGAACCGATCGCATTATTACGGGACTCCCATTTTGAGAAGACGACAAAAATATGCAAACTCTTATACCTTTATACTTAAAAGCATGCCGTCAAAGGGCAAAAACATAAAATAGTGGAAAAATAGCCCCGTAAAAAGCAAGAACACCTTGCACGGAACTAATGTTATCCAGAGGAACTAACCATGTAGTCACAAGACTCCCGATTTGAGAACACGATGAAAATTTTCAAACTATTAGTCCTTTCAACCTTAAAACATGTTGTCAAAAGGTGAAAACATAAAATAGTCACAAAAATGTCATATAAGAGGCATGAATACCTCACACAGGACCAATATATCCCACAATAACCAACCACGTAGTCACGGGACTCGTGGATTCAAAACATGACAAGAATTTGAAAACGCTTCTAGGTAGGCTTAAAAACAAGCCGTCAAAGGGTGAAAACCTAAAACAACCACAAAACGACACTGTAAGAGGCACGGATACCTTGCACGGGACCAATTTAACTCGCAGGAACTGATTGCATAGTCACAGGACTCTCATTTGAGAACACGATGAAAATTTGAAAATTGTTAGACTTTAAGGCTAAAAAACGTGTCATAAAAGGGTGAAAATGTAAAATAGCCAGAAAACGCGTTGTAAGAGGCATGAACACTTCACACTGGACCAATGTATCCTGTAGCAACCGACCACGTAGTCACAGCATTCTCGATTTGAGAACATGAAGAAAATTTGCAAGCTGTAAAAGGGTGAAAACATAAAACAACCACAAAATGGGGGCACAAAAACCTCGCACAGGACCAATCTAACCCGTAGGAACCGAAGGCATAGTCGCGAGACTTCCAATTTGAGGATACAATGAAAATTTAAAAAATGTTGGACTTTTAGCATTAAAAACCTATCGTCAAAGCGTGAAAACATGAAACAGTCATAACATAGTCCCGTAACACAAAATAACACCTTGCACTGGACTAATGTAACCCGAAGAAACCAACCGCGTAGTCATGGCATCACAATTTGAGAACATTAAGAAAATTTGCAAACTCTTAGATTTAGGTTTAAAAACATGTTGTTAAATGGTGAAAACATAAACGCTCCACAAAAGGGTGTTGTAAGAGGCATGAACTTCTCATACGGGAGCAATGTATCCCGCAGGAACCGATCGCGTAGTTATGGGACTCTCGATTTGAGAACACGATGAAAGTTTTCAAACTCTTTGAGTTAGGCTTAAAAACGTTCCGTTAAAGGGTGTAAAAGAAAAATATCCATAAAACGGTCCTCTATGAGGCACGAACACCTCGCACGGGACCAATATAACCTATAGGAATCGACTGCATAGACATGGGACTCCCAATTTGAGAATAAGATGAAAATTTCCAAATTGTTAGACTTTTAGGCTTAAAAGCATGATGTCAAAGGGTGAGAACATAAAACAGTAATAAAACAGCCCCATAAGAGGCAAGAACACGTCACGCAGGACCAATGTGACCCGTAGGAACCGACTGCGTAATCACGGGACTCCCAATGTGTGAACACGGTGAAAATTTACAAATTGTTAGGCTAGAAAAATGTCATACCAGGTGAAAATATAAAACATACACAAAATAGCCCCGTAAGAGGCACGAACACTTCTCATGGGACCAATGTAACCCGAAAGAATCGACCACGTAATCTCGGGATTCTTGATTTGAGAACACGAAGAAAATTTGCATACCCTTAGACTTTTAGGTTTGAAAACATGACTTCAAAGGGTGAAAACATAAAATAGCCATAAATGGCCCCGTTAGAGGAAAGAACACCTCACACCGGACCAATCTAACCCGTAGGAACTGACCGCATTGCCACGGGACTCCCGATTTGAGAACACAATGAAAATATGTAAACTGTTAGACTTAGGCTTAAAAATATGGCATCAAATGGTGAAAACCTAAAACAACCACAAAAAGGCCCCGTAAGAGGCACAAAAAACATGCAAATGACAAATGTAACCCACCGGGACCGACCGCATAGTCACTATACTCCCGATTTGAGAGCACGATGAAAATGTGCAAACTGTTAGACTTTTAGGCTTAAAAACATGCCGTCATAGGATGAAAATTTAAAGTAGTCATAAAACAACCCTGTAAAAGGCAAGAACACCCTGCGCGGGACCAATGTAACCTAGAGCAACAGAAAACGTAGTACTGGGACTCCTGGTTTGAGAACAATAAGAAAATTTGCAAACTCTTCGACTTTGGCTTAAAATCATGCTGTCAAAGGGTGAAAATGTAAGCCTATCACAAAACAGCCTTATAAGAGGCATGAACCTTCGTACGGGGCATATCTAACTTGTAGGAATCGACTGCATAGTCACGAGACTCAGGGTTTGGGAACAAGATGAATATTTGCAAACTATTAGACTTATACTTGAAAATATGCCGTCAAAGGGTGCAAACATAAACCTGCCACAAAACAGCCCTGTAAGAGGCATAAACACCTCACACGGGACCAATGTATCATGCAGGAGCCTACCACGTAGTCAAGGGACTCCCGATTTGAGAACACGTTGAAAATTTTACAAATTGTTACACTTGGGCTTTAAAACATGTTGTTACAATGTGAAAAGATAAAACAACCACAAAACAGCCCCATAAGAGGCATAAAAAACTCGCATGGCACTAACTTAACCTACAGGATGTATTGGTCATAGTCCCGATACTACCGACTTCAAAACATGATGAAAATTAGCAAAATGATAGATTTAGGCTTAAAAATATGTCGTCAAATGGTGGAAATGGGAAACAGTCATAAAACGACCCCATAAGGAGCAAGAACACCTTGCACGAGACCTATGTAACCCTAAGGAATCGATCGCCTAGTCACAGGACTCCCGATTTAAGAACATGATGAAAATTTTTATGTTTTTAGACGTAGGCTTAAAAATATGTCGTCAAAGGGTGAAAAGGTAAAACAACAACGTAAAGGTCTTGTAAGAGGCATGAACACCTTGCACGGGACCAATGTAAAGTTTAGGAATCCACCGCGTAGTCACCGGACTCCCAATTTCAAAACACGATGAAAACTTTCCAACAATTAGACTTTTAGTCTTAGAAATATGCCATCAAAGGGTGATAACATAAAACATCCATAAAACGGCCCTATAAGAGGCATGAACACCCGCACGGGCAAGAAATGGCCATATAGTAATGAGACTCTCGGTTGGATAACACAACAAAAATCTGCTAACTATCAGACTTACTTATAAAAACATGTCGTTAAAGGGTGAAAACATAAAAGAGCCACAACACGGCCCCGTATGAGGCACGAAAACCTTTCACGGGACCAATATAACCCTTAGGAACCAATCGCATAGTCAAGGGACTCCCAGTTTTAGAACGTGATAAACATTTCAAACAATTAGACTTTTAGGCTAAAAAAGATGTTGTCAAAAGGTGAAAATGTAAAACAGTCACAAAATGGCCTCGTAAGAGGTAAGAACACTTTGCTTGGGACCAATGTAACCCGATGGAACCGATCGCGTAGTCACGGGACTCCCTATTTGAGAACACGATGAAAATTTGCAAATTATTTGAGTTAGTCTTAAAAACATGTCGTCAAAGGGTGAAAACCTAAAATATCCACAAAACGGCCCAGTAAGAGGCACGAACACCTTGCACAAGACCAATGTAACCCGTATGAACCCACTGTGTTTTCATTGGACTCACGGTTTGAGAACACGATGAAAATTTGCAAACTGTTAGACTTTTAGGCTTAACACACGTCGTCAAAGGGTGTAAATGTAAAGCAGTCAAAAAATGGCACCATAAGAGGCAAGAACACCTCTCACGGGACCAATGTAAACTGAAGGAACTGACCGCATAGTCAGAGGACTCCCGTTTTGAGAGCACTACGAAAATTTTCAAACGGTTAGACTTTTAGGGTTAAAAGCATGCCATCAAAGGGTGAAAATTTAAAATAGCCAGAAAATGGCCTTGTAAGAGGCATGAACACCTCGCACGGGACTGATGTATCTCGTAGGAACTGACCATGTAGTCACGGGACTCCCGATTAGAGAACACAATGAAAATTTTATAACTGTCAGAATTAGGCATAAAAACATGTTTTCAAAGGGTGAAAACATTAAACAACCACAAAATGGCACCGTAAGAGGCACACTCACCTCGCATGGGACAGGTATAATCCGTAGGAACCGACCGCATAGTCACGGAATTCTTCGTTTGAGAAAATGATGAAAATTTGCACACTGTTAGACAATTAGGTTTAAAAATAATTCATCAAAGGGTGAAAATGTAAAATACCCACAAAACGACCCTGTAAGAAGCAAGAACACCTTGCACATAACCAATGTAACCTGTAGGAACCAACCGTATAGTCACGGGACTCCCGTCTTGAGAACACGTTGAAACTTTTCAAACAGTTAGACTTTTAGGCTAAAAAACATGTCGTCAAAGGGTGAAAATGTAAAATAGCAATAAACGGCCCCGTAAGAGGCATGAACACCTCGCAAGGGACAAGTGTTACCCGTAGGAATGGATCGCTTAGTCATGGGACTCCCGATTTCAGAAGATGATGAAAGTTTGCATACTATTAAACTTAGGCTTAAAAATATATCGTCAGAGGGTGAAAATATAAACCTCCCACAAAATGGCATTGTAAGAGGCATGAACACCTCGCACGAGACTAATGTATCCCGCGGGAACCGACCACATAGTCACAGGAGAACATGATGAAAATTTTACAAACTATTAGACCTGGGCTTAAAAACCTGCCGTCAAATAGTGAAAACATAAAATAACCACAAAAGATCCCTATAAGAGGCACAAAAACCTCGCACTGGACAATTGTAACCAGCAGGAATCGAGGCATAGTCACGAGACTCTCGATTTGAGAACATGATGAAAATTTGCAAACTATTAGACTTAGGTATAAAAATATGTTGTCAAAGGGTGGAAATCAAAATAGTCATAAAACGATCTCGTAAGAGGCACGAACATCTTGCACGGGACCCATGTAATCGGAATAAATCGACCACATAGTCACGAGACTCTCGGTTTGAGAACGTGATGAACATTTTTAAGCTATTATACATAGGCTTAAAATCATTCCATCAAAGGGTGAAAATGTAAAACAACCACAAAAAGGTCCTGTAAGAGGCACGAACACCTCCCACGGGACTCGGAAATCCATCACGTAGTCACACAACCCCCAGTTTTAGGACCCATTGAAAATTTTCTAACTATTAGACATTAAGGCTTAGAAACACGCTGTCACTGGGTGAAAATGTAAAATAGCCCTAAAATAGCCATATAAGAGGCATGAACAGCTCGCACGGGACAAATATGTCTCGCAGGAACCGACCATGTAGTCACGGGACTCTTGATTCGAGAACACAACGAAAATTTGCTAAATGTCAGACTTAGGCATAAAAACATATCGTCACAGGTAAAAAGTAAAACAACCACAAAACGGCCCTGTAAGAGGCATGAGCACCTCGCACGAGACCAATATAATCCGGAGGAACCGACCACATAGTCAAGGGACTCTTAGTTTGAGAACATGATGAAAGTTTGCAAACTGTTAAGACTTTTAGGCCTAAAAGGATGCCATTAAAGGGTAAAAATGTAAAATAATCACAAAATGGCCCTGTAAGAGGCAAGAACACTTTGCACGGGACCAATGTAACCCGGAGGAATCGATTGTAATGTCACGGGACTCCAAATTTGAGAGGATGATGAAAATTTGCAAAGTCTTCGAGTTAGGCTTAAAAATAAGCCGTCAAAGGGTGAAAACCTAAAATTTCCATAAAATGGCCCTATAAGAGGCACGAACACCTTGCACGGGACCAATATAGCCCGTAGGAATCGACTGTGTAGTTACTAGTCTCCCAGTATGAGAATACGATGAAAATTTGCAAATTATCTGACTTTTTGGCTTAAAAACACACCGTCAAAGGCGAAAATGTAAAGCAATTACAAAATAGCCCTGCAAGAGGCAAGAACACCTCGTACGACACCAATGTAACCCAAAGAAACTGACCGCGTAGTCATGGGACTCCGGATTTGAGAAGACGATGAAAATTTGCAAACTCTTCGAGTTAAGCTTAAAAACATGTTGTCAAAGTGTGAAAACACCTTGTACGGGACCAATGTAACCCGTAGCAACTGATTACTTAGTCGCGGGTCTCTCGATTTGAGAACATGAGGAAAATTTGCGAACTGTTTGACTTTTAGGCTTAAAATCACACCGTCAAAGGGTGAAAATGTAAAGAAGTCGTAAAATGGCCCCGTAAAAGGCAATAACACCTCTCATGAGACCAATGTAAGCCGAAGGAACATACCTCGTAGTCATGGGACTCCTGGGTTAAGAACACGATGAAAATTTTCAAATTGTAAGACTTTAAGGCTTAAAAGTATGCTGTCAAAGAGTGGAAACCTAAAATAGCCACAAAATAGGCCTGTAAGATGTATAAACACCTCGCACGGGTCCAATGTATCCTGAGCTACAAATCACATAGTCACGCGACTCGCAGTTTGAGAACGCGATAAAAATTTGTAAACTCTTTGAGTTAGGCATAAAAACATGTCATCAAAGGGTGAAAACCTAAAATAGGCACAAAACGGCCCTGTAAGAGGCACTAAAACCTCACATGGGACCAATGCTACCCGTAGGAACCAATCGTTTACTCACGGGACTCTCAAATAGAGAGCACGTTGAAAATTTGCAAATAGTTAGACTTTTAGGCTAAAAAATATGCCATCAAAGGGTGAAAACATAAAATAGCCCCGAAATGGCCCTACAAGAGGCATGAACACCTCGCACGGGACAAATGTATCCCGTAGCAACCGACCACATAGTCATAGGACTCTCAATTTGAGAACATGATGAAAATTTGCAAGCTATTATACTTAGGCTTAAAAAGGTGATGTCAAAGGGTGGAAATGTAAAACACCAACAAAACGGCCCCATTATAGTCATGAACACGTCGCACGAGACCAATGTAACCCGCAGGAACTCACCACGTAATCATGGGTCACCCAATTTGAGATCACGATTAAAATTTATAAATTTTTAGGCTAAAAAAAATCCATCAAAGGGTGAAAACATAAAATAACCATAAAACGGCCCCATAAAGGGCAGGAACACCTTGCATGGGACCAATGTAACCCTTAAGAATCCACCGCGTCATAACGGGACACCCTATTTGAGAACATGATAATAAAATTTCCAACTATTAGACTTTTAAACTTAGAAACATGCCATCAAAGGGTAAAAACGTAAAACATCCATAAAATGGCCCTTTAGGAGGCATGAACACCTCGCACGGGATTGATGTATCTCGTAGGAACTGACCATGTAGTCACGGGACTCCCGATTGGAGAACACAATGAAAAATTTATAACTGTCAGAATTAGGCACAAAAACATGTCGTCAAAGGGTGAAAACATTAAACAACCACAAAATGGCACCGTAAGAGGCACACTCACCTTGCATGGGACTGGTGTAATCCATAGGAATTGACCGCGTAGTCACTGGATTCTTCGTTTGAGAAAATGACAAAAAATTGCTCACTGTTAGACTATTAGGTTTAAAAATAATTCATCAAAGGGTGAAAATGTAAAATAGCCACAAAACGACCGTGTAAGAAGAAAGAACACCTTGCACATAACCAATGTAACCTGTAGGAACCAACCGTATAGTCACGGGACTCCCGGCTTGAGAACACGTTGAAACTTTTCAAACAGTTAGACTTTTAGGATAAAAAACATGTCGTCAAAGGGTGAAAATGTAAAATAAGAACGAAATGGCCCTATAAGAGGCATGAACACCTCGCACGGGACCAATGTATCCCGTAACAACCGACCACGTAGTCACAGGACTCTCAATTTGAGAACATGACAAAAATTTTCATGCTGTTAGACTTAGGCTTAAAAAGATGTTGTCAAAGGGTGAAAACATAAAACAGCCAAAAACGGCCCCATAAGAGGAACGAACAAGTCGCACGGGACCAATGTAATAGGTAGGAACCGATCGCATAATCATGAGACCCCTGATTTGAGAGCACGGTTAAAATTTAGAAACTCTTAAGCTAAAAAAATGCCATCAAATGGTGAAATCATAAGGGGGAGGAACACTTCGCATGGGACCAATGTAACCCTTAATAATCCACCGCGTCATAACGAGACTCCCGATTTGAGAACATGGTGAAAATTTTCTAACTATTAGACTTTTAGGCTTAGAAACATACCGTCAAAGGGTGAAAACGTAAAACAACCTTAAAATGGCCCTCTAAGAGGTATGAACACCTCGCACGAAACCCATGTATCTCGAAGGAACCGACCATGTAGTCACGGGACTCCCGATTGGAGAACACAACGAAAATTTGCTAATTGTCAGACTTAGGCATAAAAAACATATTGTCAAAGGGTGAAAACATAAAACAACCAAAAACTGGACCCATACGAGGCACGATCACCTCGCATGGGACCAGTGTAATATGCATGAATCGACCGCGTAGTCACGGGATTCTCAGTTTGAGAACACGATAAAAAATCGCATAGTATTGGACTTTAAGATTTAAAAACAAGCCATCGAAGAGTGAAAATGTAAAATAGCCACAATACCACCCCGTTAGAGGCAAGAACACCTCACACAGAACCAATGTAACTCAAAGGAATCGACTGCGTAGTCACGGGACTCCTTATTTAAGAACACGAGGAAAATTTGCAAACTGATAGACTTAAGCTTAAAAAATGCCATCAAAGGGTGAAAACTTAATACAACCACAAAATGGATCTGTAAGAGGCACAAACTCCACGCATTGGACCAATGTAACCCGTCGGAACCAATCGCATAGTCACGAGACTCTAGGTTTAAGAACACAATGAAAATTTACAAATTATTAGAGTTAAGATTAAAAACTTGCCGTCAAAGGGTAAAAATGTGAAACAGTGACAAAACGGCCTTGCAAGAGGCATGAAAACCTCGCACAAAACCAATAATTCCCACAAGAATTGATCGCACCGCCACGGGACTCCTAGTTTAAGAACACGATGAAAATTTACAAACTCATAGATTTGGGCTCAAAAACATGTCGTTAAAGGGTGAAAACTTAAAATAGCCACAAAACTGCCCTGTAAGAGGCAAAGACTCCTCGCATGGGACCAACGTAATCCATCGGGACTGACTGCATTGTAACGGGACTCTCAGTTTGAGAACACAATGAAAATTTACAAACTGTTAGAGTTAAGCTTAAAAACATGTCGTCAAAGAGTTGAAGCGTGAAATAGCGATAAAACGACCCTATAAGAGGCATGAACACCTCGCACGGGAGCAATGTATCCCGCTGGAATCGACCACATAGTCATGGGACTACTTCTTTAAGAACACGATGAAAATTTGTAAACTGTTAGACTTCAGCTCCAAACATGCCAACAAATAGTGAAAACCGAAAACAGCCACAAAAAGACCTCGTAAGAGGAATAAACACCTCACACGGTAGAAATGTAACCCGTCGGAACCGACGTATAGTCACGAGGCTCCCGGTTTGAGAACATAGCAAAAATTTTGAAGTTGTTAAACTTAGGCATAAAAACATGCTGTCAAAGGGTGAAAACGTAAACTGGCCACAAAACGGCCCTATAAAAGGCACGCACACGTCGCACGGGACCAATGTAACTCGCAAGAACCGACTATGTAATCATGGGACTCCCGATTTGGGAACACTATGAAAATTTATATATTTTTAGGATAAAAAAAGTGCCATCAAATGTTGAGAACATAAAGTAGCCAAAAAATGGCCCCATAAGAGGCACGAACACCTCTCGTGGCACAAATGTAACCCACAGTAACCAACCATGTAGTCATGGGATTCCTTATTTAAGAACACGATGAAAATTTGCATAATGTTAGACTTTAGGTTTAGAAATGTTCCATCAAAGGGTGAAAACGTAAATTATCCATAAAAAGGCCCCATAAAAGGCAAGAACACCTCGCGCGGGATCAATATATCCCGCAGGAACTGACTGCATTGTTCAGGACTACTAGTTTAAGAACATGATGACAATTTGCATACTATTAAACTTAGGCTTAAAGCATGCCAAAAAATGGTGAAAACCTAAAACAACCACAAAAAGACCCCATAAGAGGTGCGAACACCTAGCACGGTAGCAATATAACCTGCTGAAACCGACTGCATAGTCACGAGTCTCCCGATTTGTGAACATGCAAAAAATTTGCAAGTTGTTAGACTTAGGCTTAAAAACATGTTGTCAAGGGTCAAAACGTAAAATAGCCACAAAAAGGCCCCATAAGAGGCACGTGCACATCGCATGGGACTAATGTAACCAGTAGGAACTAACCCCGTAATCAAGGGACTCCCGATTTGGGAACACGATGAAAATTTAGATATTGTGAGGCTAAAAAATGCCATCAAAGGTTGAAAACATAAAACAACCACAAAACGGCCCCGTAAGAGGCACGAACACCTCTCATGGCACATATGTAACCCACAGGAACCAATCGCGTAGTCACGGGATTCCTATTTTGAGAACACGAAAAAAATTTGCAAATTGTTAGACTTTTAGGCTTAAAAATATGCTGTCAAAGGGTGAAAATATAAAACAGTCACAAAATGGCCCTGTAAGAGGCATGAACACCTCGTACGGGACCAATGTAACCTGCGGGAACGGACCACGTAGTCACGGGACTCTCGATTTGAGAACACATTAAAAATTTGCAAATTATTAGACTTAATCTTAAAACATGACATCAAAGGTTGAAAATGTAAAAACAGCCACAAAATGGCCAGGTGAAAGGCAAGAACACTTTGCACGGGACCAATGTAACTCAGAGGAACCGACTGGGTAGTCACGGGACTCCTAGTTTGAGAACACAACGAAATTTTGCAAACACTTTGAGTTAGGCTTAAAATAATACCATCAAAGGGTGAAAACCTAAAACAACCACAAAATGCTCCTATAAGAGGCATGGGCACGTCGTATAGGACTAATGTAACTCGTAGGAACTGACCGTGTAGTCATGGGCCTCCTAGTTTAAGAATACAATGAAAAATTACAAACTGTTAGACTTTTAGGCTTACAAACATGCTTTCAAAGGATGAAAACGTAAAATAGTCATAAAACGGCCCTGTGATAGGCATTAACACCTCGTACGAGACAAATGTATCCCACAGCAACCGACTAAGTAGTCACATAACTCCCAATTTAAGAAAATGATGAAAATTTACCAGACGTTTGACTAAGGCTTAAAAACAATATGTAAAAGGGTGAAAATGTAAAACAGTCACAAAATGTCCCCATAAGATGCACGAACATGTCGCACGGGACCAATGTAAATCGCGGGAACTGACCGCGTAATCATGAGACTTTTGATTTGAGAACACGATGAAAATTTATTAACTATTAGGCTCGAAAATTGCCATCAAAAGGTGAAAACATAAAATAGCCACAAAACGGCAGTGTAAGAGGTACGAATACCTCTAATGGGACCAATGTAACTCGCAGGAACCGATCGCATAGTCATGGGATTCTCAATTTGAGAACAGGATGAAAATTTGCATATCGTTAGACTTTTAGGTTTAAAAACATGCCATCAAAGGGTGAAAACATAAAATAGCCATAAAATGGTCCCGTAAGAGGCAAGAACACCTTGCACGGGACCAATGTAACTCGAAGGAACTGATCGCGTAGTAACGGGACTCTCGATTTGAGAGAACGATGAAATTTTGCAAACGATTAGACTTAAGCTTAAAAACATGTAGTTAAAGGGTGAAAATGTAAAACTATCACAAAATGGCCCCGTAAGAGGCTATAACGCCTCACACGGGATGAATGTAATCGGAAGACCCGATCGTGTAGTCCTGGGATTCTCGGTTTGAGAACACGATAAAAATTTGCAAACTGTTAGACCTATGCTTAAAAACGTGTTGTTAAAGGGTGAAAACATAAAATATCTGCACAAAGGCCTAGTAAGAAGTACAAACTCCTCACATGGTACCAATGTAACCCGTTGAAACCGACCGCATAATCACCGAACTCTCGATTTGAGAACAAGATGAAATTTAGCAAACTGTTAGAGTTAGGCTTAAAAACAAGCTGTCAAAGGGTGAAAATGGGAAATAGTCACAAAACGGACTTGCAAGAGGCATCAACACGAAGAAACCGACCACGGGTCCCGTGTGAGGCCCCGTAAGAGGCATGAAAACTTCACATGAAAACCTCACACGGGACCTGCAAGAGGCATTAACATGCCTCTCACAACGGGTTCCTATGTGTTCTCAAATCGAGAGTCCCGTAAGAGGAACCGACCACGTAGTCATGGGACTCCCGATTTGAGAACACGAAGAAAATTTGCGAACTCTACTACTTAGGCTTAAAACCATATTATCAAAGGGTGAAAACATAAACCCGCCACAAAATGGTCATCTAAGAGGCATGAACACCTCACACGAGGCCAGTGTAAGCTATAAGAACTGACTGCATAGTCACGGGATTCCCGATTTGAGAACAAGGTGAAATTTTGCAAACTATTAGACATAAGCTTAAAAACATGTCGTTAAAGTGTGAAAATGTAAATTTACAACAAAATGGTCCTGTAAGAGGCATGAACCCTCACACGGGACCCATATATCCCACAAGAACTGACCACGTAGTCACAGGACTCCCGATTTGATAACACTATGAAAATTTTACAAACTATTAGAGTTGGGCTTAAAAACATGTCGTCAAAGGGGGAAACGATAAAAAAATCCAAAAAATGGACTTGTGATAGGCACAAAAACCTCACACGGGACTAATGTAACCTGCAGGAATCGATCGCGTAGTCACGGGACTCTCGATTTGAGAACACAACGAAAATTTACAAACTGTTAGACTTAGAGTTAAAAATTTGTCGTCAGAGGGTGAAAATGTAAAATATCCACAAAAGGTCCTATAAGAGGCATCGCACGGGATCAATGTAACCCATGGAAATTGACAGCGTAGTCAAGGGACTCCCGGTTCGAGAACACGATCAAAATTTTCCAATTGTTAAACTTTTAGGCTTCAAAACATGCTGTAAAAGGGTGAAAATGAATAACAACCAATAAACAGCCATGAAAGAAGCATGAACACCTCTCACGGGACCAACGTACCCCACAGGAACCGACCGCATAGTCACATGACTCCTTGTTTAAGAACAACATGAAAATTTCCAAACTTTTACAATTAGGCTTAAAAACATGTCGTTAAATGGTAAAAACCTAAAATACCCACACAAAGGCCCTGTTAGTGGAACGAAGACCCCCCATTAGTGGCACGAAAACCTCGCACAATACCAATGTAATCGGCAGGAACTGAGCGCATTATTACGAGACTCCATATTTGAGAACACGGCAAAAATGTGCAAATTGTTAGACTTTTAGGCTTAAAAAGATTTCGTCAAAGGGTGAAAACGTAAAATAGTCACAAAATGGCTTCGTAAGGCAAGAACACTTTGTACGGGACTAATGAAACTCGAAGGAACCGACCGCATAGTCACAAGACTCCCAGTTTCAGAACACAATGAAAATTTGCAAAATCTTCGAGTTAGGCTTAAAAACATGTCGTTAAATGGTGAAAACATAAAACAGTCACAAACCAGCCCTGAAAGAGGTATGAACACCTCTCACGGTGAGAACATGATAAAATTTTACAAATTGTTAGACATTTAGGCTTAAAAACATGTCCTCAGATGGTAAAAACGTAAATTACTGACAAAACGCCCCTATAAGAGGCATGAACACATCGCGCTGAACCAATGTATCCGATAGCAATCGACCACATAGTCACGAGTTTCCCAGTTTGAGAACACGATTGATTTTTCAAACTATTAGACTCACGCTTAAAAACAAGCCGTCAAAGTGTGAAAACATAAAATTTCCACAAAATGACCCCGTACGAGGCACAAACACCTTGCACAGAATCAATGTAACCCGTCAGGACTGACCGCGTAGTCACGAAACTCCTGGTTTTATAACACGATGAAATTGGGCAAACTGTTAGACTTTTAGGGTTAAAAACATACCGTTAGAGGGTGAAAACATAAAATAATCATAAAATGGCCCGTAAGAGGCATGAACACCTTACACGGGACTAATGTATATTCAAGGAATTGACTGCATAGTCACGAGGCTCCTAATTTGAGAACATGATGAAAATTTGCAAGCAGTTAGACGTAGGCTTGCATGGGACCATATAAGAGTTATAAACACCTTGCATGGGACCAATGTACCCCGTAGGAATCGATCGCATAGTCACGGGACTCTAGGTTTAAGAACACAATGAAAATTTGTAAATTATTAAAGTTAGGCTTAAAAACATGTCATCAAAGGGTGAAAATCTGAAACGGCAACAAAACGGCCTTGCAAGAGGCATGAGAACCTCGCACGAAACCAATGATTCCCACAGGAATAGATCCCATAGCCATGGGACTCCTAGTTTAAGAACACGATGAAAATTTACAAACTATTACATTTAGGCTCAAAAATATGCCGTCAAAGGATGAAAACTTAAAATAGCCACAAAATTGCCCTGTAAGAGGCTCAGACTCCTCGCATGGGACCAACCTAACCCGTCGGGACTGGCCGCATAGTCACGGGACTCTCAGCTTGAGAATATGATGAAAATTTATAAACCGTTAGAGTTAGGCTTCAAAACATGCCGTCAAAGGGTATAAGGATGAAATAGCGATAAAACTTCCATGTAAGAGGCATGAACACCTCGCACGGGACCAATGTATCCCGCTTGAATCGACTACATAGTCATGAGACTACTGGTTTAAGAACATGATGAAAATTTGCAAACTATTAGACTTAGGCTTAAAACATTCCATCAAATAGTGAAAACCTAAAACAGCCACAAAAAGACCCCATAAAAGGAACAAACACCTCACACGGTAGCAATGGAACCCGTTGCAACCGACGCACAGTCACGATAATCCCAGTTTGAGAACATAATAAAAATTTGGAAGTTGTTAGACTTAGGCTTAAAAACATGCTGTCAAAGGGTGAAAATATAAAACAGCCACAAAACGGCCTTGTAATAGGCATGCACATGTCCAACGTGACCAATGTAACTCGCGGGAACCGACTGCATAATCACTATGAAAATTTACATACTGTTAGGCTCAAAAAATGCCATCAAATGTTGAGAACATAAAGCAGCAACAAAATGGCCCCATAAGAGGCACGAACACCACTCATGGCCCAAATGTAACCCGTAGGAACCAACCGCGTAGTCACGGAATTCCTTGTTTAAGAACGCGATGAAACTTTACATACTATTAGACTTTAGGCTTAGAAATGTGCCATCAAAGGGTGAAAACATAAATTAGCCATAAAAAGGCCCCGTAAAAGGCAAGAACAACTCGCGCGGGACTAATATATCCCGCAGGAACTGACTGCATTGTGACAGAACTACTGGTTTAAGAACATGATGACAGTTTGCATAATGTTAAAATTAGGCTTAAAACATGCCAGAAAATGGTGAGAACCTAAAACAACCACAAAAAGGACCCATAAGAGGTACGAACACCTAGCACGGTAGAAATGTAACCTACTAAAACCGATCGCATAGTCACGAGTCTCCTGATTTATGAACATAAAAAAAATTTGCAAGCTGTTAGAATTAGGCTTAAAAATATGTTGTCAAAGGGTGAAAATGTAAAATAGCCACAAAATGGCCCCATAAGAGGCACGCGCACATCGCACGGGACCAATGTAACTGGCAAGAACCAACCCCATATTCAAGGGACTCCCGATTTGGGAACACGAATAAAATTTAGGTATTGTGAGGCTAAAAAATTCCGTCAAAGGTTGAAAACGTAAAACAACCACAAAGCGGCCCTGTAAGAGGCACGAACACCTCTCATGGCACATATATAACCCGTAGGAACAAATCGCGTAGTCACGGGATTCCTGGTTTGAGAACACGATAAAAATTTGCAAAATGTTAGACTTTTAGGCTTAAAAATATGATGTCAAAGGGGGAAAATGTAAAACAGTCACAAAATTGCCCTGTAAGAGGCCTGGACACCTCACACGGGACCAATGTAACCTGCAGGAACCGACCACATAGTCATGGGACTCTCGATTTGAGAACACATTAAAAATTTGCAAATTGTTAGACTTAAGCTTAAAAACATGCCATCAAAGGGTGAAAATGAAAAATAGTCACAAAACGTCCAGGTAAGACGCAAGAACACTTTGCACGGGACCAATGTAACTCGGAGGAACCGACTATGTAGTCATGGGACTCCCAATTTGAGAACACAATGAAATTTTCCAAACTCTTTGAGTTAGGCTCAAAAACATGCCGTCAAAGGGTGAAAAACTAAAACAACCATAAAACGGCATTGTACGAGGTATGAGCACCTCGCACAGGATTAATGTAACTCGTAGGAACTGATCGTGTAGTCACGGGACTCTTGGTTTAAGAATACAATGAAATATTGCAAACTGTTAGAATTTTAGGCTTACAAACATGCCTTCAAAGGGTGAAAATGTAAAATAGCCACAAAATGGCCCTGTAAGAGGCTTTGACACCTCCCACGGGACCAATGTATCCCACAGCAACCGACTAAGAAGTCATAGGACTCTCGATTTGAGAACATGATGAAAATTTATAATTTGTTTGTCTTGGGCTTAAAAACATTCTATAAAAAGGGTGAAAATGTAAAACAGTCACAAAATATCCCCATAAGATGCATGAACATGTCGCACGTGACCAATGTAAATCGCAGTATCTGATCGCGTAATCACGAGACTCTTGATTTGAGAACACGATGAAAATTTTCAAACTATTAGGGTCAAAAAATTCCATCAAAGGGTGAAAACATAAAACAGCCACAAAAAGGCGACGTAAGAGGCATGAATACCTCTAATGGGACCAATGTAACTCGCAGGAACCGATCGCGTAGTCACAAGATTCTCGATTTGAGAACAAGAAGAAAATTTGCATATCGTTTGAGTTTTAGGTTTAAAAAATCAAAGGTTGGAAACATAAAATAACCACAAAATGGCCCCGTAAGAGGTAAGAACACCTTACACCGGACCAATGTAACTCGAAGGAACTGATTGTGTAGTCACGAGACTCTCGATTTGAGAGACCGATAAAAATTTGTAAACGGTAAGACTTAATCTTGAAAACATGTCGTTAAATGGTGAAAATGTAAAATAGTCATAAAATGGCCTCGTAAGAGGCAATAACTCCTCGTACGGGACCAATGTAACCGGAAGACCCGATCGTGTAGTCCAGGGATTCCCAATTTGAGAACACGATAACAAATTTCAAATTGATAGACTTATGCTTAAAAACATGTTGTCAAAGGGTGAAAACATAAAATATCCATACAAAGGCCCAGTAAGAGGTACAAACTCCTCGCATGGGACCAATGTAACCCATCGGAATCGACCGCATAATCACCGGACTCTTGGTTTGAGAACAAGATGAAAATTTGCAAACTATTAGAGTTAGGATTAAAAATACGCTGTCAAAGGGTGAAAATGTGAAACAGTAACAAAACGTCCCTATAAAAGGCATCAACACCTCGCATGGGACCAATGTATCTCACAAGAACCGACTGCATAGTCATGGGACTCCTGGTTTAAGCACACAATACAAATTCACAAACTATTAGACTTAAGCTTAAAAACATGCCCTCAAATGGTGAAAACCTAAAACAACAACAAGGCCCCGTAAGAGGCACGAACTGTTAATTAATACTATTTTGTTTATCGTAAAACTGGATATAAACCATAATGTTACATCACGTTAAAAATAGTTTTGTCATGAATCCAGGATGTTTAATTCTACATGTAATCACAAAATCATAAGTTCTTTATAATTATGATCAAAACTAAACTTTGTCTATTGAAATTGATTGGAATAAGGTGACTTAAATGCTCCTGTCAAAGATTCCTTTGAATAGCCCAAAATTACTCTCTTATGTGCCCAGAATATTTGTGAGAAAATAGGAATAATGAGAATTTCGAATTTTCTCTCCCTCCTTAGAAACAATGTGTATTGAGTTGACTCTGGATGGTGTAGAGGTCTCTATTTATAAGGGAAAGAGGGCCGGAATCCTAGTGGAGGTGGGACTCTTTTAAAGTCTCCCACTAATGCCACTAACCATCATGTGACTAATGGATAAGGTTTACCCAATCTTTTAATATCTTTATTTATCACATTCCTAATTAATTATCTAACATTTATGAAGACCACATAAATGGGAAATCCGAAATTTAATACAATTGAAATCAAATAATTAATTTCGTTACTTAACATTAATTTCCAACAGTCTCCCACTTAGTCTTAATAATCCGTATAATTAAATTAGATATCATAAGGTGCACAATCATTGATAAATTTAGTTTGCTAAATCAAATGATTAATGAATGCGAGTCATGGAGGTTTCGTGCTATTCAAGAGCATGGTTCCTTCCATGTACCACAACACCAATGTTTTATTCAACTGAGCCTTTAATATTAGGTATCATGATGGCCTCAAAATATCCTTTTGAACAAGTACTATTTCTGTCAACAATAATTCATAATTATATACATGCATTCACAAAAGATAGAAATAATAGAAATCAGAAACACTTTTATTAAATTCAAGTAATAGTGTCAAACAACTAAGCCAAAATAGCAATCATAATCTAACTAATCAAGACCCATCTCTTTGACATATTCCATAAAGGTCTTCGGAGATAGTCCTTTCGTAAGAGGATCTGCTATGTTATCACCCGTACAAATGTGATCAATTGACACTCTTTGTTTCTGAACTTCCTCTTTAACTGATAGATATTTCATCTCAATATGATTAGCAGCTTTAGTATACCTATCGTTCTTCGATAAGAAGACTGTTGCGACATTATAACAATAAATTTTCAGCGACTTAGATATTGACCCCATAATTATAAGTCCTAAAATAAAGTTTCGCAACCATAATCTATGATTTGTAGCTTCGAAGCAAGCTACGTATTCAGCCTCCATAGTAGATGATGCAATGATGCTTTGCTTAGCACTTTTCCATGACACGGCTCCTCCAGCCATAAGGAAGACATAACCCGAAGTGCTCTTCCTACTGTCAAGGCATCCCCTAAAATCTGAGTCTGAATAACCAATCACCTCAAGGTGATCAGTCTTTCGATATGTGAGCATGTAATACTTGGTCCCTTGTAGGTACCTCAGCACTTTCTTCGCAACTTTCCATTGATAAATACCCAGATTGCTTTGATATATGCCTAGCATCCTAACGGCAAAACTAATATCCGGTCCAGTGCATACTTGTGCATACAACAAGCTCCCTATAAGCGAAGCATAAGGCATGCCTTTTATGTTCTCCCTTTCTAAACCACTTCTAGCACATTGACTTAAGCTGAACTTTTCCCCTTTCTAAAGTGGAACATTAATGGTATTGCAACTTTTCATGCTAAATCTTTCTAAAAATTTGTTAATGTAATATTTCTAAGACAGTCCCAACATTCCTCATGATCTATCCTGATCACGAAGGATGCCTCACCTACATCACGAAGGATGCCTCACCTACATCTTTCATATCAAAGTTTTTAGAAAGGTACTTCTTAGTTTCACTTAATAAACCAAGATCACTGCTAGCGATAAGTAAGTCATCAACATATAGTACTAAAAACACAAACTTACTCCCACTAATCTTCAGGTATCTACACCGATCAACAGTGTTTTCCTTAAACCCAAAGGATGTCATGGTATCACGGAACTTAATGTACTATTGACGAGAAGCTTGCTTTAGACCATATATTGACTACTTTAACATACAGACCATGTTTTCCTTTCCTTCCTTTATGAAGCCTCATGGTTGTGCCATGTAGACTTCTTCTTCTAAACTCCCATTTAGAAAAGCTATTTTTATGTCCATTTGAAGCAACTCCAAATCATAATGAGCCACCAATGTTAATATGATTCTTAATGAGTCCTTCTTTGAAACTGGAGAGAATGTCTAATTATAATCAATGTCTTCTCGTTGATTAAAAACTTTGGCAACAAGTCTAGCTTTATGTTGTTCGATATTGCCTTTTGAGTCAAGTTTGGTCTTAAATATACACTTGCACCAAACTCATTTTTATCCTTCTGGAAATTTGACCAACTCCCAAACTTTATTGTCATTCATACATTTTATTTCTTCATTCATGGCATCAATCCATTTATCAGAATCATCACTATTTATAGCTTTTTCATAAGAAACTGGATCATTAATATTCCCTATGTTAAATTCGGTCTCTTGAAGGTATACCACATAATCATCCGGAATTGTCGATCTCCTTTCTCTTTGAGATCTTCTTAATGATACTTCCTATGGTGCTTCAAAATTTTCATCGGTTATAGTCTCATTATGTGGTTGTTCAGTTGGTTGATCATTCACTTATTGTTCATTGTTATTGATTGGGTCAATGATCCGTTCAACAACTACATTAGGAATAGATGGTATGTTATGAACTCTTGGTATAGTAATTTGTAACCTAACTTCTTGAATGATTCCCTCCCGTTCTTTTATACTCCCACTTACTTCACCTTCTTCAATGAATTTAGCATTTCCAGTTTCTATGGTTCTAGTTGTATGATTTGGACAGCAGAATCTATATCACTTCGAATTTTCTGGATACCTGATGAAATGAAAAGATAATGTCCTAGGATCCAATTTCTTTTCATGAGGGTTATAGATTCTAGCTTCCACTGGGTAGCCCCACACGTAAATACCTTAAATCGGGTTTCCATCTTTTCCAAAGTTCAAAAGTGGTTTTTGAAATTGACTTACTAGGAACCCTGTTTAAGATGTGTACAGCGGTCTTTAATGCATGTGTCCACAAAAATGTAGGCAATTGAGTCCTATCTATCATACTTCTAACCATTTCTATGAGGGTACGATTACGCCTTTCAGCTACACCATTTTGCCAAGGTGATCCTGGCATTGTGTATTGGGCGCAAATACCTAATTTTTCAAGGAGTTTAGGAAATGGGCCAGGGCGTTGCCCTGACTCGTCATATCTACCATAATACTCACCACCTCTATTAGATCTAATAATTTTCACCTTTTTACCTAGTTGCCTCTCAACCTCATTAATGTACATTTCAATGACGTTCACAGACTGAGATTTATCATGCAACATGTAAAAAATGCAATAACATGAAAAACCTCTATAAAGGTGATGAAGTATTTTTCTCCACTAATGGATGGCATATCAAAAGGTACACATATGTCTGTATGTATTATTTCAAGTAGTTGGGTGCTTCTTGTGGCTCCTTTCATTATATGTTTGGTCTATTTTCCTTTGATAGAGTCCACACATACATCATAATTGGCCCAATCCAGGTTATGGAGTATTCCATCTTTAATGAGCCTTTAAATTCTCGGCCTGGATATGTGCCCTAATCTTTTATGCCACATATAAGCATATTTTTTATCATTAAGTGTACGCTTCATACCAACATTAGGATGCAGGGTCACAAGGGTTTCAGAAAAATTCTTTTCAAGATTCAATTAATATAAACCATCTAATAAAAATCCAGAACCAACATTATTAAATTTTTAATCAAACCAAAACCATTGTACTTAAATTCAATCGCAAAACCGTCTAAAGCAAGTTTGGAAACAGAAATTAAATTCCAAAAAACTGTGGGAACATAAAAAGTTTCTTGCAAATCTAAAATAAATCCAGTGCTTAAAATCAGGTGAAAGACTCCAATAGCTTCTATTTTAGCCTTCATTTTATTGACCATGTAGAGAAAATGCTCATTTGGATTTGTTTTGCGGATCAAAGTGAAGCCCTGCATCGAATTAAAAACATGACCCATAGAACCAGAATCAATATACCAAGTGTTAGAAGGAGCGTTAATAAGATTTTATTCGAAACAAACATAAATAAATGGCTTACCCTTTTTCTCGAACCAGGCCTTTCGTTTATGATAATCCTTCTGAAAATTGCCTTCTTTTTACAGAAGTGACACTTTTAGTTCTTTTCCTTCTTCACAGCAGTAGTTGATGGTTCATCTTGATTAAAGGGCCCATGACCTTTCTTAATGCCCTTGCCAAACTTCTTTTTAAAACTAGCTCCTTTGAATGTCAGATTTTCTACCTGTCCCTTAGTCACATGGCCATTGTCTTGCTTAATCCTTCCTTCCTCCTGTACCAACATGCTTTGCAAATCATTTACATTCCACTTATCTTTTATAGTGTTGTAATTGATTTGGAAAGGGGAGGTTAGGATGAATTGGACGAGAAAATACTCATCCACTGTCATGCCCAAAACTCTAAGTCTAACAGCCAGATTGGTCATCTCTATAATTTGCTCATTCATGGTTCGAGTACCATCAAACCTCAAAGTGGTCAGGTCAGCCATCAATTTCCCAGCAAGGGATTTATTAGCAGTACAGAAGAGTTCCTTAATGTTGTTCAAATACTCTTTCGCTTTCGTAGTTTCAGGTAGGGAGGTCTTAATGTTAGCAGCAACGCACATTCGCATAAGCATAAGGGCCAGTCCATTGGGTCGAGACCATGCTTCATGGACAGCAATTTCATCCTCGCTACTGGCATCAGTAATAGCAGCTCGTTCATCACACATAAATGCCATGTCCAAGTCGAGAACCTCTAGGCTGAACTCAATTTTCTTATTCCATTCAGAAAAATTAGTTCCATCAAATTTGGAATAGGACTGAGCTTGCGAATATAGGTTAAGGGGAACTGCAATTAATAACAATGTTCACAAATTAAATTTTCACACACAACAAAAATTACAAGGGTCGAATATTGAATTGTTGACTGAAAATTCGGCATATTTCATTTACAATCTGAATATCACGGAATATGTGTTAATCATCACATAATGTTCAAATTGTAAAGATACCCATAATTCATTTATCATGGTCCCATAATTTTGTTATCTGTGTTTGTTTCCTAAACATTTAATACCATGATTAATGAACTTAATGTCAACTATTTATTTTTTCACAAAAGTTTTTCTAACGCTGTTCAATTCAGAAATTAGCATATGTTACGCCTCAATCCAATTTTATAACTAACATTAGAATTGTGGCCATCCCTGAACCTCGTTGTGCGGGTGGGCGCGCAGAGGAAAGGATCCTTCGGGTCCCTCGTGTCCCTCTGGAGCGCTTCGACCGGCGTCGTTTGAGATGTGGTGTAAGAATGTAGAGAGATTCAGAGTCGCCGGTCTATTTTACTCAAAACAGACAAAACAAAAAAGGGAAGCCACCCCGAAGGATGGCGTCCAAAGACATACTGGTGCGTGTGAAACCAAGATGATTCGAGAAGGGTTCGGAGGCTTAGTTACGAAATGGGAAGGTTTTAGGAACCCATTCCGCCCTTTCGGTCTCTCATGAATATTTGCTATTCCCCCCCCCCCCGGTGATATGTGTGCATCTGTATATATAGAATTGAGGTAGGAATCCTCGACTTGGATCATGGAAAAGATAAAGCTAGTCATCCGTAGGAAGATATAAGAATAATATTAGAAAAAAAAAGATTTACACGATTACCCCTACGTTGATCGAAGATAGAAAATGAGAGAAAAGGTGAGAAAAAGGACTCGAGTCTCGGGTTTTACCCCGAGACGCCTACGTAGTCCATAAAGGCATCAAAGTCCATATAGTTCGCATACGAAATGAGGGGTGGGGTTTATCCCATAAATCCAAATGGGGAATCTCTTATTTGTAACTCTCTGTGTGTGTAGAAAAAGTCTTTTGATTGTGAGAAAAGTGTGGAACAAGGGTGAGAATCCCACTTGGAATTTATGAGCAAACCCTCTTTTTTTGTTTTTTGGGTTTTATGAATATAAAAGGTGTACAAAAATACTAAATAAAAAGTATATTAGGATGTGTGAGATGAGATAATAAAAGTGCTAAATAAGAAAATAAGTTATTTGGAATTTAAGAGAATTTAAGAGAGAGTTTGAGAAAGTTGGACCTTCTTGAAGATATTGAACTTGATCTTGAATGTTGGAGAGCAGACCTTGAACTTGGATGATGATGGAGAGTGGCTAATTCACCAAATTTGATGAAAAAGATGATGAAAAGTGAAAGTAAAAAAAGGATTTGGAAGTTGAAATCACGCTGCCTTCGAGAGAGGTTTTTGGGATTCGTTTAGAGAGATTTTTATCAGATCTGGGCCTCTCTTGCAAATGAGGTGAAGTCCTCTGTTTATAGGCCCAGGTGAGTACCTATAGGCATAGACCTATTCCTGCGTATCGACAGGTGCCGATAGGCAGGGTATGGAACCTGCCATTTGGCAGTGCACTTTAGGCTTTTTTGGAAAATCGGCCGCTGAGGGCAAACCGTTGGTCAGAATCGCGCACGGGGCATACCGTTGGAAAGGTATTTCAGAGACCTTTTAAATTACTTGGACCACTCCTAGGTTCGAGAGTTGACTTTGCATCAAATATGGCTCAGAAGTATTTGTCGATCCATTGGACGGGGAATCATTCGGACGCAAACGAATCGTTCGTCCGCATGGTAAGTCCGAATCACACACGGGGCAGACCATTGGAAAGTTTAGGAGATATACTTTGACATTCCAAAGAGTTTGACCCGGTTTGGAGAGTTGACTTTGGTCAAATGGGCCTGAGAAGCATTCGATGACCTCCTGGAGTCAAACGGATCGTTCGTCCGCTGGAAAGTCGGAATCGCACACGAGATGGACCTTTGCAAAGGGTATTCAGTGACCTTCAAAGATTCATTCAGCTTCGATTGAGCTGAAGAGTTGACTTAGGTCAAATAGAGCCTGAGAGTGCTCGGTGGCCTCTAGGTCAGGTTTCGGACGCAAATGGATCGTTCGTCCACATGGTAAGTCAGAATCGTGCACGGGGTGAACCGTTGCAAAGGGTATTCAGTTCCCTTTGAAGATTTATTCAGTCTCGATCGAGACAAAGATTTTGTCTTTTGGGTCAAACTGAGTCGGGGAGTGCCCGATGGCCTCCAGGTCAGTACTCGGGACATGACCTGGGTTTATAGTGATGAAGGGAGGTACTAGGGACGTAAGGAGACTTAGGGGGTAACAGAATGGGGTGTCTATAGAGCCCCTCGATAGGTGAGTATGGAACAAATGATGACCGTCGAATAGACACCACGTGATGCTCTTGAGGGAGTATGACTGATTTAGAGGGTCGAGGCCGATTCTGAGGACCTGAGGAGTTTGCTAGGGATGATAAATTTTGTGGGTCAAAGATGAATCTATGAGCTTAGGGTAAAGTTATAATAACCGAGGTCAATTCTGACCTAAGAGTAGTGACGATCGAGGACCGAGGTCAATTCTGACCTAACTCAGGTGACGATCCAAGACCGGGGCCAATTCTGACCTAAGAGTGGTGACGAACGAGGATCGAGGTCAATTCTGACCTAACTCGGGTGACGATCCAAGACCGGGGCCAATTCTGATCCAAGAGTGGTGACGACCGAGGACCGAGGTCAATTCTGACCTAACTCAATTGACGATCCAAGACCGGGGTCCATTCTGACCCAAGAGTGGTGACGACCGAGGATCGAGGTCAATTCTGACCTAACTCAGGTGACGATCCAAGACCGGGGTTAATTCTGACCTAAGAGTGGTGACGACCGAGGACCGAGGTCAATTCTGACCTAACTCAGGTGACGATCCAAGATCGGGTCCAATTCTGACCCAAGAGTGGTGACGACCGAGGATCGAAGTCAATTCTGACCTAACTTAGGTGATGATCCAACACCGGGGCCAATTCTGACCGAAGAGTGGATAAAGGTTGGATTTTGATTCTGCTGGAGAAAGAGCTTTATGATTTTGATCTGATCTAGGGAGCTGATAGCTGGGGAAGCTTTTAGGAGACCTTGCAGGGGGGATAACCTATTTTGGGTGCTGTAAGAGAATTCCGCTGGGGAAGTGATCAGGTGATCCTTAGGGATCCTCCGTAGCTTTGCCGGGAGGAGTTTTCACTTGGTTTTTTTTAGAATTCCGCTGGGGAAGAGGGGTTTCGCTTGAGGGAATGCAAAATTTTCTTGGTAAAAAGGCTTTAAATCCTTCTTGGGATTTTCTGGGGATTTTTTTTGAGATTTTCTGGTATTTTTCGAGAATTTCTGTACAAAATTTTTAGGGGGGTGCCGTTCGGCATAGTATGAAGGGTGCCATTCAGTAGTGGCATGGACTTTTGGGCTGCCTCAGGAAGGCAAGGGGTCAGTGCCAATTGGTATGGTCGGGGGAGGTGCCGATCGGCATGGTGCTTGGCATCCTATATAAAGGGGGCGAATCCCCTCATTTTTTTCACAGCTTCATTTGCTTTCTCTCTCTGTGTGTTATTCTTCTGCAAATCATTCTAATATTTTGATCTTCAAGAAATGGCTACTTTTGTGAGCACTGCAGTCCACCGGGAGTGGTTAACCGTTGATGACTGGACGAATGTGGAGTGGAGGACTAGGGCGCCTCTTTCTTTGGGGAGTGAGAACTCCTTTGATGTGTTTGAGCCTTTTGCGGATGAGCGGACCTTATTGCGGGAGCCATCGCGTCATCGCTCTTTGAGAGTGATCCCCAGCGGTTATGTAAGTAACCCGACCTTTGGCATTCTTCTCTTTCCGGAGATTTTTCTCTCTTGACTTTTGATGAGACTTTTTTTTTGCCAGTCTGATATTTCTTTGAAGAACATGTGTGCCCGTGGGACAACGGGGCTCAAGGACGTCTGGGAAGACCTCCCACCTGTGGTGTGTTGGTGGTCTCATCAGCGGGTTTTGGGCGGTTGGCATCGGCGCTGGATGAGACGCCTCGTTCGATAGCGGTCTTGTGCGCTTTGGGAGAGAGGTGGTGGGACACTACCCACACCTTTCATTTCAGCTTTGGGGAGATAAATATGATGCCCATAGACGTGCAGCAGCTACTAGGGCTGGATTATGATGGAGAACAGATAGAGGTGGATCTCTCTTTACGGGTGAGACCGAAGGCAGTGCGTGCGGCACTTGGTGATGTAGGGACGATATTATCTGGGGATTCTATCCAGCTGTCCCTGTTGAAGGATGTTCTGTTGGGTAGGGAGATCAATGTGGAGGACGGGTTATTCATTCTGCTGGTATTGGGAGGTTTCATGGTGGCGTCGAGCGGCGACGTCGTTCATTTACGGTTTCTGCCGTACTTGAGGATGTTTTCGAACATCCCTTTCTATGATTGGGGGAGTCTGACCTTGGCGACCCTTTACTTTTCTCTGGATGCATTCAGTCGGTGTTACCGATAGACTTTTACTGGGGCCACGTACCTTCTTAAGGTATTGTTCAGTTTGTACATTTCTTTTCATGCATTCACATTTTCCTTTCATGCATTCGCATTTTCCTTATGCGTCTCTTTTTGCTTGTGAATTCAGACGTGGTTCTATGAGGTGATTGGGTGCAATACCCCGCGGATTGCTTTGAAGGATGACACTGTTGGGGACTTCTATCTATTGTATCGATGGCATAAGGCCAATCGACAGTCGAAGGGATCTCTTTCCCTGGAGGTGGTGTGTCAAGTCTTGAATGACCTGACCAGTGGTAGGGTAAGACTCTTTTCATTTCAATCTTGGTTTTTGCTCCTTCTGATCTTGTATTGATTTATGCTTGCTCGGAGATTTTGAGGTGACCTTTTACCCATGGGTAATAGCCATTCAGGATGCGGGGGCGACCGAGGTGAACGCGCGGATGAGGCATTTACTGGCGCATGAGTTCGGCCATTCCTGGTACCTTAGGGAGAGGGTGGTTCGTCAGATTGTTGAGGAGGAGGTGGTGGTGCCACCCGCGCAGCCTCCTACGTCTATGAGGTAGGAGAGACTGGTGTTGGAGGATGAAAGGATCTCGGCAATGATCGGCGAGTCCTACTTGCTATACACCGATACGGCTGTGCCGTATGACTATATGGATTTTGTGACAACCTGGTTGATGGCGCCCAGCATATATGATGCACTGCCCTTCCCTCCGGCGGGTTCGAGTCAAGCGATGGGATCTTCCCACAACGGTGGTGGTCTATCAGCATCTGCTGCGACGGCGACCTTGGAGGTCCCTTTTGTATGACCGCATACCCCTTCATATAACTTTCGGCGGGCTGATGGAGGGATGGTGCCTATGTTGCACCATCCTCATGCGATGGATCCGGAGGAGTTGGGTTTGACAGAGGAGGTCTTTCGACCTACGGTATACCTTTTTGTTCTTCTCTTTATTTCTTTTCTATTTTGGTTATTTTTGCTTTGATACGTATTTCACCTTTTCTTTCAGCAAGTCCGGGTGTCGACCACTTGGCTCAGGGACATTAGAGACTGGATATCTTCGGCGACTGCACATATTCGGGTTGTGATTATTGTCCCTTCTTGCTTGGTGTCGTCTGCCTCGTTCGAAGAGGAATCTGGTTCGGGTAGTGGGGGTGCATCGTCTCGTCGTAGGGGGAAGAGAGCACGCCGCAGGGGTGGAAGATCTTGAGAGAGAGAGAGAGAGAGAGAGAGAGAGAGAGAGAGAGAGAGAGGGAGAGAAAGAAAGAATATGGGTTCAGGCTGAGTCCCCTTGTTTTTGCTTTTTCTTTTTATTTCCTGCAAAATGATGTAACACATAAAACAGATATATGCAATGGAATGGAGTTTTTTTATTAACTTTTATTTAATGATGAATGAATGCATGCACATGCGCTTTTTACTTTGCTACTGAGACCGTAAAAAGGAATATTTTTGGATTTTTTTTAAGGAAGGTTTCTGATTAAAAAGGGGAATTAAAGGGATTTTGAAATTCTGTTGAGAATGTTAATTTATTTTTATTGAGTTTTCTGATTTGACAAAAGAGGAAAAAAGGGAAATTTCTAAAAATGGGGGGGGTTGCCTATCGACAGTTCAGTCCAGTCCCATCAATTCAAAGCTTTGATTGGTACCCTCTTCAGCCTTTGGTACCTTGTGGGGTAGGATTCCCTCCGATTTCTGCAGGGATTATATCCCTTGTGAGGGTTTTCAATTATAAAAAGGGGGAAGGGTGGAGTGTTTTCATCACACCTTTGCATTCTTATCTACTTTCCCATTATCTCTTAGTCTTGCAAGATGGCTCTCCCTGGTAGCATTGAGTTTGTCAGCTACCTCGAAGCCTTGGAAGTAATGTTCTCCTATAATGTCGACTATGATGCTTTCAACATGCGTCAAGCCTCTTTGTGGCGTAATCAGCCTCTTGAGTGGAACGTGCTGATGGCAGCGGTATAATTCTGGTACCTCAAAGACCATGTATTCTGCTTTGGGTTGGAAGAAGTTTGTCCTACCTACGAGGAATTTTCTACCATACTGGGTGTAAATCCCAATGCTGCTGCGGCTTTGCCCGAATTTTCCCGCTCTCCTAGGGACTTGTTGGCTGGGCTTCTTCATATTTTGCCTTCGGTGGCCAGATCATTGGTTGCTGGAGGAATGATCTCCCTCCCACCGGTGATGCGGTCCGTAAATTTGCGAAAAGTAGGTGATGTTGGCTATGCCGGAGCCGTAGTTCTGGTCCTGGTTTCAAAATTATTGTTGGTGACTAGGGAGTTGCAAGTGGACCCATAACTTACAGCCATTATTTCATGGATGTCATATCGTAGCAATCCTGCGACAGTGATACTGGCGGAGACCCTGAATGGCCTGGATGCCTGGAGAGAAGGTCGTTCTGACTTTTTAAGGGGTAGACCCGTGATGCTCTTCATGTGGTTGTCTGATAGATTTTGCTTGGTGACTCCTCTAGAGTATCCCTTGTCGGTCGTACGCAACTTCTTTTCACGCTACTTCATCCGTGTTGGTTTGCATGTTGAGAACTGGGAGAATTGGCTTGTGGAGCATAGGGCTTGTGGTTTGTATTGGTTTGTTCCTTGGTGGGGACAGTTACAGCCTATTCTGGAGCTAGGAGTGTATTTATATGTGCGGCTGGTTGGTCTCAGATAGAACTCTTTTTACTTCCCTTGGCAGCTTTTGGGCCAATTCGGCTGGGTGCAGGTCATGCCCCCTCCAACCTCAAACTTCTTTCTGGTAGAAGATTTGACTGAGCACCTGCGTCTATTTCTTGGATCTCTGTGGGAAGATCGGCATCCGTCGACCCATCCCTCTCAGTCTGTCGGGAAGGTTTGGCATCTCCCCAAAGATTATATGAAGTGGTTGTGGAGGAGAGTAGTCAGCAAGATGTTGGCAGTGGAGACTGGACAAAGATGGTTTGTTTTATTTGACACCATAGAAGGGGGTGTTATGGTCTTTTCAAATATGGTTAAGGCTCATCGATCCATGGAATGTTTACGGCACTCTATTCAGGCAGGGGAAACTTGGGGACCTCAGGATGTAGATGATGAGGGTGCAGGCTCCTTTGGTAGCTGTGGGTAGGACTCTTGGAGAGTTTATTTATATAATAGGGAATGTATGTGGGGATGCATATGGCTTTTTTTTATGGTGGTGGGGAAGGGAGTTATCCGTTCCTTTTCTTATGTAATCCGTACTGTAATTTCTTATTAATGAAATAAACAAGTTTCTAATCACCCAACTATGCCTTTTGATGAGTTTTGTATTTTGAATTATCTATACTGATCGCTAAGTCATACATAATCCTTTTGTTCAAATATTGTTAGAATGAACCGCCGTTCTCGGAGGTAAGAAAACAATAGTATTTTGTGAAAAAGAAAGGGCCGCACTCATGTGAGGTGCATGAACTGCCTACGTACGTCTGGGGGGGGTTTTGAAAATATTTTTATCTATTTGCAAAATAGTTCTTTTTTTATAGAGGATTAGGCCCACGTAGTTCTGGGTAGAGGGAAATGAAGAGTTTTTTTTTAGAATTGAAGGGGGATGATAAGAGTCGTAGCGCCTCCAGATTTTGAACTAGGGGTAGAATTTCTTGAGGCGGCCCAGGTTGACAGGACGCGCCATCTCCTCCCAATCTAGGTCAGTGAGCATGGCGGCATCACCGGATAATATTTTCTTCACAATGTAGGGGCCGCTCCAATTGGGGTTGAATTTCCCTATGGGGTCCCAGATGGGTTCTATTATCTCCTTGAGGGCTAAATCCCCCTCCTGGACACTTCGGTCCTTGACTTTATTGTTGAATGATCGCGCTATTCGGCGATGGTACCCCTGTATGTGGTAAAGAGATTTTAATCTTCTTTCATCTAGGAGGGATAGCTCATCAAGACGACTTTGGCACCAGTCTTCTTCAATAACTTTTCTTTCGAGCATGGCGCATAGTGAGGGTATTTCCAGCTCCACAGGTAGGACTGCTTCCATGCCGAGACCAGGGAGTAAGGGGTAGCCCTAGTGGAGGTTCGGATTGAGGTTCGATAGCCCCAGAGGGCGTACGGGATCCGGTCGACCCAATCCCTACAACTTTCGGTCATCTTACTGTTGATGGCTTTGAGGTTTTTTGTGACACCCCGACTAATTAAACACCAGGTATCTACTCCTTTATAAAATTAATTCAAAATGCCAAGTTGGCTCAGTTAATACACTACACCAAATCTGCCCATTTGTCAAGGTCATTGACCTTGACAAATTCACCTTGTCAAGGTCAATGACCGTGACATTTCGAGGCGAGACAACTTTTTTTGTCACGGTCGTGTCACGGTCGTGTCAAGGTCAATGACCGTGACACATTTGTCATGGTTTATAACCGTGACAAAGCCGTGAAAATTCTTAAAAAATTTGTCACGGTCATTGACCGTGACAATTCTGGACAAAATTTAAAAAAAATCTGCTGGGCAGTATGGCCACCGCCACTGCCCAGCAGTATATTTTTACCTGTTATAACAACGTTGTACCTGTTCCAAACATCATATATCCAACACAAACTAAAGATAATGCAAATATATATTCATGACAGTATAATCCAAATTTTCAAAGTAAAAATAATATACATGACGATATAATCCAAATATAATTAAAATGGACAAACTTAAAAATAATGTTACTACATGTCTTGGGTAAATGTGAGGAGGTGAGTAGGCCACACGACATACGAATTGACGCACTCACTAATATATGTCGTGCCGCATTGTTCACGCAACCACAGTAGGGAGTTCTCCTTCCCGGGTATGACATGCGTGACGAGCACCCTGGACTCCATCCCTTGAGGCACACGTCCATGGACTATTCCACCCTCGATGATATCCGGGTCCTTCAACCCCCGCCCTATCCGCTGGCCATCAAATATGTCCAATATGAACACGCTCGGCCAACCAATCATCGATAATGGTCTGTTGGAGGGCGTCAAATAGGGAAGTGGATCGTCGAAGTACGAACGTGTCGGTGATGAAGCAGCGAGGTCCACATCCTCGTCATCTTGCGCCTCGTCCTCCCGTACCTCCTCGTCCTCCCACACCTCCTCCTCCACCGCCTTCTCCTTCCCTTTCCCTTTACCTTTCTCTTTACGGTCTCCACCCAACGTACGCTTCATGAATGCGTACATATCTTGGACCGTCGCCTCCAAACGGAACAGCTTCGCATCGTGTGAATCCACCGTTCGAGCCAACCCGGTGTCGCTCGTCTCCAATCCGATGATCCTAGATTTGGCCACCCGCGAGCTCACTCCCCTTGTCCTCCCCTTGCGATCAGAGCCAAGCACTTGGCTGAGTGCGTCTGTGGACAAAGATGCCTTGTCGGCATCAGACTGCGACTCATGCACTTCCTTAAGCTTTGCCTGAAACGACAAAAAGCACATGATTAGTAAAATAAGTAAACTAAAAAATTATAACGCAAATTAACAATAATTAAACTGTCGGATTACTTACAATCGTGGCCGCGACGCTCGGGGACACCTCCTTGTCCTTCCCCTTCTTCGTCCGAAGAGCCACATAAGTATCGAGCCTATGTGGCTTACCCCCTGGCCCACTCCCTACCCCCTGAAATAAAATAAAGTAAAGTAAAATTAGTATCGGCCCCGCAAAGTAAAATAATATCCAATAATATATTTCTGTAGTTATAGATAAATTAAATATTACCTTCATCCTATGCTCCACCTCAGCGTAAGAGGTCCGGCCGGAGTAGTGCACGTCCGTCTTTTTAGCCCGATTTTCCCTCCCCGATTGGCGAGATGCCAATTGTCGATCCTCGATCTCATTGTCAATGAACTTTTGCCATTGTGCCAATGAGATCGGCTCCTTGGGCGGGACGGATCCGCGCCATTGTAAAATGGTCTCTCGTGTTTTTCCAAAGTACCGTGTCCGCATATTTTTTTTCCACATCTTGTGTTGCTCCCTCAACTGCTCCAAGACGGAATCGCGTAGCTTTGGATCCAAGTTGAATTGTTCCTGTCCAACAAATACAATGTTAGTTGCGAATAAATATAAATATAAATATAAATATAAATATAAATATAAATATAAATATAAATATAAATATAAATATAAATATTAATTGAAATTGAAATTGAAATTGAAATTGAAATATTCATAAAAATATTACCTGTAGTGCCGCCCAAACAGCTAACTTGAGCTCATACGGCACCTCCTTCCAACTCATAAACCCCGGGCCGATGACCGTCTTTAGCAGCTCGAGGGATCTCGCTAAAAGCTCCGACTTGTTTTCGACGGTAATCCCAAATTTTCCATATTTGGGGAGCCTAGGGGCGGAGGAGCCCTCGTCGCCTCCGCTACCACCGAACCCAGACGACGACATCATCATAAACAGCATCATCATCTTCGCCCTAACATCTGAAGGAGACATTTTTGGTGTAAAAAAAATGTTATTAGTACAGATAAAAAAAATGTTATTAGTACAGATAAAAAAATGTTTCGTCTATATGATAACGTATGTGTAAGTTCCGTCAATACCACCCCCGCCACACGCACACACACACACACACACACACACACACACCACCCCTACCCACCCCACCCCACCCCCGCCACACGCACACACACGCACACACACACACACACACTTGTATTTAAAAATAGTATACAAAACTAGGTGAGATTTTAGAATTACACGTCGAAATAATACATGTTGTATAATAATAATACAAGTGCATGCTTTGCAATCAAAGGTATCTATCTTTAGGGGTTTGTAAATTTAGGATTTATTGTAATATGTATTTTGAAAATAGGACAACAAACATTTTATTTATGATTTTAGTCCCTATTTTTGAATAAAACCGCTGGTGCGGACCCATATTCATAAAACGTTAACCAATCATAACATGCCACGTGTCCCTTTAATTTGAAAATAGGGACTAAAAATGGAAACAAAATGTTTGTTGTCCTATATCCATAATCAATATTATTTTAAGTCCTAAAATTACATAATCTACTATCTTTATAAGGATAAAATTATCTTAAAATGATTGGTAGGGAATGTCTATGAGGTGGATGATAATTTATTTGATATTTTATTTTATTTCTTTTGGTTAGGTTATTAAGACTTTATTTGAATTGATATCTTAGTAATTATTATTTAATATTTATTTTGAGCAATTATCTTATAGTAGGATTATTATCCTAGAAACAATTCTATCAATTCAAATAAATAGATATCAATTCAAATACATGTCTTGGATATCAATTCCCACTAGGGGTGGCAATTCGTGTGCGTCGTGTCGTGTTCGGGTCGTGTCATGTCGGGTTCGTGTTAAGTATTAGTCAACCCGACCCATTTAACTAATCGTGTCAGATGAGCAAACACTAACCCGACCTATTTATTATCGTGTCGTGTTCGGGTTGACCCGCATAACCCATTAAGTAAAATATAAAATAATTTTTTTCTTCTCTCTTAACCAATCATAGCACTCATAGGCCTACAATAACTTAATTTAATTAATTTCAAATTCTTGCAACACATAAATAATTTATCATCCGATTCTCCATGAATTTTATAGAATACCTATCAAGATATATAAATTATGTAATATACTCTCATTTTCGAGTTATACGTGTTTGACACTAACCCAACCCGTTTATTATTCGTGTTGACGGGTCGTGTCATATTCGGGTTCGTGTCAAGAAATCGTCAACCCTAACCCGCTAACTTCGTGTCGAGTTCGTGTCGGGTTATCGTGTCGTGTCAAAAATTGCCACCCCTAATTCCCACCCCACCCCACCCCTCCACCACCCCCTCCCCCACCACACACCACCACACACACACACACCCCACCCCACCCCACCCCTCCACCACCCCCTACCCCACCACACACCACCACACACACACACACCCCACCCCACCCCTGCCCCCCTCCACCACCACACACTCCCCCACCACACACCACCACACACACACACACACACCCCACCCCACCCCCTCCCCCACCACACACCACCACACACACACACACACCCCACCCCTAACCACCCCCTGCCCCACCCCTCCACCACCCCCTCCCCCACCACACACCACCACACACACACACACACACCCCACCCCACCCCCTCCCCCACCCTGCCCCACCCCGCCCCACCCCGCCCCAACCTGCCCCACCCCCTCCCCTACCCTGCCCCACCCCGCCCCACCCCCCCACCCCCTGCCCCCCTCCAAGCACACACATACACACATATATATATACACATACACACAAATATATATATAAATGAAAGAGAGAGAGAGAGAGAGAGAGAAAATGGACCTGAAAGTAGAGAGAGAGAGAGAGAGCAGCGTCGAGAGAGAGAGAGAGAGAGAGAGAGAGAAATGGAGGGAACGGCGCGAGAGGGAAAAAAGAAGGGGTTAAGGGTTTTTGCTGCGAAGATTGTCACGGTCGTGTCAAGGTCTTTGACCGTGACAAGAATTTAAATAATTGTCACGGTCAATGACCGTGACACGACCGTGACAAAATGAATTGTCACGGTCGTGTCACGGTCATTGACCGTGACAATTACTTGTCACGGTCGTGTCAAGGTTAATGACCGTGACATAAAACGCGTGTTTTTTTGTCACGGTCAATGACCTTGACAAGGCTGGCCGGCTGAAAGGTGACAATTTGCCCATTTTGGTGTAGTGATAGCATCACTGTCGAAAACGTTTTATTATTTCTAACCACCTAGTATTTAAAAAGTAAGTGCCAAATTTTATTAAATCTGATTAACATGCAACAAGAGTAATGAATAACTAAATAACACCATTCACCATACTGAAGTAAAACGAATAACTATCACAATAGAGTAAATAAAGTCTAGAGGAAAAACTCCTCAATACAAATCCCACAACTGATAAGTAAACTGAAGTAAATAACTAAAAACTGAATACTGAGCAATACATGCTAGAGTCTGAAAACTGAAATGTAAAAATGTCTAATAGAATTGGGCAACATGCCCTACAACTGATAGATGCTGAGACTGGAATCCAAATGAGAGAAGCGTCTACATGAAAATCCCTGTAGCTTCCACAAATAGCTACAGCTCGTCACCTGAATGAGAATCCTATGCTTGGTGTCCTTGTGGCTGGGCACCTAAAATGGTTTTACAAGAAAATATATTTGAAAGCAAATGGGTCAGAGCCCGAAAGTGGAAATCATTTTAAAAACCTGCAAGTGCTTTAAAAACATTTAAAACATTAAATGCAAAGTACATGTTAGGACGTGCACTCACATTAAATTCTCACCTCTCGACTAACTGTGCACTCCTAACGTAAGTACCCATCTATATCGACCCATCCTACTAGCTAACTGACAACATAACTAGCTAGACTGCCAAAGGTTCTACCCATATTACTAGGTTCCATTTAACATAACAACGCTTGTAATTAAATAGAGGTTTAACGTAAACTCAGTTACTAAATATGCCATTGATATAACTATCAGTTAACTCATTATATATCTCGAAACAATAACGTAATATTTTCACAACATTAACATGAGGATTTCCGTTAATTTAATGTATATTATTCACATCATAAATATACGATACAAGCACCCCGCAATCTAAGCTATGGTGCACACATACTCTGCTATCCATCCCGGTACATCACATACATAAGGATCACATATTCCGAATCTCTCAGGAATAGTTCAGATAACACAAATCACAAATAGTGGAGGCGAACACAGTCACCATCACATGGGTCACGCACATACCTACGCTCCCATGGTCAGCGGACTTATTAATATCACAATAAGTCTTTCAATGACCTATGTTCATCAAGGTACCAGTCTATATCCCCCCCGTAGGCACACAAGGATTAGAGGGTCCTAAGCGAACGTAACCTCCCGTGATAGCAAGTATGGTAGGTATGTCATACACATAAACTATATACTAAGCATTCACACATCTTAGATATCACCATTTTAATAAGGTATTTTCTACAATCATTATACCATTTTCCCAAACTTATATATTTCAAGTAATCCGATAATATATAATTTAAAATAGTCGACACGTCTCACGTCGTAATTCCTTAAACTTAAAACCTATCTCGAATAGACTACTAAGTTTCCATAATTCTCACATATGATATCTTTATGCCTAAGGTCTTTACTTCTGCCCCAAACCTTATTTCATCAACTTATTCAAATTTGTACTATTAACCCAAATATCAACTCACATAACGAATTTCATTTATTTAGAATAATTCCTCAAATTACATTCTGATTAAAGTCCCACTTCATAATCATGCCTACTGGTCTTCCTTAAAGCTAAGGGTATTCACAAAGTCTCCAAACATATTCTCCGAGGGTTTCCATCGTTAAAATCATATTAAGGAAAATTTCACTCATTCTGGGAAGGTCGATCGATCGACCTATGAATATCGATCGATCGATCTAGTCGATCGATCGACTGATGAATGTCGATCGATCGATCGAACAGGTATGGCTACGGACTGCTTCGTTCTGCAGATTTGAAAACGTCCCAAAACTTATTTCTAACGTATGATTCTCAAATATAACGTTATAGTAATGTCATACAACAATCCTACAATATTACTAACGTCCATAAATCAATATTTCAACAACTATAGGCTACATATGGATCAATCTTCATCAAAAACCTAGTTTTTCTGATTTTTCTCAAGAACAGTCATGAACCTCATCTTAAATCCGTTTTTGGTATAACAAAAGTCGATAATTCTCTTAATATAATCTTCCAGTAACATTCTACATGCAACCTATATCCCAGAATTTAAACTAATGACTCCAATCTTATGGGTTTTTCATTATCTTCTAAGAACATACAAAATTTATGAATAATCTAACATGGAAGAAGCATTCTCTGAAATTTAAATGGAATAAATCACTTGCCTTGGTTTGATTTCGGATTTGGTGTTGATTTGGTGAAGAATCTCTGCAGAATTCCTCTCTCTCTCTCTCTCCTTCTTCAAGCTTTCTTCTTCCAAAGATGGCTATGGTGGCTAGGGTTTTCTTTGGGAGAGTTGGAAGACTAAATGATAACCTACGTAGCTTATGGGGTTAATAAAGGTTGGTTGGGGTCAATCCCTTATCAGATTACAACTCTCAATTTTCGTCACTTTTAATTACCCAAAAATACCACATTACTAAAATACCCTTTAAGTTACCGGTATGGCCTAAAAATACCCCGGGACCCAAATTATACCCCCGGCTAGTGTTTTCTGACTATCTCGACCCTTCCGGACGGGTTGACGCACTCAAAACGACCATACGGATTATAGATTTTAAATTCACTTTTATAAATAAAAATTTATACCGTGACGCGGCGGTCCCACGCGTCTCAACAAAATTTCTAAAATGCCGTATATAAATCCCACGACAAATTTTATAATACCAAGTTCATATATAATCATATATGCACATAATCAAATACCAATTCGCATCACATTAGTATTATTAACCCGGATTAATTTCCAATTAATACGCAATTTAATTAATTAATCCCAAAATAAATATAGTCAAAAATACGAGGTATTACATTTTTGTTGGCGGCTTCAACTGCACCATTAGTCTAAGGTCGGTAGGGAGAAGATTTTTATCTCTAAATCCCATACTCGTTGACTACTTCTGTGACTTCTGCTTCTAAATGCAACTCGTTATCTGATACCAGCTCGTGAGGGACCCCATATCTGCAGATGATATTTTTCTTGAGGAATTTAGCCACTTTCTTGGCATTCAATACCGCATATGACTCAGCCTTGACCCATTTGGTGAAGTAATCGATGGTAACCAGGATGAACTCATGTACGTTTGAAGCCTTTGGTGTAACCTTCCCTATGATGTCGATACCCCAGGTGGAGAACGGACAGAGAGAGGTCATGTTGTATAATTCTCACGGAGGCAAGTGTTGAAGATTGGAGAATTGTTGGCATTTGAGGCACCCCCGAACATAAGCGGTGTAATCCTGGATCATGGTGGTTTAGTAGTAGCCCTGTTGGATGATCTTCTTGGCGAGCATGTGACCATTCATGTGGGGTCCGCATTCCCCGCTGTGGATTTTCTGCATTATTTTCTCAATTCCATCCCCTGCGATGCAGTGTAGATGAGTTCCATCGAAATTCCTCTTTAGTAGAGCTTTATGACAGATGATGTACTGGATGTCCAGTCTTTGGAGGGTTGGTGCGGCGGAAAAAGTGTGCGCGTGTAAGTGCACAATCGTCGTGTGTTTCGCCGCCGCGATACAAAAGAAAACCTAAGCTACTACTACACTTGACAAGCAAGCACAGCGGTAAGTCGGGTATCGAAAATCCACAGGGAGTGATTGAATTTTAGACTTTAATTGTTTTAATTACTTCAGGAATAAAAGTGTAAAATAAATAAATGAAAAGGTGAAAGGGTAGTTATGGTGACAAAAGAAAAGAATAAGTTACGCTAAAATAAAGTAAAGCGAGGATCGGGATCGCATTCCACCAAACGGATCGAAACAACTACTAATTAGAATTAAGGCTCCAAAGCAATTTAATCGAGCATTTACAATTAAGCATAAACATCACGCAAGAAGGAATTTAATCCAAAGTTGCGAGATAAAACATTTAACTGAAAAATGGTCACACGCGGATTAAATTCGGATAATCGCTATAAACACTAACGTTGCATGACAAAGAAGTTAAATGCATAATAATCCGACTTCAATACGCGAGGTTTCAATTAAATGCGATTTTACACGAAACCCTAAATTTCGAGGTCCGAACCCGAAAATGGCGGAAACGCAATCCCGACCCTATTTATCTAGGGACGCATAATGAATTAAACTAAATAATCTAGTTAAACCAAGAAAGAAATAAATAAAGCTTGAAAACCTAATTAGAAAGCATGAAAACTATCTAGAAAGTAAGGAAAGAATGAAATACAACTAGATTAAAGGAGAGGGAAGATGAATAGTACCAATTACAATCCAAATGGATGTCAAACCAAGATGAATTGGAGAAGAACCAAGCAAAAACCCTCCAACCCTAACTAAACTAAGCTAAAAACGTATAAGGGCTGGTATCCTTTGTTATTACAACAAAATTAGCTTATATAGTAAGTTAGAATAAAAGAAAAGAAGAAAGAAAAGAAAAGAAAATATCAGCAGAAAAACAGGGGATCGATCGATCGACCCCTTTCGTCGATCGATCGGTCAAGGGAAAATATCGACAATCCTGAAAGTTCGATCGATCGACCAGAAGCGTCGATCGATCGATCAAGCAGGGCAGATTGCAGCAGCAGCAGCAGCAGCCCCTGCTTCTTCTCTTCTTCTTCTCTTCTCCTCTTTTGCTTTCTTGTATTTCCTCCGCAAGAAACGCCGTAACTTCTTCGTTATGAATCGGAATCGTGCACTGTTCACGGCCACGCGAAGCTAACGAGGAGGGATACAACTTCCGTGAGATGTCGGGCTAGGTACCCGAGCTGTGAAAAGACTAAAATGCCCTCGAACGTGCGGTTGTGTACGAAACTTCGTCGAAATGCAACCGAACTTCACACTAAGCATCCAAACACCTACAAAAGCTCAATTAACCCCTGCAAAACATGTTAACATAGAAATCCGAGGGTTGTCTGGTTAACAAGCATAAATATAGGGATTAAGATACCCGAGGGGGCCAATAACGCGTAGGTTAACGGGTGAAAAAATGCAATATTTGCGTCGCATCACACCCCCTAACTTACACATTGCTAGTCCATAGCAATGAAATAGGAAACAACAAGAACTACAAGCAAACCAAAAGCAGGAGAAGTACAAAAGTATGGTATAAAAGTAATAAAAAGATAAGGCCACTTTCGCGGGCGATACGATTGCATTTAGCATATGCAATAAGTCGTTAAACCCCTAGGTTACCCTAGTGGACGAGTGTCATCTCGTGAGGGTTTTCAGGGATGAAACCCACAAACATCATATGGTTTCCTCAAAATATGCCCAACCCAACATGCGACAAGCCCAATAATGGCGAAAAGGATTTCATAGGCATTATTAGCAAAGTGAATGAATTCACACAAAAGTCCAAATCATTAACATTATCAAATGCACCTCATAGAATTGAAACCTTAAAATGTGGGAGGGGGAGAGCAAACGCAAAATATGATTTGGGAAAAACTTAAATAAACCGGATAAACATAAAGGCAAGCATATATTCAATCCTCACGGGCATTACACTCAACAAATGAATTCACTCGAAACGGGAGGTAATACACGGGACATGCAGGCATAAAGAGTAAATGTAAATGGAAACTAGGCCGCGCACATGTCACAAATGAAGAACGCTATATATAAAATGAAAAACTGTAATCTCAATGAAAGGATACCGCACACTAAAAGAGGCGAAATGCATTTTCACAGATTATCACAACTATTATGACTTTTGAATTACATCAACCTAAGATCACATAGGACTTTAATAGGGTTATGATGTAGGTATGGCTAGGGTGCGAAACGAAGGAATGTATGTACGGATTCAAAGTGTTCGGGATGAAAACTCGGGATAATGGGAAAAATGCGGGCAATATCAAAAATGGAAAGCAAGTTCCAAAACGGCATTAGATATATCATCGGGGAGAGTAATCAAAGCTTATTGAAACACTACAAAGACTATAAACAACTTTCTCTTTCTTTTTCTTTTCTTCTTTTTCTCATGTTTTCTTTTGTTTTCTTTTTCTTTTTTCTTTCTCTTTTTCTTTTTTTTTTTACTACTCTCTTTTCTTTGCTTATCAAACTCTCATATGCCTAAAATTGCAACCGCACTACAATAACATCATTCAATCCCAGGTAACATTCCAAACAAAGGTATGTAAGGTGTATGTATGGCTTAAAACTCCAATTTGGAGTTGGTTATGGGAATTTGGGTTATGAAAAGAAAGGCTATATTTAGGCTCAAAGGGGTTAACGAGGGTAAACATATAAGGTGAGGTCAAGGCTAAAATGGGTAATAAAACAAAGAAGGCCTATGATCATTTCACAAAGTATACGCAATTCTCGAGTCAAAACAACATATGAAAATCATGATCAAGTAACACATTTCAAGCATGAACTCAATTAATGAAAGTTCAAATGAAAGATTAGAGAGATTACCGACGAATTCAACGTTTTCAAAGAGAAAAGAATAGTGTATAACACTCACAAACGACGAAAGGTACAAAGCTTACTCGGTGTAAGTACATACAATGCAACAAAAGATTACCGAGTTATAAAAATCTTAAACCAAATCAATATGACAAGGAAAGTGCATATGCTCAAGGGATAAAGTTTAATTCATGAAGTTATTCACAATATCAATGATTTGAGGACTAAAGTCTAATAACTTCTAAAATCGAGAACATGCATCATTGAGTTGTCTATTGGATCGGGCAATTATTGAAATTTATCACTGGAAACAAGGCAAAATGCCCAACAAAGGAGAAAAAAGAAAGAAAATATTTTTGAAATTTTTTAAATTTTTCACAAAAAGGCATACTTAGTAACTAACAAGTAAGCAAATCCATGGACTACACATGAAATGGATAGAATATCCTACACCCCCTAACTTAAATGTTGCATTGTCCTCAATGCGCATTAAGAACACAACACAAAGAGAGGAAAAGAATGATGTTACCCAAAATTGGAGAGATCTCCATAAGCACGAGTCCAAAGGAATCTACAAAACAAGTTAGTACCGAGCATAGAAAAAACAAATAACAAAAAGTTAACTAATTACACTAGACTAAATAAAAAGGAAAGAAAAATAGGAAAGAAAGAAAATTAAAAAGCTAACTATTTACAACCTACTATTTAGACTTCACACTAACTATACACTAGAAGTCTAAATAGTTGAGGGTCTACCCAAAAAGGGATTTGACTTTGAAAGATCAATGGTGGACCCTCCAAAGTGAACATGCCTCCCGGAAGATATGAATTCCGTTTGAACAACGGAAGGCATGTGGGTGGTGAAAAAAGTGAACCATCGCCAATTTGAAATTTTGGGCGGACGATGGGGGATTTGGATAATAAGGGGGACAAGAACACTAGAGGTCCAAGAAAAATCGATTCATCTCCCAAAGGTTTTTCAAATGGAATGGGAGATGGTGCACACATGAGGATAACATCCATCGAAAACAAGTCCGGTAAAGAGTCCTCGTCGGCAAAAAGTGTAGAAGTTTTAATTTCTACCGACTCACAGGAATCAACCGGTAATTCTAATGGTTCAATCACGGAAAACGAATATGGTGATGAAACAAATTCAACCTCAATCGACTCATCGTCGGAAGGAGATTGAATTTCGGGGGAGAAAGATGCACACTCGATGAGAAATTCTCTAAAAAATTGAGGTGAAACACAAGTTTCCACCTCCTCGTTGTTTTGTGCAAAAGAATTCATCTCATCGCAAAGTGCACCAAGTCTCATTCCAGCATCATTTAGGCTTTCCAAACCTTGGGAGTAAAGAAGCAAAGTTTCTTCCAAAGTAGGCTTCCTCGGCTCAAGAGCCTCGGACTCCTCATTTGGTTGAAACTCGTCTTCGAAAGTAATGAAATGAGAATTGTCATTGGATTCGAATAATGAATCCAACTCAAGCTCCCAATAACGATTTTCATTCCGATAAATGTTTTCAAGTCTTTCATTTTCAAGAAAATCTTGAAAATGGAAAACTTGAAAACTATCCCCAAAGTATGAATCATTAGAATGACCGTAATAACTATAATAGTAGGACATGATTACCTCGTTGTTTGTAGATGGAGAATCCGAGTAAGAAAGTGAGCAACCGCGAATCAAAGTTTCTTAGCGCTCAAAGTATGAAAATCCAGCAAAAAAGGTTAAAACAAAGAATACAAATACAAAAGGAAAAATACTACAAAATAATAAAACAATTACTATCTAAAACATACTCCCCGGCAACGGCGCCATTTTGTGGTTCGGCGGAAAAAGTGTGCGCGTGTAAGTGCACAATCGTCGTGTGTTTCGCCGCCGCGATACAAAAGAAAACCTAAGCTACTACTACACTTGACAAGCAAGCACAGCGGTAAGTCGGGTATCGAAAATCCACAGGGAGTGATTGAATTTTAGACTTTAATTGTTTTAATTACTTCAGGAATAAAAGTGTAAAATAAATAAATGAAAAGGTGAAAGGGTGGTTATGGTGACAAAAGAAAAGAATAAGTTACGCTAAAATAAAGTAAAGCGAGGATCGGAATCGCATTCCACCAAACGGATCGAAACAACTACTAATTAGAATTAAGGCTCCAAAGCAATTTAATCGAGCATTTACAATTAAGCATAAACATCACGAAAGAAGGAATTTAATCCAAAGTTGCGAGATAAAACATTTAACTGAAAAATGGTCACACGCGGATTAAATTCGGATAATCGCTATAAACACTAACGTTGCATGACAAAGAAGTTAAATGCATAATAATCCGACTTCAATACGCGAGGTTTCAATTAAATGCGATTTTACACGAAACCCTAAATTTCGAGGTCCGAACCCGAAAATGGCGGAAACGCAATCCCGACCCTATTTATCTAGGGACGCATAATGAATTAAACTAAATAATCTAGTTAAACCAAGAAAGAAATAAATAAAGCTTGAAAACCTAATTAGAAAGCATGAAAACTATCTAGAAAGTAAGGAAAGAATGAAATACAACTAGATTAAAGGAGAGGGAAGATGAATAGTACCAATTACAATCCAAATGGATGTCAAACCAAGATGAATTGGAGAAGAACCAAGCAAAAACCCTCCAACCCTAACTAAACTAAGCTAAAAACGTATAAGGGCTGGTCTCCTTTGTTATTACAACAAAATTAGCTTATATAGTAAGTTAGAATAAAAGAAAAGAAGAAAGAAAAGAAAAGAAAATATCAGCAGAAAAACAGGGGATCGATCGATCGACCCCTTTCGTCGATCGATCGATCAAGGGAAAATATCGACAATCCTGAAAGTTCGATCGATCAACCAGAAGCGTCGATCGATCGATCAAGCAGGGCAGATTGCAGCAGCAGCAGCAGCAGCCCCTGCTTCTTCTCTTCTTCTTCTCTTCTCCTCTTTTGCTTTCTTGTATTTCCTCCGCAAGAAACGCCGTAACTTCTTCGTTATGAATCGGAATCGTGCACTGTTCACGGCCACGCGAAGCTAACGAGGAGGGATACAACTTCCGTGAGATGTCGGGCTAGGTACCCGAGCTGTGAAAAGACTAAAATGCCCTCGAACGTGCGGTTGTGTACGAAACTTCGTCGAAATGCAACCGAACTTCACACTAAGCATCCAAACACCTACAAAAGCTCAATTAACCCCTGCAAAACATGTTAACATAGAAATTAGAGGGTTATCTGGTTAACGAGCATAAATATAGGGATTAAGATACCCGAGGGGGCTAATAACGCGTAGGTTAACAGGTGAAAAAATGCAATATTTGCGTCACATCAAGGGTCATTCAATATTTCTTATCGGAACCCTCGAGATACCTACCATGTTTGAGGAGGCACTAGATATCATAGTACCAACAATCGGCTGGTTCAGGATCCTTGGTGGAGATAAGCTCAATATGGTAGCAATGGGTCGGTTTGTCTTATTTTTTAACTAGGAAGGGGGTCATTGTTATTCCTTCGGGCATGTAGACCATGGAGGCCAAGGTGGCGAGAGCATCGTCTAGGTTATTCTTTGCTCAGGGTAGGTAATGGAAGGTGATATCTCAGAATTGGGAGGCTAACTCTTCTAATTGGGCATGAAAGGGTTGGAGATTTTCTTCCTTGACTTTCCACTTTCTGAGCACTTGACCGATGATAAGGGAAGAATCCTCGTAGATATTAAGGTATTGAATACCTTTCTTGAGAGCAACCTTTAGGCCCACTGTGCATGCCTCGTATTCTGTCATGTTGTTGGTGCAAGGGAAATCCAATTTAATGGCGATGGGAGTGTGGGAGTCATCGGGGGCGATCAGAAGTATCCTAATGCCATATCCCTTTTTGTTGGCAGCGCCATCAAAGAACATTTTCCATCGAAGGTGATCTTGAGTGGTGCAGAGGATATTTTCATCTGGGAATTCGGAGATCCGGACATCTGCTTCGTCTATGGGGTAATCGGCAAGGTAGTCAGAGATGTATCTTCCTTTAATAGATTTATGTCTGATGTAGACGATATTAAACTCGATTAGGAGCATCAACCATCGGGCCATTCGACTGGATAAGTCGGGTTTCTCAAGCAGGTATTTGATGGCATCCATTCGAGATATAAGTTTAATGGGGAAGGCGAGCACGTAGTGTCGCAACTTTTAGGTGACCCAGACAAGTGCAACACATGCCTTTTCTAAAGCAGTGTAGTTGACCTCGTACCCGGCCAATTTGTGACTGGCATAATAACTGGCTCTTTCTTTGTAGGAGTATTCAAGGTATTGGGCTATCAAATCCCCGACTGCAGTGTCGGTTATGGTTAGGTATAGGAGCAAAGGGAGACCAGACTATGGTGGCATGAGAACTGGAGGTTGGGTCAGATATTGTTTGATTCTATCAAAAGCTTCTTAACAGGCCTCGTTACAAACCTTGGTTGAATCTTTTTGAAGGAGCTTGAAGATCGGTTCATAGATGGAGGTTAGCTGGCTGATGAACCGACTGATATATTATAATTTCCCAAGAAACCCTCGGACTTCTTTCTCTGTTCGGGGTGGTGGCATCTCAAGTATGTCTTTCAGCTTTACAGGATCTACTTCTATCCCCTTTTTTCTGACCATGAATCCCAAGATTTTTCCCTTTATAATGCCGAAGACACACTTTTGTGGATTAAGTCGCATCTGATACCGTCGCAGTCGTTCGAGGAACTTTCGGAGAGCGGGAAGATGTACTTCTCTAGTTTTGGACTTGATAATCATATCATCCACATAAACCTCGACCTCCTTGTGGATCAGATCATGCAGGATGGTTGTGGCAGCCCTTTGGTAGGTAGCCCCAGCATTCTTGAGACCAAATGGCATGACGGTGTAGCAAAAGGTTCCCCGTGGGGTGATGAATGCGGTTTTTTTTTATGGTCGGGGTGCATCTTGATATGGTTGTATCCAGGAAACCCGTCGACAAATGACTTAAGAGCATGATTGGTTGTGTTGTTCATGATCATGTCGATATTGGGTAGCGGATAGTCATCCTTTGGAGAAGCTTTATTTAAATCTCGGTAGTCTACACACATTCAAACCTTCCCTCCTGATTTCGGCACAGGTATAATATTGACTGGTAATGTGGGATATTTGATCACCCAAATGAAACCCACGTTTAACTATTTGACCACCTCTTCTTTGACTTAAATCGACCATTCGGTGCAGAGTTTGTCAATTTCTATTTAACTGGCTTGTAATCTGGGAGAGTGGGGATCTCGTGTTAAGCTATTTCAGGATCGATGCTAGGCATATCATCATAGGACCATGCGAAGACATCTACGAACTCTTTTCGCAATTCTTTGAATTATGCGTGCTCATGCTTATCAAGGGTGGCCCCTATCCTAATCTCGCGCAGTTGGCTACTAGAACCGAGATTAATAACAACAGTCTCTTCTTCATTAACTTGAACGCGGTTATGTTGTTTATTATTAACCTTATTTAGATCAGTTAAGAATTGTTCATTTGCAAAATCATCATCATCAAAAGTTTGATTAGAATTCAAGCAGTTAATGTAAGGCACAGCAAGATACTCAAAATCTTCATTTATTTCATTGATAGGAAAAACAGCATTGATAACCTCATCAAAAGAGGTCTCGATTACATTTGAGCAAGGATAGACAACAGAAGAAGAAATAGGGTGAACATTGGGTTCAGGGGAGATTTCACGAGGTAGAACTGGCATAGCATGTCAGTTGAGGAGAGGAGTATTAGCAACTTTAATCAGACGGGATGGGTTCATTAATGTAGTGCCTGAATGAACCATGCAGAGTGTCAGCCCCAGTATCTGTAAGTTGAAAGAATCTTTGGAATCGATTTCCTCAGTCTCTTTGGCATCTTTGATGAGCGGTTGTACCTGGTGTGGGAAACTTTTGGCCCATGGGTAGCTGTATTAGAAAAAGATCTCCATTCTCGGCCTCAAATTCTTGTCTGTGTGGTCATACCATGGTTCTGGAAAACCGCAAAAGGGGAAGTCCTCGCCTTCTTTGATGAATCGTCCATTTAAGGAGTCTCTTGAGATAGTTCGAATTCAGTTTGATCTTATCTTTGACCGAGAATGGTGGATCATTCTGAGCTCTTATTCTGATGGTTGATACCCCAAGACACAAGGAGGGAAAGCTTTCTTTAGTTTGATGGGCTCAAGTATCCCCTGCTGCCTTTGTCCTAGCCCCAATCCGGGCATGAAGTGCATGTTTCTGAACATCTGAATCACATTGACATTGCCATGAGGGTCATATTCTGGACAACTTTCTTTGAAACTGTCCCCTGCCGGGAGTAGGAGTGGCTCGACTAGAAATCCTGATAGGAGCATATCATTTGACCCGTGCTGTATCTCAAGAATTGGACTGCTGGTGCTTGCACCCCCGATATTTTCGTCGTCGCCCAAAATGGTGATGACTAGCCCGTCGGCGAAAGACTTCAATTTCTGATGGAGTGAGGAAGACACACCCTTGATATTTTGGAGCCAGGGTCGTCCGAGCAACAAGTTGAAACAAGCTGGGATATCTATGACTTGGAATTCAATGATAGGGTTTATAGGGGCAACCCCTATTACAAGTTTTATGGATCCCATCACCTCACGACGGGTATTATCATAGGCATGCACAGCAGCGGAGGTTGGGGCGAGGTCGCTTTCTTTCAGGCCTAAACACTTAAAGGTTCTCAGTGGGCAAACATTCAAGGCGGATCCGTTATCGATAAGAGAGAGTGGCAAAGCCTTTCCCATAACTTTGAAGGAGATATTGAGTGCATGATTGTGATTCGACCCAATTCTGGGGATTTCTTCTTCCTAAAATGATAGCATTTGGGTAGAGGTCAAGGATCCGACCAGATTTACCGCTTCTTCTGGTGTGGTAGAGGGGGGAACTATGGGTCCAGTGAGTAATTTGATTAAAGAATTTCTGTGTAGCTGGGAAGACATGAAAAGTCCCCATAGAGTGATGTTAGCTTGAGTTTTCTTCGGTTGTTCGAGGATCTTGCTCTCCTCGATGGTCATTTCTGGCATAGGAAGGTTTTCAACGCCCTTCCCTTTGTCATTTTTTGGTAGTGAGCTTGGAACTTGCTGATGTCTCCCTGATCTGGTCATGTGATTTACTGAAGAAGGAAAGAACATGAATCCCGTTTCCTCATCAATCTCAGGTTGTGCTGTCACCCTATTTATTTCTTCGAGGAGTTATTTAAATGATATCATCCCACATATGTCGGTTACTGGGCCAGCTCTTCCTGAAGCTTGTTCTTCACTCGAATCTTCGAATTCTTCCCCCCATCCGGTGGTAACAATTATGTCTTTCCCTGTGAAGTCGATGCATTCCGCAACTTCAACGGCTTCTTCATACACGTTCTCCCATTCTGTGGGGATATGTGTGATTGAAGGGACCAAGCGCTCTTGTAGTTTCAAAGTGTCAAGTAACCAATTGATACTACAAATGCTGTTGGTTTGCCCGAATAATTCTGCCATAGTCTGGACTACATAATCTAGGCTTACTTTGTAGTTTGGTACCACCCACTTATCTGAATCTCGATCCCATTTATGTGCCTCCAAGAACAGTGTGTTGAACTTCTGGCAATCGGTGACCATCTGTGAGGGCAATTTCAGCCCGAACTCTAGGAGTTGGTTTAACACCTCTGATAATTCCATACTTCCATTTTCAGAACAGGTACGGACAGCGATGCATGCTCTAGTAAGGAGTGACAGTGCCTGATCAACGAGGCATGTAGGGTGTAGGAGGAAATATGGGCAAGTTTGAAGAGGTTTAGGAGAGTATATGGGTGTGATTTGAGTTGAGGGATCGAAATTTGGGTTTTCTTCTAAGAAGATGGCATTGGCATGATTCGGAAGTGGTTGTGAGTAGTGTTTGGCTTAGGATTGGCTGGTTGGGCGATGGTACCTCGATCAATAAGATCTTGGATTATGTTCTGGAGATGAAAGCATTGGTCGATGGTATGGCCGGCAGTTTGGTGGAATGTGCAATGTGCATCGGCCTTGAAGTTTGTTGGGAGTGGATTTGGCAATGGACGGGGATCCAAGGGTTTGATGAGGTTTCGGCTTAACAGGGCTTGGTAAACTTTAAAGAGGGGAGCATGGAGATTAGTGTATTCCCTTCATATGGGGCCAGGGAGGCTTTCTGGTGCCCAAGATGTGGTTGGTTGAGAGATGTTGTTGATGGTCAAAATGGTAGAACTGGCAGGCTTGTCATACTTTCTAGAGGTGAATTGTCCAGACACCTTCTTTGGTTAAAACTCTGTTTTAACGAGGCTTTCCTCGATTTCCACTCCAGCCTCCCTAAGGGCTCAAAACTGTGGGTAGTATTATCCTCCCATCGTTGCTCGGACATGGGGCAAGAAGTTCTTCTTCACTACGTTGACCTATTCTTCCTCGGATGGTCGGTTAGTCATGGTAGCTGCTTGCTCCCTCCACCGAGTTATGAAGTTATTGACTGATTCTCCAAGATTCTATTTGAGCAGCTCTAAATCACGACGGGTGACATCAAGCTCTTCGTTGTATTTGTACTGCGATATGAAATCTCGGGCTACATCCTCCCAGCTACGGATTCTAGATTCCTCAAGAGATAAAAACCATCGGAGGGCACTATCCTTCAAAGTTTGCTGAAATAATTGGGCCATCACCTCTTCAGAAGCCCCTAGTAGAGTCATGGAACGATGATAACTGCAAAGATGAACAATTGGGGGTCCACTCCCTCCGAACTTCTCGATATTTGGTATCTTAAACTTCTCGGGCAACCTCGCTTTAGGATAAGGAGACATGTGTGTGTAGTCCATGTAATTCCCATAGATCCTGACTTGGTTAAACTTCTTAGTGAGCATCTTGAGATCCTCTTTAACTTTATTCAACTCCTCCTCCTTTGGATCAGCGACCATAAGCAGGTTAGCCATAGGCTAGGTAATGTTTGGCATTGGAAACTGGGCAGGCGACAGCCCATTGGCAGGAGGGGCACGTGGAGCGTGATGATATTCTTTTGAAACCCAGATAGGCTCGGGTGGACCCATAGCACGAGGGAATAGGGCCTCGGGCTCTTGAGGAATAGGAACTTGGTTTCGTTGCATATCTTGGACCTCGGTTTTAAGGTGGTCAATCTTGGACACGAGCTGAGCTAGGACTGTCGTCAGATCCGGCTGTATGACTGGTGCTTGATCTATATTCTCCATGGAATATGGATGGATTCCGGACTCGGAAGAAGTAGTAGAAGAACGGATGAAACTCTGGGGTGATTTGACTGAAGACCGAAGCCAATAGGGAGCCAGGACAAGAGCTTACAATCGACCTGAGAAGGCATAGGATGAGATTTATTTTTGAGAGAAAAGGAAGAACTATTTTTGGATTTTCAATAAATAAGGGAGAAATGTTTTTGGATTTTTGATAAATAAGGGATAAATGTTTTTAGATTTTTGATAAATAAGGGAAAAATGCTTTTGGAGACGGAACTCAGCATGATTATTATCATTATTATGTTTTCATTTGTATTTAATTCTCCTAAATACATTGCCGGACGGGACCCGAGCCTGGAAAAGTGGGGGTCTCAATATATGCAAAGCTACGATTTGGACTTGTAACCAGGCTCACGGACAGTGTCTCATTTTAAAAATGCGCAAAAATTAGGCGACAGGCCGACCCTGAATTTCGGCAGAGTTTCGGGTTGAAACCGGCAATCTAAAGTGCGTGTCATAGGTCTGACACCTATATGCGGATATGCAGTTGGTTGGGTGAATCGACAGGGGTTCCCCATTTGGAGTGACTTCCATGATATACGTCTTGCTCTTGAGGTCAATTGGTACGTGTGGACAAGCCATTTGATATACTTGAGGGTATGTGAATTGCCTCACCATATACCTTGTGGAGACGGTACGTGTGAGATCGAATTCGATATACTCGACGTACGTGAATGAATTCCCTGCGATATACCTCCCGTCATGACTTCGGTCAAGCGGTACGATGCGGGGGAACCGTTTGATATACGTCGAAGGTACTTGGCCAATGGAAGGTGAGAGTCATATCGCTTAGGCTAACTGTGACCTGCCGGACCAGCGCCCATCACGAAGTGAACCTCCAGTTATTGGGTAAAATTTGATCAATATCAATGCTCTTTGGTGATGTCGTGTGAATGATGCATGATTATCTTATTAGTATCTTATGATGAGAATGACTTTCTTGATTATGCCAAACATGGAGAAAAGTATAAGTACCCCAAAAGGTACACCAAGTATGGATAGGTGATGCGTGCAACATGGGGATATATGTGATCCTAGGTGCACGTGGTGTGAAGTGTACATGGAAAAATTTCTACAAGTGTGTGAACATAAGCATAAGCATGGGATACATATGAGAAAGGGGAACATGCAGATATGGGGGGAACCATAAGCAAATATAGAATTCATGTAAATAGAGTCGAGCCCATAAATAAAAACACATATTCCCCGGCGGAGTCGCCACTGTGGCCATCCCCGATCCTCACCGTGGGGGCGGGCGGGCGAGCGGAGGAAAGGATCCTTCGGGTACCGCGCATCCCTCTCGGGAGCGCTTCGGCCGGCGTCGTTTAAGATTTGGTGTAAGAATATAGAGAAATTCAAAGTCGCCAGTCTATTTTACGCAAAACAGACAAAAGAAAAAAGTAAAGTCACCCCGAAGGATGGCATCCAAAGACATACTGGTGCGTGCGAAACCATGATGATTTCGAGAAGGGTTCGGAGGCTTAGTTACGAAATGGGAAGGAGTTAGGCACCCATTCCGCACTTTCGGTCTCTCATGAATATTTGTTATTTTCCTTTTGTTCCCCCCCTCCCTCCCCCCCCCCCCCCTCCCCCCCCCCCCCCCCCCCCCCGGGATATGTGTGCATCTGTATATATAGAATGGAGGTAGGAATCCTCGACTTATATCATGGAAAAGATAAAGCGAGTCATCCATAGGAAGATATAAGAATAATATTCGAAAAATAAGATTTATGTGATTACCCCTACGTTGATCGTTATAATGTAACGATAACGCAAATGGACTAATGCGTCACTAAGGGCAAGTATATAGAATATAAGGAAAATGGATTTAGAGAAGATAGAAGATGAGAGAAAAAGTGAGAAAAAGGACTCGAGTCTCGGGTTTTACCCCGAGAAGCCTACGTAGCCTGTAAAGGCATCAAAGTCCACGTAGTTCGCATACAAAATGAGGGGTGGGATCTATAGCATAAATCCAAATGGGGAATCTCTTATTTGTAAGTGTGTGTGTGTGTGTGTGTGTAGAAAAACTGTTTTGATTGTGAGAAAAGTGTGGAAAAAGTGTGAGAATCCCTACTTAGAATTTATGAGCAAACCCACTTTTTCTTGTTTTTTGAGTTTTATGAAAATAAAAGGTGTACAATAATACTAAATAAAAAGTATATTAGGATGTGTGAGATGAGATAATAAAAGTGCTAAATAAGAAAACAAGTTATTGGGAATTTAAGAGAATTTAAGAGAGAGTTTGAGAAAGTTAGACCTTCTTGAAGATCTTGAACTTGATCTTGAATGTTGGAGAGCAGCCCTTGCACTTGGATGATGATGTAGAGTGGTTAATTCACCAAATTTGATGAAAAGTGAAAGTAAAAAAGGGATTTGGAAGTTGAAATCATGCTTCCTTCTAGAGAGGTTTCTGGGATTAGTTCAGAGATATTTTTATCAGATCTAGGCCTCTCTTAAAAATGAGATGAAGGCCTCCTTTTATAGGCCAGGTGAGTGACAATTGGCATAGACCTTTTCCTGCCTATCGGCAGGGTCTGGAACCTGCCATTTCGTAGTGCGCTTCAGGCTTTTTCGGAAAATCGGCCGCTGAGGGCAAACCGTTGATCAGAATCGCGCACGGGGCATACCGTTGGAAAGGTAACTCAGAGACCTTTGAAAGTATTTTGGACTACTCCCAGGTTCAAGAGTTGACTTTGGGTCAAATATTGCTCGGAAGCATTTGTCAGTCCATTGGACGGGGAATCGTTCAGACGCAAACGGATCGTTCGGATGCATGGTAAGTACGAATCATGCATGGGGTTGACCATTGGAAAGGTTAGGAGATATAATTCAACATTCCAAAGGTTTTGACCTGGTTTGGAGAGTTGACTTTGGTCAACCGGGCCCGAGAAGCGTTCGGTGACATCCCGGAGTCAAACGAATCGTTCGTCCGCATGGAAAGTCAGAATTGCGCACGGGATGGAACGTTGGAAAGGGTATTCAGTGCCCTTCGAATATTCATTTAGCCTCGGTTGAGATGAAGAGTTAACTTAGGTCAAATAAAGCCTGTGAGTGCCCGGTGGCCTCTAGGTCAGGTTTCGGACACAAACGGATTGTTCGTCCGCATGGTAACTCGAAATCGCGCACGGGGCAGACCGTTAGAAAGGGTACTCAGTGCTCTTTGAATATTCATTCAGTCTCATTCGAGACGTAGAGCTTGACTTTTGGGTCAAACTGAGTCGGGGAGTGCCCGATGGCCTCCAGGTCTGTACTCGGGACATGACCTGGGTTTACGGTGATGAAGGGAGGTACTAGGGACCTAAGGAGACTTAGGGGGGTAACAGAATGGAGTGTCTACAAGAATAAACATTATATGCATGTAAGTGTATGATTCGTACATGCAGTGTCAGCTTGTGTTTGGCCTGTAACTTAACTCAAATGAATAATTGCTTACATGTCCTAATTTAAATTTAGTTAATCATGCATTAAATATTAACTATAATACGTAATCTATCAGTAATTACAAATATACCAATAGTAGCTTAAATGCCTCAAAAACAGAATTGCCCAGGTATAGTAAAAATACATAATTCATGAATTTTGTCAAAAATGAAAAAAATGAGTTTTCACCATAGAATCGAAGTAAAACATGCCAGAAAACCAAAACTTTTTGTGAAACGTTAATATCAATTTTTTGTAAAGAGTTATAAGCCTCGAGATTATTTCCTAAATGGCAAAAACAGGGTTTTGGGGGCCTTAACGGACTCGAATTGCCGAAAAACACATTACATCACGGCCAAAGGCTATGAAATTTGATCGTTGGCCCATTTCCAGTCAACCCACCAAGTTACAAGTCAATCGGACACCAAAATTTTCGAAAAATACTATTCACTGCGCCAAAAAAAATCTCCCGAAATCTGTTTTGCGTTAAATCACAGTTTTCACTTAATTTATCTTAAAAACAGATGCGTTTTCTTATTATGGTCAATAAAAGTGTTTTTCAGAACGCTTACACAACTTGAAACAATAAAATCATGTTAACGGCATATTAGAGTTCTTATAACACGAAAAGGGGTTGAACAATAATGGGACAGTTTTCATAAGATAAGGAATGTAGAAGTAATTTCATTCTTAATATCATACATAACACAAATTCGAATTGCCATATGTATGATTATCAGATTGCTTAAAAATTCTAGATTTCCAGATTTTTTTAAAAAAAATTCCAGGTTTCTCAAAAAAAAAAATCCAGATTTCCAGATTCATCAAATAAAAATTCAGATTTCCAGATTCAAAATATCATAAATCAGAATTGTTATAAAGAAATCTTTATTAACGGAAAACATCAGATTATAAATCGAAAGTTGTGATACCGAATGTTAATTAATACAGTTTTGTTAATCATAAAACCGGATATAAACCATAATGTTACATCACGTTAAAAACAGTTTTGTCATGAATCCAGAATGTTTACTTCTTCATGTAATCAAAAATTGTAAGCTCTTTATTACTATGATCAAAACTAACCTTTCTCCATTGGAATTGGTTGGAATAAGGTGACTTAAATGCTTCTGTCAAAGCTTCCATTGAATCCCTTCTTGAATAGACCAAATTACTCTCTTATGTGCTCAGAATATTTGTGAGAAAATAGGAATAATAAGAATTTCGAATTTTATCTCTCTCCTTAGAAACAGTGTGCATTGAGATGACTCTAGATGGTGTAGAGGTCTCTATTTATAAGGGGAAGAGGGACGCAATCCTAGTGGAGGTGGGACTCTTTTAAAGTCTCCCACGAATGCCACTAACCATCATGTGACTAATGGATAAGGTTTACCCAATCTTTTAATATCTTTATTTATCATATTCCTAATTAATTATCTAATATTTATCAATACCACATAAATGGGAAATTCGTAATTTAATACAATTGAAATTAAATAATTAATTTCGTTACTTAACATTAATTTCCAACATGAACATCTCGCACGGGACTAATGTAACCCGTAGGAACCTGTTCGCGTAGTCACAAGACTCCCAGTTTGAGAACACGCCAAAAATGTGCAAATTATTAGACCTTTAGGCTTAAAAACATGCCCTCGAATGGTGAAAATGTAAAGCAGTCACAAAACATCCCTGTAAGAGGTAAAAACTTCTTGCACGGGACCAATGTAACCCGGAGGAACCGATTTCATAGTCATGGGACTCCCAATTTGAGAACACGAAGAAAATTTGCAAACTCTTCGACTTAGGCTTAAAACTATATTGTCAAAGGGTGAAAACATAAACCTGCCACAAAATGGTCATTTAAGAGGCAGGAACACATCGCACGAGGCCAATGTAACCTGTATGAACTGACTGCATAGTCATGGGATTTCCAAATTTGAGAACATGGAAAAAGTTTGCAAACTATTAGACTTGAGCTCAAAAACATGTCGTTAAAGGGTAAAAATGTAAACTTGCCACAAAATGGCCCAATAAGAGGCATGAACACCTCGCATGGGACCCATGTATCCCACAAGAACTGACCACATAGTCATGGGACTCCCGATTTGATAACAGTACAAAAATTTTACAAATAATTAGACTTGGGCTTAAAAACATGTCATCAAAGGGTGAAAAAAAATAGCCAAAAAATGGCCTTGTAATAGCCACAAAAACCTCACACGGGACTAATGTAACCTACAGGAACCGACCGTGTAGTCACGGTACTCTCGATTTGAGAACCCGGTAAAAATTTGCAAACTATTACACTTAGAGTTAAAAACTTTCTGTCAAAGGGTGAAAATGTAAAATCGGCATAAAAGGTCCAATAAGAGGCATCGCACGGGATTAATGTTACCCACGGAAATTAATCGGGTAGTTACGGGACTCTCGGTTCGAGAACAAGATAAAAAATTTCCAACTATTAGACTTTTAGGCTTCAAGACATGTCGTCAAAGTGTGAAACTGAATAACAACCAATAAACGGACATGAAAGAAGCATGAACACCTCGCACAGGACCAACGTATCCCACAGGAATCGGCCGCATAGTCTTGTGACTCCTAGTTTAAGAACATGATGAAAATTTGTCAATTGTTACACTTAGGCTTAAAAACATGTCGTTAAATGGTGAAAACCTAAAACTAGGGGTGGCAATTTTGAAAACTACACGACAACACGAAACGACACGAAATGAAATTAGCACGAAATTGACACGACTTATCATATTCGGGTCGTGTTCGGGTCTAGTTTATTAGACCCGCTATCGTGTCGTGTCGGGTTTGTGTTTAATTTTGGCCACAAAATTGACCCGAATTGGACCCATTAAAGACACGATAATGACCTCATTAAACCCATTATGAACCGGATTAAAAACCCATTATTGACCCGTTGTTACCCCATTAATATCCTATATTGACCTGTTATTAACCCATTAAAAAAATAATAGGCTTTTATAAAAATCCCCACCCACGAATCTAATCACAGGCCAAACAACCTTCATCACAAAACAAACCCTACCCTAACCACAAACACGCTTCATCTCCTCATTTCACCCCTACCTCCTCAGCCGTCTTCTGCACAAACCCTCCTAAACCTTACCCACCCTCTTTCAGCGCACAAACCACATGAGCGAGACAGCGCCCATTTTATCCAGAGAGGAAATCTGTCCAGTGCCCATTTCAGCGATCATTTTGGCCACGATTTATGTCCAGCCATCATTTCGGCCATGATTTCGACCACTATTTTTGTCCGGCGACCATATCAGACATGATTTCTGTTCGGTGACCATTCTCTTCGGTTCGGCGACCACTTCGGCCACTATTTCTGCCCAGTCTTCATTTCAGTGCTTCAGATTGTTAGTTTTATTTCATATTGTTTATTTCACATAGTAGATAAAAATATTTTGTTAGGTTTATTTCAGATTATTTTTTCATATTGTTTGTTTTTGTGATTTTTTTAGATGGTGTGATTTATATAAGTGGTTTGTGATTGTTTTAGGGGTTTATATCAGTGGTGTGATTTATATTAGGGGTTTATTTTTGTGATTGTTTTAGTTGATAAAAATATGTCACGGGAATTAAATTACGATGTGATTAATTTTTTTTGTGCACTAGGAAAGATGAATAGAAAAAATCTGCTATAAATCATGTCGTGCCAATCGGGTCCTTCTGTGTCAAGCATGTTGTGACAATCGTGTCATGTTAATCGGGTTTAATGAGGTCAAAATTATAAACCGTGCCAATCGTGTCGTGTCGTGTTAGTGGCGGGTCGTGTTCGGGTTGTGGAAAAATAACACGACATCGGGTCGGGTCGTGTTCGTGTCCCTAAAATATATTTCATGTCGTGTCGGGTCAGTCCTGAACCCGACCCAATAACCCGATTTTCCACCCTTACCTAAAACTTCCACAAAAAGGCCTCGTTAGTGGCACGAAGACCTCGCACGATACTAATATAACCAGTAGGAATTATGCGCATTATCACGAGACTCCATGTTTGAGAACACGATAAAATGTGCAAACGGTTAGACTTTTAGGCTTAAAAAGATGCCTTCAGAGGGTGAAAACATAAAATCACAAAACGACCCTGTTAGAGGCAAGAACACTTAGCATGGGACCAATGTAACTGGAAGGAATCGACCGCGTAGTCACAGGACTGTCAGTTTGAGAACATAATGAAAATTTGCAAAACCTTCGAGTTAGGCATAAAAACATGTCGCCAAATGGTGAAAACCTAAAACAGCCACAAAACGGCCCTGAAAGAGGTAAGAACACCTCTCACGTGACCATTGTAACCCGAGAGAACCGATCGCGTAGTCACGGGACTCTCGATTTGAGAACACGATAAAAATTTACAAACTGTTAAAAATTTAGGCTTAAAAACATGTCATCAAAGGGTGAAAATGTAAAATAGCCACAAAAGGTAGTCACGGGTTTCCCAGTTTGAGAACACGATGAAAATTTGCAAACTGTTATAATCAGGCTTAAAAACAAGCAATCAAAGTGTGAAAACATAAAATTTCCACAAAATGACCCATAAGAGGCATAAACACCTTGCACGGGATCAATGTAACCCGTCGGGATAGACCGCGTAGTCACGAGACTCCTGGTTTGAGAACACGATGGAAATGGGCAAAATGTTAGACTTTTAGGGTTAAAAACATGCCGTTAGAGGCTAAAAATGAAAATTAATCATAAAACGGCCCCGTAAGAGGCATGAACACCTAACACGGGACAAATGTAGCCTGAAGGAATTGATTGCACAGTCACGAGTTTCCTGATTTGAGAACATGAAAAAAATTTGCAAGCTGTTAGACGTAGGCTTAAAAACATGCTGCCAAAAGGTGAAAATGTAAAATCGCCACAAAACGATCATATAAGAGTCACAAACACCTTGCATGAGACCAATGTTACTCATAGGAATCGATCGCATAGTCACAGGACTCCTGATTTGAGAACACGATGAAAATTTGCCAACTAATAAACTTTTAAGCTTAAAAACTTGTCGTCATAGGGCGAAAACGTAAAACAGCAAAAAAATGTCCCTATAAGAGGCATGAACACGTCTCAGGGAACCAATGTATCTCGTAGGGACTCACGATTTGAGAATACAACAAAAATTTACAAACAGTCACACTTAGAATTAAAAACATGTCGTCAAAGGGTGAAAACATAAAAAAGCCAAAAAAAATGGCCTCGTTACAGGCATGAATACCTCGTACGGGACCAATGTAACCCATTGGAACCAACCGCATAGTCACAGGACTCTCAGTTTAATAACACAATGAAAATGTGCAAACTTTTAGACGTTTAGGCCTAAAAACATGCCGACAACGGGTGAAAGCATAAAACAATCAAAAAATGGCCCCATTTGAGGCAGGAACACCTTGCACAGAACCAATTTAACCTAAAGGAATCGATGGCGTAATCACGGGACTTTCGATTTGAGAACATAAGGATCATTTGCAAGATGTTTGACTTAGGGTTAAAAGCATGGTGTCAGAGAGTGAAAGCGTAAAATAGACACAAAACGGCCTCGTAAGAGGCACCAAAACGTCGCATGGGACCAATGTAATTCGAAGGAACCGACTGCATAGTCACGGGACTCCTGATTTGAAAACACGATGAAAATTTGCAAAAATTTAGACTTTTAGTCTTAAAAACATGGCGCTAAAGGGTAAAGTCATAAAATAGCCACAAAACGGCCATGTATGAGCCATGAACACCTCGCACGGGGCCAATGGATCCCGCAACAACCGACCACCTAGTCATAGGACTTCCAGTTTGAGAACAAAACCAAAATTTGCAAACTCATACACTTCGGCTTAAAAACATATCGTCTAAGGGTGAAAATATAAAACAACCACAAAACGGCCCCGTAAGAGGCACAAACACCTCACAGGAGACCAATATAACTCGCTGGAACCGACTGCATAATCACGGGACTTCTGGTTTGAGAACATGAGGAAAATTTGCAAATTATTAGTCTTAGTCTTAAAAGCATGCAGTCAAAGGGGGAATATGTTAAAAAGTCATAAAACAGACCCATAAGAGGTACGAACAACTTGCACGGGACTCTCGATTTGAGAACATGATGAAAATTTGTAAGTTTTTAGACTTAGGCTTAAAAACATGCTGTCAAAGGGTGAAAACGTAAAAAAATGACAAAATTTCTCCGTTAGAGGCACGAGCACATTGCACTGGACCAACGTATTTTTTAGAAATTGACTGTGTAATCACAAGACTCCCGATTTGAGAACACGTAAAAATTTACAAACTGTTAGGCTAAAGAAATGCCATCAAGGGGTGAAAACATTAAACTGCCACAAAATGGACCCATAAGAGGCATGAAGACCTCGTATAGGACCAAATGTAACTCACAAGAACCGACCACATTGTCATGGGACTCCCGATTTAAGAAAATGATGAAAGTTTGCAAATTGTTAGACTTTTAGGCTTAAAAACATGCCATCAAAGGGTGAAAAAGTAAAACAGACACAAAACGGTCCCGTAAGAGGCAAGAACACCTCGCATGGGACCCTAAATACAAACACATATACGTGGGTGGTGAACATAGTCATAAACCTTTGGACTACTCACATACCTAGCACATCCAAATGACTGGTCACACCATTGGTCACGTAAATGATTCTCAACCCTAAGTTATATGCTCTAAGGTAGGAGTTTAAGATCCCCCAAAATGGCACATCAGGATAAGACCACCCACGATGCGAGAACCTCCCGTGAGATCAAGTATCGTAGGTATGTCCATTACACATAGGAAATCATACAATAGGCATTCACCCCACCCATATATTTATAACATTAAAATGGTATATGCACATCTCATATCTCAAGTTTCATACGTAACATATTTATATCCCGAATATCCAACGTATCGATAAGTCCGTTCACTTTAAGTATGTTCCAATATCAAATAGTTATTCCCCGCCATTTATTATTATCATGGGACTATATACATCGCCTCGTATATACTCGATTGGGTTCCTTTTAGTCTCACAAGGTCCCTAAATATTTATTATTAAATTCTGGGAAAGTTTTATCACAAATTATAACTTCAATGGCAGTTTAGACCTTTCACAATTTAAGTCCAAATTAACATGTTCCTAGGATTGCATACTCCTCTCAACTACCTACGCGTGGCCACGAATGGCGCGCAAATCCGAGTTCGTATGACCAAGATATTCACTTTTCAAGTTCCTTCCAAAGAGTAGGTTATCTAATAAAAAATAAACTAAAATATACAAAGCAATTCAGCCTACTGCCAGCGCACCTGGAAACAGGCCCCCGATCGACCGGCTCTGGGACCACGATTGACCGGCCCCTATAGATATGTTGCAATCTACCTTATGGCAGATGCATTTTTCCACAAATTTCAACTCCTAAACCTCCATAATTTCTCTTCAAAGTCACAAATAAGTATCCTAAACATTATATTAACATGTAGGGATAATTCCTAACGTACAAAAATCATTGAATCATCAATTTTCATCAAGAAACATTAACTTTCCAATTTATATCTTTAAAAAGCCTAGTTCATCCTTTTGTTCAAGAAAACATACAAAACCTAGAATTTTTACACATGTGGGCAACCTTAATTCATGAATTTCATTCTACATGCATCGGGAAGTTTAACCTAAAATCCAAGAACACATTTTAATTCTCCAAATATTTATCCAATTCCCACAAAATCATGTGTATAATCATCCTATACTAACATGGTTATCATACATGCTATGAATTTGCAAGTTTAATCACTTACCTCTATGTGTGGGTATGATCCATTGAAAAAGATGGTTATGGTTGTGTTCCTCTCTCTTCGATCTACGTAACGGTGGTGTTCATGGTGCAAGAGGTGACACGGTTGGTGGTTCTGGCCTTTGGAACTTCCTCTCTTCTTCCTCCTATGGCCTCTCTATAACTTGTTTGATTTTAACCCTAGAAGACATAACCAATAATCTGATATAGCTCTTATAAATTCGTAAGTCTAACTCTCCCAAAAATAAAAATGACTGAAATACCCCTTCGGGGTGCTAGTTTGGCCTAAAAGTGCCTCGAGACCCAAATTAAACTCCCGGGTACACTTTTCTGACTATCTCAACCCTTTCGGACTCAATGGAGCACTCGAAATGACCTTTTGGATCATTTAAAAATTAATTACTTTTTATCTCATTAAATTGAGTCCCGACATGACTGACACGCGCGTCCCGATTTAATTATTGTAACTGTCGTATTTTTCACTCGCGACAACTTCAATATAATTTTAAAAGCACATATTACTTTATTCACTGAGTAATATTGAATATAATTCACATCAACCTATATTAATCCTTGTCTCGCTAATTAATATTTATTTCATTCTGGATTAATTGCCCATTTTAAATTAAATTAATCCTATAATTAAAATCATTAAAAATTCGGGGTGTTACATACTTCCCCCTTATAATGGAATTTTGTCCCGAAATTCAATTAAATTATACCTGGAGTAAAAAAATTCCATACATTTCTCACGCATCTCATCCTCACGCTCCTAAGTAGACTCCTCGACATTATGATGTTCCCACTGGACATGCACAAGTGGAACTACTTTCTAGATCAACCTCCTCTTACTATGGTCTAATATAGACACCGGTCTCTCCTTATATGAACTGTCAGGGTGCAGGTCAATGTCATATAACCTAATATGAGTATAAGCTATTTCATCATGGAGATACCTCCTCAAGTAAGTGTGTCCATCCCCGATCCTCGCCTGCGGGCGGGCGCGAGAAGGGAAAGGATCCTCGGGTCCCGCGCATCCATCTCGGGAGCACTTTAGCCGGCGTCATTGGAGATGAGGTGTAAAAATGTAGAGAGATTCAGAGTTGCCAGCCTATTTTACTCAAAACAAAAAAATAAAAAGGGGAAGCCATCCCGAAGGATGGCATCCAAAGATAAACTGGTGCATACGAAACCAAAATGATTCGAGAAGGGTTCGGAGGCTAAGTTACGAAATGGGAAGGTGTTAGCCACCCATTCCTCCCTTTCGGTCTCTCATGGATATTTGTTATTTTCCTTTATTTTTCCTCGTGATATGTGTGCATGGGTATATATATAGTGGAGATAGGAATCCTCGACTTGTATCATAGAAGAGATAAAGCGAGTCATCCGTAGGAAGGTATAAAAATAATATTAGAAAGATAAGATTTATGTGATTACCCCTACGTTAATCGTTATAATGGAATGATAATGCATATGGAGTAATACGTCACTAAGACCAAGTATATAGAATATAAGAAGATTGGATTTAGAGAAGATAGAAAATGAGAGAAAAGTGAGAAAAATGACTCGAGTCTCGGGTTTTACCCCGAGACGCCTACGTAGCCTATAAATGCATCAAAGTCCACGTAGTTTGCATACAAAATGAGGGTTGGGGTTTATCCCAAAAATCCAAATGGGGGATCTCTTATTTGTGAGTGTGTGTGTGTAGAAAAAGTGTTTTAGTTGTGAGAAAAGTGTGAGAATACCTATTTGGAATTTATGAGCAAACCCTCTTTTTCTTATTTTTTGGGCTTTATTTATATGAAAATAGGATATGTGCAATAATACTAAATAAAAAGTATATTAGGATGTGTGAGATGAGATAATAAAAGTGCTAAGTAATAAAAACAAGTTATTGCGAATTTAAGAAAATTTGGAGAGAAAGTTGAGAAAATTGGACCTTCTTGAAGATCTTGAGCTTTATCTTCAATGTTGGAGAGCAGCCCTTGCACTTCTATGATGATGGAGAGTGGCTAATTCACCAAGTTTGATGAAAAGTGGAAGTTACGAAGGGATTTGGATGTTGAAATCGTGATGCCTTCGAGAGAGATTTTTGGGATTCGTTGAGAGCGATTTGTATCAGATCTGGGCTTCTCCTGCAAATTAGGTGAATGCCTCATTTTATAGGCCTAGGTCATTGCCGATCGTCATAGACCTGGTTCTGCCTATCGGCACCTGCCGATAGGCAGGGTCTGGAACCTGCCGTTTGGCAGTGTGTTTCAGGCCTTTTTAGAAATTTTGCTGTCGAGGGCAAATCGTTGGTCAGAATCGCGCACGGGGAAGATCGTTGGAAAGGTAATTCAGATACCTTTGAAAGTCCTTTTGACCTCTCCCAGGTTCAGGAGTTGACTTTAGGTCAAATATGGTTCGGAAGCGTTTGTCGGTGCATTGGACGGGGAATCGTTCCGACGCAAACTGATCGTTCGTTTACAGGGTAAGTCTGAATTGCGCACGAAATGGACCGTTGGAAAGGTTAGGAGATGTACTTAGACATTCCAAAGAGTTTGACCCGGTTTGGGGAGTTGACTTTGGTCAATCGGGCCCTGGAAGCATTCGATGACCGCTTGGAGTCAAACGGATCGTTCATCCACATGGTAAGTTAGAATCACGCACGGAGTGGACCATTAGAAAGGGGTTTTAGTGGTCTTAGAAGATTCGTTCAGTCTCGGTTGAGCTGAAGAGTTGACTTAGGTCAAACAGAGCCCGGAGCGACCGGTGGCCTCTGAATCAAGTTTCGGACGCAAACGGATCGTTCATCCGTAAGGTAAGTCAGAATCATACACGGGATGGACCATTGGAAAGGGATTTCAGTTCCCTTCAAAGATTCAATCAGTATCAGTTGAGCTGAAGAGTTTGACGTTTTTGTCAAATGAAGCCTGGGAGTGCCCGATGGCTTCTAGGTCAGTACTCGGGACATGACCTGGGTTTATAGTGATGAAGGGAGGTTCTAGGGACCTTAAGAGAGTTAGGGGGTAACAAAATGGGGTGTCTACAGTAAGAATTATGGAACATATCATGAATTTTATGCAAATGCTCCAGCAACCCAAGTCTATATGCCACTAGCCCATTCCTCTCGATGATAGGAAACAATCCAATGTACCTTGGTGCCAATTTCCTTTTCTGTCTAAATCCCAATATCCCCTTTATAAAGGATACACATAGTAAGACCTAGTCCCCCACACTAAAATCCTAAAATAACTACTTGGCATCGACATAACTTTTTTGTCTCTTTAGGGCTACCCATATGCGACTCCAAATCATCCCAACATAGACGAAGTATCCTAAATCCACTCCGGTCTGAGTACCTTCTTATCCCCCACCTCTATCCAACAAGAAGGAGAATGACAAGGTATACTGTACAATGCCTCAAATGGATCCATGCTAATAGTAAACTAATAGGAGTTATTGTACGCGAACTCCACCAGTGGAAGATATTACTCCTAACCTCCTCTAAAATTAAGGATACACATTCGCAGCATATCCTCTAACATCTGATTGGTCCTCTCTGCCTGCCCATCCATCTACGGGTGATACGTTGTACTCAACTGCAACTCAATACCCATAAACTCTTGAAATCTCTCTCAAAATTGAAACACAAAAGTCTTGTCCATGTCGGACATGATATCTAAAGGTACTCCATGTAACCACATTATCTCAATGATAAAGATCTTGGCATATTGTCTCGAAGTATAATCAGTTCGAATCAGCAAAAAGTAAGCTACCTTGGTCAGCCGATCCACTATTACCCATGCGGAATTGTGACCTCTCTGTGAAGTGGGTAACCTGGTAATGAAATCCATGGAAATGCCATCCAATTTCCATATAGGGATATATAATGGTTGTAGCAACCCTACTAGCCTATGGTGTTCCACCATTACTAGCTAGTAGGTGGCACACTTCGAGATAAACTCGAAAATGTCTCTCTTCATCCCACTCCACCAGTATTATTGCCTCATACTAGTACATCTTATCCCTTCCAGGATGTGCCACAAATTGGGATCCATGTGACTCTGACATCACTGCATGACGCAATTCTTCCCCCTCAGGAATAATCAGTCTCCCTTTAAAGCGCAAGCCTCCATCTGAACTCACTAAGTAAACTCTGCTCCCCCAGCTAGGAGTTGTCTGATTCGCTCCTGATAAAATGGATTTTCTACTTGTGCATGTACTACTCTCATAAAAATCTTGAGAGTAATGGTCATAACTGACAGAAACAATCGGGAAACCGAATCCTGATGTCCCAACTCCTTCCACTTCCCTTTCCATATCTCGGCCACCTCGCCTACTAGCCTACGGCTCAACGCATCCGCTACCACATTAGCCTTTCCTTGGTGGCATGGATATCAAACTGACAATCCTTCATAAATTCAGGACACCTACACTGGCGCCTCTTCAGCTCTCTCTGAGTGAAAAAGTATTGTAGTGACTTGTGATCTGTGAACAGTCGGAAGCTCTCCCCCAATAAGTAATGTCTCCAAGTCTACAGAACAAACACGACTGTCGCCAACTCCAAGTCGTGGGTGGGGTAACTCCTCTTATGAGTCTTAAGCTTGTGGGAAGCATAAGATATAGCCTAGTCCTCCTACTAAAATACACCTCCCAGTCCTTGTAGGGATGCATCAGTGTATACGAGATACTCCACTCCCACCCTGGACAGTGTGAGAACTTGTGTTGATGTCAACTTGTTCAACTCATTAAATGCTAACTGGAAAGTATCATCCTAAATAAACGGTACCCTCTTATGAGTTAAGTTTGTCAACGGACCTGCAATCTTTGAGAACCCACGAATAAACCATCTGTAATACTCGGTTAACCCTAAGTCGTGGGTTGCCCCTACTCCCTCATTACTGATAACTTACTAGGATCCACTGATATCCCCTATCTAATATGATATGCCCTAAGAATTGTAATTCCCTCAGCTAGAATCCACATTTCTGATACTTAACATACTGATGCTCACGAAGTGTTTATAAAACTCGACGCAGATGCTCGTCATGCTCCTCCTCAGTCTGGGACTAAATCAGGATGTCATCTATGAAAACAATGACAAACTGATCTAAGAACTCTCTAAACACCCTATTCATTAAGTCCATGAACACATTTAGAGCGTTGGTTAGCTCGAATGGCATAACTCAAACTTGTAAGATCTTTACCTCATCAGGAGTGCAGTCTTAGACGTGTCTTTCTCTCTGATCCTCAATTGATGCTACCCTGATCGCAAGTCTATCTTAAAAAAGTAGGAAGCACCTTTCAACTGATCAAATAAGTCATCGATTTGGGGCAACGGATATTTATTCCTTATCGTGACTTTATTTAACTCTAGGTAATCAACACATAATCTCAAAGACCCATCTCCCTTCTTCACAAACAGAACTGAAGCACCCCAAGGTGACGTAATCCTATGGACAAATCCCTGTCCCAAAAGCTGCTCAATCTGGTTTTACAACTCCCTAATTTTCACAGGAGACATACGATACGGTGCGAGGGCTATTGGTCGAATGCCCAACGTCAAATCTATGACAAGATATATCTCCTTGCTAGGCAGTAAACCCGGTATCTCCTAGAATACATCGGCGAAGTCATAAATAATGGAAATCGAATCTAAGGGAATAACCACCTCCTTAATGTTCTCCTCCTCTATATAATACAAGTGGGTGGACAAAACTCCCTTGGGGCAAGTCATCTCCACTAAAAACAACTCATGACCTGGTATGGAAAACAAAATGTTCCTACTATAGAAATCAATCATGGCCCTACAATAGCTAATCCATGCTAGTAATGTGGATATATCTAGCATAAGCATATCAACAGGTAAAATGAGTCTCCTAATCTCTATGCTAACACCCTGACAGATATAGTAAGTAAGAGTTCCATTACCTAATGGTGAGTCTACACAGGTAATGGTATTATTGGTTGTGTCTAATAGTCCTACATCTAGTAGTCCTACATCTTATGAAAATCTAGTGGCAATAAAAGAGTGTGAAGCCCCCATGTCAAACAAAATATGCCCCAAAGTCCCCTGGATATAAAACATACCCTCGACTGCAGGCGGTGCCTGAGGGACTACTACTTGGTGGACGTTATATACACGTAGGGGTGGCAATTTTAGAAACGACACGAAAAAACAACACGGAACGACACGAAATTGATCCAAAATTGACACGATATTTCGTGTTCGTGTCGTGTTTTTTTGACACGAAGTCATGTCGTGTCGTGTTGTGTTATCGTGTTATCATGTTTTTCAAGCCTAAAATTTAAGAAATTATGGTTGTCGTGTCGTGTTGTGCCGTGTTATTTTTTATTCGGGTCGTGTTCGTGTCAGCTAAAAAAAACACGAATTCGTGTCGTGTCGTGTTGTGTCGTGTCGTGTCGTGTTCGTGTTCGTGTCCGAAAAAACCTTGTCGTGTTGTGTCGTGTCAGCCCAAAACACGACCCGTTTACCTGAATTGCCATCCCTATATACACGCCCATACTGTAATTATCCCTGCTGAGGTAATATTACGGGAATGGAAGGTAGTTCTAGCATCTGTGGTGGCGCTGGAAGGGCTACGGGGAAGATAGGCCTCTGGGGCTCCCAGTGAGAACCCTGATGCTGTGGAAACTTTACCTAGTCGGGTCAATCCTGACGTTTGTGGCCATTCTTGCCATATATGAAACATCGGCCCATAAAATTTCCTCCTCTCTGACCGTGCTGCCCTTGATCCTGCTGGCCATTGCCACCCCTCTATTGGCCCTAATGGCCCTGCTGTCCCTGTGTGCCCTGATGGCCATGATGCCCCTACTGACCCTGATGGGCTTGCCTATAACCACTCTGACCATGTCTGAAACCTCCAGATCAGAAAAGCTTACCAGAATATCCATGCTGGGAACTCTGCTCACCCTACCTGGACTGACCCTAAGCTGATTGTGTCCTACTGGAACTGCCTCCCCCGGTCCTGCCCTGCTGGTTGTACTCTCATGCTCGCTATCTTCCCTTAACATGGAAGCGGTGGTCCTGACCATATAGCAATGCAACATTTAACACATCACTGTATGACTGTATAGATAGATTACCCAGAAGGTACTGTCAGATCTTCCAGGTAAGACCATCAATAAAAATCTCTGTTTTCTTCTCTTCAGTAGGCACCTCTAGTGGTACCAAATTAGTCAGCCTCATAAACTCCTCCTCGTATTTAGCAAAAGTCTTCCCCTCCTGGGTGAGGTCCAGTAATTTCTACCTCATCTCAGTCTGGACGACGGAAGATAAATATTTGCGGTAAAATAGCACCCAAAAATCCTAAAAAGTCATGTTATCTCTCTCATCGGTTGTGGTAGTGGACTCCCACCACTGTAAGACTACCCCGACTAGCTTAAAGGTAGCTAGTATCTGTTTCTGTACCACTCGTACTTCCTCAGGTGCCTCTGAATGTCCTTTTTCTACTGACTCGCAAAAACAACATCAGAACTCCCCAGAAACTATAGGGTATGTGCCTTTTGGAAGGTATCTCTAACTCGCTCCCAAGCAGAAAGTAACACATGTGCCTAGGTTGGTGCTACTGCATGTGCCTCGTGTGGGGCCTTCTATACTACTGCTAATGCTGCATTGACCGCCTATAAAACTATAGAGGTAACCTCTACAGCATTCATGGTACCCTGGGACAGAGCTGGATGAGGCTATAGCTGGGCATTCTTCGTGGCCCGTGGTGCACGTCTGGGAGGCATCTGAAATGAAAAGGAATTTTCATAAGTCCTCAATTCAATAAATCTCAAAATATCTGAAGACTTAAATGCATAATTATGAATGCAACAATCCTAATAATAGGTCTCTATATCAATAAACACTACGCTGAAAGCATAATAAACCATACATATCCTAAGACTCTAGAAACCGACGCTCAAATACCACCTGTGACACCCTGCCCAATTAAATATCGGGTGACCAGTCCTTTATTAAAATTAAATAGAATACACAGTTGGTTCATTCTTAGCATCACTGTCGAAACACGTTTAATTACTAATCACCTAATAATTAATTAAGCTAGTGTAAAATCTTAAACCTGGTTAATTATCATACAACAAATTGAATTAAATAATAAACTGCATTTAATCCACAAGATAAATAATGAATGTCTGAATAACCAAATAAAACTGGATAAAACACTCCAGCCAAAAATCCCAATATACTAAATTTCTAAATAAATCTGAATCCAACAAACTGAAATGATTTGGTACAATATCTCTGAAATAAGGAATGACTAGAATGGGTGACATGCCCTAACCAAAGTAACTGCAACGGGAGACTGAATAAATAAGAGTGGAGGCGTCTAATATCGAGGACCTGCAACTTCCACAACAGTTGCATCACGTCAAGCAGTAATGAGCTATTAAGCTAGGCATCCCTGTGACTGGACACCTAATATAATGTGCATAAGAAAATAGATTTGTGAGAAACGGGTCAGAGCCCGAGTAGAAAATAGTTTAAAACATTTAGCAAGTATTTAAAATTCTCAACAACTATATAATAAATATGTTAGTTTCCACGGCTCTCACTTGTGAAACCTCACCTCTCAACTAGTGTGCACGCCTAACGTAATTCTACCCAATTCTAGTTACTGCTGTTGCAACTAATTAGCTCCAAAACATTAGCCCTTTTTAAACTATTACTCGTAGTGTCCACCCACATTTCTCTCGTAATGCATAATTGATTGTTATCGTGTCTATTTAACTCACGCGATAATTTCTTATTTAGCAGTCAAGTGTTCACATACTTAAACTAAGCAGCAGTGAGCTCCTAAGCTAGACGTCCCTATGGCTAAACACCTAATATAATGTGGACAAGAAAATATATTTTCAAGAAACGGGTCAAAGCCCGAGTAGAAAACAATTTAAAATATTTTAGTAAGTATTTTAAATGCTTAACAGAAGATATGATAAACATGTTAGTTTTCCCGGCTCTCGCTTGAGAAATCTCACCTCTCAACTAATGTGCACGCCTCATATACTTCTACCCAATTCTAGTTACTGCTATCACAACTAATTAGCTTGAATACATTAGCCCTTTTTAAACTATTACTTATAGTGTCCACACGAATTTCTCTCGTAATGCATAATTGAGTGTTATCATGTCTATTTAAATCACGTAATAATTTTTATTCAGCAGTTAAGTGTTCACATACTTAAACTTTCTTAGATTTCACTATCTTTATAATCTGCTAAGTTCACACAGTATATTACATCACAAGTGTATATATATCATCACTATATAGTATATATACTAATATGGTACCCCAAGGCTCAGCTGTGGTGTATACATACTTTGTTATAAAGTCCAGGTACGTCTCGTACAAACTGAAGGACTATCAGTCATGAATCACTCTTGAACCTTAAATAATAACACATATACATGGGAGACAACATAGTCCTGAGCCTTTGGACTACTCACATACCTAGCACATCCAAATGACCCATAACACCATTGTTCACACAAGTGATGCTCAACCTTAAGTTCTATGCTCTAAGGTACGAGTCTAAGATCCCCCAAAATGGAACATCAAGATAAGACCACCCACGACGCGAGAACCTCCCGTGATAGCAAGTATCATAGGTATGTCCATTACACATAGGAAATCATATAATAGGCATCCACCCCACCCATATATTTATAACATTAATATGTTACATGCACGTCTCATATCTCAAGTTTCATACGTAGCATATTTATATCCCGAATATCCCACGTATCAATAAGTCGGTTCACTTTAAGTATGTTCTAATATTAAATAGCTATTCTTGCCATTTATTATTAGCATGGGACTATATACAGTGCCTTCAATATACTCGGTTAGGTTCCTTTTAGTCCCACAAGGTCCCTAAATATTTATTTTTAAATTTGGGTAAGTTTTATCGCCAATTATAACTTCAAGGGTATTTTATAACTTCCACAATTTAAGTCCAAATTAACATATTCATAGGACTGCGTACTCCTCTCAACTACATATGTGTGGCCGCGAACGGCGTGCAAATTTGAGTTCGTATGACCAAGATATTCACTTTTCACGTTTCTCCCAAATAGTAGGTTATCTAAGAAAATATAAAATAAAACAAAATAAAATATACAAAGCAATTCAGCCTACTTCCTGCACGCTTGGAAACGGACCCCCAATCGAACGACTCTGGGACCACGATCGACCGGCCCCTATAGATATGATGCAATTTGCCTTATGGAAGATGAATTTTTCCACAAATTTCAATTCCTAAACCTCCATAATTTCTCTTCAAACTCCCAAAAAAGTATACTAAACATTATACTAACATGTAGGGGTAATTCTTAGCGTACAAAAATCATTGAATCATCAATTTTCATCAAGAAACATTAACTTTCCAATGTATATCTTCAAAAGGCCTAGTTAATCCTTTTGTCTAAGAACACGTACAAAACCCTGAATTTCTACATATGTGGCCAACCTTAATTCATGAATTTCATTCTACATGCATCAGGAAGTTTAACCTAACATTCATATCATCCAAGAACACATATTAATTCTCCAAATATTTATCTAATTCCTACAAAATCATGTGCATAAGCATCATATACTAACATGGTTATTATACATGCTATAAATTTGTAAGTTTAAACACTTGTCTCCAGGTGTGGGTTTGTTCCATTGGGGAAGATGGTTATGGTTGCATTCATCTCTCTTCGATCTACGCAACGGTGGTGTTTGTGGTGCAAGAGGTGACATGGTTGGTGGTTCTAGGCTTTGGAAATTCCCCTCTTCTTCCTCCTATGGCCTCTCTATAACTTGTTTGATTTTAACCCTAGAAGACATAACCAATAATCTGATATAACTCTTATAAATTCGTAGGTCTAGTTCTCCCAAAAGTACAAACGACTAAAATACCCCTTCGGGGTGCAGGTTTGGTCTAAAAGTGCCTCGGGACCCAAACTAAACCCCCGGGTACAGTTTTCTGACTATTTCAACCCTTTCAGACTTAATGGCGCACTCAAAATGACCATTTGGATGATTTAAAAATTAATTGCTTTTTATCTCAATAAATTGAGTCCCGACATGACTAACACGCGCGGCTCAACTTAATTATTTTAACTATCGTATTTTTGACTCGCGACAACATTAATATAATTTCAAAATCACATATCACTTTATTCACTGAGTAATATTCAATATTATTCACATCAAACAAATATTAATCCTCGTCTCGCTCATTAATATTAATTTTCATTCCTGATTAATTGCCCATTTTAAATTAAATTAATCCTATAATTAAAATCATTAAAAATACGGGGTGTTACATATTAGATTTAGTCTTAAAAATATGTTGTCAAGGGGTTAAAATGTAAAAGAATCACGAAATGGCCCGATAAGGGGCACAAACTCCTCGCACGGGACCAATGTAACCCTTAGGAACCGACCGCATAGTCACGGGACTCTCGATTTGAGAACATAATGAAAATTTACAAAATGTTAGAGTTAGGCTTGAAAACATGCCGGCAAAGGGTGAAAACATGAAATAACCACAAAACAGCCCTGTAAGAGGCATGAACACCTCACACGGGACCAATATATCTAACAGGAACATACCGTATAGTCACGAAACTCTTGGTCTATGAACATGATCAAAATTTGCAAACTATTAGACTTAGGCTTAAAAACATGTCATCAAATGGTGAAAACATAAAACAACCACAAAATGGCCCTGTAAGAGGCTCAAACACCTCGCACGGGACCAATGTAATCCAAAGGAACCGATCGGGTAGTCACGAGGCTCCCGATTTGAGAACATGATGAAAATTAGCGAACTGTTAGACTTAGGCTTAAAAACATACTCTCAAATGGTAAAAACATAAAATAGTCACAAAACGCCCCTGTAAGAGGCACAAACACGTCACACGGGACCAATGTAACCCGCAAGAATCGACCGCGTAATCAATGGACTTCCGATTTGAGAACACGATGAAAATTTACAAACTTTTAGGGTAAAAAAATGCTATCAAGGGGTGAAAACATAAAACAACAATAAAATGGACCTATAAGACGCACGAACACCTCTCATGGGACCAATATAACCCGTAGGAACCGACCGCGTAGTCACGGGAATCCCTCTCTGAGGACACGACGAAAATTTGCATATTGTTAGACGTTTAGGTTTAAAAACAAGCCATCAAAGGATGAATCGTAGAATAGCCACAAAACGGCCCATTAAGAGGCAAGAACACCTCCCACGGGATCAATGTAACCCGATGAAAGCGATCATGTAATCATAGGACTTTTGATTTGAGAACACGGTGAAAATTTGCAAACTGTTGGGCTTAAGTTTAGAAACATTCCTTTAAATGGTGAAAATGTTAAACAGCCACAAATCGGCCGTATAAGAGTTACAAACTCCTCGCAAGGGACCAATGTATCCGATAGAAATCGATCGTGTAGTCACAAGACTCCTTATTTAAAAACACGATAAAAATTTGCAAACTATTAGACTTAGGCTTAAAAACATGACGTCAAATGGTGAAAATGTAAACCCGCAGGGACACCTCGAACGGGACCAAGGTAAACTCGCAGGAATCGACGCATAGTCACGAGACTCTCTGTTTGAGAATACGATGAAAATTTACAAAATGTTAGACTCTTAGGCTTAAAATATGTCGTTAAAGGGTGAAAATGTAAAACCGTCACAAAATGTCCCCGTAAGAGGTAAGAAAACCTCGCATGGGACCAATGTAACCCGAAGGAACTGACCGCATAGTCACGGGACTCCCGATTTGAGAACACGATCAAAATTTACAATCTTTTTTACTTATGCTTAAAAACATGCTATCAACGGGTGAAAATGTAAACCTGCCACAAAATGGCCCTCTGAGAGGCATGAACACCTCACACAGGACCAACGTAATCCGTAGAAACCGAATGAAATACCTTAAAAGGTACCAATGTATCTCGTAGGAACCAACCAAGTATTCACTAGACTCTCGATTTGAGAATATAATGAAAATTTGCTAACTGTCAGACTTAGGCTTACAAATATGCTGTCAAAGGCTGAAAACATATAAAAGCCACAAAACGGCCTCGTAAGAGGCACGAACACCTCACATGGGACCAATGTAACTTGCAAGAGCCGATCGCATAGTCAAGGGACTCCTGATTTAAGAATACGATAAAAATTTGCAAATTGTTATACTTTTAGGCTTAAAAAGATGTCCTCAAAGGGTAAAAACATAAAACAGTCACAAAATGGCCCATTAAGAGGCAAAAGCACCTTGCACGACACCAATGTAACCCGAAGGAATCAATCGCATAGTCACGAGACTCCCAGTTTGAGAAGATGACAAAAATTTATAAGTTGTTAAACGTAGGCATAAAAATAAGCAGCCAAAAGGTGAAAATGAAAAATCACCACAAAACGGTCATATAAGAGGTAGAACACCTCGTACGGGGCCAATGTAACTCATAGGATCCGGTCGCATAGTCACGGGACTCTTGATTTGAGAACACGGTGAAACTTTGCCAACTATTAGACTTTTAGCATTAATAACATGCGGTCAAATGGTGAAAACCTAAAATAGTCACAAAAGGCCCTGTAAGAGGCATAAACACCTCGCACGAGACAATATATCTCGCAATAACCGATCACGTAGCCACAGGACTCCTGGTTTGAGAACACAATGAAAATTTACAAATTATTATACTTTTAGGCTTAAAACATGCCATCAAATGGTAAAAATGTAAAACAATCACAAAACGGCCCCATAAGCGGCAAGAACACCTGGCACGGGACCAATTTAACCCAGAGGAACTGACCGCATAATCATGGAACTCCCGGTTTAAGAACATGGAGAAACTTTGCAAACTATTAGACTTAGGCTTAAAAACATATCGCCAATGGGTGAAAACATAAACCTGCCACAAAACAGCCCTATAAGAGGCTTGAACACCTCGAACGGGACCAATGCATCTCGCAGTAATCGACCACATAGTCAGAGGACTCCTGATTTGATAACAAGATGAAAATACACGTCGCCAAAGGGTGAAAACATAAAACTGCCAAAAAACAGCCCCGTAAGAGGCATAAAAATGTCGCATGGGAGTAATGTAACTTGGAGGAACCAACCGTGTAGTCAAGGGACTCTAGGTTTGAGAACATGATAAAAATTTGAAAATGTTAGACTTAGGCTTAAAAACATACCGTCAATGGGAGAAAATGTAAAATAGTCATAAAAAGGCCCCGTGAGAGGCACGAACAACTTACGCGGGACCACTATAACCAAAAGGAATCGACCGTGTAGTCAGTGGACTCCTGGTTTGATAATATGATGAGAATTATCAAGCTATTAGAGGTAGGCTAAAAAACATGTTGTCAAAGGGTGAAAATGAAAAATAGACACAACAAGGTCATGTAAGAGGCACGAACACCCTACGGGACCAATATAACCCGTAAAAATCAATCACATAGTCACAAAACTCCCGGTATGAGAGCACTATGAAAAATTTCCAATTGTTACACTTTTAGGCTGAAAAACATGTTGTCTATGGGTGAAAAAGTACAGCAGCCAAAAAATGGCCTTAAAAAGGCGATGAACATCTCGCACGGGACCAATATATCTCGCAGGAACCGACCACGTAGTCATGGGACTCCTGATTTGAGAACACAATTAAAATTTTCTAACTGTGAGACTTAGGCTTAAAAATATACGGTCAAAGGGTGAAAACATAAAATATCCATAAAATGGCCCAGTAAGAGGCATGAACACCTCACACAGGACAAATTAACCCACAGGAACTGATCATATAGTCAAGAGGCTCCCGATTAAAGAACACGATGAAAATTTGCAAACTGTTAGACTTTTTGGCTTAAATAGATGCCGTCAAACGGTTAAAACATAAAATAATCACAAAATGTCCCCGTAACATGCAAGAACACTTCGCACGGGACTAATATAACCTAAAGGAACTGATCACGTAGTCACGAAACTTTCGATTTGAGAACACGGTGAAAATTTTAAAACTCTTCGAGTTAGGCTTAAAAACATGCTGTTAAAGGGTGAAAATGTCAAACATCAACAAAATGAACCCGTAAGAGGAAAGAACACCTCGCACAGGACCAATGTAACTCGAAGGAACCTATCGCATAGTCACGGGACTCCCGATTTAAGAACACGACGAAAATTTGCAAACTGTTATACATAGGCTTAAAACATGCTCTCAAAGGATGAAAATATAAAACAACCATGAAATGGCCCTGTAAGAGGCACAAACTCCTCACACGAGACCAATGTCAGCAGTAGGAACCAACCGCATTGTCACGGGACTCTCAGTTTGAGACCACGATGAAAATTCACAAACTATTAGAGTTAGGCTTAGAAACATGTCGTCAAAGGGTGAAAACATGAAACAGCCACAAAACGGCCATGTAAGAGGCATGAACACCTCGAACGGGACCAATGAATCCTGCAGGAACCGACTACATAGTCACGAGACTCCCACTCCCGATTTAAGAACTCATTGAAAATTTGTAAGCAGCTAGACTGAGGCTTAAAAACACGTCGTCAAAGGTTGTAAACGTAAAATAGTCATAAAAAGGCCTCATAAGAGCCACGAACACCTTGTACGGGACCAATGTAACCCGAAGGAATTGATCACGTAGTCTCACGGGACTCCCACTTTAAGAACATGATGAAATTTTGCAACTTGTTAGACGTAGGGTTAAACACATGCTGTCAAAGGGTGAAAACGTAAAATACCACAAAATAGTCATATAAGAGGCATAGACACCTCATACGGGACCAATGTAACCTGTAGGAACAGACCGTATAATCAAAGGACTCCCGATTTGAGAACAAGGTGAAAATTTTAAAATTGTTAGGCTTAAGAAATGCCATCAAAGGGTGAAAATTTAAAACAGCAACAAAACGTACCCATAAGAGGCACGAACACCTGGTATGGTGCCAATTTAACATGCAAGAACTGATCGCATAGTCACGAGTCTCCCATTTTGAGAACACGACAAACTTTGCAAAATGTTAGACTTTTAAGCTTAGGAACATGCCATCAAAGGGTGAAAACATAAAATAATTAAAAAAATCCCTGTAATAGGCAAGAATACCTCGTACGGGACCACTATAACCAGAATGAATCAATTGCGTAGTCACGGGACTCCCGATTTGATAACACGAAGAAAATTTGCAAATTATTAGACTTGGGCTTAAAAACATGTTGTTAAAGGGTGAAAATATATAACAGCCACAAAACGGACCTGTTAGAGGAATAAGCTCCTCGTATGGAATAATGTAACCCGTAGGAACCATACGCACAGTAACGGGACTCTCGATTTGAGAACACGATGAAAATTTACAAATTGTTTAAGTTAGGCATAAAAACATGCCGTTAAAGGGTGAAAACGTGAAACATCCACAAAACGGCCCTGTAATAGGCATGAACATCTCGCATGGGACCAATGTATCATGTAGGAACTGATCGCATAGTCATGGGACTCCTGGTTTAGGAACACGATGAAAATTTGCAAACTGATAGACTTAGGCTTAAAAATATGCCATCAAATGGTAAAAATAAAAAATAGCCATAAAACGGCCCCATAAAAGGCACGAACACCTCGCACAGGACCAATGTAATCTACAGGAACCGACAGGGTAGTCACGGGACTCCCGATTGGATAACATGATGAAATTTTGCAAATTGTTAGACTTAGGCTTAAAAACATGTTGTCAAATGGTGTAAACATGAAACAGTGACAAAATGGCCTCGTAAGAGGAACGAACACCGTGGAACCAATGTAACCCAAAGGAATGAATTACATAGTCACGGGACTCCCGATTTGAGAACACGATGAAAATTTGCATATCCATAAACCGACCCCGTAAGAGGCACGAACACATCGCACGAGATTAGTGTAACCCGTGGGAAGCAACCACGTAGCCAAGAGACTCTCAATTTGAGAACGGGATGAAAATTTTCAAACTGATAGACTTAAGCTTAAAAACACATCGTCAAATGGTGAAAACTTATAACAACTACAAAACGGTCCAGTAAGAGGCACAAACACCTTGCACGGGACTAATGTAACCCACAAGAATCGATCGCATGGTCACGGGACTCATGTTTTGAGAACACGACAAAAACTTACAAACAGTAAGGCTTAAAAATATGTCATCAATGGGTTAAAACGTAAAATAGCCCCAAAATGGCCCTGTGGGAGGCACAAACACCTCGTACGGGACTAATGTATCCCACAGGAACCGATCAAATAATCACAGTACTCTCGATTTGAGAACACGGTGAAAATTTACAAACTATTTTACTTTTAGGCTTAGAAACATGCCGTCAAAGAGTGAAAATGTAAAACAACCACAAAATGGCCCCATAAGAGGAACGGACACCTCGCAAGGGACCAATGTAATCTAGAGGAACCGATCGCATAGTCACCCAAGGGTCAATGTAACCCAAGGTGCACTCGCAGCAACTGACTGATTAGACTCTCAGTTCGAGAAAATAAAATGTTGAAAATATATTTTTATTATTAAAATAATCACAAATTTGGACCATGACCATTTTATTTTTAAAATAAAAAATGGTCACTGCCCAAATCCGTGATCATTGTTGTGGGCACAAATGGTTGGTTCACAGATTTGGGACATGACCATTTTGGGTTGTGACCTAGATAACCAAGGTCTAAATCCTTGACTTTTGTTTATAATTTTTTATTTTAAAAATCAAATGGTCACGACTCAAGTCCGTGACTACGTTTTTTGGGCAGAAATGGTTGGGTTACGGATTTGGGCCGTGACCATCTTGGGTCATGACTAAGATGGTCATGATCTAAATCTATGACTAGTATTTATAATTTTTTATTGTAAAAATGAAATGGTCACGGCCCAAGTCCATGATAATGTTTTGTTGGAACAAATGGTTGGGTCACGAATTTGGGCAGTGGCCATCCTGGGCTATGACAAAGGATAGTGGTCAGGGACTTGGGACGTGACCACTAAAAATAATCACGTCCAAAATGGTCATGGACCAAATTCGTGAATCACCTCTAATGGTCACCGCCCTAGTCCGTGACCATTCTTAGGATTTAGTGTAGTGTGATGACTGCTTCTACATATTCAAAGACAAAGTTGAAGACTTTGGAAAAATTGAAGAATCATTCCTTTAAAAAATATTGAGAATAATTGTGGTAGTTTGGTAAAGCCTTTACTTTTCTCGGGGTTTAAATCATTTTAAGATTTTTCATTTCAAATTTTTTTTATATAGAAAATTTTGAAAATTTCGACGACTCATTAGAACGCGATTTTCTTGTCGTTTGAACGAGATACCTATATCATTAGAATGAGATTTCAAACGTTCAAATGAAATTTGGGACACACCTTTTGGTCAGTTCTGGAATGTCATTGAAAGTCTCGTTTGAAGTCATTCAAAGGAGATAAGGTACGTAATTAGAACAGGGGTTCCCACATTCAAAGGGGTTGATTATTCGTCAAGCACTAGAATGTCGTTTGAAATGTTATTGGAAGCCTAATTGAACGAAAAAGGGTACATTGTTTGAACAAGGTACTAGGTTGTAGAGTGCACAAGATTTTTATTTTTCAATTAAATTTGATCCAAATCTCTAATGTTTATTCTTTTACAACCGACTTCCTTATAAATAGCGAAGAGGGATTAGAGTCTTAAAGAACTCTTTTTAACACTTTCCTAAGTCCTTTTAGAGTTCCTTTTGTGATCAAACTCTACCAATTTTCAAATCCAATCCCCTTGGAAATTTAGATATCACTTTATCAAATCAAGAAGAACACAATCTTTATTTAAGAACCCTTGTAGAGTTCATCTCTACTTTTGATTTTTGGACCAGAGGATCTACTGCTGAATAATAAGGTTCATCGGTGGATACCAAGGGAAGACTTCTTCTTGTGGGCGGTGTTAGACAGTGTCGTTACTATAAAAATACTTGAAAACTGCACGTTACACTTAGAGAGTTGAGTAGTTTGTAAGTCGTATTGTGCCTGTCAATCTTGTACAGTGCTGAAATATACGTTTTGTCCGAAAGGGATTTTTCCTTACTTCTTTGCATGTTTGCCTACTTGGTTTGCTATATTTAATTTGGACTACATCCATGCATGGACACTAAATTAATTCAAAAATAAAATTGCTAAAATTGAATATGTGTGTGGTTGATCTTAGATACGAATCATTCCATAGAATCTTCGCATTCTCAAAGGCTTCTTCTTCTTTCTTCTTCTTCTTCTTCTTCTTCTTCTTCTTATTATTATTATTATTATTATTATTATTATTATTATTATTATTATTATTATTATTATTATTATTATTATTATTATTATTATTATTATTATTATTATTATTATTATTATCATTATTATTACTACTACTACTACTACTACTACTACTACTACTACTACTGTTGCTCCTACCTTTCGGGACAAAAGTGGTTGGGACTTTCCCAGCAACCTAGACCACACCCTTATACCTATTGGCATTCTCCGTAGCCCGGACTTACTTAAGAAGTTGCTCCAGTGTGTAATCAAATTTGTTCATAGAATAATTTAGGCGAAATTGTGTAAAGGGCTTTGATAGTGATTTGAGCACGAAATAAACTTGGGTTTCTCTGTTGATTTCATATCCGTTCACTTCCGGTTCTCCTAAGATGGATATCATCCTTAGAGCATGATCGCATACGGGATTATCCTTAGGAATCTTGGTGTTGACCAACTTTGCCAGTATATCTAACCTTATGGCATAATTCTGATCCTCAAACATATCCCTGAAGTTCTGAATCATGCTGTAAGTAGTGAACATTTGCTAATGTTGGTGCAACAACACATTTGTCAAAGAGGCCAATATGTAGCAGGGTGCCATCTAAACAACCTTTTTCCACCTCTGGTAGGCTTTGACATCCCTTTCAAGTGACCTTTCCTCTGACTTGGCAGGGTAGGTTTCCGTACAGACAAACTTAAATTCCTCAGCAGTTAGGAAAATGTCTAATTTTCTTTTCTAGTCTATATAGTTCATCCCAATTAACTTGTTTTGCTTTAAGATTGAATCATATGGGATAAATAATTATCCCATTTTGAAATATGAGAATCATAAAATTTTGAGAAGTGAATTAATTTCAAATTATACATATGAGAATTTTACTTCGATTTTATTTTAAAGTGATAATCCCTCACCTCTAATTTTAAAAATAAATTCTCAAGAACATACTAGTTCCCTTATGAAGTGAGATTTCTGAATGGGAGCTTAAATCACTTCACCTTGAACTAAACAAACTTTTATCTTTCAATTATGTACCTGGACAATTCAGGAACCTCTGTCCAATATAATTCAATAATCGGTGACTTTCGGTCCTATAATTTATGACAATGACTCTAACGGGGAGGATATAAAAAGGTATGTCTAAGTGTATACCACCGATTCATTTAATGAAATAGAACCCACTCGTGTATAACTTCCTCGATGGGAGGACCGAACTCACTCACATTTAATTCTATTAAACTATCACTAAAGAATTTTAAAATTTTTGTGATTCCGCAATTAAAATCATGGGGAAGATAAATTTGACATGAGGAATTAATCACGTCATAATTTTAGCACACTGATGAAGACCGTAAGGTTTTATGGAAACCACTCTTCCACTTAGTTATTTAAAACTTTCAGGGTTTTTGAAAAAATATTTATTCAATTCCAAAATACCAAATTTAAATCCTTGGTAATTTCTAATTTACGTTCGTTAAATAAATATCTTGATCTCACAATTTAATTTTTCTTAAAATAAAAATATAATTTAAATATTCCAAAAATACAAATTTAGAGATCTCAGTTTAAATTCTGTCTTAAAGTTTAATTACCCTTATTTTAATTCAATTAAAAATAGAATATAATATAACACAAATTTTCAAACAAAACCAATGATCAAGGCTGGTCTTAAAATAAATAATCCCAGTTGTCCATAAAACGAGTGTTCCTAATTATCCAATTAGTTAACAATGCTACTATGCAACATAATATAAATAAAGAGATGTGCAAGGAATTAAATAAATAAATGCATCATTAATAAAATACATAAATGCCTTTTCAGTCATGGCCTAGATCTCTTCTGAAAGTAAAACTCATCAAGTCCAAGGGTCTTTATTGTAAACGACTTCCTTTGACAAAGAGTCTAACTTGATGTAGACTCATCACAAATAAGAGTTCTTGAGGGTCTTGAAAATTAAAATATGATCCTCCATAATTTGGAAATAATATATGGAAGAACCACCACAAAATACAACCATAAACCTCTCTAGAAATCCAAAACACCTAGGCTAAGACTAGGGGGAATCGATCAATTGGGGGCCGATCTCTCGAACTTGTCATGATTCATCTTTTTTCCTCTCCTTGGGTTGGCATGAAAAACCCTCCATAGCCAATCCAAACCTTCAAAAACTTTACTAAACTTTACTGAACACTAAAATAAACACTAATACATGATTCTAAGTGAATAACAACATTACAACCCCTGCCAATCTCTTCTAAATACAACAATATGAAATAATTGCAAATTTTAATTATTATAGTCATATCGAATCTAGATGCTTAAAAATAACTACGAATAAACCATTATAGGATCCATTCACACAGAAAGATAATGTGTGACCATGATGGAAGGGATATACAAGAAGAATCTCTGCAAAATCATTTCAGTACGAAACAATACATAAAGATATACCATTACAAAACATGCAAAACTCGGGTTTTAAGGTTTGGACAACAAGGATTCCAATGGATGATTAATTCAAACCAAAATCTCTGATACCAATTGTTGGGATCGACATATGCATAATAAAAAAATTCATCCATTAATATATGATTAATCAAATATAGGAAAAACGTAAAACCAAAAGCTAGGTTTGAAGAACAAACATATGGTTTAGAACATAATACCTTTACGGATTCAATTGCAATCCGATGGGGAGAAAAATATTTGTTGATGATGTAGGGATGCCTTGTTTTGGATATCCAAAACCTTTCTTAAACCTTCTAAACACTAGGATCTTCTAATGTATGATCATCCCCAAAGTCAGGTAGGTGGGTGGACATTTTTTTAGATGAAAACTTTTGCTTATATTTGAGATATAATGATCTTTCTCTAGACCTCTTCTCAAATGTGAATAGTAATTTATCCAATCCATCTCAAACCCTAGATGAATAATAATGATTAAAATTCCTTCCCACATCTTAATATAGAAGTACAAAAGGTGGGCTTGGGCCAAACTGGGTTTCTTGATAGTATGGGCCTAACTACTGGGTATATGGAAAAAACCAGGGACCCAAGATAAATAATTAAATTATAGCCAAATAAATAAATGAAAATCTTAATTTGAGATTTTCCTAAATAATTTGTATTTAGATTTTATTTGTTGAAAATATCATCTCCAACTCAGTATACATTAAGTTATTATCCATTTCCCCTTGAGGTTAAGATGGTAATGGAACATTCAATAATTATATTAAATTATATTCTATTTTAGAACTTAATGATATGAGACCTCTTTAAAATTTTATATGTAGTACATAAGTGCGATTTTATTTACTAGATTTGTATTATGTTTACATTTTAGGACAAATAAATCATATTAAGTATACTGAAAATGTTGTCAAACATTACATAAAAGGTTGACAACATTACTTAATTTTACTTAAAAGTTGTCAAATGAAGCACAACTCTGGAACATATGAAATCAAATCCCACTGAAAGAAGATTACAGCAATAAACAACATAAGCTCAACAATCACCACACTTATTTTATTCGCTTGCTTTTTTGCTTCAATAATTCAATTTTCTATTTGGGTTTAATTTTTGTTCAAAACAATAAAAAAATGTTATAAACATGCAAAAACATATGTGTGTGTGTGTGTGTGTATTATAGAAAAAATGTTGGAAATATTAATCTCGATGGAAGCCACAGATGGAGACCATAATAATAATAAAAATCCAAACATCCATTTAAACACATCAAAGATACACACACACACAAAAATTTTAAGCAGGAAACATAGATTTATACAAAAATAAGATATATATATATATATATATATATATATATATATATATATATATATATATATATATCACCAATATATAGAAATATCATAAGTTGAGTAGTTGACGTTCAAAATTCACGTGTTGAGAGACAAATGCGAGTAGAGGTGGGGGATGAGAGAGAGAGAGAGAGATTAGAATCATAAGCTTTACATAAATGTTATTTTTATAAATTGTTTTGGGAAAGTTTTCAAATTGTTTAGCTTTATATGGAGAGAGAGAAGAAATATAAATACTTGAAATAAAGAGACGTCGATTAAAGAGATGGTGCAAAAATAAGAGGAGAAATGAATAGTCCTAGATTTTTAAACACTAAAGTTTAGAGTTATTTAGAGAGAAAGAGAAACATGTAAACATGAGTACGGAGGTTGGGGGATAGAGAGAGGCACTTGAGAGAGGGTGAAAATATTAGAGGAACAAAAATTACTCGTTGAAAAGGTTAAAAATGATGAGGATCAACCATGTGGACTATTAAATTAAATACAGTCTTTCATTTTGTAATTATTATAATAGATTATAGGCATTGCAAATCTCATCTCCAACTTATTATGCATTTAATATATCGTTTTTGTTAAATTCACCTCCTAGATAATTTTCATATTATGTGTTGTACATATTATGTTTTATGGGTGTCTAAATTTTATTTGGAGTCTTATATTATAATCACATCCCACATTGCTTCTATGACTTATTGGAGATATACTCTTGCCCTATAAATAAGTGTGAAACCTTCTTAATTATTTACACACTTTAATGAGAAAAATATTTCCCTCTCCTATTTTATATTTTATCTTATATTTTCAAAATGTAATTCCAACATGAGTATGAATTAATTTGTAGGGATTTCCCCAATAACCATAAAAAACTATACATGTCTTCATTTATCGTTTGGTAGCTATCATATTGAGACAATTGACATTCTATTAATGAGACTAAGATAAAAAGATGATGAATCCTTACTTTAGGGTTGTGAGGTTGATGAAAAATTATCGTTTTATAGACACCCCATCCTATTACCTCATAAATTCCTAGTTGGTCCTTAACACTCCTCCTCCCACCACAAGAGGTCCTAATTCGAACCCTGATCGATAGCCCACTGGGCGCTCCTGAGCCCGATTTGACCTTAGTCAAACCTTTAAACCAAGAAAATCTCATTGAAACATCATAGATCTTTGAATACCCTTTCCAAAGGTCCATATTGTGTGTGAATCGACATCACGGTTTGTGCATACTCACCTTTTTACTCCAAACCTTGATCCATAAACCATCAGCACTTTCGAGAACCATTTAGTCTCAATCAACTCTCCAAACCAAGTGAAGCTCATTGAAAACTCATAGGGATCTGAATCTCCATTCCAACAATCCATACTGTGACTGAATCAACCTCATGGTTCGTGCGTACTTGCCTTTTTACTTCGAGAACCTCCCGTTTAGAGGCTATCGAGTGCTTTCGATCCCTATTTGACTTTGTTCAACTCTCGAACCCTGGATTGACTCAATGGATTCTTATAAGGCTCTAAATCCTTTCCAACGATCCTATCTGTGCACGATTTAGACCTACGATTTGCATTTTATGCCCGTTTTTCGTAAAATAATTTATTTTGAACTGCCTATAGGCATGCCAGACCCCTTGCCCTATCGGCATGGTGTACTTTTCCTTGCCAGCAGGGAAGGGGTGTGCCAATAGGAAGGACAAGGGACATGCCTATCGGTAACCCATTTAAACCCTATTTTTTTTATTATTTAAGGGGACCATGATCTCAATTCTAAGGGGGGCCATTATTGAATTCAAAACATTATCCTCGAAATTAGTGTGTTAAAATTCTATTTATTCAAACGCCATTCTCATCCATATTTTATCACACTTTTTTACCCTTATCTCATAATCATCAAACCACCTAAAAATCAACCTATACTGCTACAAAATCGGAATTGAAATCCTTTAGGAGGTCTACTCTTATCGATTTACAACTCATTCAATTACTACTAGTCATTTACTTTTCTTTTCGCTTTTGATATATCTTTTATTTCATTTCTTCAATTCAAAACTAATCTCACTTTTTATTATTTAGTACACACAAAACTTATATTCAAAAAATATAAAAAAAATCCAAAAATAGGGTTATTCTATAAACCCTAAATTAGAATTTTTCTCATTTTCCACACTCCCTACACTTGTGCACATTTTCTAAAAAAGAAACCAAAGGAAGTTCTAATTTACGACTTATAGGTTAAAACCCACCCTTGTGCACTGTCAAACTACATGGACTTTGATGACTTTTGGGCTACGCAGGCGTCTCAGGCCAATATTGGGATTCAAGTTCTATTTTCTCATTTAGTCACTTCATATTTTCTTATGTTTAGTAGTATTGCGAATGCACATACTCCTACATATTCGTGTCCCACTTGATATACACATTCACTTCTATATAGTGATTTGTGATTTCATGGAAAATCACATTATATTTTTATATTATTCTTTTGTATAATCCTTAGGATGATTCTGCCCCATCTTTCTCATAATGTGAGTTGGATGATTTCTTTCTCCCTTAGTTCACACCGCTCACATGTACACGCGTATCATATTTTGGAGAAAATGAGAATATTATCATAGCACATGAGAGACCAAAAGGGAGGAATGGATGCCAAACACCTTCCCATTCTGTAACTTAATTCCCGAACACCTTCCCAATGTTACCCGTAGGAACTAACCTCGTGGTCACGGGACTCCCGATTTGAGAATAAGGTGATAATTTGAAAATATCTAGACTTAGGCTTAAAAATGGCACTAGAGGGGGGAACCCCGAAACAGCCCCCAAATGGCCCTATGAGACTCGTCGACAGCTCGTACGAGACCAATGTTACTCGTAGGAACTGGCCTCGTGGTCATGGGACTCCCGTTTTCAGAATACGATGATAATTTGAAAATATCTAGACTAAGGCTTAAAAATATGGCGCTAGAGGGGTGAATGCCTAAATTGCCCCCAAACAGCCCGTGAGAGACGTCGACACTTAGAACGGGACCAATGTAACTCATATGAACTGACAGCGTGGTCAAAGGACTCCCAATTTGATAATATATGATAATTTGAAAATATCTAGACTTGGGTCTAAAAATGGCGCTATAGGGGGGAACCCTGAAACAGCCCCCAAATGGCCTCGTGAGAGGCACCGACACCTCGTACGGGAAAAATGTAACTCGTATAAACTGGTCGCGTGGTCACGGGGCTCCCGATTTGAGAATACGGTGATAATTTGAAAATTCCTAGACTTTAGCTTAAAAATGGCGCTAGAGGGGCAAACCTCGAAACATCCCCAAACGGCCCCATAAGAGAGGCACCGACACCTCGCACGGGACTAATGTAACTCGTAAGAACTGACCGTGTGGCCACATGAGTCCCGATTTGATAATATAATGATAATTAGAAAATATCTAGACTTAGGCTTAAAGACATGGCGCTAGAGGGGAAAATCCCTAAATTGCCACCAAACGGCCCCGTGAGAGGCACCAACACCTCGTACGGGACCAATGTTACTCTTAGGAACTTTCATCATGGTCACGGGACTCCTGGTTTTAGAATAAGATGATAATTTGAAAATATCTAGACTAAGACTTAAAAACATGGCGCTAGAAGGGTGAACCATGAAATAGAGCCCAAATAACCCCGTGAGAGGTGCCGACCTCTCACAGCACCAATGGAGCTCAAAGGAACTGACCGCATGATCATAGGGCTCCCGATTTTATAATACGACAATAATTTGAAAATATCTTAGGCTTAAAAAATGGCGCTAGAGGGGGTAACCTCGAAACAGCCCCCAAACGACCCCGTGAGAGGTACTGACACCTCGCACGGGACAATGTAACTTGTAGGAATTTATCGTGTGGTCACGGGGCTCCCGATTTGAGAATGCGGTGATAATTTGAAAACATACAGACTTAGGCTTACATACATGGCGCTAGAGGGGTGAACCCCTAAATAGCCCCCCAAACGGCCCCGCGAGATGCATCGACACCTCGCACGGAACCAATATAACTCATTGGAACTGATCATGTGGTCACGGGGATCTCAATTTGAGAATACTTTGATAATTTGAAAATATGTAGACTTAGGCTAAAAAAACGGCACTAGAAGGGTGAACCCCAAAATAACCCCCAAACGGTCCCGTGAGAGGCACCGACATCACGCACCGGACCAATGTAATTTGTAGGATTGACTGCGTAGCCACCAGAATCCCGATTTGATAGTACGATGAAAATTTAAAAATATCTAGACTTAGGCTTAAAAACATGGCGCTAGGGGGGCAAATCCCGAAATAGCCCCCAAACGTTCCCGTGAGAGGCACCAACACCTAGCACGGGACCAAATTCACTCGCAGGAACTGACCTCGTGATCATGGGACTATCAGCTTAAGAATACGACAACAATTTGAAAATATCTAGACTTAGGATCAAAAAATAGTGCTAGAGGGGGGGAACCCCGAAACAGCCTCCAAACGGCCTCGTGAGAGGCGCTGACACCTTGCATGGGACCAATATAACTCGTAGGAACTGACCGTATGGTCATGAGGCTCCCATTTTGAGAATACGATGATAATTTGAAAATGTCTAGACTTAGGCTTAAAAATGGCGCTAGAGGGGTGAACCCCGAAACAGTCTCCAAACAGCCCCATGAAAGGCACTGACACCTCGCACGGGACCAATGTAATTCATAGAAACTGACCGCGTGACCACAGAACTCCCCGTTAGATAATACGATGATAATGTTAAAATATCTGGACTTGGGCTTAAAAACATGGTGCTAGGGGGAGAAATCTCGAAACAGCACCCAAACGACCCCGTGAGAGGCACTGGTACCTCGTACGGGACCAATGAAACTCGTAGGAACTGACCTCGTGGTCATGGGACTCCCGGCTTGAGAACATGATGATAATTTGAAACTAATTAGACTTAGACTTAAAAAATGGCGCTAGAGGGGGAACCCCAAAACAACTCCCAAACGGCTCCATGAGACTCGCCAACAGCTCACACAAGACCAATATTATTCGTAGGAACTGACCTCGTGGTCACGGGACTCACAGTTTCAGAATACGACGATAATTTGAAAATATTTAGACTAAGGCTTAAAAACATAGCGCTAGAGGGGTGAACCCCAAAACTGCCCCCAAATAGCCCCATGAGAGGCGTCGACACCTCACACGGGAGAAATGTAACTCATGGGAACTGACCATGTGGTCATCGGACTCGCGGTTTGAGAATACGACGATAATTTGAAAATATCTTGACTTAAGCTTAAAAAATGGTGCTAGAGGGGGGAACCCCGAAACAGCCACCAAATGGCCCCGTGAGAGGCGCAGACACTTCGCACGGGAGCCCCGCGTGATCATGCGGCTCCTAGTTTGAGAATACGATGATAATTTGAAAATTTGTAAACTTAGGCTTAAGAAATAGCGCTAGAGGGGTGAACCCCGAAACAGCCCCAAAATGGTCCCGTGAGAGGCAGCGACACCTCCCACAGGACCAATGTAACTTGTAAGAACTGATCGCGTGGCCACGGGAATCCCGGTTTGATAATACGATGATAATTTAAAAATATCTAGACTTAGGCTAAAAAACATGGCGCCAGAGGGAGAAATCTCGACATAGCCCCCAAACGGCCCCATGAGAGACAACGACACCTCTCACGGGACCAATGTAACTCATAAGAACTGACCTCATGGTCACGAGACTCCCGATTTGAGAATACGACGATAATTTGAAAATATCTAGATTTAAGCTTAAAAAATGGCGCTAGAGGGCGGAACCCCGAAACAGCCCCCAAACGTCCCCATGAGAGCCGTCGACACCTCGTACGGGACCAGTGTAACTTAAAGGACAAGACCACATGGTCACGGGGCTCCCAGTTTCAGAATACGGTAATAATTTGAAAATATCTAGACTTAGGCTTAAAAACATGGCGCTAGAGGGGTGAACCCCAAAATAGCCCCCAAATGGCTCCGTGAGATGCACGACACTTCATAGGGGCCAATGTAACTCGTAGGAACTGATCGCATGGTCACGGGGCTCTTGGTTTGATAATACAACAATAATTTGAAAATATCTAGACTTAGGCTTAAAAATGGCGCTAGAGGGGTGAACCTCGAAACAACCCCCAAACGGTCCCGTGAGAGGCACCGACACCTTGCACCAGACCAATGTAACTCGTAGGAACTGATCGCATGGCCACGGGACTCCTGATTTGAGAATACGACGATAATTTGAAAATATCTAGAATTAGGCATAAAAACATGGCGCTAGAGGGGAAAATCCCGAAACAGCCCCCAAACGACCCTATGAGAGGCACCGACACCTCGCATGGGACCAATGTCACTCGTAAGAACTGACCTCATGATCACGGGACTCTCGGTTTAAGAATACAACAATAATTTGAATATATATATATATATATATATATATATATATATATATATATACTTCGGCTTAAAAACATGGCGCTAGAGGGGGGAACCCTGAAATAACCCCCAAACGGCCTCGTGAGACTCGCCGATACCACACACTGGACTAATGTATCTCGTAGGAACTCACCGCATGGTCACGGGACTCCCAGTACGAGAATACGATGATAATTCGAAAATATCTAGAGTTAGGCCTAAAAGCTTGGCGTCAGAGTGCGAAAACTCGAAACGGACCACAAATGACCTCGTGAGAGGCACCAACACCTCGCACGGGACCAGTGTAACTCATAGGAACTTAACACGTGATCACGGGACTCCCGTTTTGATAATACTTTGATAATTTGAAAATATCTTGACTTAGGCTTAAAAACTTAGCATTAGAGTGGGAAAACTCAAAACAACTCCCAAATGGCCCTGTGAGAGGCATAACACCTCGCACGAGACCAATGTAACTCGTAGGAACTGAGATGATGATAATTATAACTCGTAGATGCAATTTTTCAGTTTGAATATTATTTTTGTAAAACTACTTTGTTATCGATATCATTTTTTTTTTGTATCTTATTTTTTACATTATAACATTATATCGTTTGTCTTTTTACATGTGGAAGAAATGAAGGAGGCAATGGTTTACAATATGAAGATTGTTTATTTAATGTTGTTGACATTCAGGATTATATTTTTTTATGTGTTACAGTTGTACGAGATTTTATAATTTGGCTGTTAAATTTTATGGTCATGCATGCTTTATAATAAGCAGGTTTTATATTAAGAGGGTTTGGAATGTCCAGAAAATAGAGAAAATTCTGCCCAATTTTTTTTTTGTCTCTGAATTATTAAGACTTATAATATTTTTAACTTTGTGTGTATATTAGTTTATTAACAACGTTTTCAATTCGTAGTTAGCGGTTTTTTTATTGCTTTGCTAATAATAAATATTTGTAACACCATGTACGCGTCCAACGTTACACGTAGCAATCGACTGCGCAGTCATAGGACTGTAACACCCCGCCTAATTAAATACCTGGTGGCCAGTCCCATACCCAATTAAAATAGAATATACAATTGGCTCATTCTTAGCATCACTGTCGAAAACATTTACAACTCACCCAATACTCAATTAAGCTGGTGTTAAAAACTTTCTAAATTTTAATTTAACAAAATTCATTTCTAGTTTAAGAATAACACAACACATTTTATTCAATAACACTGATAACCAAATAGATAACATAAAATAATTTGAATGCAATTGGAATAAGCATTCCCAAATAATATTAACCCATTACAGTAATCACAACGATATTAAATGTATTAAAAGACACGAATACAATAGTATTTGACCCCGATAGAAGAAGATAACTGAATCCTTTAGGCGACATGCCCTGACTAAGAATACTGTGAATCAAAAAGATGATAGGCGTTTAAGCAAAACTCCATAGACCCATAGCCTGTCATAATCCGCTAAGGTTGGCGTCCCTGTTGCTGGACACCTGATATAGAAGATACAGTAGAAAAGAAAATATGCAAGGAAACGGGTCAGAGCCCGATTGTGAAAATGATTTTTAAAACAACAAGTATTTAACAAGTGCAATAAATCTTTTATTATGTACATGTTAGATCCAACTCTCACTTGCTATTCTCACCTCTCAACTAGAGTGCACACTTAACGTTTCCTATTAACCTCCTAGTTAATGATTCCTCTTTAACAATTCCATAATATAATTCCATTCCCATATCATAACCCCGTATGTCCCATACCATACGTCGTATAATCATTCATTTACATTTCTCATTTATATGAATTGTTTCTCATTAACATGAATCATTTCTCATTAATATGAATTAAGCTCTTCAATAAATATTCATTAACTTATTTCCATTCTTTTCTCAATTCGCCTTTATCTACAATTATCACACAGTAGATGACTTAACCACAATATAACCATTCAATCATTTAATTCATTATATATATATATTCATATATAATACGGCACCCCGAGTCACAGCTGGGGTGCAATGCATTACTCTGCTATCATGTCCCATCATCGCTGGTCGCCGAATAGTGGACAAAAGGTTCGGTAAGGATTCCTCGAACCATAAACAATAACACAAACATTGGAGGCGAACATAGTTCTCGTATCCATGGGTCACGCACATACCTACGTACCCACAGTCAGCGGACTTATCAACTCCCCGATAAGTCTTTCATAGACCTATGTTCTCGAGCGACAAATCAAAGATCCCATGGATTCATTAGGATATGACTGCCCTCACGCACAAACCTCCCACCGATAGCAAGTAAGCTAGGTATGTCATACACATAAATCATCAATCAATCAAATAAGTATTATCATACCTATAGTATACTAACAACAAGGTACTCACATTAACCTTAGATTATTCCCTTACGTAGCATTATATCTCTTTAAATCCCACGTATTAAAATGTCATATCTTTACTTCATAATTTAATTATCCTCGCATCCTATAACATCTCTCCACTCCCGACGTCGTTAAGGTTCATGCGCAGAGCGTCTCGCAAAGCGAAATCCAAACAAAGAACCCCTCCAATACACTACTACTTAACTTTGTCGATCGAGGAGGTTCGTCAACTTCAAATATGCGATCAGAATAACCTCATCCCTTCTTTCAACCAAATGTGTTCTAAACTCCCATCTCTATCCAAGAGCCATACCACTACACTCTTGTACTACACTCAGCCCTTGCGAAATCAATAATGAGCTTAAACTCAGTCCTTGATGTTTAAATTGTCACCCTAAGGCTACCCAGGTGTTATATTAAATCTCCCCTACTTGAACTATCCTTAATCCTCATACAAACAGATTAGAATCCAACACATGAATCTAGCAACCGAAATCTCTTTAACTTTAATTATCATAATTCTAATCAATTAAATCCCAATCAAATTAATTCAAATCTTAACTAGGGCTTACTGATCTTTTCTAAGTCCCATAATATCCAATTAATAATCACCGAAGATCTACAAAAGTTTTGGGATAAGAACCAACATAAAAAAGAAGCAACAGCATGAACTCTCATATTTTAAATACTCAGAAAAATCAGATCCAAAAATTATTCAAATCATCAATCCGACTTCAGATTTGGATTCTACACGAAAATTTGAGTCAGGTATATGTTTTGAGTTTTTCTTAAATCTCATCCATATGCACTCAAAAAGAAGATCTAAACATTCCAAATTGGCTCTTCTCATTCCACTCGTTTTTGCCTCTTTTTCCAGAAAATTATCAACATATTATCTTCAAGAACACTAAATTATTTTCAGAATTTCTTCCACATATTGATGAATATTTATTGGATTACTAACTACCTACAACATGAGTTTAATTCCTATATATTTTTAGATTCCAAAAATCCATTAACAACTATATCCTTTCATCTTCCAAGCATGAAAATCATCTATTTTTATAACTATCCTAACATGGACAATATACGAACTTAAATTGCAAATATCAAACACTTGCCTCTAATGAAGATCTGACCCTTTGGAGTTGAATAACACAGGTGGTGATGGTGGTGGTGACCGTTGACCTTTGGTTCTCCTCCTTCCCAAGCAAACTTTTTTTTTTCTTTCCAAGCAACCTTCCACTCTCTCTAAGAAGATGACTTTTCAATTTTGTGTAGAATAGATGAAATGAACCTACATACACTAATCTCCAAATACTTATAATAAGACAAAATCCAAAATCACTATTCATCCCCCTTGTAAAAATAACCAAAATGCCCTTTTGGGTTATCTTTTCATTTCCAAATGACCCGAGACTCAAAATTAACATCCAAATAGACTTTTCTGACTATTTCGAACCTTGCGGACGCAACGACGCAGTCGAAATGACTATAAGGTCGATAAAAAATAAATTTCCTTTTTAATTTAATAAATTAGTCCCGACACGTCCCATACCGCGTCTGACTAAAAATTCAAATTACCGAATTTATATCATACCATCATATCAATGACATCACATTCATATATTACCTAAATATCTTTAAGTAATATTCAGAATCATCCATTTTAATATCCACAGTTCGGATAAAACCCAAATGAATTAATTTATAATAAGATCCAATTAATCCATTAATTTAAAATATAACCCATTTTAAAAATCATTCAAATTACGGGGTATTACAAGGACCCCCAATTTTAGGATTAGACCAAAAAAAAATCTGTAATTATAGTTAAATATGGTCATGGACCATTTATATTTTTTCCGTCGCGCATAAAAATGGTCGCGGCCAAAGTCTTGGACCCACACCGCGTCAAAAAAAATTAATCGCGATATGGGTCACGGACTTTGGCCGCGGCTATTTTTTTTTTCCGTCGCGATGTGGACCACGGACTTTGGCCGCGACCATTTTTTTCCCCGTCGCGGTGTGGGTCACGGCCCAAGTCCGCGACCATCTGTCGTGACCCCTCGATTGGTCACGGACTTGGGCCGCAACGAAATTGGTCGTGCCCGAAATGGTCACGGCCCAAGTCCGCGACCCACATTCTTGATTATGGATTTTGACCGTGACCATTCGCCAGTTTCGATGTAGTGTGTGTGTGTGTGTGTGTGTGTGTGTGTGTGTGTGTGTGTGTGTGTGTATATATATATATATATATATATATATATTTAATACATGACACACACATACACAATCAATACTTGACACACAATTAATTCATGAATATACACTTAGACACTTGATATATGAACACATGATACAACCCTACTACAGTTACATATGAATACAAAATGTTACACTTTATACACGTTACACGCATTTGAAAACAATCACATGGTATAAAGTTGAATGATATAAAATTCTATGACAAAAATGAATATTACAATACTTAATACACATGCTCTACATTGAATTATACTTAATGAACATATTATGAAAGAAAGGTGGAGAAATCATACAATTGATGATCAATTCTCACATATGATGATATTTAACAAATACAAGAAATGCTACAACACATAACAATGCTTCACCACATGATTTAGTTATGCATATACTTGCATGTTCAACATCTTTCCTCCCAATTCTTTTGATAAGGACAAAGATGAAGAAGAAGAAGAAGATAAAATATTAATGTGAATTACTTGATTGATATATATTGCATATATTGTTCCGCAAAAGGGGTAGTTTTGAGAATATGTACTCCAATGTATTGAATAGATTTATTCTTTTTCTTTTAGCATATCAACTGAATTTTCATGATAATAAGTGGAGCATTGTGAATCCACATAATTTCAAAGATATGGTTAGTTAATTCGAATGTTAACAATTGAATTATGATGTGTCTCCCACGAATTACCTTCCTCCAATTATATATTAATTTCTGTACCTCAAAGGCTATTGTAGGATCAAGGCTCCACACAATCACAAACTAAGTCTAAGAACCAAGGGGATTAAACATTAAAATAAGAAGAACACATTCATTAAAGAAAGAAAACATTCAACTAACATCATCCAAGGACAATTTCATTCAAACAATTGCAATAAACATGTTCAAGATTAATTAAGGATAACAAAAGCTACATCTAAGCGCAAATTCTTATGATAAGCATAAGGAGAGTCATCAACGCACACAAATTCATACAAGCAAAATTCAAGAGCTAACATCTCAACAAGAAAAATGATGGGAATGAAGTTAAATCAAAAGCTCACAAAGATTCAAAAGCACCTCAATAAGATTAAAACACTCAAACAAAACTTTACACAGGAAAATTAAAAATGAACCAAAATTTTTAGTATAAGCAAACACATTAAAATGAACTAAAACTTTAAGGCTTAACCTTGCCATTAATCATACTTAAAACATTGTTTCCATTTTTATATTTTATAATTTGTTTCTATTTTGACATTTTGCACTTACCATTTTCAGTTCTTTTTACTAAAGCATAATTAAAAATACTGGAAAATTTTTAATTACATTTTTTCTATTATTTCCAGTATTTTTCAGATTTGATAATTTTTAATTTTTCTATAAATCTCAATTTTCTAATTTTTTGCAAATCTAAGTTTTCTAAGTTTTTGCAGATTTTAGTTTTTTAATTATCTATAATTTTTTATTTTTTATTTTTTGTAATACTTTGTTTTCTTCATTTTCAATATTTTAGTAGTCTTTTTTATAATTTCTAAAATATTTTTTTTTAATATCCATATTTTAAGAATTTTTTCTCTAATTTAAAATATATATTTTTTTATGAGATTTTCAATTTTTTAAATTTCTTTTTATCAATTTTTAAATATTTTTTCTTTTATTTTAAATCCAGTATTTTCCATATTTCTTTATTGTTTTCATATTTTTAATTGGAAATCTATTTTTTTTTAATTGCAAATCTGTTTTTTTATTGAATTTTTTATCTTTTATAATTTTTTTTTATTTTTCATTAGAAATTTATTTTTTTATCTATTAGAAATCTGTTTTTTATTTTTTATTTGAATTTTTTTTTAAAGTTCTCTACAATTTTCTGATTTTTAAATACTTTTTAAATTAATTATTCGGCAATTTTAATTTATTCAAAGTTTATATTGGTTTAGAATAAAATATCCTCAAAAAGTGATCATGTGCCGCGCATATGACTAAACTTTCTATCCAAAAATGTTATAACGGTGCTATCGTGATGAGACAATTTGCAATTTTTATGAAAGTTTAGGGGGTTAAGTACAGAAACTAAAAGTTTGGGCGGTGAAGTGAAAGGAGGAGGGGTAAATTTCGGGAGACTCAAATATAATTAATTTTTTGGGTTGAGGACACGATGAAAAAGTCATTTTCACTAATGTATCATGTGTAGTATAATACCTAATTATTTTAGTAATGTGTATGAAATTTGTAATGTATATAAGAATTTTTAATGCATATATGAATTTCTATAATATATAGACAAATTTTTATAAATTATACGTGAAATTTCTAATGTATATAAGAATTTTTATAATGTGCATATGTTATATTTTGTAAGGGATATCGATCCTACAATAGTGTCTAATATTACTTTTGCCACGAATATGAGTGCAATATTGGAAATTGACACATAAAATATACGTGGTTTGACAAATCAGTCTGCTTACATCCACGAGAAAGAAAGACTAAGGTTTTATTACTTTTTGAAAGAGAAAAAAGATAGCTTGTAGTGATAGAGATGATAGTTGAGAGTCCAAATCATGAATACAATAATGTGTCATATTGCCATTGAACCTTAGGGTTATACCTATTTATAAATAAAAGCCCTAATCTTATGAACTAAGCTATAAGGCCTCTCTGACACTAATTGATTGTTACCCTTAATCTTTCATTATGAGGGAGCTGAGTTACGTTGAAATTGTATCCGATCATATTTAGTGTTATCTCCAGCCATTCACCTTCAATTTCTCCGTGATCTTCGAACGACCAGATTATTATAACTTTCTAATCACCTCAACGTGGCATATCTGACTCATAATCCCTCTGGTTTGTGTCCATCTTAACACGTAAGGTATATGTAAAGGACTGAAAGACATTATGAAGAAAATAATAAGTTAATGAATAGAGCCCCCTTTTTTTGTCAATGACTAAATTATAGAACTTTTTTTTTCACTTTTGAACATTACTATTTTGTTTGATCAAATGCTTAAATAAGCCTCCATGTGTTCTTCTCCCAATCTAAATGTTGTTGCACTTGTCGTCTCTCTTTAAGCGTTAACATGCTATCTCTCTTTAAGCGTTAACATGCTGTCACACGCATTAAAAAATGTGTACAAATGTATTTATTATTAGAGGTTTTGTAAATTTAGAACCTATTGTAATATGTATTTTGAAAATAGGACAACAAACATTTTATTTATAATTTTAATCCCTATTTTTTAATAAAGTCGATGGCGCGGACCCATATTCATAAAACATCAATCAATCACAGCATGCCACATGTCCCTTTAATTTGAAAATAAGGATTAAAAATAAAAATCAAATATTTGTTGTTCTATATTCATAATTAATATTATTTGAAGTCCTAAAATTTCATAATCTATTATTATTAAAACTATAGAGGAAAGAGATGTCTCATAATTTATGTGACAAACTAGGGTGGTTACCAGTGGGGGATGGGGCCTTCATGATTAAAGCCAAAGTAGAGGAGCAAGGAAAAAGAAGAACCCTTTATTCTTCTCACCTTTTTAGACCATAAAAGCCTTGCAATGGGTGCGGGAAGGTAATGGTTCAGTTGCCCCTTCACAGTACCCTTTTTCTCTGCCTTTCATTATACCACCCAACTTTTCCTCACCATCTAATCATTCCATACCTCCCACCATCCTAACACCATACAATCATTAAGCCAACAATTTTAGACATTTCATTATTTTTCTCTTCCTAACCAAACAGTCAAATATACGGCAAAATATGTTTTATTCACTTAAAATTAAACCAAATGATGTAAGCTCGTACACTTTTATAAAAGGTGTTCTATATCTATAATATTATTGCACATCTAGTTAAAGTCATTGTTTAGTTTACTTTTGTTGTAATTCCTTAAACTTAAACTTTTTATCCGCAAGACAAGATGCACCCCTTTGCACGAAAAGCTAAACCAGAATGGCAGCATCCATATACATATAGCTTAATATATATACGTCAACACACATTCACACTGAGGCCCCCCCCCCCCCCCCCCCCCCCCCACCCACACACACACACATATATATATATATATATATATATATAAAGAGAGAGAGAGAGAGAGAGAGAGAAATTTTCTCATGCATACCCCAATTTATAGGCACTTTTTTTTATGGGATCACCATCAGGATCCATATTTTTAAAATGTGAATTAGTCTGTACAAGACCCCACAAGACCCCACAAGACTATATATATCCTTCCAACGCTCAAAATAAAATACATTTTGTAAACAAATTGACCTATCACATTCACATTGGCTCATATATGGACGCCATATAAATTTCAGTGGCGTAGACTCCACACACCAAACCAATGCAAATAAGACAGGTCAATGTATATGCAAAATGTGTTTTTATGTGTTAGCCTAGAATTTTTCTCTTGTTCTCTCTCTCTCTATATATATATATATATTCATATATATATATATAAGAACTTTTCATTTTTCGAAAATGCATTTTGTGGCATGTTAGATAATTACAGTAAATATAAAAATGAAGAGCGGTTGTGATCCATTCCTTCAAAGTGATTTTGGAAGGCTGTGGTTTTCGACATTTGGGCTTTCACGGGTTTAGACGTCAATTCACGAAAAAACAGTATTCACTGTCGATCGGTTTGATTGTTTGATTATTTCTGCACAATATGTTCGAGTCCGAAGCTGTGGGTACGTACAACAATTTCCCAAGATGCCTCGCTACCAATTGGACTGCCCTTGTTCAAGACCATATGCACTTTGTCCTGACCTTCAATTAACCTGTCTCTTTCTTACTAGTTAGGCCTTGTACATTTAACTAAACAACTAAGAATGGTGGCTTACAATATTTAATAACACGGAGTAGATAGTATTAACGTTTTCAACAACACGAGTTTTTTTTCCCAAGTTGTGTAGCCAATTGTCTATAAAGTAATTAAATAAACTATGAATAGCAAAGTCTATACTGAAAATACTTGACTTTTTATTTTTTTGCAAAAAACCTAATTTAATGCAAGGCCCCACGGACTACGTATTTATGTTATGAAGCCCTGTGTATGCTAATAAAACCGTCAACAAAAAATCTCAAGAAAGGAGTTTTCACCTCAAAAAAAATAAAAAATGCATAGTTCACTAGATTATTGCAATATTGTAAAGAGGTACGGAAAACATTAAAGTTCCTAAAGTTTTAATTTATGTTTTTTTCTTCTTCTTTGTATTTTTGACCATACATAACTTTCAAAGCATGACTAAATAGTAATGAATGCTAAGGCCACAACAACATAATTGGTAATAAATGTCGAATTTCAACTTTTTGAAGGCTTAAGGTATAATAATGTTAGTGACACGATATGAGTTAATGAACAGTCTACCCATGAACTTGTAAGATGATTGGGACTGAAGTTGTACACTTTGCATGATAAATATATCTCAAGTCGAAAATGTTTGGAGTGTTAAGGAAATAACAGGAAAACACAAAGGGATATTATCACAGAATGTTAAGAGTTTTTTAACCTAGCAATTCAATAATCGTGAGCTCATCAATGTTTGTTTCAAGATGGCCCTCACTTAATATATAATTGTAAATTACATTCAACGCATAAAACTTCAAATTATTAGCCACTGCAATCATATATTAAAATACAAGTTAACCATACCCTTAAGGGTCAAATAATACTAAACAACTTAAGGCTGTACAGATTTATCAAAAAAATGTTTCACAATAGCAATGGTTGATCAACTACCAAATAGACTAAATAATATTAAATTATAAATAGTTGCTACTTATATGCAGGACGCTCTAACCAACATAATTTCTGTCAAATCAATATTTGGAGTAACTTCACTTCGAATTTTTCTTTGCTAATAATATTGATTCAAGCTTCCTCCTCTTACCTTGAACTCAATTATAAAATACAATGATGGATAGTTTATGCGTGGGTCCCCATGTGAAGTTTTTTCTAGTAAAATATTCTCTCTTCTGGCAATTTACCAACTCCCTAAGATTAATAATTTATGAATGAAATCGTAGAAATTTTTACTGTTCCGGAAAGCTAATTTACTTCGGAAGAGGGCATTTAACTAAGAAGTTAAGAACCGCGGTTTCTAGTTCTAAGAACATAAATGGGGTAACACTAAAGATAAAAATTACAGTCCCTTTTACCAGGGACAATCCTGAGAATTGAAGGATTGGGGGGAACTCTTAAATTGAGCCCCCATATTTAACGGGACATTTTTTTATTAATTTATAAATTGTAGATTTTTTTAATTTGTTCGTTCACTTTTTAATAAATTATTTTGGAGACAATTAAATAATTACCCTATAATTATATATACAAATAAAATTTTGAACCTCTTAAAATTTGTTGCAAATTGAGGACTCGAAATGGCCGCTTCCTTCTTTAAAACCGCCCTGCCTTTTACTTAATTGGCCGAGGTTTATATGGGACTAATAACTAGTTTATAAAATGAAATTCATGCATTTTGAGCAATGTCCAAAACCTGCAATTTTGGGCTATATCCAACATGACATTATTGGGTTTATTTGTATAAGAAACACCAAAATACTTTTACGCAACAGCAAGAAGCTGCATAGAATGAAACAGTAACTGTACAGATTTGGTCCACTTATAATGTCGATTACCCTCATAAATTTCCCGAAGATCAGTTTGATGAAAATCGTTGGACAGAGACAACAACTTATTGAAACCCTTCGTTTACTGTTAAACCTCCAACTTATTTTTGCTAAATTACATTAAAAACGATACAAACGCAAAATCAAAAAAATCAAACAATCCCCCACTAAGAAAAGAAAAGAAAAGAAAAGAAAAAGTAGTCAACCAAAAGAGAGAAAAAAAAGAAATAAGAGGAATCCTTGGTAGAGAAGAATAAGAAGAAATTAATAAGTTGATGATTATGAGAAACGTGCCTAGTGAGCCATGGCGAGTGGTGGGGCATAATTGATGCTTCTCTGGTTAGGCATAGCAAGCATAGCAGTATGGTCTAAGAAATCTTGGAGTTCAACCACATACTGCAAAATTGTCCTAAGATCATCCGCACATGAGAACCCCATGTTTCCAACTCTCCGGACAGCATACACATAAAAAGTGATGCATCCTTTTCTAAATTTAAACCGAGCCATCTCACACCCGTTCAGACCCCTTATAAGCTTCCGGTTCACCTCCCCAAGCGGTATCTCCGGTGGCCACACCCGGTCCACGGACACCTTCATGTTTTCCGATTCGAATACGAATAAAAGTACTTTAGATTTCTTTGTTCCGAGGCCTAATGTGAGCGTGTGCCACGCGTGGTGAGCCAAGATTGTGAAGTTTGTAGGCAAAAAAGCTGTAGTTGAAGGAAAAGGTAGCTTTGTTGCGGTAATCTTGTGGTGGTGGATGTTGGATGGTGGTAGGGAGAGAAGGCGTAGAAGCTCCAGAGGCCTTGCGCGCCGGATTGTGAATGATTTTACTATGAATTGGCCACCAAAACGTAGTCCCTTTACCTCGGAGCTAGGCTTGAATGCAAAATCTGATGATGGTTTTGTGGTTTTATCATTTGAGTGGTGGTGTTTTTGCTTCTTCTTCTTCTTCTCCTTTTCTTCCATGGTTTATGACTTTGGATGGTGGTTGCAATGTTGATAGCTTTTGTTTGGTATGATAGGATAACAGACCAATCCTAACCTTTTTATCGTATATAAATATATCTATATCTGTATATAATACTAGTACTGATTTTTCATTTTATAGTCAAAAGTGGGTCATTCTCACCACTATTATTAATCATTGTTTTTAAACAAGCATATTCCCTGATTGTATTTGCTTTTAAACGGGTTGGAGGTGCAGTAGGTTGAAGTTAATAAGTGCCCCCATATTTTTGGGGATATATCTCATGATATTGCCACTTCATTCTTTTAGGTTTTACCTTTTGCTCGTATGTACATCCATATTTATAAGGCATACATTAAATAGTATTTTAAATTTTTTTTAATATACGTTTAGTTCAAATTTTTTATTTTGCATTAAAAAAACTTTTATTATATTATGTCAAAAAAACTTTACCATGTCATTGGTGCGGACCTTTAAAGATAAGAGAATAGTCTTTCACCATGTCAAAAACGTTTTACTATGCCATTGGCGCAAATCTTTAAAGATAAGAGAATAAGGAACTTTTTTATATAAAATAAAATGATTGAACTAAATGTGTATTAATAAATGTTTGAGGGTTTTTTGATACTTGATCTTATTTATAATGTCTGCATATTATTGTAGATTGTATTGGGCCTATATATATGTATATTAGTGGATGTTCGTGTTGAGGGCACGGTGATAAATTTGACCCATTATAAAACTCAACCCATAATAATCTGTCTTTTTAAAAAAAATACCTGTAAAAAAATAAAAAAATAGTTAATTTTTTTTAAATATATATATTTTTTACAAATATATATATATTTTTTAAAAATATATTCAAAAAAAATATTTAATAAAAAAAATATAATAACCATATATATATAGATATATCCATATCTATTTATTAAAAAAAATTAGCATGGGCATGAAATGTCAAAAATATCATACATAAAAAGCAAAAATGTCTTGTATGAGTGAATAGTAAGAGGTCATTACTCCATATTATATGGATGTACAGGCATGTATGCAGTACAAAATAACTCAGAGCATCCACAATGTATAATTTGTATTTTGCTCGTGAAAGGTTATTTTACATAATTAAAATCATTGGCAAAGCCCATAATGGTAAAAGGAGTATAATTGTAAATTACTTCTTACCAATTAATGTTATTCGTTGGTATTTTAAAATATTTCTTATGAAAAACATTTGTTGGTATAAATTATAACGAATAAATATAGTTCGTAGATGCCTACAAATATAATAAAATATAATTATTTATATTTGATACGAACTTTAGTTGTTCGTAGCAATTGATGCGAACAAATAAAGTTTATAGGAATTGATACGAACTACTGAAGTTCGTAGGAATGGTTTATAGAATCTGTAGTCATTCTCCAAATTTAGAGAATGATTGCAAATTAACTTACAAGAATCTGTAGTCATTCTCCAAATTTAGAGAATGATTACAAATTAACTTACAAAATCCATCTGTATTTTCATACCACTGTAAGCATGCGATTTTGCAAAATTACAATAATACTTTGGACCGTTCAATCATCATTGTGCATGCTCTCACTTTAAAATCTTATTTTCTAGTCTATTTTAAATTAATAGTTATGTTTTTGAAAATATTATATATAAATTAAATGAGATTACAAATATATAAATATAAAAAATAGCCACAAGAGGACAATTATTCAAGTACATATTTTGCATTATAAGCTATTCACCGTTTTAAGAAGATAAATTTGGAAGGTAATTTTTTTGTTGAAATGTTCAAGTTTCAAATGACGACTATTAATTTGGAACGAAAGGAATATATATTAATTTATGTTATTATACCGTATAATTTAGTGAAAAGACCATTAATATTTAGTACCTAGGAGATGAGTACATTTTGCACTAAGTCCAACTTATTTTTTTACGTTCCCCAAAGTTCTTTGTCTAGGTTTTTGATAAAATTTCGGAGAGTTTGGAATAAGAGGAGTGTCTATGAGTGTTTTATATGGTGAGGAATAGGTTTTTTGACTTTAGTCTCATCCACAAAGATGTATTTAGGCTTCACTCCCAGACGTTTTTAGAATTGTAAAAAGTATCATAACCACTCAAAATCCCCTATAACTTTCCTGTAACCACACACAGTGACGGAGCCAGAAATTAAGGGCTGGTGGGGCACGGTGCATAAAGGGGGGTTCGGGGGCGGTAGCCCCCCAAAAAAATTTAGGCTTATTTTTACTTTTTTACAAATATTTAATTGATAATTTATATTTTTGGATAATTACAACTCAAATAAATAAAAATTGAATACAATAACAATTCATTACTAAGAAATAGATAAACATATCTTGAAATTCTCATACAAAAGTAGAAAGTTGTCAAAATACATCATACTAGATTTAAAAATTCTACAATCTCCCTCTGCGGCTTTTCATCTTCTGAAAGCGATCCACAATTGCGTCATTAGAAATGTAATCAAAGACATCCTTTTCAATATATGTCACACAACTATCACTTAGCCAACCATCACCCATACGATTTCGGAGATCACTTTTCACGATATTCATAGCGAAAAATGCCCTTTCAACCGTTGCAATGAAAATGGGAAGAACTAGAGATAATTTTATAAGCTTATAAACTAAACCATACACGATGTGTTTTTCTTTTGCAACCATCTTCTTAGCCAAACCATTAATCCCTTCCACTTCTAGAAAGCACCCATCTGATTTCATATCAAACTTATATAACTCAAGCTCATCCCGAAGTACAAAACATTCTTGTTCCGAGAAATCATCGGTATAAAATTCAGAGAGACGAACCAATTTAACTTTATCAAAAGCAGCAAATGAGTTACTTGGATTAAAGCATGCCATATATATGAGGAATTATGAATTCACCTCATCAAAACGGTTGTTAAGTTCAACAAGTTGCTTATCTACGCAAAGGTAGAACAAGTCAACTTTATAATGATGTAAATTTGTTATCTCCAGTCCTCGCCTTGATCTTCCCAAAAGACTAAAATTATCCTCCATATTAGGAACCGAAATATCATATTTCGTACAAAAAGAAGAAACATCCGCCAATAGTTTATCCCGTCCACAATCTCTCATTTGTTGCATACGATTCTTAGAAAATCTCACTAAAGTCATAGCATTTATAATATCTTGATCTTTTCGTTGCAATGCTTTGGAAAGTTCATTAGTTATTGCAAGTACATTTCTCATCAAATGTAAGGTAAATATGTAATCAAAAGATTGCATTGATTTAATCAAATTTAAAACTTCACATTTTCTATTAGTAGCATGTTTCACCAAATCCGCAAGAACATCAAGCACGGATCCAAACATAACAATCAAATTTATCAATGTACTATAGTGTGAGCCCTAACGTGTATCATCGGGACACTTTAGGCTAGTCTTTTGATTTAACCCTCGACCGCTTGATATATCACCATTTTCTAGTTGCTTAAAAATTCGCTCCTCTTCCTTCTCTCGAAGAAAGTCACGACGCTTGCATGATGCCCCCGCAATATTCACTAAATTATTAACTAAGAAGAAGAACTCATCAATGTGCTTAAGATCTTTTGCGACATGGATATCTGCCAACTGAAGTTGGTGTGCAAAACAATGCACATAGAACGTTGATTTGTTCTCCCTCAAAATAAGTGATTTAAGCCCATTATACTCGCCTTGCATGTTACTTTCCCCATCGTAACCATGACCACGCAAGTTTTTCACACTCAAGTTATGCTTGTTGAAGAATTGATCAAGTGACGCTTTAAGTGAGTTAGATGTTGTATCAGGAATGTATACCATACCCACAAATCATTCCATCACAAAACCCCTTTTGTCAACATAACGCACAACAAAAGCCATTTGCTCTTTAACCTATACATCACGAGCTTCATCAATTAATATTGCAAATGGTTCCCCCACTAGATTTTTTAATATTTCAGTGGTAATCTCACTAGCAATGGCATTCACAACATCTTTCTGAACATCCAGTGATGTTAATTTATGATTTCCAGGAACATGTAATACCCCGTATTTCTACATAGTTAAAATTAAGTTAATTGAGTAATTAAGAAGGAAAATACGTTTTAATTAAATTACGTGAGTAAAGTAATTTAATGTAATGTAATAATAATTATGATTATTAAGTGATTAAATAATCATTATGGCTATTAGACATTAATCGAGAGTTAGATACTGATTAATATGACGATTAAAATTTACTAAGTGTGAATGGTAAATATTGAAAGTTGATGTGTACGGCATAGCGATTTATATAGACGTACCTGAGTTTATCTCAACCGAGTGTCGCGCGTAGAAAAAATTGAAGGTGAGATGAGAAACATATTTTTAATAGACTCAAATGATAATTTAGAGTCCACGGATGATTCTGAAAGGGTTGAATTAGTCAAAATAGTGTACCCGGGAGTACTAGTCGAGTGTCGGGTCATTTTTTAGCTAAACCGGGACCATACGAGGGCATTTTGGTCTCTTTACATTTAAGGGTGAGGAGACCTACGAATTTTGGAACCCTAAGTCAGATTATAAGAGTTGTAAGCTAGGGTTAGAGAGAAGAAAAACACACCATAGCCATTAGAGAGAATAGAGAAACAATTTCCTAAGGCAAAAGAAAGAAGTGGGAAGGATTCAAATGAGATTTTCACTACCAACTTGTTGGGAAGAAGGATTGAAGGATAAAGATCATCGATCATCAACAACAATCACGAAATCAGACCCTATTGAACATAAGGCAAGTGGTTATTTGCAAAATAAATTGAGTTATAATACCCATATATAAGCTTTATGAAGAACATGATTTTTATGATATTTTTGGAAGCAAACACTTGATTATGATACATGATTGATAGGGATTTCATGTAGAACATTTTATACCTCTAAATGATCTGATATCATAGAAGACTTGATGATTAAATTGAACTAAAAATCTGGACTTATGGATGAAATTATTGAAAGATTATAGTTTTAGGATTCTTGAATAATAGGAAGATTTTGAGTTAATATGGACTAAATTTGTAATGATTATGTTGTTTTAGATCATTGGTATTCACCCCAGGATATGTAGGAATGATTAGAAATTGTTAGTTACAAGTGTGGTGAATTATCATGGGAGATGGATAAACAAAAATGGTGTAACCCGCATGAAGAAGACGATCTGGGTCTATCACTGCTCGATTGATCGATCGACCCTTGAATGTCGATCGATCATATCCGATCAATCGATCGATACAGGCTGTATTTTACAGAATTTTGAGGATAAATCTCTTTTCGATTACCGTCACTTAATGGGAACCTTAGTGATGATATTTTACCTATGTAGGGACTTAATAAATACCAGTAGGTGTACCGTGAGATTTCTTTATAAATGATTCAGTGTAAAATTTGGAGAAATGGACCGACGGGAAGTAGCCGATTGAGTCGTATATCGAGAATGCGAGAATTGAGTTACGAAAAAAGTGAGGGTCAATTCCGTAAATATACCAGTAGGTTAGAGATAGATTAACTACTGAATTAAGGGAGGGGTAACTAGGACCCTTAGAATTGTGTGAATACTCGAATAAATGCGATAGTGAAATAAATCATAAATTAATGAGTACGGGGAATATAAGGAAAAAATATTTCGTATGGGCATGATTTGATAGGTCGGGTGTGTACCTACTAAATTGTATGAACTTTTGGGTTAAGATAATTGTACCTAAATTAATTATGTTAGGGTCGATGAGATACTCCGAACTAACATAGAGTTATTATATGTTTGGGGTCGATGTAAAATGTCGAACCAAACCTTAAAACTGGTGTTGTGATGAAAGAGTCCTGAACCAGAATATGTGTATATATATAAATAGTTGGGGTCGATGGATCATTCCGAACCAACTCTCACTTGGGGTCGATGAATCATTCCGAACCAAGGGTCCCTTATGTGTGTTATAAGGACATATTAGTGATAACTAATATTTAATACATGTTGTGTGATAAATGTATATCGTATGAATAATCTACTGACTTAAGATAGTAGATAATATAATGGATTGATAATATCTTGGTAATAATTAAGTAGTGTGAAGTAATTGTTATAAGAATGAGAATAACAAGAGGTAAGTAAGTTATCTACGTTTATAACGTATGAGTCATGGACTATTAAAATATTGCGAGTATGTTATGGGGACTTAGTGAGGAGATACATGCAGTGGGGTATTCTGGTCTATTTGACTTGGGTAGTCTAACTAGGTGAACTAATTACCAACGTTAGGCGTGCACTATAGAAGAGAGGTGAGGAAGCTCAAAAGAGTGTGCGAAGTCTTAATATCTGTAATCAATAACTCATAATTGTGATAACTGCTTGCAAAATATTTTTAAATGTTTTTTAGTACTAACTCTTGCTATGTAAAAATCTTTTTAAAAACCTTTTAGGTGCCCAGCCACAGGGACACCCAACATGATTTCATTCCAGGGATTTGGGAGCTGCAGCATGTGTGGATGTTGTAGGGATTGTTTAGACGTTTCTCTTTTTCAGATCTAGTGCAGGATCTCAGTTTTAGTACTCTCAGTTGGGACATGTTGTCCAATCTTTACTTTTATAGTTATTCTGATTTTGGATTTTTGAGTTATTTTTCTTAGCCGTGGTTTTCGGCAAGACTTTATTTTTATTCAGTTATTTATGCTAATTGGTTTAGTAATGCTTGAACTGTATTGTTCCGCATGAGTTGTTTATTCTGTTTAAGGAAGATAAAATCTGGCACTAACTTAATTTCACTTAAGTGGTTAGTAACTAAAAAGCTTTCGTCCGTAATGCTAAGAATGAACCATTTAAGAAACCTATTTTAAATTAAATTAAGGCTTGATCACCCAAGGTTTAATTAGGCGGGGTTTCACAGATGGTATCAGAGCACCAGGTTCTAGTATCCATAGGATCTGTATGGCTTACTATGTTTCAGCGTAACGTTTGGTTGTATTAGAGCCCTACTATTAGGACTGTTGATTCATTTTTCGCTTTTGGGATATCGTACACCTACTCTTAAAATTTTGTATAAACTGTGTACTTATACAATTTGACCTAATTTCAGATGCCACCGAAGAGACATCAAACGGAGAGGTTTGAAGCCAGGGATAAAGTGAGGGAGGCTCATCAGGAGCCACAGTTGCCGCTTCCACCACCCCCACCCGAGTTGATTTCCACTACTCAGGTTCCAGTAATAGTGGCTCAGGCAGTCGAGACAGCGATGAGGGCCATGGCAGCCCATTTTCCTCTGCCCCAAGTACCACCTCCCATGGCACCAGTAGTTCAGGCCCCAGCAGGGCCATTTACTTGGCAGCGAGTTAGAGAGACATTTCAAAAAGGGCATCCACCCGAGTTTCAGGGTAGTATCGATGTAGTGGAGGCGTGCAACTGGAAGAAAAATATTCAGCGCCACTTGCACATGCTAGAGTGCACCGAGATACAGAAACAAATGCTAGCTACTTTTCGTTTGTCGAGAGCGGCCTTACAGTGGTGGGATTCAGTTACCATCGCCGAGGAAAGGGACGCAATAACAATTTCTGAGTTTTGGGTGCGGTTTGACCGCAAGTACTTTCCTCCAGCGGTAGAGTCAGAGATGAGGAAGAAATTCAGTGAGGTGGTTCAGGGTGATCGCCCGATTGATGATTATGAGGAGGAGTTCACCCGTTTGTCTAACTTTGTGCCAAACGAGGTGAGCGATGAGGAGCGAAAGAAGTCAAAATTTATGGATGGCTTGGCCTGGAGAATCAGGCAGCATTTGATCGGTAATCCGACGTTGGTAACTTACACAGATGTCGGTAATGCCGCTCTACTACACTGTCAGGATCATCGCTTTCATGCGAAGGGAAACAAGAGAGGTGAGCCTAGGCAATCGGGCAAAGTGGATGGAAGTAGTGGCAGCAACACACCGCAACAGCAAACAGTGGGTCAACTAGGGCAGGATTCTCGGTAGGGGAACTCCGCCAAGAAGTTTAGGCATGGGAGGCATCTCTTTGACAGACAGGGCTAGCAGGGTCCCCAGAAGCTAGTTCCTCAGGGCCAACAGGGCCAAGGTAACCAAGGAGGAGGACAGCAAGGCCAAGGTCATCAGGGCCAACAGGGACAGAGGCAGTTTCAGGGACAATGTTTCACATGTGGCTAGCAGGGTCACAAGAGTAATAATTGTCCACAGAAAGACAGGGCACAACAATAGGGTGCCCACTAGGGGAAGCAGACTCCGTTAGCCCCAGCATGAGCACAGGCCCCGCAGCCAGGCCAGATGCACTACGGGCGTGTGTTCAATGTTCATGACATTCTATTTCAGCCAGCACCGTCGGCAGTCGCAGGTATGTTTCCTATCCATGGACTAGAGGGTAGTATTTTGTTTGATACGTGGGCGACACATTCTTTTATTACCAATAGATCGCGCACTCATTTATATTATATTGAGTAAGAGACCTTAAAGGGGGTGGTCGTTTCTCTGGACTCAATCCCAGTCGTGAGGGATTTCGAGGACGTCTTTCAGGAGATACAAGGGTTACCACCCAGGCGGGAGATAGAGTTAGTTATCGACCTAGCAGACCGATTTCCAGAGCACCGTATCGCATGGATCCTTAGGAGATGCGGGAGCCGAGAGAGAAGATTCAGCAGCTCTTAGGACAGGGTTTCATTCGACGGAGTACATCGCCGTGGGGTGCGCCGATTTTATTTGTAACGAAAAGGGATGGTTCACTTCGTCTGTGTGTAGATTACAGGGAGCTGAACAAAGTGACGATACGTAATAAGTATCCGTTACCTAGGATTGACGACTTGTTTGATCAGTTGAGAGGGGTTGTGTACTTCTCAAAGATCGATTTGAGGTCGGGTTACCATTAGTTGTGCATTCGAGAAGAGGATGTACCTAAGACCGCTTTCCTGTCATGGTACGGGTCATACGAGTTCAGGGTAATGCCGTTTGGGCTCACTAATACGCCTGCAGTATTCAAGGATCTCATGAACAGAGTATTCGGGGAGTTTTTGGATCAGTTTGTGATTGTATTCATAGACGACATTCTGATTTACTCTCGCACGAAGGAGGAACACACCGAACATTTATGAATGGTTCTACAGACATTACGGAACCATCAGTTGTACGCAAAAATTGGGAAGTGTGGATTTTGGCTTCGGGAGGTTAAGTTTCTATGCCACGTTGTATTCGACAGAGGCATCGTTGTCGATCCAAGTAAGGTATCGACGGTGAGGGAGTGGGGACAGCCCACGACACCGATCGAAATTCACATTTTTTTGGGGTTGGCCGATTATTATCGTCGCTTCATCAAGGGTTCTAAAATATTATCGGTCCTTTGACGAACTTGACTCGGAAGGGAGTGCCCTTCGTATGGAGTGACTATTGTCAGTTAGCATTTGATGAGCTAAAGGACAAGTTGACACCAGCACCCGTTCTTGCCTAGGAGCGGAATGGAGTACCGAGTCTATACTGACGCATCCTTACAGGAGCTTGGGGGTGTGTTACAGCAGGAAGAGAGGGCTATAGCTTATGCCGACCGAAAGCTAAAGCCACATGAGAATAATTACCCCACCCATGACCTCAAGTTGGCAGCAGTCGTTTTTACATTGAGGATATGGAGACACTATCTTCTGGGTGAGCAGTTTACTCTATTCACGGATCATAAGTCACTTCAGTATCTTTTCACACAGAATGATCTAAACATGAGTCAGAGGAGGTGTCTTAAATTCGTGAAGGACTACTAGTTTGATATATAGTATCATCCTGGTAAGGCTAACGTGGTGGCAGATGCGTCAAGCAGAAGACCTACTGGAGGGTTGGCAGGAATTTGGAAGGCGAAGTGGAGTGAACTTCGACACGAGGATGAGATAGCTAGAGCATACATGGAAGTTTTAGCTATCATTCCCGAGAGTGTTATGCGGGTAGTGAGGGCACAGGCCGAGGACCCATTTTGTAAGGACTGAGTACGACAGTTATTGGTCGAGGGGGAAGAGTCATACTCCATCAGCTCAGAGGGTGGACTACGGTTTAATGGTAGACTGATAGTACCCCAGGATGATGATTTGAGGCATGCCGTAATGACGGAGTCACACGGATCAAAGTTTTCGGTACATCCAGGTGGGGATAAAATATACCAGGATACGCGACGACTATATTGGTGGTCAGGTATGAAACGAGACATTACAGAGTTTGTCTCAAAGTGTGTTACATGTCAGCTCGTAAAAGTTGACCGTCACAGACATTCAGGGATGCTACAACCACTGGAGATTCCCGTGTGGAAGTAGGAGAGTATCTCGATGGATTTTATTACTGGGTTACCAACGTCGCAGAAGGGTCACGATTCCATATGGGTGATAGTGGATCGGCTGAGTACGGTAGCTCATTTCTTTCCGGTTCGTACGGATTATGATATGATGCAGTATGCGCAGCTATTCATTTTGGAGATCGTTAAGATGCATGGAGTTCCTATTAATATTGTGTCTGACAGAGATAAAATATTTGTGTCACATTTCTGGCAGAGCTTTCAGGAGGCCATCGGCACCGACTTACGATTGAGTACGGCGTATCACCCGCAGACAGACGGTCAGACTGAAAGGGTAAACCAGATGCTGGAGGATATGTTGAGGATGTGTATCCTAGATTTTGGGGGAGGATGGGAGCTATACCTTCCTTTGTTAGAGTTTGCGTATAACAACTCTTACCAATTCAGCATCGGTATGGCTCCATTCGAGGAACTTTATGGGAGGCCTTGTCGTTCGCCCGCATGTTAGTTAGAGGTGGGGGATAATAGGATATTGGGACCAGAGATGATACAGGAGACTTCTTCCCAAATAGAGTTGATTCGAGGCCGTATTCGAATAGCTCAGGATAGGCAGAAAAGTTATGCTGACGCCGGTAGGAGACACGTGGAGCTAGATGTGGGCGACCAGGTGTTAATTCAGATATCTCCTATGAAGAGGATTATGAGGTTCTATAAGAAGGGGAAGTTAGCACCGAGATATGTGGTACCGTTTCCTATTATTGAGAGGGTGGGACCGTTAGCTTACATATTGGGACTCCCCGAGAATCTTCAGCGAATACACGATGTATTTCATGTGGCGTCGCTGAAGAAATACAAGAGGAGCGAGAGAGCCTTCTGGCACATACCACTTGAGGAGATCGACTTGCATCTAGATGTCTCGTATGAGGAAAGACCCGTGGCTATTTTGGATTATAGTGAGCGTAAACTACGATCCAATATGGTACCCTTAGTGCGAGTACAGTGGGGACATCACAATATGGATGAGTCTACTTGGGAGCGGGAGGAGGATATGCGAGAATAGTATCCAGAGTTATTCACCGCAGGTATGTTCTAAATTTCGAGGACGAAATTGCTTTGTAAGGGGGGAAATATGTAATATCCCGTATTTTTGCATAGTTAAAATTGAGTTAATTGAGTAATTAAGAAGGAAAATACGTTTTAATTAAATTATGTGAGTAGAGTAATTTAATGTGATGTAATAATAATTCTGATTATTAAGTGATTAAATAATCATTATGGCTATTAGACATTAATCGAGAGTTATATAATGATTAATATGACGATTAAAATTTACTAAGTGTGAATAGTAAATATTGAAAGTTGATGTGTAAGGCATAGCGATTTTTATGGATGTACCTGAATTTATCTCAAACGAGTGTCGCGCATAGACAAAATTGAAGGTGAGATGAGAAAGATATTTTTAAGAGACTCAAATGATAATTTAGAGTCCACGGATGATTCCGAAAGTGTCGAATTAGTCAAAATAGTGTATCCGGGAGTACTAGTCTAGTGCCGGGTGGGCTAAATCGGGACCATATGAGGGCATTTTGGTCTCCTTACATTTAAGGGTGAGGAGACCTACGAATTTTTGAACCCTAAGTCAAATTATAAGAGTTGGAGGCTAGGGTTAGAGAGAAGAAAAACACACCATAGCCATTAGAGAGAAGAGAGAAATAATTTCCTAAGGCAAAAGAAAGAAGTGGGAAGGATTCAAAGGAGATTTTCACTACCAACTTGTTGGAAAGAAGGATTAAAGGATAAAGATCATCAATCATCAACAACAATCACGAAATCAGACCCTACTGAACATAAGGCAAGTGGTTATTTGCAAAATAAATTGAGTTATAATACCCATATATAAGTTTTTATGAAGAACATGATTTTTATGATATTTTTGGAAGCAAACACTTGATTATGATACATGATTGATAGGGATTGCATGTAGAACATTTTAGACCTCCAAATGATCTGATATCATAGAAGACTAGATGATTAAATCAAACTAAAAATCTGGACTTATGGATGAAAATTTGGAAAGATTATATTTTTAGGGTTCTTGAATAATAGGAAGATTTTGAGTTAATCTGGACTAAATTTGTAATGTTCATACTGTTTTAGATTGTTGGTAATCACCCCAGGGTATGTAGGAATGATTAGAAATTGTTATCATGGGAATGGTGTAACCCGCATGAAGAAGACGATCTGGGTCTGTCACAACTCGATCGATTGATCGACACTTAAATGTCGATCGATCGAGCAGTCGATCGATCGACCATATCCCATCGATTGATCGGTCCAGGCTGTATTTTAGAGAACTTTGAGGATAAATGTCTTTGCGATTACCGTCACTTAATGGGAACCATAGTGATGATATTTTACCTATGTAGGGACTTAATAAATAACCGTAGGTGTACCGTGAGATTTCTTTATAAATGATTCAGTGTAAAATTTGTAAAAATAGACTGACGGAAAGTAGCCGATTGAGTCATATATCGGGAATGCGAGAATTGAGTTACGGAAAGAGTGAGGGTCAATTCCGGAAATATACCAATACGTTAGAGATAGCTTAACTACTGAATTAAGGGAGGGGTAACTAGTACCCTTAGAGTTGCGTGAATACTCGAATAAATGCGATAGTGAAATAAATCGTAAATTAATGAGTACGGGGAATATAAGGAAAAAATATTTCGTTCGGGCATGATTTGATAGGTCGGGTGTGTACCTACTAAATTGTGTGAACTTTTGGGTTAAGAGAATTATAACTAAATTAATTATGTTAGGGTCGATGAGATACTCCGAACTAACATAGACTTATTATATGTTTGGGGTCGATGTAAAATGTTGAACCAAACCTTAAAATTGGGGTCTTGATGAAAGAGTCCCGAACCAGTTAATGTGTATATATATAAATAGTTGGGGTCTATGAATCATTTCGAACCAACTCTCACTTGGGGTCGATGAATCATTCCGAACGAAGGGTCATTTATGTGTGTTATAAGGACATATTAGTGATAACTAATATTTAATACATGTTGTGTGATAAATGTATATCGTATGCATAATCTACTGACTTAATATAGTATATAATAGAATGGATTGATAATATCTTAGTAATAATTAAGTAGTGCGAAGTAATTATTATAAGAATGAGAATAACAAGAGGTAAGTAAGTTATCTACGTTTATAACATATGAGTTATGGACTATTAAAATACTGCGAGTATGTTATGGGGACTTAGTGAGGAGATACATGCAGTGGGGTATTCTGGTCTAGTTAACTTGGTTAGTATAACTAGGTGAACTAAAAACCAACGTTAGACGTGCACTATAGAAGAGAGGTGAGGAAGCTCAAAAATGTATGCGAAGTCTTAATATGTGTAATCAATAACTCATAATTGTGATAACTGCTTGCAAAATATTTTTAAATATTTTTAGTACTAACTCTTGCTATGTAAAAATCTTTTTAAAAACCTTTTAGGTGCCCAGCCACAGGGACACCCAACATGATTTCATTCCAGGGATTTGGAAGCTGCAGCATGTGTGGATGTTGCAGGGATTGTTTAGACGTTTCTCTTTTTCAGATCTAGTGCAGGATCTCAGTTTTAGTACTCTCAGTTGGGACATGTTGTCCAATCTTTACTTTTATAGTTATTCTGATTTTGGATTTTTGAGTTAGTTTTCTTAGTCGTGGTTTTCGGCAAGACTTTATTTTTATTCAGTTATTTATGCTAATTGGTTTAGTAATGCTTGAACTGTATTGTTTCGCATGAGTTGTTTATTCTGTTTAAGGAAGATAAAATCTGGCACTAGCTTAATTTCACTTAGGTGGTTAGTAACTAAAAAGCTTTCGTCAGTGATGCTAAGAATGAACCATTCAAGAAACCTGTTTTAAATTAAATTAAGGCTTGATCACCCAAGGTTTAATTAGGCGGGGTTTCACAGAGCATTTTTAAGAATAACATTATTAATTGTTGCATCCCTATTGGCACCATTGTAAAAGTTCAAGAAAGTTACCTTTATTCATCGAACCTTCTAATTCGTCATGCGAACGAAAAGATAACCCTTGTCGTAGAAGAAATCGAATCACGTCAATGGTTGTAACTAGTCGCAATCGATACTCATCCCGACACTCCTTCGATTGGTTATCGAATAGAGCCTCAATATGTTGATTTTGTTTCAACAAATCTCGAGACTTCATATATGCCACTTTGTGAGCATCACTATGTTGATGTTCTTGGAGTCTTCGATTTTGTTTCCAATTATTAAATCCACCTCTGACGAAAACATCACTTTTATTTCTGTCCACGGACTCTGGATGATATAAATAACAAGGTAAACAGAAAGCAGCATCCTCCTTAACACTATATTCCAACCAACTCCCAAATTGAGTGAACCATACTACATTGAAATGACGAGCCTTGTTTCCAAACATTGTTTGAGGAAATAAATGCGTATGGGGCTGACAAGGATCCATTTGCAAATACGCTCGTCTAATCTTGTCTTGGTCGTTCGCATCATATTTTGAAATTTGTGGTCTTAAACTCGGACAGAAGGAAGATTTGACAAATCAACTAAAATGCGACTTCGACTTATATTTTTTGGAGTAGGTTCCCTTTGGACATTGATTTTTTCCGTTGGAGGCACCACATTTTCGCGAGTTCTTTTATAAAACTTTTCCATAGCTAAAATTGGAAGTTTAAATATTAAACAAATTTAGCTCACCAAACATTATATTAAAAAAATTAGCTCATAACTAATATTGCAAAACTGAAATTTAGCTAAAAAATTCCCAAAAAAAAATACAAATTGCATATTAAATAAATACAATTGGGGCAAATCCCCAAAAAGAAAATTGGGGCAAATCCCAAAATAAATAGTAAATATTAAATATTAAATAAATACAAGATGTTTACGGGATAGAGTTGATCTGACATTACAAAATCTGGAGGAAGAGAATGGCAGAGCAGGGGAGGAGCAGGGAGTGCGGGTGGAGCCTGGAGGTCCGAGGGGAGGAGCAGGGGAGGTCCGGCAGGAGGAGCATAGCAGCAGCCGAGCCTATTTTTCTTTGTTTTTCTGTTGCTCCAAAGAATAGAAAATGTAGGTTAAGTTTTCGAAATGTATATTATTTGAGGTTTTAACTTTTGCCCCTATTTTTTTGTATATTTCATATCTGACCCAAAATAATTTTTTTCCCCCCAACAAAGCTGACCTGGACAAGCTTTTTGTAGATAATGACACTTGTCCCATATAAAATGGCTTGGACTAAATATTAATTAAAAAATATTGAAGGACTTTCCATTGAATGACCCATTAGTGAATTCGTGAAATAAAAAAAAAAGGAAAAAAATGAAAACAAGCACCAAGCGACCAATTCTTTTCAGTATTTAATACTAATTCTTGATTTTAGAGTAATGGGATGAGTTCCAAAACACAAGCAATGTATTATTTGATTGTAACTATGTGATTATTACAATGCAAAGTAAAACATTTATCGTTATATCACAGTAATTATTTTCCAAATGAAAAATAGAGGATTCAGCCGTCACAAGAAAATTCATAGGTTGTTAGTTTATATTCAACCAATACACTGCTCACATGTCACTAAATCTTCTATTACACAATGCCAGACCACATGATATAATAAGTCAGTCCCCACATGATATAATGAGTCAGGACCATAAATGGAATTTCATTCTCCATTTCTTCATGTAAATGCTAAACCGCAAGTAAATTTTCATCCAGAAAGTAATCTTATATTGAAAATTTCATTTGAGGTTATAATAACAATTATGGACACCAATAACTGGAATGTCCAATTTAAAACCCACAACAGTTAATTGATAGTTGAAGTTTCCTTTTCCTGTTCATTTCACAAGGAAGCATTATTAAGTGTAGAGTATTAATTCTCTAACTATTTTCATTAAAGGCTATAATAACAATTATGGACCCCAATAACTGGAATATCCATTTTAAAACCCACAACAGTTGATTGGTAGGTTAAGTTTCCTTTCATTTTGTTCATTCTACAAGGATTTATGAGGACCACGCTTGAATTTTGAAAACAAGGCAGATCTGTTGTTTACATGTACTTGAAGCATAGCATGTGCAACTAAAGGTCTTGGGTTTATAAATGATTATTAGCACCCTATATTTGGTACATTCGCACTTATTAAGGATTTGGACCACATTATGGAAACCCAATTCAGGAAATTACCATAATTAAAGGGTTGTCTTATTGCAACAAGTAAAATCTATATATTTAAAACCCTTAAGGCTAACATTAACGAAGCTAAGAAATCTCCTAGATTACAACATTTTCATGAATCTATGAACATTCGATGGTCTGTACGGGTATGAGGCGACATTCACAAATATTGACACTAAATACCATCAACGAGACACGGATTGAAGGTGTCAATTAATCAAATTTGTATTAATTGTTTATTCATACATACAAATTGTAATTTAAGACTCCAATTCATTAGTTTCGGAAGTTTTCTACTGTGCTCGGGATTGGACATAGTTGATTCGATGGAAGTAGTTGTACTTATTCTTGTTGATAAAAAATCAGACATTAAATACAAAATAGCTTTCTATGATTCTCGTTGTTCAACACAGGAGGGAGATAAGGTTGGCTTAACTCACAATACAACCCTCAACTCTCAACTTTTTTCAATAAAGTAGTTTGCTTCCAAAAGTAATATGGTCCTTAATTATTTCATGGGATATAAATACCGAGCTTTTGAGTAGGCCAACTTCAACCAGCAAGTCTTGAAGGAGGGCCCACTATGGGCCTAACTATAAATTCTTGCAGAATTCATGTCCTTTTTGCTTTTCTTTTTCATCCTTTAATTGAAGTCTTGTGATATATTGTTGTATGGGACAATTGAAAGGGAGTTTGGACCAAACTTTCGTTGGGGTCACAGTAATGAAACGACCATGGACCAAAATAGAATTAGCATACTCCAAGAGGAACTCATTTGTTTACAAGGTGACATAAGAGTTTAGGGTTGTAAATGGATATTCGAAAATTCGCATCCGTCCAATATTCGAATCCGAATTCAAATTTGTGGATATTTATCCGAAAATGTGGAAACCGATACGAATATGAATACTCTATAAAAATACTCGAGAAAACGAATACGGGTATGAATAGTACTAGTATCCGACACGGATAATCCATATTCGATGCAGAGTATCCATTTTATCGGATATCCGTTTTACCGAATATCCGTATCCGTCAAACATATGTTTAAAATATTACTAATAATATTAGTATTAGTATTACTAATAAAATAATATTAAAAAAACTTAATCTTTTATTCCCTAGAACAAAATAAATACATATTTCACTCAAAATAAAAACACCCTAAAGTTATTATTTTATTGGGTATATTATAAAATGTCATGTATTATTATTTTATTGGGTATATTATCACGGAGTTACACTAAAGTTACAATACACCCTATCACACACAACATACACCCACTAAAGAATATATACTCCACTAAAAAAAACTAATTTCATATCATTTCTCTTTCGTAGAAAACAAGAGAAAAGAAACCCTCTTGTGGTTGTTCGTTAATTTTCTTAATTATAAATAAATGTAAGAGATAAACAAAAAAGAATGTAAGAGAGAAACACAATAGAATGTAAGAGAGATATAGAAAAGTAAAGAGATGGTTTTGATTGTGATGAGAACCGAGGTTAACAACAGGTATATTATATACAAAATAAAAATGTATACTTATTAAAATAAAAAATATCAGTATACTTTGAAGACAAAAGGTCCATGAGGTTATCATTCTTAATAAATTTGATTTAATCTAAAAGGTGCATATTTATTTCTACTGTCATGGAATGCGATTGCTAATTTTTTTTTGGATGCCTTTAAGCTTATATGGCTATAAAATATGGATGACTTTAAGTCATATTATCATTATGAAATGATACTATTATTATGGAATCCATAATTGTTGATGTTAAGAGGCAGTAATTTTGTTATATATTTATTTGGATTGGATCGGATTTCATTGGATTGGATATTTTAATAGTTATTTTTTACGATGGCTAAATAATGTAAACGAATACGGATATTATCCGAATCCGAGGTATCCGACCGGATACGGATATGGATAGTCATTTTAACTATCCAGACGGATACAGATACAAATACGGATAGTACATTCAGATATCGGATACGGATATGAAAAACATGGTATCTGATCTGTATTTGTCCGTTTACCCCCCCCCCCCCCCCCCCATCACAACTGCCAATAAAATGACTACACCAAAACATGCTTTTAGTAATAGACTAATTTTAGGATTAGTAACAGTATTATACCATTACTATTTCTAACCATAAAGTATTGTTAGTAATATAACATAAGTGTTACTAATTCTATTTCAGTGTTTAAAAAATGAAAATAAAAAACAGAAAGAAATTATTTCCCCCAAAACTAAGGAAACGCTCCTCGACTCGACACACCCAAGTGAAAGCCCCATAATGTTGACTTCTTCTCATTGCTCTCTCTCAGCCTCTTTCCTTACCTTTTTTCTCTCCTAGGGTTTGTTTCAGTTGTTGAATCTTATCGTACCTTAAATTCCATGGATGTCTTAAACATCATCGAGGCAAGCCTTCTCTTTAATTCGGAGCTAACCTAGGGTTAGTTTCTTATACTCACTTGTGGTTTCATGATTTGGGTATTTTGAGGTAATACTCTTCTCTAATTCGAAGCTAAATATTGTTTAATAATTAGTAATTTCAACCATTTCTTTGATGTCATTTTTGGTTATTTTACAGGTTGATCCTCTTATTCACCAGATCAAGATTTGTGATTTTGAAAGTGAAAAATTCCTAGTATGTTTGTTGAACTTCGAGATATATTATCATTAGCTATTGAACTGGACAATAATGATTATATTTTCTAAAGTTATGCCCTCTCTTTGTTTGTGGTAAAATTAATGCATATTTGGTTGTCAGGTATTTTTTTAATAAGTGTGTTTCTTTCTAGATTTTTGCAACAAGTATTCATAATATATTTTTTTGAATAATAATTTTGTTAATTGTTCTTTGCTGATAATGTATATGTGTTCATTGATCTTAATTAATTGAGAACGCTTTACTACTTGATGTTGTATACCCTAAGGCAGCACCATCATTGGTTTTGTTTTAGCTTATCATCTATTATTTGAATCTCTTCATGTATGTGGTTTGCTAACTTTGGGTTCCTCTCAAGAGGTTAGGATTGGGGTGGTTTTTGGTAGTCATTAGACTTAAAGATGACAACTCAAGTGTTTTATATTGAGTCATGTTCATATCGAGTCTAGTTCTAGTGACCTCTAACCCAATCCATTTTTATTCAGTTGGTGAATGTTAACATCAATTACTTACATATATAGATAACTAAGTTTTTTTCCCGGTGCACTTTATAAGCATTGCTTCAATTTTCTCTTTGATTATGGCAGGAGTGCTAATGACCCTTCTCTATGGGCAGGCAATGTTGGAAACGATTTACGAACAATAGATGATATTAATGATTCATGGGCAAGGTTCTAACTTTCTGGTTTCTAGATCTTTATTGTTTCACAGGAAAAAGATGATTTTGGCCTCATGTTCCTCAAATTTCATTCTATGTGAAATGTATACTAAATGATTAATGGTCTTTTATACATGTTCAAAATCTTTGATCCTATAACATTTTTTTGAAATCTTTCACTACCAAGTTTGGTATGTGTTAAAATGAAAAAAATCTCTAAAAATTCTGACTGCTCAAAAGGATGTGGATATTCTTGTATGACTCACCATCTTATCATCAATTTGAAGACAAAACTATAGCTGGGAATTAAATTTATATATACACAATATTGTTGTTGGGATTTCTATTTTCACATTACCCACATTGGTTTGCTGATATTTGTTTAAAGAAGTACCGATCAATCATTTATTTTTCCCTTTGCTAGTATGATTTTTATTATTGATTTGAATGACAAATGGGCAGCCTACACGGGAACTGGTGAATGCGATGGTAAGAATGTGATCGAGTTTGAATGAATCTAGTTGTGATTTCGATTTCGGTTTTGGTTAAACTCGATAATCATCACAAGAGGATTAATTTGGCTCTTAGGATTTCTGGGCTAACACTCTTTTTTGTTGTACTTGTGGTGATTGGTTATGATACAGTTATAAAGTGGTTGGTGGTTAGAACAAATCGAAGCACATCCCACACTAATTGGTACATGGAAAAAGGAGCAACCCTGCATGTGCTTAAAATATGCTTTAGTTCTACCTGTGTTTACATGATTGGAGTAGCAGGTGTCCTATATGTATCACAGTCACGTGTTGTTTGACTTATGTATTCTTTTGTACTAAAATAAATACTTATATGGGGAGGCCATAAATTTTGTGATTCGTGTAGTCATATCTACCATCAACTTATTAAAAAATGTAATAAGGTTTAGTCTTCAATTCATTTGGTATTATGTCAAATCTAGACTTGGTTATTCCTACATACAACATTCCTACCTTCAACTTTTTATTCTATATTATTTTATACTTCATTCTTTTTCCCTTCCCTAGTTTAGTTTCCAGCCTTTTGCCCTTGAATGCCACTATATAATTTCCTTATCTTTGTAGGATATCGATTACAAGACCTTAAATATATTAGAGAGCATGCCTACGTATATTGAAAGACATGTTGTTGACAAGTTCTTTGAGAATAATAATGAGTTCAAAATGGATGGATAGGCTAAAGAGGAGAGGGTGGATGGCTACACAAAATTTTCTCCAGGCGAGATCCTGGAGAATGTCAATAATTTCTCGCAGTTGTCTCCTTCAACTTATCTCGTTTGTAATTTAATAAAGCAGTCAAAGGCCAGTAGTTATTTTTACTTCTGCTATATGGAAAAAGTTTATATCCTGATGTTTAAGATAGGCTTGTATGTATATATGATAAGATTAAATTCAAAACCCTTTAATAGTGCAACAATACAACTATATATTTAAAACCCAGTTAGTTATGTTAAGCTTGCATTGCATCACAGAGATTATTTACGGAGAAAATTTTAACTTGTGATTTCATCTTTCAAATCATGATCAAAGGAACTATCTTTGTCTCTCTTTGATTGTTTATTAGTATGTAAGATATATTAAAAATGTATATTTTGTAATAATCGGATGACAAGAGACACATTGAAGCATATCAAACACTTGTCCGACTCTTTGAGACACCCCACATTGATAACATGAGGATTCTTAAGGTTTTAATTTAAAACAGATATGATCTTCTACCACTATTTGATAGTTCTACCAAGAGAAGAGTTGGGTTTTGCAATTTTCTAAAACCTCAATTTACATTCTTTTTCATTAGGGACAACCACAATGCAGATAACATGTTTCATGTCTTACCTGTTAACAGGTTAGCATTGACATACTAAGGAGAAAAATTGTGTTGCTGTTAACAGGTTAGCATTGACAAAACTCGACGTCGTACTCTGTATATCACCTGTCATTGGTTGATCAAGCGCTTATTACATAAATTAAGGAAATGTTGAATTTTACTAAGAAGCCTTTGCTAGTGGTGTTGGATCCGCAAGGGAGAGTGGTGAATAATAATGCACTACACATGATGTGGATTTGGGGGAGTGTGGAATTCAATTAAACCAAATGTTTTATTTTGGGTACGGTTCCCGTCCTTTAACTACGTAGTTTGTTATTGATTTATATACAATATTGAGAGTAGAATAAATAGCATAGTGAGAAGTATTGGGAAAAAATGTATACAAAATTACAACTAGGCTCTATACAGAAAATTCTTAATTAGGAGAGAGCACTTGGAATTTGGTATTTGGTAAGGTCTTCATAATGTTGAATACATGTATCCGCTATTATGACCAAGAAAATTGCAAAAATATAAAGTTATCTAAAACGAAAAATAGTAATGTTGGATTTCGTACTGTGCAAGTCAATTTGGAATATCCTAACTCAACTTACATTGTGATGAAGTGATGAGTTTGCTACGTCCATCCTTTTTTAGCCAAGCATGCTTAATGTTGTGCTCTTTCACTTCTATCACCTTCTGTTTATATAGACTTCTTTGATATGCAAATTCATGATTAATTTATTTTTGTGTGTTAGATTGGATAATTAATGGGAATTAAAAAGTGTTAAATGTTTACGGAGATGCTTGTATTGACATTGTCACACTATTTGTATTTCGTATGCTGTTTATAACATAAACTTGTAGAGACTGATTTAATCTTATATAGATTCCTTATTATTGTTGCGCATGTTGATTTGTGAAGAGGGAGAGTCTAAGATTAAAATATAAAATGTTGATTCAGAATGTCTTCATTTTGAACATTCAATATGTAACCTAGAATATGTTCATTCATCTACTTGTTGTCTCAGAAGATGTCAATTGGGTACCACGCAAAGGCTGCACCTCCAACTATTACTATGCCTCGCTTGAAGCAGTCCATAGTGTCTGAATCAATTAGTGGGTTCTTGGATGCTGCATTTAATTTTAACACGCAAGCTCTTTTAGATGACATCATCGGTTGGTGGATTTTTTAACGTCACTTGAATCAGAAATGTTGTGCTCCCAGTAACAACATAGCGTGAATTTCCTTTAATCAGCTGTTATAGCTGCAATTAGAACCGGAACAATCTCGGCTAACTTCACCTCACTTAACATATAACTCAGAAGCTCAGGCCAAAGCATGTCAATACCATCTCTGTTACAATCAACTTACTTTAATCCAAACTTCTCTTTACCACAACGTAGAGACAATTTGTTTCCAGCTATTGGATTATCCACTATAGATAATTCATCTACGCTACTTAATTTTCAGTCTGGAAATTTTTAGTCCGAGAATCTGAATCTCAATCCTATGTTGCAAACAGTTGATATCTAGCACACTAGAATGGGCTATGGCAGAGGTACTATGCAAACCGAAGCACACTGGAATGGGCTATGGCGCAGTGTTATTCATGTTCAGGGTGAACAAGAGAGGATACTGCAAGACAACATAAAGACGGTGAGTTTTAATGATTTATAATGTTCGTATACTACATGTGAAGCCTTTGTATTTTTAACTGATGGCTATATTTGTTTATTTTTTTAAATTATTAGAATGGTTATATTGTCTTTGACCTCTGTCCACATATGTTATGGTTATTGTGACTACCACCCCCAAACTTTATTGAGCCCACAATTCATATAACGAACGGATAGAGGTTAAATATAAAATAAATCCTTACTAGAAAGCTAGTTTACCATAATTACCCTATTTCAGAAGAGTGATGGAATAAAAAGTGGTGATCAAGTTTGTGTCATGGGCAAACTTGCATCATTTGGGGGAATTTCTGGCCAGTAAGCGAGCCGATGCTCCACATGAAGCTCTTCAAATTCTCGACATTATGTTGAGAGAAATCTCATCAAAGAGGTAATCTCTTGAACGGATTTAAATTGTTAGAGTAATAATGTTGCTAATTAATTAACTGTTTGTCCAGTTCTTATTTGTCTTTATGAATTTTGAAAGGTACTGCTCCGTTGGGAGATCCTTCTTTTCTCCTAATATTCGGATTGGAGTCGTTGTGTGGATTCTATCAAAGTATAAGGCCAACCCAGATGGGGTTGGCCCGTAATATTGGTAAAAAGACCTTATAAATAAATATATTAAATTCAATATGATTCATATGCATATAAATTTAGTATACAAAATCAGATTTGGGGGAGGCCATGACCCCCCTTGGTTATGGAGTAGTTTTTGCCTCTGTTAGTGAAACTGAATAAATTTTAACTTCTTTTTTTGTCTTTTTCCTTTTTCGCCTAGCTGACTAATTTTGTTTAGGGACTGGTGTGTCCTACTTATTTAGGGACTGGCCTACCAAACAACAAAGGTCTTATCAGAAGGCCCGGTGCAAAGGAATTGCACGATAAGATGTACAATGGTCAGCTGTTGCCAAAATCATAGGTAAGTTTTTTAATTTTCCATTTCCCTTTCTCGATTGATTTTGAAACGAATTTTATTTGTCCATTCCTTTTTGAAAATGGAAAGTAAAAATTAAACATAATTTGACCAGTACAAATGTTTTCACCAACACAGGGATTCAACTGTCTGGTTTTTACTTGTAGGGCTGAAATCCTTTACCAAAATTACATGAGTTCAGTAGCGTGTGCAGTTTTAAACGAACAAACCTGGTTTGAGTGTGAGATTATACTTAAATAGGAACGAGGAAGAATGGTTTTCGTCCAGAGAATGTATGAATATAACACTGAACTGGTTTGAAGTTATGTAAATTTCGCTTCATTTTAACTATGTTTAGGCTCAATTTTTGCCCATGTGGCTAGCGGAATATAGGCAATTGTGCACAATTATACTATATTTTGTTAATATATCTGCAATACATGAGATCATATTATAAATTTTTTGCTTTAGAATTTGAGGGATTAGTAGGTAGGTAGTTTCTTGAATACTAAAGTTGCATTTTGAGCACATGCTCTTTAAGACATTTCATTGAAAATATATAAATGTATTATGGTTTTATTAGTTTTAGAACTTCAAATAACGGAAATTATAGTTGAAGTTCAAAAGCGCTTTATTCTGTTAAATGACAATAATACCAGTATTTCTTATTCTTGATATATCAGATGCATCTGCTACTGAACTTTCATATTCATAATATATCAGATGCATCTACTACTGAAGTACTCATTGTGTAATGGTATACATTCCCAAGTGATCTGTATTTGAGACCGTGCTTCTACTACTATATATTCTACCGAATAAGATGTCTAACAATCTAACGTCCTAACAGATAATTTCTTGGAGAAACTGCAATATGATTCATAACTTAGAGACACAACTATGTCGGACGAGGAAGAAAATCAGCAGGTTTTCTTTGATGATGTTCTTAGTCCTGGTTGTCACTGTATGCCTTGGTGTGTAGGAAGCCAATAAGCAAGTTTTCTTTCGTTATGTGTGCAACAACTTGATATACAATGTGAAACAAAGACCAAGGTTCGTAACATGCTAATTTGGCAACATTTCTCTCTTTTTCTTCGTATTCCTTGTTTTATTTGAAAAGGTCTTTACAATTATGTGGAATTTGGAAGATGACTATATGTCTAGAAACTGTATAATAACCATGTAGTAGGGCTGGTATATGGTTTTGTTGTATTATACATCAATCTTAAATGTTGAAACAAAATGTAATCGTTTATAATATGAAATAGGGAATAAATATATTATTATATACTTTTATTTTTCCACATATTTCTTCATTGTATAGGATTTTGAAAATCTTGAGCAAAAGATGTGTTTGTCAAAATAACCTCCTCTGATACTATTGTAAATAAATTAGGAAAGCACAACAAGATATGATGCCCCTATCTTTGTGTGCTATGTATGAGATAATGAGGTTATTATCAAAATTTTGTAATGAAAGAATGATGTGGAATGCAGTTAGAATGGAAAACTTTGCGTACTCAATGTAGATGTAAACTAGCATTAGAGTGCTGTGCAATTTTTTTACAGTGTTTATGCAATTAATTTTTCCGGTGGATAATTTTTTGTACTAAATTAATTTTGCATGACTAAACGTTGATATTATAACTAATATGATAATTTTATTTTGTTTGACAGGGTGTCATTTTTGGATCCTCGTCAAGTTTCTAGCGTTGCGGGTTAGGGCGTTGATTGCGATGGTAACAGAACGGAAGTTGATAGTCAACAACAATGGACTTCTTTTCTATATTTCATTTGATTAGTTATAATATAAAAACATCTCATTTTGTGATGATTGTATTAGAATGTAATACTAGATGCATTTATGAAAATAATGTAACTTTCGAGGTGATTGTATTATGATGTTTCACTTGTTTGTTTAAGTTTGTTCTGTAAATAAAGAGTGTATGCTAATATAAAATGTAAATGTTGAATATAATGTCGTTGTTTATGTGGACTATTTTTATATATGCTCATAGGATTTATTTAGTGTTGTAAGAATAATTGAATTTGTTCAAATTAAGGATATTGGATCTTGAAAAATATATATTTTTTTAAATATGTATTAATATTACTAACACACCTTTATCGTCACAAAATTTGAAATTTACTGTTACTATTAGTAACAGAATTTTACCATTATTGATTCTGAATTTTATCGTTACTATTAGTAACATAATTTTACCGTTACTATTAGTAACAAAAATTTTCGTTGCTAATTATGAATTTTACTGTTACTATTAGTAACAGAATTTTACCGTTACTAATCCTGAAATTTACCGTTACTATTAGTAACATAATTTTTCGTTACTAATTCTGAATTTTATCGTTACTATTAGTAACAGAATTTTACCGTTACTAGCTTCGTGCCCCACACCTTTTTTCTAACGGAAAAATTGTGTTACTAATATTTTTAGTAACGGTAAAATTGTGTTACTAAAGGCGCGTTTTGGTGTAGTATGTATGTGCAAATCTATCTTATTATGTATAAACATGTGGATCATTACATGAGGAGCCTCCAACTAGTGAAATTCATTTTCTCAAATTTTTATATTAATTTTAAATAGAAATACACGTGTCTTTTTCCCCTAAACTCTCCTAACACATTTCTATCCAACTAACCACGAACGCCCGCTTATAACTAATCCCACGATTTGTTAGCGAAAAAAATGTTCACACTCCTTCCCACGAACTACCATTAATTCCCTTCATCTCTCCTAAACTCCTTACATTTTCGTAGCTCTGCATCATCTATCTAAACTCCTTACATGAGGAGGGTGGTTTTAGTTTCTCACAACTAATGGTTCGAATAATAAGTTCTATTTCGTATCTGATGGGTTCTAATACATGAAAATGGCACAAGGTATTATCAAATTTTACACAGAGAGGTTAAACCAGTAACACCCCGTAATTCTATGCATTTTAATATTTAATTAATTCGGGTAAATTTAAATTACTTGTGTGTCGTAATTTAGTTGAATTAATTATGTTAACTCTTATATAAATATTAATCGGGTGAATATGGTTAATATTTATGGGAATTTAATTTTTAAGTGAATAGTAATGATGTATTTACGTCATAAAGAGTATTAGTGATGTGGTATCTATTTATCTCAATCGCGAGTAGGATATAGACTAAGTAGGGTGGGAGATAAGGATTTTTATAACTTAATTCGTATGTCAATTCTGATTGCACGGTTGAGTCAGGATGGGCCGATATAGTTGAAAAAGAGTATCCAAGGGTAGTAAATGGGTTTCAGGGCATTTTTAGGCATAGTCGAGCCCACACGGAGGTGCTCGGGTCACTTGGGCTTGGCCCATTAGACTAAAAATGGGATTTAGTATAATTAACCTAAGTCTTAGATCAATGAAAGGTAGAAATCATATCCTAAACCTAAGAGTTTGAGAGAAAGCTAGAAGGTGAAATTGGAGAACAAATTGGGGATGTTTTGGAGACAAATCAAGGAACGAAGTGGGTGTTCATCATCAAGCTTGTCTCAACACCAATGGATCAGAATCTACGAACCCAAAAAGGTAAGTGGTTAACTTGCAGTGATTTTTAAATTGTGATAACCAATTCATATTGTAGCGGGTGAATTTAAAATTCATTTTGGGTGGGTATTCATGTGAAATTGGGTTTTCAGGGATTGAAACACTTTGATGAAATTAAAAGTGAAACTGATTGTGTTATGTGGTTGTAGAATTAGTAATATTGTCCGTATGTTAAACCCAATAAGAATTGGTGACTAATTTCTGATATTGCAGTAGTGATTAGAATTACCGATTTAAACACAGATAGAACCGAAATCTAGAAAACGTTGAAACTCATGTAAATTGATTGTTGAATTAAGGTCTCAAGGGTGATTAGAACCTTTCCCCATGTAATAATATTGGTTGTTATGATGGTATAATAGTAGGAGAGTAAATAAAAATCTCGATTGTGTGTTAATGGAGAAAACAGGAAATCAGAGACGAAGGGTATCTGATAGATCGATGATCGACCCTGGGAGTCGATCAATCGATGGTCCCACATTTTTTACAGTTCGCCCAGTTTTCTTTATATAAGGGGGAAATTAATTTTAATTTAACTCTTATGCTTTATTTAGTGATAAATAAAAATGAGACGCATATTCCTAACAATTATCGGGAATAGTAATTGAGATTTAGGAGGATTTTTGTGGGGTACTTTGTGGATTAATTTGAGGAAATAAATTTCAAGATAATTAGATACGGATCGAGTGAGCGAGTCCGAGTATATTGGTTGAAGGACGCCAATGTTGCAGATTAATTATGGAGAAGAACTAATTAATTTAGAGTCGAAATTTAGACTCGGGAAATATTAATTTTGGGCCAAGCAAGCGAGTTCCGGTACATTGGTCGAGCGACACCAAGTTAATAAAATAAATTAATGAGTAAATTAATTAAATTTGAGTCGGACCATAGACTTGAGATTATTTTAGGCTAGCGCTACGAAAATTGTACACGGTAAAGCCGGGAAGTAATTATTATTATTATTATATATATATATATATACGGTTTGTGATAGTATATATATTGTGTGCTTATAAATATCAGTGACTAGATATTTATTTATATTATATACTCTAGTGTAATCAAGGGAGGTTGCACGATGTGGGTGAATCCCCTAGCTTGAGGAGTAGGGCGAGTATATCCCCAGGTCATAGCGTCCATTATATGGGTGAGGGGATTATCTCACTTTCAGGAAGGAAATATGACCGCCTCCACAACGTTTATATTTTTGGCCAAGCTCAGAAGGATGATTTATTACTCGGAAGGATGGGCTACTATATATTCAACATACGTGTGAATGTTGTAATATGATTTTATGTATGTAATGGATTAAATAATTATATATGGGTAATTATATACATGATGTGTATTGTATTATTTATATAACTAGTGAACGTTATATGGTTTTCAAGGAAAACGGCAAAATTAAGTTAAGGTGATTGATAACTTGTAAATCATTTATTAAAATAACTCGGGCTAGAGTAGGGTGTCAGGTAAAGTTATAACAAGAGCTAGTTACGAGAGAGATAACTAGGGAAGTTATAGGAAAAGCATTAGGTATGCACATTAGTTGAGGGGTGAGTATGTACTCAAGAGAGAGTACGACACTAACTTAAATATGAAGCGCATTCATGCATTTTCAATTACTGCAAGTTAATCATTTGCTAAATATTTTCAAAATATTTTGGGTTCTAACCCTAGCTATTAAATATTTTCAAAACCTTTTAGGTTTCCAGTCAAAGGGACGCCAGGCCTAAATTCATTCTAGGGATTCGCAGCTGCAGCACATGTGGATGTTGCAGGATTAAGATAGGTGCTTATATCTTTTCTATTCCTAGTGTAGGCATTTATATCAGTTACTTCGAGCATGTTGCTCCCAGTTTTATCTAGTCATTTTCCTTTCAGATTGTATGGGATTTATTATTATTCTGCTATTTACGTTTGTTTGGATTTAACCGATAGTTTATTTTGCAAGACTTTTTATTATATGTGATGTTGGATTTTATCAGTTGTGGATGTTTTATTGTTTTTATAATTATTTTATCTTGGATTAATAAAGATAAAATTTGGCACCATCTTTTGAATACTAGGTGGTTAGTAAGTTTTAAAAAGTTTTCGACAGTGATGTTAAGAATGAACCAAATGCACTACACCAAAAATAGCATTTTGGCACACCATGATATTAAAAATTCGGCACAGTTTAAAACTGCGCCAGATTTTAACACAGTTTAATAGCAATTTGGCACACTTTAAAACATTGTCAAAATTTGGCACTGTTTTGAAGTGTGACAAAATTGAGTACACTTACTAAAATATATACTACCCCCCAAAAAAACATTACACAAGTGCCAAGCCCGCTCTCTCTCGTTCCCGCTCGGCGCTCACATTTCACGCTCCCTCTCTCTTAGCTATTTAGGTTGGAGCTCACTCTCTCTATAAGTCGACGGTCGGAGCTCACTCTCTCTCTCTCTAGGTCAGCTGTCGGCGACCATTATCTTTCTCTAGGTCGACGGTTGGATCACTGCGTTGTTCTCTCACTCCACTCATCCCAATCAGGTATTTGTTTAAAGCATCTGTATTTTTTTTATCCTAAGTTAGGTACAAGATTTTATCCTAGAGTTTATGATATACGTGACATGATTTGTATTTGCTTTTTAGGGTTTTATATATACATTTTTAAATATTTATTGTTTTTTTTAATGTGTGAGTTTTGGGTGAAAATTGGATGTTGATAATGAAAAAATAAATAAATCATTGGTTTTTAGATGGACCTTGGAATCTTTTAGTGATAAATTATATTTTTATGTCCTTACCCTTTTAATTAAAATGCTTATTTGATCTGATTCGTATAGGTTACGTAGTTTTAAGAAAATTTAAGTGCCAAATCTTCAATAATAATGTAAAAATAACAATTTGAAAAGTAGACACCCCACTAATTAAATGGATAAATGAGATCATGTGTTGAAAATTTAAGAAAAAGCAAAAAAAAAAAAAAAATTTAAATAGTAAGTAGACATTAATACTAAACATTCAATAATGATGTTACACATGTTAAAAAACCGTAGACCCGTTCAAGAGGTCTCACTATGACTGTGGTGAGAACTCTTGAACTGTCCCATTTTTGGACAGTTTGGAAATGCAAAAGTTTGTATTGTACATAATGTTTATGCATGTCCTATTTTGAAAAATTCGGTGGAATCTCTTTTGGTTCTTTGAGTGCATACTAGATTGATGTAGTGTTTTGTGTTTTCTTGTTTGAAAAACTTAAGTAACACATGAACACTCCCAATTTAAGTTGTGTACTTGAAGAACTGTAGAGAGATGCTGGCAAAATTTTCCAGATTAGGACATGGCATGAGACATTATGAACAATACAAAATATGCATTTTCGAATGGGATAGGACCCTTACCCTGTAGAGGATATGGAGGAAATATAGGAGCCCAAATGTATAAATATTTACACTTGAATAAACTTAAATATATTTACAGTAAGCATTTATATTATAATGTGTGTTATTTAAACTTATAAGGATGTTGTCAGGAATCAACAAAGAGTGGATAAATGAGAAAAATATCAAGACTGATACATATAGAGATGGGGTGTTACAGTTTCTACATTATGTGCGTAGTAATAGTTCGAATGCTAAACATTCATGTCCCTGTAGACGTTGTCAAAATGGGAAAGGACATGTTGTTATAGATGATATATTCGTTCATTTAATGACATATGGTATGGACATGAACTATACTTTATGGCATTTTCATGGTGAGACATTAGTTATTGATCAAGACCAACCACCACCGCAATCTGTGACACCGACAGAACACGCTGATGTGCACAATATACCAATTTTGAATGATCTTGTGAATGGTTCTTGTGAGATGTTTATGGGTGAAGCGAAACCTAGTGAACCTAATTCTGTAGGCAGTGATGAAGCCCCCACCCCCCAACTTTTGAGGTTCTCAATGATTCTCACACACACAAATACAAAGGTAAGAAGTATGATCGTTTACATCAACTCGCACAGGATCCATTGCACCTAGCTACTGGTTCTTCGTGTCATACCACAATGTATGCTCTTATAAAGTTGAATGATTTGAAAACACAATTCAATTTATCGGACGGTGCTACAGGTGGAATTCTTAGATTGTTAAATGAACTACTTCCTGAAGAGAACAAATTGACAACTAGTTATACAGAAATGAAAAACACCGTTACAGATCTCGGTATGGATTATGTTAAGTATGACGTATGCATTAACAACTGTATGCTATTTTGGAAAGAGCATGAAAAGCTACTAGATGTATAAAATGTGGTTCTTTACGCTATAAGTTTACTTGTCTAGACGAGGGCGGTGTAGAAATTCAGAATACTAATGGAAAAAAAGTACTCTAGGGTTCCTAAGAAGGTAATGCGACATTTCCCTCTAATCCCTAGGCTAAAATGGTTGTATACCATGAAATGGATAGCAGAGAAAAGGACTTGGCACGCTCGTGCAAGCTCTTGTATGGAATTCTTGCGTAATCCCCGAGATTCAGCAGAATGGGTAAATTCAAACATTTTGTGGAGAGATTTTGCAAAAGATCCGCGGAATATTCGATTTGCAATAGCAATTGATGGTTTCAGCCCGAATAACATGTTTGGTCGTAAGTATAGTTATTGGCCAGTGATAATTCAACCTCTCAACCCTCCTCCATCAATGTGAATGAAAAGTGAGTTTTTAATGTTGTCTGTATTGATTCCCGGACCAAAGTCACCATTAAGTAATATTGATGTCTTCCTCCAACCGTTGGTTGATGAGTTAACACTACACCAAATCTGCCCATTTGTCAAGGTCATTGACCTTGACAAATTCACCTTGTCAATGTCAATGACCGTGACATTTCAAGGCGAGACAACTTTTTTTGTCACGGTCGTGTCACGGTCATTGACCTTGACAAAAAACTCGCGTTTTGTGTCACGGTCGTGTCACGGTCATTGACCTTGACACGTTTGTCACGGTTATAAACCGTGACAAAGCCGTGACCCTTTTAAAAAAAATTGTCACGATCATTGACCGTGACACGCCCGTGTCAATTTTGTCACGGACGTGTCACGGTCAATGACCGTGACAATTCTGGGCAGAATTAAAAAAAAATGCTGGGCAGTATGGCCACTGCCACTGCCCAGCAGTATATTTGTTCCTGTTATAGCAACGTTGTACCTGTTCCAAACATCATATATCCGAACAAACTAAAGATAATGAAAATATATATTCAAATAAGAAACTATTTAAAAAGAAACAACATCACCATCATTTTATCTCAAATCTACAAACTATTTGCATGGAAAAGAGATTTTGTACCGCGACGCTCGGGAACACCTCCTTATCCTTCCCTTCTCGTCCGAATAGCGACATAAGTATAGAGCATATGTGGCCTACCCTTAGGGCCACTCCCTGTCCTTTGAATTGAAATAAAGTGAAATTAGTATCCGCCCCTCAAATATAGATAAATATAAATCGTAATTGAAATCGAAATCGAAATTGACATATAAATATAAATACATTACCTGTAGTGTCACTCAAACAGCTAACTTGAGCTCATATGGCACCTCCTTCCAACTAATGTACCCCGGGCAATCGTGTCAATTATAATTCTCTTCATATCTAAACACTAAGAAATACCATAATCCTATGGAGGTATGCGTTGCAAATTCCTTCCAACCGTTGTGTAGCCAAAAATCAGCAGTTGAAGTTGTCAACTCCACCTTTGAATGGGGTATGGAAAGTGGCGGGGTATGGAAAGTGGAATTGACAACTTCAACCGGTGATGTTTGGCTACATAACGGTTGGGAGGAATTTGCAGAGCATCGCTCCATAGGATTATGGCATTTCTTAGTGTTCGGATAGAAGAAGAGATTCACTCTCCTCTCCACAAATAGGACACCCCAAATAACTATGTACTAATCACCTATTAAAGGTAAGAAGCGTATATTCATGGATTAGTATAAACAAAACTTAGATGTAGTTGGAATATTTATGTATTAATCTCCTCTCCACACACGCACACTACACAAGAGTGAAAATGATAAAGTGCATATCAAGTAAAAGCATTAAAAATGGATGTTTCGGTACAAATTGAAATAATTATTACAAATTGAAAAATGGTTTCAAATTCGGGTTATCATCAAAACTGGATTGATATTCGGTAGGAGCAGCCAAGTCATCCACACTACTATTTAGACGCCTTTGCGCGTGTTGGACAATTGACCACGGCTCGTTGTTGATATACTCCGAGTAAAACACTTGCTTAACCTTTTGAAATGCACAAACAAACGGCTCATCGCTCACGTGGCCGTTGCTCTTCAACTTGGACAAGTCAACCATGATCAAATTGGTGACAGGATCAACTTTAGAAGCATTTTTATCCTCAACTCTTACCCATTCACAGTAAAATACAACCTCTTTGAAGCTTATATAATCCAATTCAAATATATTTTGGATTACACCATAGTATGTCATTTCAGCTTCAACGAGGTTTTTATCTTTTGCGCTCGCTCGAAAGAAAGTAAGAGACTTGTATGAAATTCCCGAGTTCTGTACATTTGTACTTTCCTCGTACACTTTAGCGCCAAAAATATAACCGTTCAATCGATATTTTTTGTACTCTTGTGCCACGAACAAGGGTCCAGTGGCTAGACGAGCAAGCCTTGATGTCGCATCACCCATCTTTAGGAGCTGAGAATATAGATAAATTAATTATATTAGTGGTAAAATTTGAGTGTAATGTAACGTTATATAACGACTGTTTTCATTGTAATTACCTCTTGTGTCAACCATAGCCTAAATTCGTTGTCTGATTGTACCACTGTTTTTCGTCTTTTATTGTTCTCACAGGCTTCATATTTACTGCATAACAAAATTAATCATGTATAAAATAATATAAAATAATGTTAAACATTATAATATTCGAAACTTACTTTTTCCATTCTTCGACATCTTCATGTGTGTCAAATAGATAACGAGCTACTTGTTCATGTTGCAAACTCGTTAATTTCACTCGTTTTCCCATCACATTACCACCATCATCGAGGAATTCATCAGTGTCATCAACGCTGGTAGAGTCAGTCATATATTCCCGAGTATATATTGATAACTCCACGGTGATGTATTCCTCTGCAATTGATCCTGCAATATATCGCGTATTCTTGACGTAATCTTTAAAAACTTTCATCAATCTTTCAAACGGATACATCCACCGATATCTAACTGGACCACAAAGAAGTGCCTCGTCGCATAGGTGTACCAACAAGTGAACACTTATGTCAAAGAATGCTGGGGGAAAGTACTTCTCCAATACACAAATCGCTTCGTTCACAACCAATTTTGCGGCCACTATGTGTTCTCGATTCAATATCTTCTCACACAAGAGGGAGAAGGTAATACTAATTTGCATAATAGCCCTACGCAAATCCTTGTGCTTGGAGAAACAGTGCTTAAATAATAGAGGAACCAATTGCATGATCACATGCCAATCGTGGGACTTACACTTATGTAAATCATGAGTAGCATAATTCACAATCCTTTGCAAGTTGGACGAAAAAGTAGATGGGCCCTTCAAATTTTATATTGTGTCTAAAAGCACCTTCCTTTCCTCACTCGTCAAAGTAAACGCACTAGGGGGAATTATTGTCCTTCCCCTACTATCTTCTTTCAACCATAGTTGTGGTTTAAGTTTTAACGTTTTAAGATCTTTTCTTGCATTTTCTCCATCCTTCGAATGACCCCCCCCCAAGGAAAGTACCCACAATATGTTCAGCGAAGTTCTTCTCTGCGTGCATCACATCCAATACATGGCGCACCGGGTTTTTCTTCCAATAAGGCAAGTCAAATAAAATTGACCTCCGAGACCATGCCTTTCTTATCTCAGTTTCATTCCCAGTCGGGGTCTTCTTATGCTTGACATTCTTAAATTTGGGATTCTTACCTGGCATATTTGGGCCACATTCAGAAGATTTATTTTCAATTTCTGAACCCGAAAGTTGTCTCGGCGGTAGCCTATGTTCAACTCCGCCCAATAAAAAATTGGAAGCTTTCTCAAATCTGAAACTATGAGCTGGGGGTAAAAACCTCCTGTGGCAATGGTATACATTTTTTAAGCTGGAGGATAGACGAAGAGATTCAGTCTCCTCTCCACAAATAGGACACCCCAAATAACCATGTACTACACATCCGGATAATGTCCCATAAGCTGGAAAATCATGAATTGCCCACATCAACATAGCTTTCAGCGTAAACTCTTCTTTTCTAAAAGAGTCAAATGATTGCACACCCTCTTCCCACAACTCATTTAATTCTTCTACCAAAGGAGCCAGGTAGATATCAATGTCTTCACTTGGTGCCTTTGGCCCAGGTATCAATAAAGCCATCATCGAAAATTCAGGTCTCATACACTGTGAAGGAGGGAGGTTGAGTGGGGCTAGGATCACTGGACATACACTCTGATTGGTGCTTAGATTTCCAAATGGATTGAAACCATCTGTTGATATAGCCAAACGAATGTTGCGTTGTTCTCGAGCAAAATCAGGATACTCATAATTCATCCTCCGCCAGGCAGTAGAATCAATAGGATGACGCATGATATTACCCCCTACTTCTGCCCTAGCATGCCAAGTCATTGCCTCTGCAATCCATGGTACTGTGAAAAATCGCTTTAATCTAGGCCCAACGGGAAAATATTTCAATACTTTTTGAGGCACTTTTGAGCTTGTGCCTTCCTTACTAGTAGATTGGACATATCTAGGTTCATCGCATACCGGACAACGATCGAGATTTTCATACTCCTTTCGGTATAGTATGCAGTCATACACACAAGCATGAATCGATTTATACTTCATTCCCAAACCTTTCAAACTGTTCTTCATAACAGGATAGCTATTTGGAAGTGTATTCACCTTGGGTAATAAGCCCTTCACCCATTTCAGAATTCCCGTCACGCTATTGCCAGACAAACCGTACTGCGTCTTCAAACTGTACAAACCAACCATGGCATGTAAAGTTGTTTGATCTTTCTCACAGCCAGAGTATAACGGTTGGGTCACCTTAAATTTTAAACTTTGGTAGTCATCGTCAAGTTTTATCGTGTTATCTTCACGAGCACTTGAATCTTCTACATCATCAGTAACCTCATTCTCCTCGGCTTCATAAACTCCGTACGCATCATCAACTAAATCCTCTAACATATTATGATCTACGTCGTCCCCTTCTTCATCTATTCTACTTGTTGAAGGATGTTGTGAAGGTTAGTCAGGGACAAAAGGAACTTTCAATTCACCGTGAAAACTCCAAAATCGATAACTATCTTGCATACCCGATCTTAACAAATGTAGTTCAACTGTTTTCCACTCAAACACCTTACCATTCTTACACCTAGCACACAGACACGAAAACTCTTCATCATTACGACATCTCTTTGCATATTTCACAAATTCGTTAGCACCTCTGCGAAACACATCCCCCATTCTATTAGTCTCACCCATCCACTCTTTGTATTTCGGATATCCCATCACAGCTACCACAACTAAACACCTATTAAAGGTAAACAAAACTTAGATTTATAATATGTTTTTTTTAATTATCCCATCATTTAATTATCCTATTAAAGGGTATGTGGTCCTATCCCATTCAAGAATGCATTTTTCTGTAATATACTTAACAGCTCATGCACATTGTTACGATTTGAAAAAAATTCGACAGCATATCCCCTTAGTTCTCCAAGTACACGACGTAGATTGGCAGGTGTGAGTGTTATTTCAATTGGTCAATTAAAATAACAGTCACACTTGTCAATCTAGTATGTACCCAGAGAACATTAAGATACGACTGCAGAACTTCCTCCAAAAGTAACAACTTTAAGCCAATAAGAATATTATACAAAAATTATACAGTCTCAAACTGTCCAAACGGGACAATTCGAGAGATCTCATTACAGGGGTAATGACTCTCGAACGGGTCTAAGGGTTATTGAATGCGTACGCATAAGAACTAGAATGCTAGTATCTATGCGCACTATATTTAATTTCAAGTATGTTTCATATAATGGGTTAATTCAAATACAAAAATAAATTCATGGGATAATTCAAATACAAAAATAAATTCATGTATTGACCACATACACACACACACACACACTATCTAAGTTGTTCTATAGGTATAAAAACAATTATTATCCAATTATTATCCAACTATTATCAATTATTTATTTTGAATGTAAATAATATTCAAAACCCCACCCACCCCCACCCCCTCAGATTAATTCAAGACATAAGACCCTAAAGGGAATCCTATCTGCAACAAGATTCTAGTTAGTAAAGAAGACATAACAGAATATGGTGGGATCCACTACACTACAAAACCATTTAATAATATTTAAAAAATTCAAAACCATTTAATAATATTTAAGCACTAAAATTAATTTAATTTAATTTAACCTATGAATTAATCAGATATTTTTATCCTATGTTTACTAATGCTAAAATTATGAAATATGACACCACCCCCTCCCCCACCCTGCCCCATCCCGCCCCACCCCCTGCCCCCCTCCACCACCCCCTCCCCCCCTCCCCCAAAACACACCACCACACACACACACACACCGCACCCCACCCCACCCCCTGCCCCCTCCACCACCCCCTCCCCCACCCTACCCCACCCTCCCCATCCCCTGCCACCCCTTCACCACCCCCTCCCCCACCCTGCCCCACCCCACCCCCTGCCCCCTCCCCCACCCCCTCCCCCACCCTGCCCCACCCCGCCCCACCCCCTGCCCTCCTCCACCACCCCCTCCCCCACCCTACCCCGCCCCACCCTGCCCCACCCCCCACACACGCACACACATACACATAGATATATATACACACACACACATAACTATACAGACAAATATATATATAAATGGAAGAGAGAGAGAGAGAGAGAGAAATTGGACCTGAGAGAGAGAGAGAGAGAGCAGCGTCGAGAGAGAGAGAGAGAGAGAGGGAGGGAATGGTGGGAGGGAAAAAAGAAGGGGGAAAGGGTTTTTGCTGGAAAAGTTGTCACGGTCGTGTCAAGGTCATTGACCGTGACAATTCGTTGTCACGGTCGTGTCAAGGTCAATGACCGTGACATAAAACGCGTATTTTTTTGTCACGGTCAATGACCTTGACAAGGCTGGCCGGCTGAAAGGTGACAATTTGCCCATTTTGGTGTAGTGTAAATATCTTATGGTCTAGAGTTGAGGCTTGGGATGCATACAAAAATGAGAAATTTCAGTTAAAAGCCATGTTGATGTGGGGCATACATGATTTTCCAGATTATGGGATGTTATCAGGTTGTTCAACTCAAGGTTACAATGGGTGTCCTGTTTCTTCTACAAATACACCTTATCAATATCTTTCTAAGTCAAAGAAAATGTTGATACAAACGATCTCGTATGTTCCTTCCTAAAGACTATCCTTACAGGTTTGACACATCAAAGAAAACATTTAATGGTAAAATAGAGGATACTATGGCTCCAAGAAAGTTAACAAGTGTAGAAGTTGAGCAGATAGTGTCACTTATCGCTCGAGAAGGTGTTCAAAGAGAGGGAGAGGGAGATAAAAAGGGAAAGGTTAAGGGGAAGGGGAAGGAGAAGGAGGATGTCGTAATGGAAGACGATGATTATCCAAGTGAGGGTGACGATGAGAATCTAGCGGGTACCGAGGGTTTTTCAAGGAGGTCAATTTTCTTTGACTTAGAGTACTGGAAGGATCATGATATTAGACATAATTTAGATGTTATGCATATTGAAAATAATGTCACGGAGACTCTTTTAGGTACAATACTCTCGGTGTAAGGTTCATTAAATAAAGATACGGTCAAAGCCCGTGAAGACTTGAAAGTTCTTTTGAATCTTAAAAGGAAATTGTGGATGAAAGATGTTGAAGGCAGTAACAAAAGGCTTATGCCAAAGGCACCTTTCGCATTAGGAAAGGAAGAGAAAGAAGCCTTTTTTCGTACACTAAAAATATTAAAGGTACCGATTGGATTTTCATCAAATTTCAGCAACAATGTTAACCTCGATCCACCTGGATTTACCAATCTCAAGTCCCACGATTATCACGTCATTATGCAACGGTTGCTTCCTGCGTTGCTTATGCATTCATTTATGGATGATAAACCTTTGTTTAAAGCTATACATCGGATAAGCATATTCTTTAATGTGTTGTGTGCCAAAGTGATATTTAAGGAACATCTTTTGAAGGCTAAAAACGCATTGGTATAGGCACTTTGTGTCTTTGAAATTTATTTTCCACCTGCCTTTTTTGTGGTGATGATCCACCTTATGCACCATTTAGCTGATGAAGCTTTGACAGTTGGGACACCAAGATATCGGGCGATGTGGTTGTTTGAGAGAGAAATGGGAAGATATAAAAAGTGGTCACGAAACAAGAGGTACATTGAAGGGAGCATTGCTAATGCATATTTGTTACATGAAGCTTCTTTGTATGCCATGGAGTACATATCGAAAAGAGGTGAAGGAACTCATAAGAGGAATTTTGAGGATTTTCTTGATGATGAGTTCGATGACTCGGAATGCCAACGACCATTGGGTAAAAGTAAAGAATTGATCTTAAATAATGTACAATATGAGCAAGTGCGAAGATGGGTTTTATCTCAATGCGACGGTGTTGATGAATGGAGAAGGTACACACTTAGTTCTATGTTAATTCATATTAATTGATTGTAATGTGATATTTCTTAATTTTGAAACTAATTTCTGGTAGAAAATTTGTTGTAACTGAGACTCAATCGAGGCATAGAATTGATGATTTCATTACTTGGTTAAGGAACGAGACAAGTCTTTATTTATACATGTACTTTTTTATCAATCGTAATTATTTTTAATGAAACTTTACAAAATTATCAATTCCTTACAGGCCTCAAGATTTAATGATATGGGAATTTTGCCATATGTTGACTGTCCACTCCATAAGGTTACCAGTTATGAGAAATTTCAATGCAATGGGTACACCTTTTGTACTTCTGGACATGAAGAGAATCATAACTTTCAGAGTAGTGGTGTATCCACTAAGGCCTTTAATAAGAAGGGGATTATGAGAACCTTTTATGGAGTTATTAGACAAATACTCAACCTCAATTACATTGAGTTCACACATACTTTCTTTTATTGTGATTGGGTGGATGTTTATGATAAGAATGCTTGCAAAGTTGAACCCACCTCAAAATTGGTGATGGTGAATCTTAGTAAGCTCGTGAGTAAAAATACCATTCACAATGATCCGTTCATCCTTGCATCTCAAGCCAATCAAGTATTTATTGTCAATATGTAAAGGTGAAGGGGTGGTCAGTTATTGTACACTCTCCCAAGAGACTAAAAAAAGAAATAGATGCGATTGATATTGATCGTACGATGTATGACTCCATTCTCGAGGAAAATGATAAATTGATGGAGCTTTTGGACACGAATTTCTAGCGCAATGATTTAGTTATGAGCTTGTTTTTGAATATGCAATATTATATGTTTTGTTATTTTGAACGGGTAATATTCTATTTATTTCGTTTGTTGTTGTTGTAAACATTTAATAATTTATTGTTGTTTGAACATTTATTACAGGTATGGCTGTTTGAACTTGTAATTCAATGTTTACTGATGTTTGAACATGTAATATACTGGTGTCTATTTGAACATATATTCTTGTAATGTTTATTCTGATTATTTTGGTGTCCAACAACCACTTTTTTCCAGATAAATGTCTCATATTAGTGATACTTCGCAACCGTCAATAAATGGGGTGACACCTATATCAACCTCACGTTTTAAGGTTACTTCGGGAGTTTCAAGAGTATGTGATGACTCTTCCGCCAAGAAATTAAAATTTAATGAGCACAGCCTTCTAGTTGGTGAAGATTCATATAAACTCTCAACCAGGTTGGGAGACTTAGCAAGGACACATGTTCCCATTTCTTATACGAGTTAGAAACAAGTGGAAGTGCGATATAAGAACTCAGTTTGGTCATCATTAATGGTATACTATTCCTTTCTATTCCAATTAATGTAATAGTTAGTAAATTCAATTATGTGATGTTTTAATTTTATTTCTTCATATATTGTAGAAAGAGTTCCCAGATGTGCGCGAAAGTGAGAAGTAATTTTTTATGAAAAACGTAAACGATGCTTGGAAAAATTTCAAGTCAAAGCTAAGGGTTAATTTGAAGGATGGTGATGTTGGAAAGTGGAAGGATAAAGTTCCACGAAATGTCAAATCTGAGGACTGTGAGGTGTTTTGCAATAATGAAGCTTTAGAGGTTTAAAAAACTTTGTGAAGAAAGAACAAAGAGACAAAACAAAATTGTGTGAGAAAGACAACTCATAACACAGTTCGTCATGGTTATGCCCGAGCTTCAGCGAATTGGAGAAAGAAGCATGGGCGTGCACCCACTCGTGCTGGATTGTGGTTGGCAACTCATATAGTCAAAGGAGGTGGTTATGCCCCTCATGATAAAATATTTGCGGTAATTTAAATTTTTTAATGTTTGTTTTGTCAAAAAAAAGTACCGTATCATTAAACCTAATGTTAATATATTTTTGTACAGGACCAAATTCAATTTCTTTTGTATGTAGACAAAGCGAGTGGTCAGGAGGAGACTTTGGATGTCGGACCTATTTTTGAGGTTTTTGGAAAAGATACGCGAGGATGTGTTCATTATGTTGGGTCCATAATTTCGAGAACTGTTATATTAGGGTCGGCATTTGATAGAGAAATGCTTAAAGAGGTGAAAGAGGACACCAAAAATTGGAAGGGTCATGTTGATCACCTAAGGAGTGACATAGAGGGGATAAAGTCCTCATTATCAGAATTCATTACTGACTTCAAAACCGGGAAATTTTCATGTGTTGGACACAACGTTCAGGAGTTACCTACTTCAGGCACTGCGGCTCTTTCGTGTTCTCTTTCCTCCCCTGCATTCGAGGTTCCAAATTTCACCTCTCTAATTGAATGCAAAATACTATCCCATACACGTGAACTTGTTGGTTATGGGAGGAAAACGAAACCAGGAGCCGTCTCGACCATTCACTTCCACGCGTTGAGAAAGAATGAAGTGCGAGTTTTACTCGATGACATCAAAGTGCCCAAGTATCCAGTTTGGGGTGGAAAACAAGCTCATTGTGAGAACTTGGAAGATGTTGGTAAAAATGGAATTATGTATTGGCTCAACGACCTTTGTCCTCCCATTGGTGACACCGACGAATGATGTAATTGAGTAAACTTTTGTAACTTTTTTGGTAATGTGTTTGATGAACATGGAGCTCTTACATCGTTAATTTTAGTGCTAATTAGGTATTGCATCCACTTTTGTAGTCGCAGGTGTAAAAGTAACTATCACTTCTGACAATATAACAACTATCTTTGTTTTTTGTTTGTTTGCATATTATATTTGCTTTTGTGGTGTTAGGATAAAATACTATTATCACATCCTTTGTTTCTTTGCATCAAATATTTTTGTCATGGATGATGATTATAGCTTCAGTAAAATGAGCATTTGAGACTCAATTATGGATCACTTAAATAAAGGTTAGTTTAATTTATGTTGGACGCTAACATCTATATTTTCCAATTTAACATTTAGTTATTAATTTTTAATTTTAATTCTTGTGAGGTACATATATGGTTAGGAAGGATACGAACAATGAGTAGTATGTTGATTGAGGTTCCTGAAGAAGCAAAGATATGGGAGGCTATATCAACAATTAATGAGGGCAGTGCTCCTGGACCTGATGGGAGGCTATTCTATCATTCTTCCAGGGAGATGAACTTCCTAAAAGTTGGACTAACAGTTTGATCACCCTCATTCCAAATGGTAACTTCCCATATAAATGTGCTCACTTTAGACCTATTAACTTATGTAATCACCTATTAATTATGTTGCGTAACTTCCACATGTTCTATATTATTGCAGTACAGAGGAGATACCTGAGAATAATACCTTCAACACAAGTGTTCATGCTGATATGGAGGGCAGTGCTCCATAGGGAATACTTGGAGATATTAGTCTGGATTCGTGGTGCCATTGTGATTTGTGCTCAACGTGCGCATTAAGATATATTTTTTATGCTTACAAATGACTAAACAAGTTTTAAACAATTTTTGTTGTTATTTTTGACATTGAGCAGGTAATAAACGAGATGACCGATGGTGGTGTAGACTATTGTTTTGAATGTGTTGGTTTGACATCCTTGGTGCATGAAGCATATGCTTCCTTCCGAAAGGTCTCACCTCCTCCCTATAAGTAGTGTGTGTATATATATTATACTTATCGGTGTTGGAGTTTTGCATAATTTCTGGTTGCCTTGAATGAAATGCTAATAGGGTTAAAAGAAGAGAAGGAGAAAAAAATTACAGAATTGAACATAGGTATAAACACACTGATCAAACTCTCTTTCAATTTCAGCTTTACTAACTAATATTCATCCATTAATATTTGTGTGTGTGTATATATCTTTATGTCGGTTCTTCTTTATGATGATCAGAGAAATTACATTTATGATCCACCTCTTCTTACCGCATCGAGACTGAGCCCCAAGATTGGGAAGCAGAAACTCAGGTATTTAAGCAATTGTTCTCCCATTAAATATGTTGTATATATGCAACAAATATTCTATTGTGAGCATATAGGCAACATATATGCTGCTGCGTGCATATATGCTATTGCATATATGCAATTGTATGCATATATGTTGCTGCGTGCATATATGCTATTGCATATATGCATACAGTTGCATATATGCTGCATATATACATACAGTTATTGCATATATGTTGCATATATGCTGCTGCGTGCATATATGATACTGCATATATGCATACAGCTACTGCATATATGCAACATATATGCATACAGTTGCATATATGCATACAGTTATTGCATATATGCTACTGTATGCATATATACTACTGTATGCTGAAAATTAATATAGCGACTATTAATTTGGGAGAGAGGTAGTAATTTTTTAATTTTCGAATGGGAATATGTGTGAATCAGAGACAAATATAGGAGGCACCAATAATCGATTCGAGTCTAATTTGGATTTGATGACCCTATATAAAATTGGTTCTTCATAGAATTTCTATGGAAAACTAAATCCCAAGAATAGTGAAAGGGATAAACAAAGCACAATTTTAAAAAAAATCCAAACATCCTGTGAAAAGCTAATTCTTTTTCCACATCCCAAACTTTAAGCCTAACACATCTAAGGACAGAATTTAAACCTTTAGAGATTGACCAACAATAAACCATGAAAAGATAATACCAGGTTTAAGCTTAGATCTCTCTTCCAGCTTTGAGAAGTTTTCTTTAGCCTTGGTAAGCTCAGAAACAGCAGCAGTAATTTCCGATTTACTTGCTTTAGCATATTTTAACTCACCAACAATATATCCCTTGTCCCTGACAATAAGCTTTGTTGCTTCCAAATCAGATTCTGATGGAGGAGGATTCTTAATTAATTCTTTCTCTAATTTTTCAGCGTCATTAATCAATGTTGTAACTTGGAACATTTCACTTTCCCCCTCACAATCTCTTTGTAGTAAGTGTGCAGTTTGATACACTTCCACCCATTTACATCAGAATCAATTACGGTGTGTTTGATAGCCAATATTTGCCACTATAAACGTGAAAGATTTCAGACGTATGGTTAAAAGTGAATTGGGGTGTATAAATGTTGAAAGAACGAATAGAATACATATTGTGTTGGTTCTGGGATGAAGATGGACATAATCTCTTAAAAATTCCAAAGTCAATTTGGTCTTAGGCAAAGGGTACTTAGCCGGATCTGCAGTCCCAACTTGGAGAATTTTCTGAGCTTTAAGTTCAATCCTCTGGGTTTTCCCTTAAGGGGATACTTGTAGAAGACCCGCCATGGTTATTTTTCTTCATCCTAATCCTCGTTGAATGAGTAGGCCACATCCTTAAAAAATTTAGAGATTACATAGGTGATAAAATCCGTTGAAGATTACGATAATTTCAAAACATGTAGAAAAGGCTTGAAAACACCGCACACGTACGAGGCACGAACACCTCACACGGGACCAATGTAACTAGTAGGAACTGACCGCGTAGTCCCAGGTCTCCTGGTTTGTGAATATGACGATAATTTGTAAAAATCAACACTTAAACTTAAAAACAAGCCGTTAAAGGGTGAAAACCCAAACCAGCCACCAAACGACCCCGTAAGAGGCACGAACACCTAGCACGGGACCAATGTAACTTGTGGAAACTGACCGCGTAGTCCCGAGTCTCCCGGTTTATGAATATGACGATAATTTGCAAAAACCAACACTAAGACTTAAAAATAAGCCGTTAAAGAGCGAAAACCCAAACCAACCCCCAAACGACCTCGTAGGAGGCACGAACACCTTGCACGAGACCAATGTAACTTGTAGGAACTGACCGCGTAGTCCCGAATCTCTCGGTTTGAGAGTATGACAAAATTCATAAAAATCACACTTAGACTTAAAAATAAGCCGTTAAAGGGTGAAAACCCGAACCAGCTCCCCAACGACCCCATAGGAGGCACGAACACCTCGCACGGATCCAATGTAACTTGTAGGAACTGACCGCGTAGTCCTGGGTCTACCAAATTGAGAGTATGATGATAATTTTAAAAAAAACACTTAGACCTAAAACACTAGCCCTTAAAGGGTGAAAATCCAAACCAGCCCCCCAACGACCCCGTAGGAGGCACGAACACCTCGCACGGGACCAATGTAATTTGTAGGAACTGATCACGTAGTCCCGGGTCTCCCAGTTTGAGAGTATGATAATGATTTGCAAAAATCACACTTAGACTTAAAAACAAGTCGTTAAGGGTGAAACCCCAAACCAGCTCCCCAACGACCCCATAGGAGGCACGAACACCTCGTCCGGGACCAATGTAACTTGTAGCTGACCGCGTAGTCCTAGGTCTCCCAGTTTGAGAGTATGATGATAATTTGCAAAAATCACAATTAGACTAAAAAACAAGCCGTTAGAGGGTGAAAACCCAAACCAGCCCCCCAACGACCCCATATGAGGCACGAACACCTCATCCGGGACCAATGTAACTTGTAGGAACTGACCGCGTAGTCCCAGGTCTCTCGGTTTGAGAGTATGGCGATAATTTATAAAAATCACACTTAGACTTAAAAACAAGCCGTTAAAGGTTGAAAACCCAGACCAGCCCCCAAACGACCCCGTAGGAGGCACGAACACCTCGCACGGGACCAATGTAACTTATAGGAACTGACCTCGTAGTCCCAGGTCTCTAGGTTTGAGAGTATGATGATAATTTGCAAAAATTACACTTAGACTTAAAAACAAGACGTTAAAGGGTGAAAACCCAAACCAGCACCCAAACAACCTTGTAGGAGGCACAAACACCTCGCACGGGACCAATATAACTTATAGGAACTGACCGCGTAGTCCCAGGTGTCTCGGTTTGAGAGTATGACGATAATTTATAAAAATCACACTTAGACTTAAAAACAAGCCGTTAAAGGGTGAAAACCCAAACCAGCCCCCAAACGACCCCGTAGGAGGCACAGACACCACCCACGAATCCATTGTAACTTGTAGGAACTGACCGCGTAGTCCCGGGTCACCCGATTTGAGAGAATGACGATAATTTGGAAAAATCACACTTAGACTTAAAAACAAGTTGTTAATGGGTGAAAACCCAAACCAGCCCCCAAATGACCCCGTAGGACGTACGAACAACTCGCACGGGACCAATGCAACTTGTAGGAACTCACCGCGTAGTCCAAGGTCTCTCGATTTGAGAGTATGACGATAATTTATAAAAATCACACTTAGACTTAAAAACAAGCCGTTAAAGGGTGAAACCCAAACCAGCACCCCAACGACCCCGTAGGAGGCACGAACAACTCGCACAGGTCCAATGTAACTTGTAGGAACTCACCGCGTAGTACCGGGTCTCCCGGTTTGAGAGTATGCCGATAATTTAAAAAATTCACACTTAAACTTAAAAACAAGGCGTTAAAAGGGTGAAAAACCAAACCAGGACTCCAACGACCCCGTAGGAGGAATGAACACCTCGCACGGAACAAATGTAACTTTTAGGAACTGACTGCATAGTTCGTGGTCTCCCGGTTTGAGAGTATGATGATAATTTGCAATAATCACACTTAGACTTAAAAATAAGTCGTTAAAGGGTGAAAACCCAAATCAGCCCCCAAACGACCCCGTAGGAGGCACGAATACCTCGCACGGGACCAATGTAACTTGTAGGAACTGACCGCGTAGTCCCGAGTCTCTCGGTTTGAGAGTATGACGATAATTTGCAAAAATCACACTTAGACTTAAAAGCAAGTCGTTAAAGGGTGAAAACCCTAACCTGCCCCCCAACGACCCCGTAGGAGCCATGAACACCTCGCACGGGACAAATGTAACTTATAGGACCTGATCGCGTAATCTCGAGTCCCCCAGTTTGAGAGTATGATGATAATTTGCAAAAATCACACTTAGACTTAAAAACAAGTTGTTAAAGGGTGAAAACCCAAACCAGCCCCCAAACGACCCCATAAGAGGCACGGACACCTCGCAAGGGACCAATGTAACTTGTATGAACTGACCGCGTAGTCCTAGGCCTCTCGATTTGAGAGTATGACGATAATTTATAAAAATCACACTTAGACTTAAAAATAAGCCGTTAAAGAGTGAAAATCCACACCAGCCCCCCAACGACCACGTAGGAGGCACGAACACCTTGCACGGGTCCAAAGTAACTTGTTGGAACTGATCGCGTAGTCCCGGGTCTCTCGATTTGAGAGTATGACGATAATTTACAAAAATCACACTTAGACTTAAAAATAAGCCATTAAAGAGTGAAAACCCAAACCAGCCCCCAAACGACCCCGTAGGAGGCACGAACACCTCGCACGGGACCAATGTAACTTGTAGGAACTGATCGCGTAGTCCCAGGTCTCTCGGTTTGAGAGTATGATGATAATTTACAAAACTCACACTTAGACTTAAAAGCAAGTCGTTAAAGGGTGAAAACCCAAACCAGCCACCCAACGACACCATAGGAGGCACGGACACCTCGCACGGGTCCAATGTAACTTGCAGGAACTGACCGCATAATACCGGGTCTCCCGATTTGAGAGTATGTCGATAATATAAAATAATTCACACTTAGACTTAAAAACAAGCCGTTAAAGGGTGAAAACCCAAATCAACCCCCAACAACCCCGTAGGAGGAACGAACACCTCGCACGAGACAAATGTTACTTGTAGGAACTGACCGCGTAGTTCCGGGTCTCCCGGTATGAGAGTATGACGATAATTTAAAAAAATCACACCTAGACTTAAAAACAAGCTGTTAAAGGGTGAAAACCCAAACCAACCCCCAAACGACCCCGTAGGAGGCACGAACAACTCGTACGGGACCAATGTAACTTGTAGAAACTGATCGCGTAGTCCCGGGTCTCTCGGTTTACGAATATGACGATAATTTGTAAAAATCAACACTAAGACCTAAAAACAAGTCGTTAAAGAGTGAAAATCCAAACCAGCCCCCAAACGACCCCGTAGGAGGCACGAACACCTTGCACGGGACCAATGTAACTTGTAGGAACTAACCGCGTAGTCCTAAATCTCTCGGTTTGAGAGTATGACGATAATTCGTAAAAATCATGCTTAGACTTAAAAATAAGCCGTTAAAGGGTAAAAGCCCGAACTAGCTCCCCAACGACCCCGTAGGAGGCACGAACAGCTCGCACGGGTCTAATGTAACTTCTAGGAACTGGCCGCGTAGTCCCGGGTCTATCGAATTGAGAGTATGACTATAATTTGCAAAAACACACTTAGACTTAAAAATAACCCGTTAAGGGTGAAAACCCAAACCAACCCCCCAATGACCCTATAGGAGGCACGAACACCTCGCACGGGACCATTGTAACTTCTAGGAACTGATCACGTAGTCCGAGGTCTCCCGGTTTGAGAGTATGATGATGATTTGCAAAAATCACAATTAGACTTAAAAACATGCAATTAAAGGGTGAAAACCCAAACGAGCCTCCCAACGACCCCATAGGAGGCACGAACACCTCGTTCGGGACCAATGTAACTTATCGCTGACCGCGTAGTACAAGGTCTCCCGATTTGAGAGTATGATGATAATTTGCAAAAATCACACTTAGACTAAAAAACAAGTCGTTAGAAGGTGAAAACCCAAACCAGCCCCCCAACGACCCCATAGGAGGCACGAACACCTCGTTCGGGACCAATGTAACTTGTAGGAACTGATCGCGTATTCCCATGTCTCTCGATATGAGAGTATGATGATAATTTATAAAAAATCACACTTAGACTTAAAAATAAGCCGTTAAATGGTGAAAACCCAAACTAGTCCCCAAACGACCCCGTAGGAGGCACGGACACCTCGCACGGAACCAATGTAACTTGTAGGAACTGACCGCGTATTCCCAGATCTCTCAGTTTGAGAGTATTACTATAATTTGCAAAAATTACACTTAGACTTAAAAATAAGACTGTAAAAGGGTGAAAACCCAAACCAGCACCCAAACGATCCCGTAGGAGACATGAACACCTCGCTCGGGACCAATGTAACTTGTAGGAACTGATCGCGTAGTCCCAGGTCTCTCGATTTGAGAGTATGATGATAATTTATAAAAATTACACTTAGACTTAAAACCCAAGCCGTTAAAGGGTGAAAACCCAAACCAGCCCCCAAACGACCCCGTAGGAGGTACGAACACCTCGTACGAATCCAATGTAACTTGTAGGAACTGATCGCGTAGCCCCGGGTCTCCCGATTGAGAGTGTGACGATAATTTGCAAAAATCACACTTAGAATTAAAAACAAGCCGTTAAAGGGTGAAAACCCAAACCAGCCCCCAAAAGACCCCGTAGGTGGCACGAACACCTCGCACGTGACCAATGTAACTTGTAGGAACTGGCCGCATAGTCCCAGGTCTCTAGGTTTGAGAGTATGACGATAATTTATAAAAATGACACTTAGACTAAAAAACAAGCCGTTAAAGGGTGAAAACCCAAAACCAGCCCCCCAAAGACCCCGTAAGAGGCACGAACACCTCGCACGGGTCCAATGTAACTTGTAGGAACTGATCGCGTAGTCCCGGGTCTCCCAGTTTGAGAGTATGCCGATAATTTAAAACATTCACATTTAGACTTAAAAACAAGGCGTTAAAAGGATGAAAACCCAAACCATCCCCCCAACGACCTCGTAGGAGGAACGAACACCTCGCATGGGACAAATGTAACTTTTAGGAACTGACCGCGTAGTTCGTGGTCTCCCGATTTGGGAGTATTATGATAATTTACAACAATCACACTTAGACTTAAAAACAAGTCGTTAAAGGATAAAAACCCAAATCACCCCCCAAACGACTCCGTAGGAGGCACAAACACCTTGCACGAGACAAATGTAACATGTAGGAACTGTCCGCGTAGTCCCGGGTCTCTCGATTTGAGAGTATGATGATAATTTGCAAAAATCACACTTAGACTTAAAAGCAAGCCGTTAAAGGGTGAAAACCCAAACCTGCCCCCCAACGACCCCATAGGAGCCACGAACACCTCGCACGGGACCAATGTAACTTGTAGGAACTCATCGAGTAGTCCCGAGTCCCCCAGTTTGAGAGTATAACGATAATTTGCAAAAATTGCACATAGACTTAAAAATAAGCCGTTAAAGGTTAAAACCCAAACCAGCCCCCAAACGACCCCATAGGAGGTACGGACACTTCTCACGGGACCAATGTAACTTGTACGAACTGATCGCGTAGTCATAGGTCGCTCGGTTTGAGAGTATGACGATAATTTACAAAAATCACACTTAGACTTAAAAATAAGCCGTTAAAGAGTGAAAACCCAAACAAGCCTCCCCACGACCACGTAGGAGGCACGAACACCTCGCAAGGGTCCAATGTAACTTGTAGGAACTGATCGCGTAGTCCCGAGTCTCTCGGTTTCAGAGTATGACGATAATTTTCAAAATTCACACTTGGACTTAAAATAAGCCGTTAAAGGGTGAAACCCCAAATCAGCCCCCCAACGACCCCGTAAGAGGCACGGACACCTCGCACGGGACCAATGAAACTTATAGGAACTGATCGCGTAGTCCTTGGTCCCCCAATTTGAGAGTATGATTATATTTTGAAAAAATCACACTTAGACTTAAAAATAAGCCGTTAAAGGGTGAAAACCCAAACCAGCCCCCCAACGACCCCATAAGAGGAACGAACACCTAGTCCGGGAGTAATGTAACTTCTAGGAACTGACCACATAGTCCCGGGTATTCTGGTTTGAGAGTATGATGATAATTTGCAAAAATCACGCTTAGACTTAAAAATAAGCTGTTAAAGGGTGAAAACCCAAACTAGCCCCCAAACGACCCCGTAGGAGGCACGAACACCTCGCACGGGACCAATGTAACTTGTAGGAACTAACCGCGTAGTCCCAGGTCTCTCGGTTTGAGAGTATCACGATAATTTGCAAAAATCACACTTAGACTTAAAAAAAATCCTTTAAAGGGTGAAAACCCAAACCAGCTACCCAACGACCTCGTAGAAGGCATGAACACCTCGCACGGGTCCAATGTAACTTGAAGGAACTGACCGCGTAGTACCAGGTCTCCCGATTTGAGAGTATGCCGATAATTTAGAAAATTCACACTTAGACTTAAAAACAAGCCGTTAAAGGGTGAAAACCCAAACCATCCCCCCAACAATCCCGTAAGAGGAACGAACACCTCACACGGGAAAAATGTTACTTGTAGGAACTTATCGCGTAGTTCCGGGTCTCCTGGTTTGAGAGTATGATGATAATTTAAAAAAATCACACTTAGACTAAAAAACAAGCCGTTAAAGGGAGAAAACCCAAACCAACCCCCAAACGACCCCGTAGGAGGCACAAACACCTCGCACGGGACCAATGTAACTTGTAGGAACTGACCGCGTAGTTCGAGTCTCTCGATTTGAGAGTATGACGATAATTTGCAAAAATCACACTTAGACTTAAAAATAAGCCGTTAAAGAGTGAAAATCCAAACAAGCCTCCCCACGACCACGTAGGAGGCACGAACACCTCGCAAGGGTCCAATGTAACTTGTAGGAACTGATCGCGTAGTCCCGAGTCTCTCGATTTGAGAGTATGACGATAATTTTCAAAAATCACACTTGGACTTGAAAATAAGCCGTTAAAGGGTGAAAAGCCAAACCAGCCGCCCAACGACCCCGTAAGAGGCACTGACACCTCGCACGGGACCAATGAAACTTGTAGGAACTGATCACGTAGTCCCAGGTCCCTCGGTTTTAGAGTATGACGATAATTTATAAAAATCACACTTAGACTTAAAACCCAAGCTGTTAAAGGGTGAAAACCCAAACCAGCCCCCAAACCACCCCGTAGGAGGTACGAACACCTTGCACAAATCCAATGTAACTTGTAGGAACTGACCGCGTAGCCCTGGGTCTCCCGATTGAGAGTGTGACGATAATTTGCAAAAATCACACTTAGAATTTAAAAAAAAGCCGTTAAAGGGTGAAAACCCAAACCAGCCCCCAAAAGACCCCGTAGGTGGCACGAACACCTCGCACGTGACCAATGTAACTTGTAGGAACTGACCGTATAGTCCCAGGTCTCTAGTTTAAGAGTATGAAGATAATTTATAAAAATGACACTTAGACTTAAAAATAAGCCGTTAAAGGGTGAAAACCCAAAACTAGCCCCCCAAAGACCCCGTAAGAGGCACGAACACCTCGCACGGGTCCAATGTAACTTATAGGAACTGACCGCGTAGTCCCGGGTCTCCCAGTTTGAGAGTATGCCAATAATTTAAAACATTCACACTTAGACTTAAAAACAAGGCGTTAAAAGGATGAAAACCCAAACCAGCCCCCCAACGACCTCGTAGGAGGAACGAACACCTCGCACGGGACAAATGTAACTTTTAGGAACTGACCGCGTAGTTCGTGGTCTCCCGATTTGAGAGTATTATGATAATTTGCAAAAATCAGACTTAGACATAAAAATAAGCCGTTAAAGGGTGAAAACCCAAACCACCCCCCAAACGACCCCGTAAGAGGCACAAACACCTCACACGAGACCAATGTAACATGTAGGAACTGTCCGCCTAGTTCCGGGTCTCTCGGTTTGAGAGTATGATGATAATTTTCAAAAATCACACTTGGACTTAAAAACAAGCCGTTAAAGGGTGAAAACCCAAACTAGCCCCCCAACGACCCCGTAAGAGGCACGGACACCTCGCACAGGACCAATGTAACTTGTAGGAACTGATCGCGTAGTCCTAGGTCTCCCAGTTTGAGAGTACGATGATAATTTGCAAAAATTACACTTAGACTTAAAAATAAGCCGTTAAAGGGTGAAAACCCAAACCAGCCCTGCAACGACCCCATAGGAGGCACGAACACCTCGTCCGGGACTAATGTAACTTGTAGGAACTGACCGCGTAGTCTCGGGTCTCCCGGTTTGAGAGTATGACGATATATTTCAAAAATCACATTTAGACTTAAAAACAAGCTGTTAAAGGGTGAAAACCCAAACCAGCCACCCAACGACCTCGTAGAAGGCATGAACAACTCGCACGGGTCCAATGTAACTTGTAGGAACTGACCGCGTAGTTCGAGTCCCTCGATTTGAGAGTAAGATGATAATTTGCAAAAATCACACTTTGACTTAAAAATAAGCCGTTAAAGAGTGAAAATCCAAACAAGCCTCCCCACGACCACGTAGGAGGCACGAACACCTCGCAAGGGTCCAATGTAACTTGTAGGAACTGATCGCGTAATCCCGAGTCTCTCGGTTTGAGAGTATGACGATAATTTTCAAAAATCACACTTGGACTTAAAAATAAGCCATTAAAGGGTGAAAACCCAAACCAGCCCCCCAACGACCCCGTAAGAGGCACGGACACTTCGCACGGGACCAATGAAACTTGTAGGAACTGATCGCGTAGTCCCAGCTCTCTCGGTTTGAGAGTATGACGATAATTTATCAAAATCACACTTAGACTTAAAACCCAAGCCGTTAAAGGGTGAAAACCCAAACCAGCCCCCAAACGACCCCGTAGGAGGTACGAACACCTCGCACGAATCCAATGTAACTTGTAGGAACTGACCGCGTAGCCTCGGGTCTCCCGATTGAGAGTGTGACGATAATTTGCAAAAATCACACTTAGAATTAAAAACAAGTCGTTAAAGGGTGAAAACCCAAACCAGCCCCCAAAAGACCTCGTAGGTGGAACGAACACCTCGCACGTGACCAATGTAACTTGTAGGAACTGACCGCATAGTCCCAGGTCTCTAAGTTTGAGAGTATGAAGATAATTTATAAAAATGACACTTAGACTTAAAAACAAGCCGTTAAAGGGTGAAAACCCAAAACCAGCCCCCCAAAGACCCTGTAAGAGGCACGAACACCTCGCAAGGTTCTAATGTAACTTGTAGGAACTGACCGCGTAGTACCGGGTCTCCCAGTTTGAGAGTATGCCGATAATTTAAAACATTCACACTAAGACTTAAAAACAAGGCGTTAAAAGGATGATTATCCAAACCAGCCCCCCAACGACCCCGTAGGAGGAACGAACACCTCGCACGGGACAAATGTAACTTTTAGGAACTGACCACGTAGTTCGTGGTCTCCCGATTTGAGAGTATTATGATGATTTGCAAAAATCACACTTAGATTTAAAAACAAGTCGTTAAGGGGTGAAAACCCAAACCACCCCCCAAACGACGCCGTAGGAGGCACAAACACCTCGCACGAGACCAATGTAACATATAGGAACTGTCTGCGTAGTCCCGGGTCTCTCGGTTTGAGAGTATGATGATAATTTTCAAAAATCACACTTGGACTTAAAAATAAGTCGTTAAAGGGTGAAAACCCAAACCAGCCCCCCAACGACCCCGTAAGAGGCACGGACACCTCGCACGGGACCAATGAAAGTTGTAGGAACTGATCGCGTAGTCCCTGGTCCCCAGATTTGAGAGTATGATTATAATTTGAAAAAATCACACTTAGACTTAAAAATAAGCCGTTAAAGGGTGAAAACCCAAACCATCCCTGCAACGACCCCATAGGAGGCACGGACACCTCGTCCGGGACTAATGTATCTTGTAGGAACTGATCGCGTAGTCTCGGGTCTCCCGGTTTGAGAGTATGACGATATATTGCAAAAATCACATTTAGACTTAAAAACAAGCTGTTAAAGGGTGAAACCCCAAACCAGCCACCCAACGACCTCGTAGAAGGCATGAACACCTCGCACGGGTCCAATGTAACTTGTAGGAACTGATAGCGTAGTACCAGGTCTCCCGATTTGAAAGTATGCCGATAATTTAGAAAATTCACACTTAGACTTAAAAACAAGCCGTTAAAGGATGAAAACCCAAACCATCCCCCAACAACCCCGTAGGAGCAACGAACACCTCGCACCGGACAAATGTTACTTGTAGGAACTGATCGAGTAGTTTCGGGTCTCCTGGTTTGATAGTACGACGATAATTTTAAAAAATCACACTTAGACTAAAAAACAAGCCGTTAAAGGGAGAAAACCCAAACCAACCCCCAAACGACCCCGTAGGAGGCACGAACACCTCGCACGAGACCAATGTAACTTGTAGGAACTGACTGCGTAGTTCGAGTCTTTCGATTTGAGAGTATGATGATAATTTGCAAAAATCACACTTAGACTTAAAAGCAAGCCGTTAAAGGGTGAAAACCCAAACCAGCCCCCCAACGACCCCGTAGGAGCCACGAACATCTCGCACAGGACCAATGTAACTTGTAGGAACTGATCGCGTAGTTCCGGGTCCCCCGGTTTGTGAGTATGACGATAATTTGCAAAAAATCAAACTTAAACTTAAAAACAAGGCGTGAAAAGGGTGAAAACCCAAACCAGCCCCCAAACGACCCCGTAGGAGGCACGGACACCTCGCACAGGACCAATGTAACTTGTAGGAACTGACCGCAGAGTCCCAGGTCTGTCGGTTTTAGAGTATGACGATAATTTGCAAAAATCACACTTAAACTTAAAAACAAGGCGTGAAAAGGGTGAAAACCCAAACCAGCCCCCAAACGACCCCGTAGGAGGCACGGACACCTCGCACAGGACCAATGTAACTTGTAGGAACTGACCCGGGTCTCTCAGTTTGAGATTATGATGATAATTTGCAAAACTCACACTTAGACTTAAAAACAAGACGTTAAAGCGTGAAAATCCAAACCATCCCCCCAACGACCCCGTAGGAGCCACGAACACCTCGCACGGGACTAATGTAACTTGTAGGAACTGATCGCGTAGTCCTGGGTGCCCCAGTTTGACAGTATGACGATAATTTGTAAAAATTACACTTAGACTTATAAACAAGCCGTTAAAGGGTGAAAACCCAAACCATCCCCCAAACGATCCCGTCGGAGGCACGAACACCCGCACGGGACCAATGTAACTTTTAGGAACTGATCGCGTAGTCCTAGGTCTCTCGGTTTGAGTGTATGATGATAATTTTCAAAAATCACACCTAGACTTAAAAACAAGTCGTTAAAGGGTGAAAACCCAAACCAGCCCCCCAACGACCCCATAGGAGGCATGAACACCTCGTCCGGGACCAATGTAACTTGTAGGAACTAACCGCGTAGTCCCGGGTCTCCCGGTTTGAGAGTATGATGATAATTTGCAAAAATCACACTTACTCTTAAAACCAAGCTGTTAATGGGTGAAAACCGAAACCAGGCACCAAACGACCCCGTAGGAGGCACGAACACCGCGCACGGGATAAATGTATCTTGTAGGAACTGACCGCGTAGTCCCAAGTCTCACGGTTTGAGAGTATGACGAAAATTTGCAAAAATCACACTTAGACATAAAAACAAGCCGTTAAAGGGTGAAAACCCAAACCAGCCCCCCAACGACCCCATAGGAGGCACGAACACCTCGCACAGGTCCAATGTAACTTGTAGGAGCTAATCGCGTAGTCCCGGGTCTCTCGGTTTGAGAGTATGACGATAATTTACAAAAATCACACTTGGACTTAAAAATAAGCCGTTAAAGGGTGAAAACCCAAACCATCCCCCCAACGACCCCATAAGAGGCACGGACACCTCGCACAGGACCAATGTAACTTGTAGGAACTGATCGCATAGTCCTAGGTCTCCCGGTTTGAGAGTACGATGATAATTTGCAAAAATTACACTTAGACTTAAAAATAAGCCGTTAAAGGGTGAAAACCCAAACCAGCCCTGCAACAACCCCATAGGAGGCACGAACACCTCGTCCGAGACTAATGTAACTTGTAGGAACTGACCGCGTAGTCTCGGGTCTCCCGGTTTGAGAGTATGACGTTATATTGCAAAAATCACATTTAGACTTAAAAACAAGCTGTTAAAGGGTGAAAACCCAAACCACCCCGTAGGAGGCACGAACCCCTCACACGGGATAAATGTAACTTGTAGAAGCTGACGGCGTAGTCCCAGGTCTCTCGGTTTGAGAGTATGACGATAACTTGCAAAAATCACACTTATACTTAAAAACAAGTCGTTAAAGGGTGAAAACCCAAACCAGTCACCCAACGACCGCGTAGGAGGCACGGACACCTCGCACGGGTCCAATGTAACTTGTAGGAACTGACCGCGTAGTATCGGGTCTCCCGATTTGAGAGTATGCCTATAATTTAAAAAATTCACGCTTGGACTTAAAAACAAGTCGTTAAAGGGTGAAGACTCAAACCAGCCCCCCAACAACCCCGTAGGAGGAATGAACACCTCACACGGGACAAATGTTACTCGTTGGAACTGACCGCGTAGTTTCGGGTCTCCCGGAATTGAGAGTATGACGGTAATTTAAAAAAATCACACTTAGACGTAAAAACAAGCCGTTAAAGGGTGAAAATCCAAACCAACCCCTAAACGACCTCTTAGGAGGCATGAATAACTCGCACGGGACCAATGTAACCTGTAGGAACTGACCGCGTAGTCTCGAGTCTCAAGGTTTGAGAGTATGATGATAATTTGAAAAAATCACACTTACACTTAAAAACAAGCCGTTAAAGGGTGAAAAACCAAACCAGCCCCCCAACGACCCCATAGGAGGTACGAACACCTCGTCCGGGACCAATGTAACTTGTAGGAACTGATCGCGTAGTAACAGGTCTCCCGATTTGAGAGTATGACGATAATTTGCAAAAATCACACTTAGACTTAAAAATAAGCCGTTAAAGGATGAAAACCCAAACTAGCCCCCAAACGACCCCGTAGGAGGCATAAACACCTTGTACGGCACCATTGTAACTTAGAGGAACTGACCGCGTAGTCCTAGGTCTCCAGGTTAGAGAGTATGAGGATAATTTGCAAAAATCACTTTTAGACTTAAAAATAAGTCCTTAAAGGGTGAAAACAAAAACGAGCTCCCAAACGACCCCGTAGGGGGCACGGACACCTCGCACGGGACCAATGTAACTTGTAGGAACTGACCACGTTGTCCCGGGTCTCCCGGTTTGAGAGTATGATGCTAATTAACAAAAATCACAATTAGACTTAAAAATAAGACGTTAAAGGGTGAAAACACAAACCAGCCCCCAAACGACCCCGTAGGGGGCACGGACACCTCGTACAGGACCAATGTCACTTGTAGGAACTGACCATATTGTCCCGGGTCTATCGATTTGAGAGTATGATTATAATTTAAAAAATTGACACTTAGACTTAAAACTAAGCCGTTACAGGGTGAAAACCCAAACTAGCCCCTCAACGACCCCGTAGGAGGAATGAACAACTCGTACGGGACAAATGTAACATGTAGGAACTGACCGCGTAGTTCCAAGTGTCTCGGTTTGAGAGTATGATGATAATTTGCAAAAATCACACTTAGACTTAAAAACAATTCGCTAAAGCGTGAAAACCAGAACCAGCCCCCCAACGACCCCGTAGGAGCCACGAACACCTCACACGGGACTTATGTAATTTGTTGGAACTGATCGCGTAGTCCCGGGTCCCCCAGTTTGAGAGTTTGACGATAATTAGTAAAAATCACACTTAGACTTAAAAACAAACCGTTATAGGGTGAAAACCCAAACTAGCCCCCAAACGAACTCGTAGGAGGCACGAACACCTCGCACGGGACCAATGTAACTTGTAGGAATTGACCGCATTGTCCCGGATATCTCGTTTTGAGAGTATGCCGATAATTTAAAAGATTCACACTTAGACTTAAAAACAAGTCGTTAAAGGGTGAAAACCCAAACTAGCCCCCCAACGACCCCGTAGGAGGAACGAACACCTCGTACGGGATAAATGTAACTTGTAGGAACTGACCGCGTAGTTCCGTGTCTCCCGATATGAGAGTATGATGATAATTTGACAAAAATCACACTTAGACTTAAAAATAAGCCTTTAAAGGGTGAAAACCCAAACCAACCCCCAAACGACCCCGTAGGAGGCACGAACACCTCGCACGGGACCAATGTAACTTTTAGGAACTGACCGCATAGTCCCGGGTCTCACGGTTTGAGAGAATGATGATAATTTGCAAAAATCACACTTAGACTTAAAACAAGTCGTTAAAGGGTGAAAACCTAAACCATCCCCCCAACGACACCGGAGGAGCCACGAACACCTCGCACGGGACCAATGTAACTTGTAGGAACTGATCGCGTAGTCCCGAGTCCCTCGGTTTGAGAGTATGACTATAATTTGCAAAAATCACACTTAGACTTAAAAACAAGCCGTTAAAGGGTGAAAACCAAAACCAGCCCCCAAACGACCCCGTAGGAGGCACGAACACATCGCACCGAACCAATGTAACTTGTAGGAACTGATCCCGTAGTCTCGGGTCTCTCGGTTTAAGAGTATGACGGTAATTTGCAAAAATCACACATAGACTTAAAACCAAGCCGTTAAAGGGTGAAAACCCAAACCCGCCGCCCAACGACGCCGTAGGAGGCACGAACACCTCGCAAGGAACCAATGTAACTTGTAGGAACTGACCGCGTAGTCCAGGGTCTCTCGGTTTGAGAGTATGATGTTAATTTGCAAAAATCACACTTAGACTTAAAAACAAGTCGTTAAAGGGTGAAAACCCAAACCAGCCACCCAACGACCCCATAGGAGGCACGAACACCTCGTCCGGGACAAATGTAACTTCTAGGAACTGACCGCGTAGTACCGGGTCTCCCGGTTTGAGAGTATGACGATAATTTGCAAAAATCACACTCGTTAAAGGGTGAAAACCCAAACTAGCCCCCAAACGACCCCATAGGAGGCACGAACACCTTGTACGGGACCAATGTAACTTGTAGGAACTGACCGCGTAGTCCCAGGTCTCCCGGTTAGAGAGTATGACGATAATTTGCAAAAATTACACTTAGACTTAAAAATAAGTCGTTAAAGGGTGAAAACCCAAACCAGCCCCCCGACGACCCCATTGGAGACACGAACACCTCGCACGGGACCAATGTAACTTGTAGGAACTGATCGCGTAGTCCCAGGTCCCCCGGTTTAAGAGTATGATGATAATTTGCAAAAATCACACTTAGACATAAAAATAAGACGTTAAAGGGTGAAAACCCAAACCAACCCCCAAAAGACCCCGTAGGGGGCACAGACACCTCGCACGAGACCAATGTAACTTGTAGGAACTGACCGCGTTGTCCCGGGTCTCTCGATTTGAGAGTATGCTAATAATTTAAAAACAAGTCGTGATAGGGTGAAAACCCAAACTAGCCCCTCAATGACCCCGTAGGAGGAACGAACACCTCGCACGGGACAAATGTAACTTGTAGGAACTGATCCCATAGTTCCAGGTCTCTCGGTTTGAGAGTATGACGATAATTCGTAAAAATCACACTTAGACATAAAAACAATTCGTTATAGGGTTAAAACTTAAACCATCCCTCAAACGACCTCGTACGAGGCACGAACACCTCGTATGGGACCAATGTAACTTGTGGGAACTGACCGCGTAGTCCCAGGTCTCTCGATTTGAGAGTATGACGATAATTTGTTAAAATCACACTTGTACTTAAAAACAAGCCGTTAAAGGCTGAAAACCCAAACCAGCCCCCCAACGACCCCGTAGGAGGCACGAACACCTCACATGGGTCCAATGTAACTTGTAGGAACTGACCGCGTAGTCCCAGGTCTCTCGATTTGAGAGTATGACGAAAATTTAAAAAATCCACACTTAGACTTAAAATCAAGCCGTTAAAGGGTGAAAACCCAAACCAGCCCCCAACGACCCCATAGGAGGAACGAACACCTCGCATTGGACAAATGTAACTTGTAGTAACTGACCACGTAGTTACGGGTCTCCCGGTTTGAGATTATGATGATAATTTGTAAAAATCACACTTAGACTTAAAAACAAGTCGTTAAAGGGCGAAAACCCAAACCAGCCCCCAAACGACCCCGAAGGAGGCACGAACACCTCGCACGGGACCAATATAACTTATAGGAACTCACCGCGTAGTCCCAGGTCTCTCGCTTTGAGAGTATGATGATAATTTGCAAAAATCACACTTAAACTTAAAAACAAGCCGTTAAAGGGTTAAAACCCAAACCAACCAGCCAACGACCCCGTAGGAGGCACGAACACCTCGTACGGGGTCAATGTAACTTGTAGGAACTGACCGCGTAGTCCCGAGTCTCCCGGTTTATGATTATTCTGATAATTTAAAAAATTCCACTTAGTCTTAAAAACAAGTCGTTAAAGGGTGAAAACCCAAACCAGCCTCCAAACGATCCGGTGGGAGGCACGAACACCTCGCACGAGACCAATGTAACTTGTTGGAACTGATCGCGAAGTCCCGGGTGTCTCGGTTTGAGAGTGTGATGATAATTTTCAAAAATCACCCTTAGACTTAAAAACAAGCCGTTAAAGGGTGAAAACCCAAACCAGCCTCCCAACAACCCCGTACGAGGCACGTACACCTCGCACGGGACCAATGTTACATGTTGGAACTGACCGCGTAGTCTCGGTTCTCCCGGTTTGAGAGTATGATGATAATTTGTAAAAATCACACTTAGACTTAAAAACAAGCCGTTAAAGGGTGAAAACCCAAACCAGCCCCCCAATGACCCCATAGGAGGCACGAACACCTCGCACGGGACCAATGTTGCTTGTAGTAACTGATCGCGTTGTCCAGGGTCTCTCGGTTTGAGAGTATGACGATAATTTGCAAAAATCACACTTAGACTAAAAACAAGCCGTTAAAGGGTGAAAACCCAAACCAGCCCCCCAACAACTCCGTAGGAGGCAGGGTGACCTCGCACGGGACCAATGTAACTTGTAGGAACTGACCACATAGTCCCGGGTCTCCCGACTTGAGAGTATGATGATAATTTACAAACATCACACTTAGACTTAAAAACAAGCCGTTAAAGGGTGAAAACCCAAACCAACCCCCCAACGACCCCATAGGAGGCACGAACATGTCGTCTGGAACCAATGTAACTTATAGATACTGATCGTGTAGTCCCGGGTCTCCCGGTTTAAGAGTATGATGATAATTTGAGAAAATCACACTTAGACTTAAAACAAGCCGTTAAAGGGTGAAAAACCAAACTAGCCCCCAACGACCCCATTGGAGGCACGAACACCTCGCACGGGATCAATGTAACTTGTAGGAACTGACCGCGTAGTCCCGAGTCTCCCGGTTTAAGAGTACGCCAATAATTTAAAAAATTCCACTTAGTCTTAAAAACAAGTCGTTAAAGGGTGAAAACCCAAACCAGCCCCCAAACGATCCCGTGGGAGGCACGAACACCTCGCACGGGACCAATGTAACTTGTTGGAACTGATCGCGTAGTCCCGAGTCTCTCGATTTGAGAGTATGATACTAATTTTCAAAAATCACCCTTACACTTAAAAATAAGTCGTTAAAGGGTGAAAACCCAAACCAGCCCCCCAACAACACCGTACGAGGCACGAACACCTCGCACGGGACCAATGTAACATGTAGGAATAGATCGCGTAGTCCCGAGTCTCCCGGTTTGAGAGTATGATGATAATTTGAAAAATCACACTTAGACTTAAAAACAAGCCGTTAAAGGGTGAAAATCCAAACCAGCCCCCCCATGACCCCATAGGAGGCATGAACACCTCGTCCGGGTCCAATGAAACTTGTAGGAACTGAACGCGTAGTCCCGGGTCTCCCGATTTGAGAGTATGACAATAATTTTCAGAAATCACACTTATACTTAAAAACAAGCCGTTAAAGGGTGAAAACCCAAACCAGCGCCCAAATTACCCCGTAGGACGAACGAACACTTCGCACGGTACCAATGTAACTTGTAGGAACTGACCGCGTAGTCCCGGGTCTCTCGGTTTGAGAATATGACGATAATTTGAAAAAATCACACTTAGACTTAAAAACAAGTCGTTAAAGGGTGAAAACCCAAAACAGCCCACAAACGACCCCGTAGGAGGCACGGACACCTCGTACGGGACCAATGTAACTTGTAGGAACTGATCGCGTAGTCCTGGGTCTCTCGGGTTGAGAGTATGACGATAATTTGAAAAAATCACACTTAGACATAAAAACAAGTCGTTAAAGAGTGAAAACCGAAACCAACCCCCCAACGACCCCGTAGGAGGCACGAACACCTCGCACGGGACTAATGTAACTTGTAGGAACTGACCGAGTAGTCCCGAGTCTCTCAGTTTTAGAGTATGACGATAATTTGCAAAAATTACACTTAGACTTAAAACAAGCCGTTAAAGGGTGAAAACCCAAACCAGCCCCCAAATGACCCCGTAGGAGGCACGAACACCTCGCACGGGACCAATGTAACTTGTAGGAACTGACCGTGAAGTTCGAGTCTCTCGATTTGAGAGTATGACGATAATTTGAAAAAATCACACTTAGACTTAAAAGCAAGTCGTTAAAGGGTGAAAACCCAAACCAGCCCCCCAACGACCCCGTAGGAGGCACGAACACCTCGTACGGGACTAATGTAACTTGTAGGAACAAACCGAGTATTCCCGATTCTTTCGGTTTTAGAGTATGACGATAATTTGCAAAAATCACACTTAGACTTAAAAACAAGCCGTTAAAGGGTGAAAACCCAAACCATCCCCCAAACGACCCCGTAGGAGGGACGAACACCTCGCACGGGACCAATGTAACTTTTAGGAACTGACCCCGTAGTCCCGGGACTCCCAATTTGAGGGTTTGACGATAATTTGCAAAAATCTCACTTAGACTAAAAAATAAGCCGTTAAAGGGTGAAAACCCAAACCATCCCCCAAACGACCCCGTAGGAGGCACGAACAACTCACACGGGACTAATGTAACTTGTAGGAACTAACCCCGTAGTTCCGGGTCTCCCGATTTGAGAGTATGACGATAATTTGTAAAAATCACACTTAGACTTAAAAATAAGCCGTTAAAGGGTGAAAACCCAAACCAGCCCCCAAACGACCCCGTAGGAGGCACAAATACCTCGCACGGGACTAATGTAACTTGTAGGCACTAACCGCGTAGTCTTGGGTCTCTCGGTTTGAGAGTATGACGATAATTTGTAAAAATCTCACTTAGAATTAAAAATAAGACATTAAAGGGTGAAAACCCAAACCAGCCCCCAAACGACCCCGTAGGAGGCACGGGCTCCTCGCACGGGACCAATATACCTTGTAAGAACTGACCGCGTAGTCTTGGGTCTCTCGGTTTGAGAGTATGATGTTAATTTGTAAATATCACACTTAGACTTAAAAATAAGCCGTTAAAGGGTGAAAACCCAAACCAGCCCCCCAACGACCCCGTAGGAGGCACGAACACCTCGTACGGGACTAATGTAACTTGTAGGAACTGACCGAGTAGTCCCGGGTCTCTCGGTTTGAGAGTGTTACAATAATTTGCAAAAATCACACTTAGACTAAAAAATAAGCCGTTAAAGGGAGAAAACCCGAACCAGCCCCCAAACGACCCCGTAGGAGGCACGTCCTCCTCACACGGGACCAATGTAACTTATAGGAACTGGCCGCGTAGTCTTGGGTCTCTCGGTTTGAGAGTATAAAGATAATTTGTGAAAATCACACTTAGACTTAAAAATAAGCCATTAAAGGGTGAAAACCCAAACCAGCACCCAAATTATCCCGTAGGAGGCACGAACACCTCGTACGGGACCAATGTAACTTTTAGGAACTGACCGCATAGTCTTGGGTCTCTCGGTTTGAGAGTATGACGATAATTTGTAAAAATCACACTTAGACTTAAAAACAAGCCGTTAAAGGGTGAAAACCCAAACCAGCCCCCCAACGACCCCGTCGGAGGCACGAGCACCTCGTACGGGACTAATGTAACTTGTAGGAACTGACCGAGTAGTCCCGAGTCTCTTGGTTTGAGAGTATTATGATAATTTGCAAAAATCACACTTAAACAAAAAACCAAGCCGTTAAAGGGAGAAAACCCGAACCGGCCCCCAAACGACCCCGTAGGAGGCACGAACACCTCGTACGGGACCAATGTAACTTATAGGAATTGACCGCGTAGTCTTGGGTCTCTCGGTTTGAGAGTATGACGATAATTTATAAAAATCACACTTAGACTTAAAAATAAGCCGTTAAAGGGTGAAAACCCAAACCAGCCCCTAAACGACCCCGTAGGAGGCACGGGCTCCTCGCACGGGACCAATGTAACTTGTAGGAACTAACCCCGTAGTTCTGGGTCTCTCGGTTTGAGAGTATGACGGTAATTTGCAAAAATCACACTTAGACTCAAAAATAAGCCGTTAAAGGGTGAAAACCCAAACTAGCCCCCAAACGACCCCGGAGGAGGCACGAACACCTCGCACGGGACCAATGTAACTTATAGGAACTGACCGCGTAGTCTTGGGTATCTCGGTTTGAGAGTATGACGATAATTTGAAAAAATCACACTTAGACTTAAAAATAAGCCGTTAAAGGGTGAAAACCCAAACCAGCCCCTCAACGACCATGTAGGAGGCACGAACACCTCGTATGGGACTAATGTAGCTTGTAGGAACTTACCGAGTAGTCCCGAGTCTCTCGGTTTGAGAGTATGCCGATAATTTGCAAAAATCTCACTTAGACTAAAAAATAAGCCGTTAAAGGGTGAAAACCCAAACCAGCCCCCAAACGACCCCATAGGAGGCACGGACACCTCACACGGGACTAATGTAACTTCTACGAACTAACACCGTAGTTCCAGGTCTCCCGGTTTGAGAGTATGACGCTAATTTGCAAAAGTAAAACTTAGACTTAAAAATATGCCGTTAAAGGGTGAAAACCCAAACCAGCCCCCAAACGACCCCGTAGGAGGCACGGGATCCTCGCACGGGACCAATGTAACTTATAGGAATTGAACGCGTAGTCTTGGGTATCTCGGTTTGAGAGTATGACGATAATTTGTAAAAATCACACTTAGACTTAAAAATATGCCGTTAAAGGGTGAAAACCTAAACTAGCCCCCCAACGACCCCGTAGGAGGCACGAACACCTCGTACGGGACTAATGTAACTTGTAGGAACTGACCGAGTAGTCCCGAGTCTCACGGTTTGAGAGTATGATGATAATTTGCAAAAATCACACTTAGACTTAAAAACAAGCCGTTAAAGGGTGAAAACCCAAACGAGCCCACAAATGACCCCGTAGGAGGAATGAACACCTCACACGGGACCAATTTAACTTGTAGGAATTGACCCCGTAGTCCCGAGACTCCCTATTTGAGAGTATGACAATAATTTACAAAAATCTCACTTATACTAAAAAAACTAGCCATTAAAGGGTGAAAACCCCAACCAGCCCCCAAACGACCCGATAGGAGGCATGGGCTCCTCGTACGGGAGCAATGTAACTTGTAGGAACTAACCCCGTAGTTTCGGGTCTCCCGGTTTGAGAGTATGACGCTAATTTGCGAAAATCACACTTAGACTTAAAAACAAGCCGTTAAAGGATGAAAACCCAAACGAGCCCCCAAATGACCCCGTAGGAGGGACGAACACCTCGCACGGGACCAATGTGACTTTTAGGAACTGACCGCGTAGTCTTGGGTCTCTCGGTTTGAGAGTATGACGATAATTTGTTAAAATCACACTTAGACTTAAAAATAAGCCGTTAAAGGGTGAAAACCCAAACCAGCCCCCCAACGACCACGTAGGAGGCACGAACACCTCGTACGGGACTAATGTAGCTTGTAGGAACTAACCCCGTAGTTTCGGGTCTCTCGGTTTGAGAGTATGACGCTAATTTACAAAAATCACACTTAGACTAAAAAACAAGCCGTTAAAGGGTGAAAACCCAAAACAGCCCCCAAACGACCCCGTAGGAGGCACAGACACCTCGCACGGGACCAATGTAACTTGTAAGAACTAACCCTTTAGTTTCGGTTCTCCCGATTTAAGAGTATAATGCTAATTTGCAAAAATCACACTTAGACTTAAAAACAAGCCGTTAAAGGGTGAAAACCCAAACTAGCCCCCAAACAACCCCGTAGGAGGCACGAACACCTCACACGGGAGAAATGTAACTTGTAGGCATTGACCACGTAGTTCCGGGTCTCTCGGTTTGAGATTATGACGATAATTTGTAAAAATCACACTTAGACTTAAAAATAAGCCGTTAAAGGGTGAAAACCCAGACCAACCCCCAAACGACCTCGTAGGAGGCACGGGCTCCTCGCACGGGACCAATGTAATTTGTAGGAACTAACCCCGAAGTTTCGGGTCTCCCAGTTTGAGAGTATGATGCTAATTTCCAAAAATCACACTTAGACTCAAAACCACGCCGCTAAAGGGTGAAAACCCAAACTAGCCCCCAAACGACCCCGTAGGAGGCACGGACACCTCGTACGGTATCAATGTAACTTGTAGGAATTGATCGTGTGGTCTCGGGTCTCTCGATTTGAGAGCATGACGATAATTTGCAAAAATCACACTTAGACTAAAAAACAAGCCGTTAAAAGGTGAAAACCCAAACCAGCCCTCCAATAACCCCGTACAAGGCACGAACACCTCGCACGGGACCAATGTAACTTGTAGGAACTGACAGCGTAGTCCCTGGTCTCCCGATTTAAGAGTATGATGATAATTTTCAAAAATCACACTTAGACTAAAAAATAAGCCGTTAAAGGGTGAAAACAAAAAGCAGCCCCTCAACGAACCCATAGGAGGCACGAACACCTCGTCCGCGACCAATGTAACTTGTAGGAACTGACCGCGTAGTCCCGGGTCTCCCGATTTGAGAGTATGATGTTAATTTGAAAAAATCCCAATTAGACTTAAAAATAAGCCGGTTAAGTGTGAAAACCCAAACCGGCCCCCAAATGACCCCGTAGGAGGCACGAATACCTCGCATGGTACCAATGTAACTTCTAGGAACTGACCGCGTAGTCCCAGGTCTCTCTGTTTGAGAATATGATGATAATTTGCAAAAATCACACTTAGACTTAAAAACAAGTCGTTAACGGGTGAAAACCAAAACCAGCCCCCCAATGACCACGTAGGAGCCATGAAAACCTCACACGGGAATAATGTAACTTGTAGGAACTGATCACGTAGTCCCGGGTCCCCCGATTTGTGTGTATGACGATAATTTGTAAAAATCAGACTTAGACTTAAAAACAAGCCGTTAAAGGGTGAAAACCCAAACCAACCCCCAAACGACCCCATAGGAGGCACGAACACCTCGCACGGGACCAATGTAACTTATAGGAACTGACCAATTGTCCCGGGTCCCCCGATTTGATTGTATCACTATAATTTGCATAAATCACACTAAGACTTAAAAACAAGCCGTTAAAGGGTGAAAACCCAAACCAGCCCCCAAACGACCCCGTAGGAGGCACGAACACCTCGCAAGGGACCAATGTAACCTGTAGGTACTGACCGCGATGTTCTGGGTCTCTCGGTTTGAGAGTATGATGATATTTTGCAAATATCACACTTAGACTAAGAAATAAGACATAAAAGGGTGAAAACCCAAACTAGCTCCCAACGATCACGTAGGAGGCACGAACACCTCGCACGGGTCCAATGTAACTTGTAGGAACTGACAGTGTAGTCCTGGGTCTCTCGGTTTGAGAGTGTGCCGATAATTTAAAAAATTCACACTTAGACTTAAAATCAAGTCGCTAAAGGGTGAAAACCCAAACCAGCCCCCTAACGACCCCCTAGGAGGAACGAATACCTCGCACGAGACAAATGTAACTTGTAGGAACTGATCGCGTAGTTTTGGGTCTCCCGGTTTGAGAGTATGATGATAATTTGAAAAAATCACAATTAGACTTAAAAAAAATCGCTTAAGGATGAAAACCCAAACCAGCCCCCAAATGACCCCGTAGGAGGCACGAAGACCTCGCACGGTACTAATGTAACTTGTAGGAATTGACCGCGTAGTCCCAGGTCTCCAGGTTTGAGAATATGACAATAATTTGCAAACATCGCACTTAGACTTAAAAATAAGTCGTTAAATGGTGAAAACCCAAACCAGCCCCACAACGACCCCGTAGAAGGCACGAACACCTCGTACGGGACTAATGTAACTTGTAGGAACTGATCGCGTAGTCCCGGGTCTCTCGATTTGAGAGTATGACGATAATTTGCAAAAATCACACTTAGACTTAAAAACAAGCCGTTAAAGGGTGAAAACCCAAACCAGCTTCCCAAGGACCCCCTAGGAGGAACAAACACCTCGCACGGGACAAATGTAACTTGTAGGAACTGGTCGCGTAGTTTTAGGTCTCCCGGTTTGAGAGTATGATGATAATTTGCAAAAATCACACTTAGACTTAAAAAAAAGTCGGTTAAGGATGAAAACCCAAACCAGCCCCCAAATGACCCCGTAGGAGGAACGAAGACCTCGCACGGTACTAATGTAACTTGTAGGAATTGACCGCGTAGTCCCGGATCTCCCGGTTTGAGAATATGACAATAATTTGCAAAAATCACACTTAGACTTAAAAATGAGCCATTAAAGGGTAAAACCCAAACCAGCCCCACAACGACCCCGTAGAAGGCACGAACACCTCGTACGGGACTAATGTAACTTGTAGGAACTGACCGAGTAGTCCTAGGTCTCTCGATTTGAGAGTATGAAGATAATTTGTAAAAATCACACTTAGACTTAAAAACAAGCCGTTAAAGGGTGAAAACCCAAACCAGCCCCCAAATTATCCCGTAGGAGGTACGAACACCTCGTACGGGACCAATGTAACTTGTAGGAACTGACCGCATAGTCTTGGGTCTCTCGGTTTGAGAGTATGAAGATAATTTGTAAAAATCACACTTAGACTTAAAAATAGGCCGTTAAAGGGTGAAAACCCAAACTAGCCCCCCAACGACCCCGTAGGAGGCACGAACACCTCGTACGGGACTAATGTAATTTGTAGGAACTGACCGAGTAGTCCCGAGTCTCTCGGTTTGAGAGTATTACGATAATTTGCAAAAATCACACTTAGACTAAAAAATAAGCCGTTAAATGGAGAAACCCCAAACCAGCCCCCAAACGACCCCGTAGGAGACACTAACACCTCGCACGGGACCAATGTATCTTATAGGAACTGACCGAGTAGTCTTGGGTCTCTCGGTTTGAGATTATGATGATAATTTGTAAAAATTACACTTAGACTTAAAAATAAGCCGTTAAAGGGTGAAAAACCAAACCAACCCCCAAATGACCCCGTAGGAGGCACGGGCTCCTCACACGGTACCAATGTAACTTGTAGGAACTAACCCCATAGTTCTGGGTATCCCGGTTTGAGAGTATGACGGTAATTTGCAAAAATCACACTAAGACTCAAAAACAAGCCGTCAAAGGGTGAAAACCCAAACTAGCCACCAAACGACCCCGTATGAGGCACGAACACCTCGCACGGGACCAATGTAACTTATAGGAACTGACCTCGTCGTCTTGGGTATCTCGGTTTGAGAGTATGACGATAATTTATAAAAATCACACTTAGACTTAAAAATAAGCCGTTAAATGGTGAAAGCCCAAACCAGCCACCCAACGACCCCGTAGGTGGCACGAACACCTCGTACGGGACTAATGTAACTTGTAGGAACTGACCGAGTAGTCCCGAGTCTCTCGGATTGAGAGTATGACGATAATTTGCAAAAATCCCACTTAGACTAAAAAATAAGCCGTTAAAGGGTGAAAACCCAAACCAGCCCCCAAACGGCCCCGTAGGAGGCACGAACACCTCACACGGGACCAATGTCACTTGTAGGAACTAACACCGTAGTTCCAGGTCTCCCGGTTTGAGAGTATGACGCTAATTTGCAAAAATAAAACTTAGACTTAAAAATAAGCCGTTAAAGGGTGAAAACCCAAACCAGCCCCCAAACGACCCCGTAGGAGGCACGGGATCCTCGCACGGGACCAATGTAACTTGTAAGAACTGATCGCATAGTCTTGGGTCTCTCGGTTTGAGTGTATGACTATAATTTTTAAAAATCATAAAAATAAGCCGTTAAAGGGTGAAAACCCAAACCAGCCCCCAAACGACCCCGTAGGAGGCACGGGCTCCTCGCACGGGACCAATGTAACTTGTAGGAACTAACCCCGTAGTTCCGGGTCTCCCGGTTTGAGAGTAAGACGCTAATTTGCAAAAATCACACTGAGACTCAAAACCAAGCCGTTAAAGGGTGAAAAACCAAACCAGTCCCCAAACGACCCCGTAGGAGGCACAGGCTCCTCGCACGGTACTAATGTAACTTATAGGAACTAACCTCATAGTTCTGGATCTACCGGTTTGAGAGTATGACGGTAATTTGCAAAAATCACACTGAGACTCAAAAACAAACCGTCAAAGGGTGAAAACCCAAACTAGCCCCCAAACGACCCCGGATGAGGCACGAACACCTCGCACGGGACCAATGTAACTTATAGGAACTGACCGCATCGTCTTGGGTATCTCGGTTTGAGAGTATGACGATAATTTGTAAAAATGACACTTTGACTTAAAAATAAGCCGTTAAAGGGTAAAAACCCAAACCAGCCCTCCAATGACCCCGTAGGAGGCACGAACACCTCGTACGGGACTAATGTAACTTGTAGGAACTGACCGAGTAGTCCCGAGTCTCTCGGTTTGAGAGTATGATGATAATTTGCGAAAATCTCACTTAGACTAAAAAATAAGCCGTTAAAGGGTGAAAACCCAAACCAGCCCCCAAACGACCCCGTAGAAGGCACGGACACCTCACACGGGACCAATGTAACTTGTAGGAACTAACCCCTTAGTTACTGGTCTCCCGGTTTGAGAGTATGACGCTAATTTGCAAAAATCACACTTAGACTTAAAAACAAGCCGTTAAAGGGTGAAAACCCAAACTAGCCCCCAAACGACCCCGTAGGAGGCACGAACACCTCGCACGTGACCAATGTAACTTGTAGGAACTAACCGCGTAGTCTTGGGTCTCTCGGTTTGAGAGTATGACGATAATTTGTAAAAATCTCACTTAGACTTAAAAATAAGTCGTTAAAGGGTGAAAACCCAAACCAGCCCCCAAACGACCCCGTAGGAGGCACGGACACCTCGCACGGGACCAATGTAACTTGTAGGAACTAACCCTGTAGTTCCGGGTCTCCCGGTTTGAGAGTAAGACGATAATTTAAAAAAGTCACACTTAGACTCAAAACCAAGCCGTTAAAGGGTGAAAACCCAAACTAGCCCCCAAACGACCCCGTAGGAGGCACGAACACCTCGCAAGAGACCAATGTAACTTATAGGAACTGATCGCGTAGTCTTGGGTATCTCGGTTTGAGAGTATGACGATAATTTGTAAAAATCACACTTAGACTTAAAAATATGCCGTTAAAGGGTGAAAACCTAAACCAGCCCCCCAACGATCCCGTAGGAGGCACGAACACCTCGTACGGGACTAATGTATCTTGTAGGAACTGACCGAGTAGTCCCGAGTCTCACGGTTTGAGAGTATGATGATAATTTGCAAAAATCACACTTAGACTTAAAAACAAGCCGTTAAAGGGTGAAAACCCAAACCATCCCCCAAACGACCCCGTAGGAGGCACGAACACCTCACACGGGACCAATGAAACTTGTAGGAATTGACGCCGTAGTCCCGAGACTCCCGATTTGAGAGTATGACAATAATTTACAAAAATCTCACTTATACTAAAAAACTAGCCGTTAAAGGGTGAAAACCCAAACCAGCCTCCAAACGACCCCATAGGAGGCACGGACAGCTCGCACGGGACCAATGTGACTTGTAGGAACTAACCCCGTAGTTTCAGGTCTCCCGGTTTGAGAGTATGACGCTAATTTGCAAAAATCACACTTAGACTTAAAAACATGCCGTTAAAGGGTGAAACCCCAAACGAGCCACCAAATGACCCCGTAGGAGGCACGAACACCTCGCACGGGACCAACGTAACTTTTAGGAACTGACCGCGTAGTCTTGGGTCTCTCGGTTTGAGAGTATGACAATAATTTGTAAAAATCACACTTAGACTTTAAAAATAAGCCGTTAAAGGGTTAAAATTCAAACCTGCCCCCAAACGACCCCGTAGGAGGCACGGGCTCCTCACACGGGAGCAATGTAACTTGTAGGAACTAACCCCGTAGTTTCGGGTCTCCCGGTTTGAGAGTAGGAAGCTAATTTGCAAAAATCACACTTAGACTAAAAAACAAGCCGTTAAAGGGTGAAAACCCAAACCAGCCCCCAAACGACCCCGTAGGAGGCACGAACACCTCGCACGGGACCAATGTAACTTGTAAGAACTAACTCTTTAGTTTCGGTTCTCCCGGTTTAAGAGTATGAGGCTAATTTGCAAAAATCACACTTAGACTTAAAAACAAGCCGTTAAAGGGTGAAAACCCAAACTAGCCCCCAAACGACCCCGTAGGAGGCACGAACACCTCACACGGGACAAATGTAACTTGTCGGCACTGACCGCGTAGTTCCGGCTCTCCCGATTTGAGAGTATGACAGTAATTTGCAAAAATCACACTGAGACTCAAAAACAAGCTGTCAAAGGGTGAAAACCCAAACTAGCCCCCAAATGACCCCGTATGAGGCACGAACACCTCGCACGGGACCAATGTAACTTTTAGGAACTGACCGCGTAGTCTTGGGTCTCTCGGTTTGAGAGTATAAAGATAATTTGTAAAAATCACACTTTGACTTAAAAATAATCCGTTAAAGGGTTAAAATTCAAACCATCCCCCAAACGACCCCGTAGGAGGCACGGGCTCCTCGCACGGGAGCAATGTAACTTGTAGGAACTAACCCCGTAGTTTCCGGTCTCCCGGTTTGAGAGTATGACGCTAATTTGCAAAAATCACACTTAGACTCAAAAACAAGCCGTTAAAGCGTGAAAACCCAAACCAGCCCCCAAACGACCCCGTAGGAGGCACGGACACCTCGCACGGGACCAATGTAACTTGTAAGAACTAACCCTTTAGTTTCGGTTCTCCCGGTTTAAGAGTATGATGCTAATTTGTAAAAATCACACTTAGACTTAAAAACAAGCCGTTAAAGGGTGAAAACCCAAACTAGCCCCCAAACGACCCCGTAGGAGGCACGAACACCTCACACGGGATAAATGTAACTTGTCGGCACTAACCGCGTAGTTTCGGGTCTCCCGATTTGAGAGTATGACGATAATTGGTAAAAATCACACTTAGACTTAAAAATAAGCCGTTAAAGGGTGAAAACCCAGACCAACCCCCAAACGACCTCGTAGGAGGCACTGGCTCCTCGCACGGGACCAATGTAATTTGTAGGAACTAACCCCGTAGTTCCGGGTCTCCCAGTTTGAGAGTATGATGCTAATTTGCAAAAATCACACTTAGACTCAAAACCAAGCCGCTAAAGGGTGAAAACCCAAACTCGCCCCCAAACGACCCCGTAGTAGGCACGGACACCTTGCACGGGATCAATGTGACTTGTAGGAACTGATCGTGTGGTCTCGGGTCTCTCGATTTGAGAGTATGACGATAATTTGCAAAAATCACACTTAGACTAAAAAACAAGCCGTTAAAAGGTGAAAACCCAAACCAGACTTCCAATAACCCCGTACGAGGCACGAACACCTCGCACGGGACCAATGTAACTTGTAGGAACTGACAGCGTAGTCCCTGGTCTCCCGGTTTAAGTGTATGATGATAATTTGCAAAAATCACACTTAGACTAAAAAATAAGCCGTTAAAGGGTGATAAAAAACCCAGCCCCCCAACGAACCCATAGGAGGCACGAACACCTCGTCCGCGACCAATGTCACTTGTAGGAACTGACCGCGTAGTCCCGGGTCTCCCGGTTTGAGTGTATGATGATAATTTGAAAAAATCACAATTAGACTTAAAAATAAGCCGGTTAAGGGTGAAAACCCAAACCAGCCCCCAAATGACCCCGTAGGAGGCACGAATACCTCGTACGGTACCAATGTAACTTGTAGGAACTGACCGCGTAGTCCCAGGTCTCTCGGTTTGAGAATATGACGATAATTTGCAAAAATCACACTTAGACTTAAAAATAAGTCGTTTAATGGTGAAAACCAAAACCAGCCCCCCAACGACCACGTAGGAGCCATGAAAACCTCACACGGGAATAATGTAACTTATAGGAACTGATCACGTAGTCCCGGGTCCCCCGATTTGTGTGTATGATGATAATTTGCAAAAATCAGACTTAGACTTAAAAACAAGCCGTTAAAGGGTGAAAACCCAAACCAACCCCCAAACGACCCCATAGGAGGCACGAACACCTCGCACGGGACCAATGTAACTTATAGGAACTGACCGCGTTGTCCCGAGTCCCCCAAATTGAGTGTATCACGATAATTTGCATAAATCACACTTAGACTTAAAAACAAGCCGTTAAAGGGTGAAAACCCAAACCAGCCCCCAAACGACCCCGTAGGAGGCACGAACACCTCGCAAGGGACCAATGTAACTTGTAGGTATTGACCACATTTTTCTGGGTCTCTCTGTTTGAGAGTATGACGATAATTTGCAAATATCACACTTAGACTTAGAAACAAGACGTAAAAGGGTGAAAACCCAAACTAGCTCCCAACGATCACGTAGGAGGCACGAACACCTCTCACGGGTCCAATGTAACTTGTAGGAACTGACCGTGTAGTCCTGGGACTCTCGATTTGAGAGTATGCCGATAATTTAAAAAATTCACACTTAGACTTAAAATGAAGTCGCTAAAGGGTGAAAACCCAAACCAGCCCCCTAACGACCCCCTAGGAGGAACGAATACCTCGCACGGGACAAATGTAACTTGTAGGAACTGATCGCGTAGTTTTGGGTCTCCCGGTTTGAGAGTATGGTGATAATTTGCAAAAATCACACTTAGACTTAAAAAAAGTCGCTTAAGGATGAAAACCCAAACCTGCCCCCAAATGACCCCGTAGGAGGCACGAAGACCTCCCACGGTACTAATGTAACTTGTAGGAATTGACCGCGTAGTCCCAGGTCTCTCGGTTTGAGAATATGACAATATTTTGCAAACATCGCACTTAGACATAAAAATAAGCCGTTAAATGGTGAAAACCCAAACCAGCCCCACAACGACCCCGTAGAAGGCACTAACACGTCGTACGGGACTAATGTAACTTAGAGGAACTGACCGAGTAGTATCGGGTCTCTCGATTTGAGAGTATAACTATAATTTGCAAAAATCACACTTAGACTTAAAAACAAACCGTTAAAGGGTGAAAACCCAAATCAGCCCCCAAATTATCCCGTAGGAGGCACGAACACCTCATACGGTACCAATGTAACTTGTAGGAACAGACCACGTAGTCCTGGGTCTCTCGGTTTGAGAATATGATGATAATTTGCAAAAATCACACTTAGACTTAAAAACAAGTCGTTAAAGGGTGAAAACCCAAACCAGCCCCCAAACGACCCCGTAGGAGGCACGGACACCTCGTACGGGACCAATGTAACTTATAGGAACTGATCACGTAGTCCCGGGTCTCTCGGGTTGAGAGTATGGCAATAATTTGAAATAATAACACTTAGACTTCAAAACAAGACGTTAAAGGGTGAAACCCAAACTAGGCCCCACAACGACCCCGTAGAAGGCACGAACACCTCGTACGGGACTAATGTAACTTGTAGGAACTGGTCGAGTAGTCCCGGGTCTCTTGATTTGAGAGTATAACGATAATTTGCAAAAATCACACTTAGACTTAAAAACAAACCGTTAAAGGGTGAAAACCCAAACCAGCCCCCCAACGACCCCTAGGAGGAACGAACACCTCGCACGGGACAAATGTAACTTGTAGGAACTGATCGAGTAATTTTAGGTCTCCCGGTTTGAGAGTATGATGATAATTTGCAAAAATCACACTTAGACTTAAAAAAAGTCGCTTAAGGATGAAAACCCAAACCAGCCCCCAAATGACCCCGTAGGAGGAACGAAGACCTCCCACGGTACTAATGTAACTTGTAGGAATTGACCGCGTAGTCCCGGGTCTCCCGATTTGAGAATATGACAATAATTTGCAAACATCGCACTTAGACTTAAAAATAAGCCGTTAAATGGTGAAAACCCAAGCCAGTCCCACAACGACCCCGTAGAAGGCACGAACACCTCGTACGGGACTAATGTAACTTGTAGGAACTGACCGAGTAGTCCCGGGTCTCTCGATTTGAGAGTATAACGATAATTTGCAAAAATCACACTTAGACTTAAAAACAAACCTGTAAAGGGTGAAAACCCAAATCATCCCCCAAATTATCTCGTAGGAGGCACGAACACCTCGTACGGTACCAATGTAACTTTTAGGAACTGACCACGTAGTCCTGGGTCTCTCGGTTTGAGAATATGACGATAATTTACAAAAATCACACTTAGACTTAAAAATAAGTCGTTAAAGGGTGAAAACCCAAACCAGCCCCCAAACGACCCCGTAGGAGGCACGGACACCTCGTACGGGACCAATGTAACTTATAGGAACTGATCACGTAGTCCCGGGTCTCTCGGGTTGATAGTATGACAATAATTTGAAATAATAACACTTAGACTTAAAAACAAGACGTTAAAGGGTGAAACCCAAACTAACCCCCAAACGACCCAGTATGAGGTACGAACACCTCGCACGGGACCAATGTAACTTATAGGAACTGACCGCGTAGTCTTGAGTCTCTCGGTTTGAGAGTATGACGATAATTTGCAAAAATCACACTTAGACTTAAAAACAAGCCGTTAAAGGGTGAAAACCCAAACCAGCCCCCCAACGACCCCTAGGAGGAACGAACACCTCGCACGGGACAAATGTAACTTGTAGGAAGTGATCGCGTAATTTTAGGTGTCCCGGTTTGAGAGTATGATGATAATTTGCAAAAATAACACTTAGACTTAAAAAAAAGTCGCTTAAGGATGAAAACCCAAACCAGCCCCCAAATGACCCCGTAGGAGGCACGAAGACCTCGCACGTTACTAATGTAACTTGTAGGAATTGATCGCGTAGTCCCGGATCTCCCGGTTTGAGAATATGACAATAATTTGCAAAAATAACACTTAGACTTAAAAATGAGCCGTTAAAGGGTAAAACCCAAACCAGCCCCACAACGACCCCGTAGAAGGCACGAACACCTCGTACGGGACTAATGTAACTTGTAGGAACTGACCGAGTAGTCCCAGGTCTCTCGATTTGAGAGTATGACGATAATATGCAAAAATCACACTTAGACTTAAAAACAAGCCGTTAAAGGGTGAAAACCAAAACCAGCCCCCAAATTGTCCCGTAGGAGGCACGAACACCTCGTACGGGACCAATGCAACTTGTAGGAACTGACCGCGTAGTCTTGGGTCTCTCGGTTTGAGAGTATGACGATAATTTGTAAAAATCACACTTAGACTTAAAAATAGGCCGTTAAAGGGTGAAAACCCAAACCAACCCCCCAACGACCCCGTAGGAGGCACGAACACCTCGTACGGGACTAATGTAATTTGTAGGAACTAACCGAGTAGTCCCGAGTCTCTCGGTTTGAGAGTATTACGATAATTTGCAAAAATCACAGTTAGACTAAAAAATAAGCCGTTAAAGGGAGAAAACCCAAACCAGCCCCCAAACGACCCCGTAGGAGGCACGAACACCTCGCACGGGACCAATGTAACTTATTGGAACTGACCGCGTAGTCTTGGGTCTCTCGGTTTGAGAGTATGACGATAATTTGTAAAAATCATACTTCGACTTAAAAATAAGCCGTTAAAGGGTGAAAACCCAAACCAGCCCCCAAACGACCCCGTAGGAGGCACGGGCTCCTCGTACGGGACCAATGTAACTTGTAGGAACTGACCGCGTAGTCTTGGGTCTCTCGGTTTGAGATTATGACGATAATTTGTAAAAATCACACTTAGACTTAAAAATAAGCCGTTAAAGGGTGAAAAACCAAACCAACCCCCAAACGACCCCGTAGGAGGCACGGGCTCCTCGCACGGTACCAATGTAACTTGTAGGAACTAACCCCATAGTTCTGGGTCTCCCGGTTTGAGAGTATGACGGTAATTTGCAAAAATCACACTGAGACTCAAAAACAAGTCGTCAAAGGGTGAAAACCCAAACTAGACCCCAAACGACCTCGTATGAGGCACGAACACCTCGCACGGGACCAACGTAACTTATAGGAACTGACCACGTCGTCTTGGGTATCTCGGTTTGAGAGTATGACAATAATTTATAAAAATCAAACTTAGACTTAAAAATAAGCCGTTAAAGGGTGAAAACCCAAACCAGCCCCCCAACGACCCCGTAGGAGGCACGAACACCTCGTACTGGACTAATGTAACTTATAGGAACTGACCGAGTAGTCCCGAGTCTCTCGGTTTGAGAGTATGACGATAATTTGCAAAAATCTCACTTAGACTAAAAAATAAGCCGTTAAAGGGTGAAAACCCAAACCAGCCCCCAAACGGCCCCGTAGGAGGCACGGACACCTCACACGGGACCAATGTAACTTGTAGGAACTAACCCCTTAGTTCCAGGTCTCCCGGTTTGAGAGTATGACGCTAATTTGCAAAAATCACACTTAGACTTAAAAATAAGCCGTTAAAGGGTGAAACCCAAACTAGCCTCCAAACGACCCCGTAGGAGGCACGAACACCTCGCACGTGACCAATGAAACTTGTAGGAACTAACCGCGTAGTCTTGGGTCTCTCGGTTTGAGAGTATGACGATAATTTGTAAAAATCACACTTAGACTTAAAAATAAGCCGTTAAAGGGTGAAAACCCAAACCAGCCCCCAAACCACCCCGTAGGAGGCACGGGCTCCTCGCACGGGACCAATGTAACTTGTAGGAACTAACCCCGTAGTTCCGGGTCTCCCGATTTGAGAGTATTATGATAATTTGCAAAAATCACACTTAGACTCAAAACCAAGCCGTTAAAGGGTGAAAACCCAAACTAGCCCCCAAACGACCCCGTTGGAGGCACGAACACCTCGCACGAGACCAATGTAACTTATAGGAACTGACCGCGTAGTCTTGGGAATCTCGGTTTGAGAGTATGAAGATAATTTGTAAAAATCACACTTAGACTTAATAATAAGCCGTTAAAGGGTGAAAACCTAAACCAGCCCCCCAACGACCCCGTAGGAGGCACGAACACCTCATACGGGACTAATGTAAGTTGTAGGAACAGACCGAGTAGTCCCGAGTCTCTCTGTTTGAGAGTATGATGATAATTTGCAAAAATCACACTTAGACTTAAAAACAAGCCGTTAAAGGGTGAAAACCCAAACCAGCCCCCAAACGACCCCGTAGGAGGCACGAACACCTCACACGGGACCAATGTAACTTGTAGGAACTGACCCCGTAGTCCCGAGACTCCCGATTTGAGAGTATGACAATAATTTACAAAAATCTCACTTATACAAAAAAACTAGCCATTAAAGGGTGACAACCCAAACCAGCCTCCAAACGACCCCATAGGAGGCACGAACACCTCGCACGGGACCAATGTAAATTGTAGGAACTAACCCCGTAGTTACGGGTCTCCCGGTTTGAGAGTATGATGCTAATTTGCAAAAATCACACTTAGACTTAAAAACAAGCCGTTAAAGGGTGAAAACCCAAACTAGCCCCCAAACGACCCCGTAGGAGGAACGAACACATTGCATGGGACCAATGTAACTTTTAGGAACTGACCGCGTAGTCTTAGGTCTCTCGGTTTGAGAGTATGATGATAATTTGTAAAAATCACACTTGGACTTAAAAATAAGCCGTTAAAGGGTTAAAATTCAAACCAGCCCCCAAACGACCCCATAGGAGGCATGGGCTCCTCGCACGGGAGCAATGTAACTTGAAGGAACTAACCTCGTAGTTTCGGGTCGCCCGGTTTGAGAGTATGACGCTAATTTGAAAAAATCACACTTAGACTCAAAAACAAGCCGTTAAAGGGTGAAAACCCAAACCAGCCCCCAAACGACCCCGTAGGAGGCACGAACACCTCGCACGGGACCAATGTAAATTGTAGGAACTAACCCCATAGTTTTGGGTCTCCTGGTTTGAGAGTATGACGCTAATTTGCAAAAATCACACTTAGACTTAAAAACAAGCCGTTAAAGGGTGAAAACCCAAACTAGCCCCCAAACGACCCCGTAGGAGGAACGAACACCTCGCATGGGACCAATGTAACTTTTAGGAACTGACCGCGTAGTCTTAGGTCTCTCGATTTGAGAGTATGATGATAATTTGTAAAAATCACACTTGGACTTTAAAATAAGCCGTTAAAGGGTTAAAATTCAAACCAGCCCCCAAACGACCCCGTAGGAGGCACGGACACCTCGCACGGGACCAATGTAACTTGTAGGAACTAACCCTGTAGTTCCGGTTCTCTACGTTTAAGATAATGACGCGAATTTGTAAAAATCACACTTCGACACAAAAACAAGCCGTTAAAGGGTGAAAACCCAAACCAGCCCCCAAACGACCCCGTAGGAGGCACGGACACCTCGCACGGGACCAATGTAACTTGTAGGAACTAACCCCGTAGTTCCGGTTCTCCCAGTTTAAGAGTATGACGCTAATTTGCAAAAATCACACTTAGACTTAAAAACAAGCCGTTAAAGGGTGAAAACCCAAACTAGCCCCCAAACGACCCCGTAGGAGGCACGAACACCTCACACGCGACAAATGTAACTTGTAGGCACTGACCGCGTAGTCCCGGGTCTCCCGATTTTAGAGTATGACGATAATTTGTAAAAATCACACATAGACTTAAAAATAAGCCGTTAAAGGGTGAAAACCCAGACCAACCCCCAAACGACCTCGTAGGAGGCACGGGCTCCTCGCACGGGACCAATGTAAGTTGTAGGAACTAACCCCGTAGTTCCGGGTCTCCCAGTTTGAGAGTATGATGCTAATTTGCAAAAATCACACTTTGACTCAAAACCAAGCCGTTAAAGGGTGAAAACCCAAACTCGCCCCAAACGACCCCGTGGGAGGCACGGACACCTCGTACGGGATCAATGTAACTTGTAGGAATTGATCGTGTAGTCTCGTGTCTCTCGATTTGAGAGTATGACGATAATTTGCAAAAATCACACTTAGACTAAATAACAAGCCGTTAAAGGGTGAAAACCCAAACCAACCCTCCAATAACCCCGTACGAGGCACGAACACCTCGCACGGGACCAATGTAACTTGTAGGAACTGACAGTGTAGTCCCTGGTCTCCCGGTTTAAGAGTATGATGATAATTTGCAAAAATCACACTTAGACTAAAAAATAAGCCGTTAAAGGGTGAAAACAAAAACCAGCCCCCCAACAAACCCATAGGAGGCACGAACACCTCGTCCACGACCAATGTAACTTGTAGGAACTGACCGCGTAGTCCCGGGTCTCCCGGTTTGAGAGTATGATGATAATTTGAAAAAATCACAATTAGACTTAAAAACAAGCCGGTTAAGGGTGAAAACCCAAACCAGCCCCCAAATGACCCCGTAGGAGGCACGAATACCTCGCATGGTACCAATGTAACTTGTAGGAACTGACCGCGTAGTCCCAGGTCTCTCGGTTTGAGAATATGATGATAATTTGCAAAAGTCACACTTAGACTTAAAAACAAGTCGTTAAAGCGTGAAAACAAAAACCAACCCCCCAACGACCACGTAGGAGCCATGAAAACCTCACACGGGAATAATGTAACTTGTAGGAACTGATCACGTAGTCCCGGGTCCCTCGATTTGTGGGTATGATGATAATTTGCAAAAATCAGACTTAGACTTAAAAAGAAGCCGTTAAAGGGTGAAAACTCAAACCAACCCCAAAACGACCCCATAGGAGGCACGAACACCTCGCACGGGACCAATGTAACTTATAGGAACTAACCGCGTTGTCCCGGGTCCCCCAATTTGAGTGTATCACGATAATTTGCATAAATCACACTTAAACTTAAAAACAAGCCGTTAAAGGGTGAAAACCCAAACCAGCCCCCAAACGACCCCGTAGGAGGCACAAACACCTCGCTAGGGACCAATGTAACCTATAGATACTGATCGCGTCGTTATGGGTCTCTCGGTTTGAGAGTATGACGATAAGTAGCAAATATCACACTTAGACTTAGAAACAAGTCGTAAAAGGGTGAAAACCCAAACTAGCCCCCCAACGACCCCCTAGGAGGAACGAACACCTCGCACGGGACCAACGTAACTTATAGGAACTGACCACGTCGTCTTGGGTATCTCGGTTTGAGAGTATGACAATAATTTATAAAAATCAAACTTAGACTTAAAAATAAGCCGTTAAAGGGTGAAAACCCAAACCAGCCCCCCAACGACCCCGTAGGAGGCACGAACACCTCGTACTGGACTAATGTAACTTATAGGAACTGACCGAGTAGTCCCGAGTCTCTCGGTTTGAGAGTATGACGATAATTTGCAAAAATCTCACTTAGACTAAAAAATAAGCCGTTAAAGGGTGAAAACCCAAACCAGCCCCCAAACGGCCCCGTAGGAGGCACGGACACCTCACACGGGACCAATGTAACTTGTAGGAACTAACCCCTTAGTTCCAGGTCTCCCGGTTTGAGAGTATGACGCTAATTTGCAAAAATCACACTTAGACTTAAAAATAAGCCGTTAAAGGGTGAAACCCAAACTAGCCTCCAAACGACCCCGTAGGAGGCACGAACACCTCGCACGTGACCAATGTAACTTTTAGGAACTGACCGCGTAGTCTTAGGTCTCTCGGTTTGAGAGTATGACGATAATTTGTAAAAATCATACTTGGACTTAAAAATAAGCCGTTAAAGGGTTAAAATTCAAACCAGCCCCCAAACGACCCCATAGGAGGCATGGGCTCCTCGCACGGGAGCAATGTAACTTGTAGGAACTAACCCCGTAGTTTCGGGTCTCCCGGTTTGAGAGTATGACGATAATTTGCAAAAATCACACTTAGACTCAAAAACAAGTCGTTAAAGGGTGAAAACCCAAACCAGCCCCCAAACGACCCCATAGGAGGCACGGACACCTCGCACGGGACCAATGTAAATTGTAGGAACTAACCCCGTAGTTTCGGGTCTCCCGGTTTGAGAGTATGACGCTAATTTGCAAAAATCACACATAGACTTAAAAACAAGCCGTTAAAGGGTGAAAGCCCAAACTAGCACCCAAACGACCCCGTAGGAGGCACGAACACCTCGCACGGGACCAACGTAACTTTTAGGAACTGACCGCGTAGTCTTAGGTCTCTCGGTTTGAGAGTATGACGATAATTTGTAAAAATCACACTTGGACTTAAAAATAAGCCGTTAAAGGGTTAAAATTCAAACCAGCCCCCAAACGACCCCGTAGGAGGCACGGGCTCCTCGCACGGTACCAATGTAACTTGTAGGAACTAACCCTGTAGTTCCGGTTCTCTCGGTTTAAGATAATGACGCTAATTTGCAAAAATCACACTTCGACACAAAAACAAGCCGTTAAAGGGTGAAAACCCAAACCAGCCCCCAAACGACCCCGTAGGAGGCACGAACACCTCGAACGGGACCAATGTAACTTGTAGGAACTAACCCCGTAGTTCCGGTTCTCCCGATTTAAGAGTATGACGCTAATTTGCAAAAATCACACTTAGACTTAAAAACAAGCCGTTAAAGGGTGAAAACCCAAACTAGCCCCCAAACGACCCCGTAGGAGGCACGAACACCTCACACGCGACAAATGTAACTTGTAGGCACTGACCGCGTAGTCCCGGGTCTCCCAATTTGAGAGTATGACGATAATTTGTAAAAATCACACATAGACTTAAAAATAAGCCGTTAAAGGGTGAAAACCCAGACCAACCCCCAAACGACCTCGTAGGAGGCACGGGCTCCTCGCACGGGACCAATGTAAGTTGTAGGAACTAACCCCGTAGTTCCGGGTCTCCCAGTTTGAGAGTATGATGCTAATTTGCAAAAATCACACTTAGACTCAAAACCAAGCCGTTAAAGGGTGAAAACCCAAACTAGCCCCAAACGACCCCGTAGGAGGCACGGACACCTCGTACGGGATCAATGTAACTTGTAGGAATTGATCGTGTAGTCTCGTGTCTCTCAATTTGAGAGTATGACGATAATTTGCAAAAATCACACTTAGACTAAAAAACAAGCCGTTAAAGGGTGAAAACCCAAACCAACCCTCCAATAACCCCGTACGAGGCACGAACACCTCGTACGGGACCAATGTAACTTGTAGGAACTGACAGCGTAGTCCCTGGTCTCCCGGTTTAAGAGTATGATGATAATTTGCAAAAATCACACTTAGACTAAAAAAGAAAGCCGTTAAAGGGTGAAAACAAAAACCAGCCCCCCAACAAACCCATAGGAGGCACGAACACCTCGTCCACGACCAATGTAACTTGTAGGAACTGACCGCGTAGTCCCGAGTCTCCCGGTTTGAGAGTATGATGATAATTTGAAAAAATCACAATTAGACTTAAAAACAAGTCGGTTAAGGGTGAAAACCCAAACCAGCCCCCAAATGACCCCGTAGGAGGCACGAATACGTCGCATGGTACCAATGTAACTTGTAGGAACTGACCGCGTAGTCCCAGGTCTCTCGGTTTGAGAATATGATGATAATTTGCAAAAATCACACTTAGACTTAAAAATAAGTCGTTAAAGCGTGAAAACCAAAACCAACCCCCCAACGACCATGTAGGAGCCATGAAAACCTCACACGGGAATAATGTAACTTGTAGGAACTGATCACGTAGTCCCGGGTCCCTCGATTTGTGTGTATGACGATAATTTACAAAAATCAGACTTAGACTTAAAAAGAAGCCGTTAAAGGGTGAAAACTCAAACCAACCTCAAAACAACCCCATAGGAGGCACGAACACCTCGCACGGGACCAATGTAACTTGTAGGAACTAACCCCGTAGTTATGGGTCTCCCGGTTTGAGAGTATGTCGCTAATTTTGTAAAAGTCACACTTAAACTTAAAAACAATTCGTTAAAGGGTGCAAACCAAACTAGCCCCTAAACGACCCCGTAGGAGGCACGGAGACCTCACACGGGACCAATGTAACTTATAGGAACTGACCGCGTAGTCTTGGGTATCTCGGTTTGAGAGTATGGTGATAATTTGTAAAAATCACACTTAGACTTAAAAATAGGCCGTTAATGGGTGAAAACCCAAACTAGCCCCCTAACGACCCCGTAGGAGGCACGAACACCTTGTACGGGACTAATGTAATTTATAGGAACTGACCGAGTAGTCCCGAGTCTCTCGGTTTGAGAGTATTACGATAATTTGCAAAAATCACACTTAGACTAAAAAATAAGCCGTTAAAGGGAGAAAACCCAAACCAGCCCCAAAACGACGCCGTAGGAGGCACGGACACCTCACACGGGACCAATGAAACTTATAGGAACTCACCGCGTAGTCTTGGGTCTCTCGGTTTGAGAGTATGACGATAATTTGTAAAAATCACACTTCGACTTAAAAATAAGCCGTTAAAGGGTGAAAACCCAAACCAGCCCCCAAACGACCCCGTAGGAGGCACGGGCTCCTCGCACGGGACCAATGTAACTTGTAGGAACTGAATGCGTAGTCTTGGGTCTCTCGGTTTGTTATTATGACGATAATTTGGAAAAATCACACTTTGAATTAAAAATAAGCCGTTAAAGGGTGAAAAACCAAACCAACCCCCAAACGACCCCGTAGGAGGCACGGGCTCCTCGCACGGTACCAATGTAACTTGTAGGAACTAACCCCATAGTTCTGGGTCTCCCGGTTTGAGAGTATGACGGTAATTTGCAAAAATCACACTGAGACTCAAAAATAAACCGTCAAAGGGTGAAAACCCAAACCAGCCCCCAAACGACCCCGTATGAGGCACGGACACCTCGCATGGGACCAATGTAACTTATAGGAACTGACCGCGTCGTCTTGGGTATCTCGGTTTGAGAGTATGACGATAATTTATAAAAATCACACTTAGACTTAAAAATAAGCCGTTAAAGGGTGAAAACCCAAACCAGCCCCCCAACGACCCCGTAGGAGGAACGAACACCTCGTACGGGACTAATGTAACTTGTAGGAACTGACCGAGTAGTCCCGAGTCTCTCGATTTGAGAGTATGACGATAATTTGCAAAAATCTCACTTAGACTAAAAAATAAGCCGTTAAAGGGTGAAAACCCAAACCAGCCCCCAAACGACCCCGTAGGAGGCACGGACACCTCACACGGGACCAATGTAACTTGTAGGAACTAACCCCTTAGTTCTAGGTCTCCCGGTTTGAGAGTATGACGCTAATTTGCAAAAATCACACTTAGACTTAAAAACAAGCCGTTAAAGGGTGAAAACCCAAACTAGCCCCCAAACGACCCCGTAGGAGGCACGAACACCTCGCACGTGACCAATGTAACTTGTAGGAACTAACCGTGTAGTCTTGGGTCTCTCGGATTGAGACTATGACGATAATTTGTAAAAATCACACTTAGACTTAAAAATAAGCCGTTAAAGGTTGAAAACCCGAAGCAGCCCACAAACGACCCCGTAGGAGGCACGGGCTCCTCGTACAGGACCAATGTAACTTGTAGGAACTAACCCCGTAGTTTCGGGTCTCCCGGTTTGAGAGTAAGACGATAATTTGCAAAAATCACACTTAGACTCAAAACCAAGCCGTTAAAAGGTGAAAACCCAAACTACCCCCCAAACGACCACGAAGGAGGCACGAACACCTCGCACGAGACCAATGTAACTTATAGGAACTGACCGCGTAGTCTTGTGTATCTCGGTTTGAGAGTATGACGATAATTTGTAAAAATCACACTTAGACTTAAAAATAAGCCGTTAAAGGGTGAAAACCTAAACCAGCCCCCCAACGACCACGCACGAGGCACGAACACCTCGTACAGGACTAATGTAACTTATAGGAACTGACCGCGTAGTCTTGGGTCTCTCGGCTTGAGAGTATGACGATAATTTGTAAAAATCACACTTAGACTTAAAAACAAGCCGTTAACGGGTGAAAACCCAAACTAGCCCCCAAACCACCCCGTAGGAGGCACGAACACCTCACACGGGACCAATGTAACTTGTAGGCACTGACCGCGTAGTCTTGGGTCTCTCGGTTTGAGAGTATGACGATAATTTGTAAAAATCACACTTAGACTTAAAAATAAGCCGTTAAAGGGTGAAAACCCAAACCAGCCCCCAAACGACCCCGTAGGAGGCACGGACACCTCTTACGGGACCAATATAACTTGTAGAAACTAACCCCATAGTTCCGAGTCTCCTAGTTTGAGAGTACGATGCTAATATGCAAAAATACCCTTAGAGTTAAAAACAAGATGTTAAAGGGTGAAAACCCGAACTAGCCCCCAAACGACCTCGTAGGAGGCACGAACACCTCGCACGGGACCAATGTAACTTATAGGAACTGACCGCGTAGTCTTGGGTCTCTCGATTTGAGAGTATGACGATAATTTGTAAAAATCACACTTAGATTTAAAAATAAGCCGTTAAAGGGTGAAAACCCAAACCATCTCCCCAACGACCCCGTAGGAGGCACGAATACCTCGCACGAGACCAATGTAACTTGTAGGCACTAACCGCGTAGTCTTGGGTCTCTTGGTTTGAGAGTATGACGATAATTTGTAAAAATCATACTTAGACTTAAAAATAAGCCGTTAAAGGGTGAAAACCCAAACCAGCAACCAAACGACCCCGTAGGAGGCACGGAGACCTCTTACGGGACCAATATAACTTGTAGGAACTAACCCCGTAGTTCCGGGTCTCCCAGTTTGAGAGTATGACGCTAATTTGCAAAAATCACACTTAGTGTTAAAAACAAGACGTTAAAGAGTGAAAACTCGAACTAGCCACCAAACGACCCCGTAGGAGGCACGAACACCTCGCACGGGACCAATGTAACTTATAGGAACTAACCGCGTAGTCTTGGGTCTCTCGGTTTGAGAGTATGACGATAATTTGTAAAAATCACACTTAGACTTAAAAATAAATCGTTAAAGGGTGAAAACCCTAACCAGCCCCCCAACGACCCCGTAGAAGGCACGAACACCACGTACGGGACTAATGTAACTTCTAGGAACTGACCGAGTAGTCCCGGGTCTCTCGATTTGAGAGTATGGCGATAATTTACAAAAATCACACTTAGACTTAAAAACAAGCCGTTGAAGGGTGAAAACCCAAACCAGCCCCCCAACGACCCCCTAGGAGGAACGAACACCTCGCACGGCACAAATGTATCTTGTAGGAACTGATCGCGTAGTTTTGGGTCTCCCGGTTTGAGAGTATGATGATAATTTGCAAAAATCACACTTAGACTTAAAAAAAAGTCGATTAAGGATGAAAACCCAAACCAGCCCCCAAATGACCCCGTAGGAGGCACGAAGACCTCGCACGGTACTAATGAAACTTGTAGGAATTGACCGCGTAGTACCGGGTCTCCCGGTTTGAGAATATGACAATAATTTGCAAAAATCATACTTAGACTTAAAAATAAGCCGTTAAAGGGTGAAAACCCAAACCAGCCCCACAACGACCCCGTAGGAGGCACGAACACCTCGTACGGGACTAATGTAACTTGTAGGAACTGACCGAGTAGTCCCGGATCTCTCGATTTGAGAGTATGACGATAATTTGCAAAAATCACACTTAGACTTAAAAACAAGCCATTAAAGGGTGAACCCCAAACCAGCCCCCAAATTATCCCGTAGGAGGCACGAACACCTCGTAGGGTACCAATGTAACTTGTAGAAACTGACCACGTAGTCCTAGGTCTCTCGGTTTGAGAATATGACGATAATTTGCAAACATCACACTTAGACTTAAAAACAAGTCGTTAAAGGGTGAAAACCCGAACCAGCCCCCAAACGACCCCATAGGAGGCTCGGACACCTCGCACGGGACCAATGTAACTTGTAGGAACTAACCCCGTAGTTCTGGGTCTCCCGGTTTGAGAGTATGTCGCTAATTTTGAAAAAATCACACTTAAACTTAAAAACAATCCGTTAAAGGGTGAAAACCAAACTAGCCACCAAACGACCCCGTAGGAGGCACGAACACCTCACACGGGACCAATGTAACTTATAGGAACTGACCGCGTAGTCTTGGGTCTCTCGGTTTGAGAGTATGACGATAATTTGTAAAAATCACACTTAGACTTAAAAATAGGTTGTTAAAGGGTGAAAACCCAAACCAGCCCCCAAACGACCCCATAGGAGGCACGAATACCTCGCACGGGACCAATGTAACTTGTAGGAACTAACCCCGTAGTTCTGGGTCTCCCAGTTTGAGAGTATGTCGCTAATTTGCAAAAATCAAACTTAAACTTAAAAACAAGCCGTTAAAGGGTGAAAACCAAACTTGCCCCCAAACGACTCCGTAGGAGGCACGAACACCTCAGACGGGACCAATGTAACTTATAGTAACTGACCGCGTAGTCTTGGGTCTCTCGGTTTGAGAGTATGATGATAATTTGTAAAAATCACACTTAGACTTAAAAATAGGCCGTTAAAGGGTGAAAACCCAAACCAGCCCCCAAACGACCCCGTAGGAGGCATGAATACCTCACACGGGACCAATGTAACTTGTAGGCACTAACCGCGTAGTCTTGGGTCTCCCGGTTTGAGAGTATGTCGCTAATTTGCATAAATCACACTTAAACTTAAAAATAGATCGTTAAAGGGTGAAAACCAAACTTGCCCCCAAACGACCCCATAGGAGGCAAGAATACCTCAGACGGGACCAATGTAACTTATAGGAACTGACCGCGTAGTCTTGGGTCTCTCGGTTTGAGAGTATGATGATAATTTGTGAAAATCACACTTAGACTTAAAAATAAGCCGTTAAAGGGTGAAAACCCAAACCATCTCCCCAACGACCCCGTAGGAGGCACGAATACCTCGCACGGGACCAATTTAACTTGTAGGAACTGACCGAGTAGTCCCGGGTCTCTCGGTTTGAGAGTGTTACAATAATTTGCAAAAATCACACTTAGACTAAAAAATAAGCCGTTAAAGGGAGAAAACCCGAACCAGCCCCCAAACGACCCCGTAGGAGGCATGAACTCCTCGCACGGGACCAATGTAACCTGTAGGAACTGACCGCGTTGTTCCGGGTCTCTCGGGTTGAGAGTATGATGATAATTCATAAAAATCACACTTAGACTTAAAAATAAGCCGTAAAAGGATGAAAACACAAACTAGCCCCCCAACGACCCCGTAGGAGGCATGAACACCTCGCACGGGTCCAATGTAACTTGTAGGAACTGATCGTGTAGTCCCGGGTCTCCCAGTTTGAGAGCATGCCGATAATTTAAAAACTTCACACTTAGACTTAAAATCAAGTCGTTAAAGAGTGAAAATCCAAACCAGACCCCCAACGACCCCGTAGGAGGAACGAACACCTCGCACGGGACAAATTTAACTTATAGGAACTGATCGTGTAGTTCCGGGTCTCCCGGTTTGAGAGTATGACGATAATTTGCAAAAATCACACTTAGACTTAAAAACAATCCAGTTAAGGGTGAAAACCCAAACCAACCCCAAAATGACCCCGTAGGAGGCACGAAGACCTCGCACGGTACCAATATAATTTGTAGGAACTTACCGCGTAGTCCCGGGTCTCTCGGTTTGAGAATATGACGATAATTTGAAAAAATCGCACTTAGACTTAAAAACAAGTCGTTAAAGGGTGAAAACCCAAACCGGCCCTCCAACGACCCCGTAGGAGCCATGAACACCTCACACGGGACCAATGTAACTTTTAGGAACTGATCGCGTAGTCCCGGGTCCCCCGATTTGAGTGTATGACGATAATTTGCAAAAATCACACTAAAACTTAAAAACAAGCTGTTAAAGGGTGAAAACCCAAACCAGCCCCCAAACGACCCCGTAGGAGGCACGAACACCTCGCACGGGACCAATGTAACTTGTAGGAACTGACCGCGTTGTCCCGGGTCTCTCGATTTGAGAGTATGACGATAATTTGCAAAAATTATACTTAGACTTAAATACAAGCCTTTAAAGGGTGAAAACCCAAACCAGCCCCCAAACGACCCCATTGGAGGCACAGACACCTCGCACGGGACCAATGCAACTTGTAGGAGCTAACCCCCTAGTTCCGGGTCTCCCAGTTTGAGAGTATGACACTAATTTGCAAAAATCACACTTAGACTTAAAAACAAGTCGTTAAAGGGTGAAAACCCAAACTAGCCCCCAAACGACTCCGTAGGAGGCACGAACACCTCGCACTGGACCAATATAACTTGTAGGAACTGACCGCGTTGTCTTGGGTCTCTCGGTTTGAGAGTATGACGATAATTTGTAAAAATCACACTTAGAGTTAAAAATAAGCCATTATAAGGTGAAAACCCAAACCATCCCGCAACGACCCCGTAGGAGGCACGAACCCCTCGTACGGGACTAATGTAACTTGTAGGAACTGACCGAGTAGTCCCGAGTCTCTCGGTTTGTGAGTATGATGATAATTTGCAAAAATCACACTTAAACTTAAAAACAAGCCGTTAATGGGTAAAAACTCAAACCAGCCCCCCAACGACCTCATAGGATGCACGAACACCTCGCACGGGACCAATGTAATTTGTAGGAACTGATCTTGTAATCCCGGGTCTCCCGGTTTGATAGTATGACGATAATTTGCAAAAGTCACACTTAGACTTAAAAACAAGCCGTTAAAGGGTGAAAACCCAAACCAGCCACCAAACGACCCTGTAGGAGGCACGGACACCTCGTACGGGACCAGTGTAACTTGTAGGAACTGATCGCGTAGTCTCGGGTCTCTCGGTTTCAGAGTATGATGATAATTTGAAAAAATCACACTTAGACTTAAAAACAAGCCGTTAAAGGGTGAAAACCCAAACCAACCCCCAACAACCCCGTAGGAGGCACGAACACCTCGCACGGGACTAATGTATCTTATAGGAACTGACCCCGTAGTCCCGGGACTCCCGGTTATAGAGTATGACGATAATTTGCCAAAATCTCACTTAGACATAAAAATAAGCCGTTAAAGGGTGAAAACCCAAACCAGCCCCCAACAACCCCGTAGGAGGCACGAACACCTCGCACGGGACCAGTGTAACTTGTAGGAACTGACCGCATAGTCCCGGGTCTCCTGGTTTGAGAGTATGATGATAATTTGCAAAAATAACACTTAAACATAAAAATAAGTCGTTAAAGGGTGAAAACCCAAACCAACCAACCCCCAACAACCCCGTAGGAGGCACGAACACCTCGCACGGGACCAATGTAACTTGTAGGAACTGACCGCGTTGTCCCGGTTCTCCCGATTTGAGAGTATGATGATAATTTCCCCTCATATATGTAATTTTTTAGTTTGAGTAATTTTTTTTTGTAAATTATTGGGTTACTAATATCGTATCTTTTTTGTGTCCTATTTTTTTTTTGCAGGATAATAGTTTATCGTTGGCATTTATTCACGTAGAACACACAGAGGACTCAATGGTTTACAACAAGGGGTTTATTCATGATTCCATTTTTTTTGTGTCATGGCCGTGCGGTCTTTTGTTGTTTTATTATTGACTTTTATGGCCGTGTGGGCTTTATGTTAGGTAGGTTTTGTATTAACAGGTTTTAGAATGTCCAGAAAATAGAGGAAACTCTGCCCAATTTTTTTTGGCATGTGAACTGTTAAAGACTAGTAATATTTTGAAGTTTGTATGTATATTAGTTTATTAACAACGTGCAATATTATTAATTTATGAATTTTGTGCTTTCAAATAATTAAATTTTTTTGTTAAAAAATTTGGCACAGTTCAAAATCGTGGCAAAAGTGTATCATATTTTGGCACGGTTTTGAACAGTGCCAAATTTTTTTAAACTGTGCTGAATCTGGCACAGTTAAAAACTGTGCCAAAAGTGTGCCTGAAATATTAAATTCTAGCACGGTTTAAAAGTGTGCCAGAAGTGTTCCTGTTTGGCCAAATCTGGCACACTTTTGAGTCGTGCCAGAAAAAAATTACCATTTTAGAACACCTAATTCTGGCACAGTTCAAAGTCATGCCAGATTTGATCTAGCACAGTTTTAAACCGTGCCAGATTCCTATTTTTGGTGTAGTGATGAGACTCTTATTTTTAATTTGATATAGGACTCATCACCTGGTATTTTATTATGCGGGGTGTCACAGATGGTATCAGAGTATCAGTATCTAGTTTCCATAGGATTTGTACGGCTTTTTACATTTCATCATAGCATTCTGTTGATATAGAGCCCTATTATTAGGACTGTTGTTTTATTGTCACGCTTATGAACTATTGTACTTCTGCTATTTGGTTTTGTATTAACCGTGAACTAATACGACTCGTTTAAATTTCAGATGCCGCCCAAGAGAGGAAGACCTACTAGGGCAGCAGCCAGAGATGAGGTCGGGGAGACTAACCAGGAGCCAGAGGTTCCATAGCTGCAGGCCGACTAGTGACGACAGCTCAGATGGTGGAGGTGGTGGCCCAGGAGGTCAATGCAGCGATGGTAGCCATGGAAGCACATTTCCCTCAGCCTCGACCACAGCAGCCAGTGGCCCCAGTTGCATCGGCCCACCCGGGGCCGTCAGAGTGGCAACGAGTAAGTGAGGCCTTTTAGAAAGGCCATCCTACAGAGTTTCAGGAGAGTTCAGATGTGATATTAGCATGTCAGTAGAAGAAAGACATGCAGCGTCACTTGCACATGATTGACTACAGTGAGGTACAGAGACAGATGTTAGCCACCTTCAGGTTGATCGGGGTTGCTCTAAAGTGGTGGGAGTCCATCACCACTATTGGCGATAGGGATTCAATGACCATTGATGATTACTAGGTGCGGTTCGACTGCAAGTACTTTCCTCCAGCAGTTGAGGCCGAGATGAACAGGAAATTTCGTAAGGTGACTCAGGGTGAGCTCTCGGTGGCCGAGTATAAGAGGAGTTCACTCGTTTGGCAAAATTTATGTCGGATGACGTGAGTAAATAGGAGCAAAAGAAGGATAAGTTTGTGATTGTTTTGGCCTGGAGGATCAAGCAGCATTCGATTGGGAATCCCACACTAGTGACGTACACCGACGTGTTCTATGCCACTCTATTTCACTGTCCGGATCATCGCTTCCATCTGAAGAGAAACAAGAAGGGAGTCGAACCGAGCCAACAGGACAAGGCAAGTGGTAATGACACTAGCAGAGTTCAACAGCAAACTGGTAGTCAGTAAGGAAATCCATCTACGAAATTTAATCCTAGAGGTTTTCGACATTGAGGTCAGAGGTTCAGACAGGGTCAGCACGGCCTTAATCAGCAGCCACAGGTTCCTTAGGGCCGCTAGGGCTAAGGGAACAATGGAGGAGACCAACAGAGACAGCAGGGCCAACGACAGGGAGACGGTCATAGGCATTGCTTTGTTTGTGGTCAGACGGGACATATTAAGAGGGAGTGCCCATAGAGAGGTAGGGGCCAACAGTAGAGTGCCCAACAGGGACAGATACCGCCAGTAGCACCATTTCCACCAACCCCACCGCAGCAAGGGAAGATGCACTACGAGCGTGTGTACAAAGTCTGGTATATCCCCATTCCCCTTGTACCTCAGGCGTCGCCACAGTTGCGAGTACATTTCCTATCCATGGACACGAGGGTAGGATATTTTTTTGATACTGGGCATCGTATTCATTTACTAAGACTAGAGTTGCTAGGGCTATCGGCTTGCTGGAGACAGCGGGTAGTATCCTTATATGTGAAGAGTCACCGATGGGCAGTGGTTCACTTTTACATTCGATTTGTAGAGGGGTGGACATCTTAATTGGGAGACTGAGTTTAGCAGCGGACCTCCTAGTGTTTGATATGTAGGGATATGATGTCATCCCAGGCATGGATTGGTTGGCAGGATATATGACGATGGTAGATTACTTCGAGAGGACCATCGTGTTCTCCATCTCGGGGCAGGAGATGTTCCTAGTGGCGATGCCTCTTCCCGAGGTAGGGTCATGCATGTATTTGTATTATATCGAGTAGGAGACCTCACAAGAGGTGGTGATTCAGTTAGATTCGATTACGATTGTGAGGGGCTTTGAGGATGTGTTTCAGGAAATACCAGGATTTCCACCCAGTAGGGAGATTGAGTTTGTTATTGACCTAGCGTCGGGTACGAGGTCGATTGCTCGGGCATCTTACCATATGGCCCCTTAAGAGATGCGTGAGCTAAGAGAGCAGATTCAAAATCTCTTGGGTCAGTGTTTCATTCGGCGGAGCACATCGTTGTGGGGTGCACCAGTGTTATTTTTGAAGAAATGGGATGGTTCACTTCGATTGTGCATAGACTACAGAGAGCTGAATAAGGTGATGATACAGAATACGTATCTATTACCTAGGATTGATGATTTATTTGACTAGTTGAGAGGCGCCTTATACTTCTCAAAGATTCATTTGAGTTCAGGGTATCATCAGTTGCGCATTCGTGAGGAAGATCTTCCTAAGACCGCTTTTCTGTCGCAGAATGGATTCATGTTGATGTCATTTAGGCTCACCAATAATCCAGCAGTGTTCATGGACCTCATGAATAGATTTTTCAGATATTATCTTGACCAGTTCGTTAATGTGTTCATTAACGACATTTTGGTCTACTTATGCAGCGAAGAGGCACACGCAGAGCACCTGCGTATGGTTCTACAGACACTACGGGACCACCAGCTTTATGCCAAATTTAGGAAGTGTGGATTTTGGCTACAGGAGGTACAGTTTCTTGGCCATATAGTGTCAGACCAGGGTATTGTTGTGGATCCAAGTAAGGTATCAGCGGTGAGGGAGTGGGGACAACCCACGACACCAACAGAAGTTCGCAGTTTTTTGGGGTTGGCAGGTTATTACAGGCGGTTCATTAAAGGGTTTTTGAAGATTACATGTCCTCTAAAGAATTTGACTCGCAAGGGGGTACCTTTTATTTGGAGTGATCATTGTCAGGTAGCTTTCGACGAGCTAAAGGACAAGTTGACATCTGCACCCGTGCTTGCTTTGCCTAGGGAGGATTAGAGTATCGGGTCTATGCTGATGTATCCTTACAGGGACTTGGGGGTGTGATACAACAGGAGGAGAGGGATATATCTTAGGCGTCCCCGGAGTTTAAGCCCCAAGAGAATAATTACCCCACCCACGACCTAGAGTTAGCAGCGGTCGTATTTGCTTTGAGGATATGGAGGCACTATCTTCTAGGAGAGCAGTTCACTCTATTCACGAAACACAAGTCATTGCAGTATCTTTTCACACAGAAGGATCTGAATATGAGGCAGAGGTGGTAGCTAGAATTCATGAAAGACTACCAGTTTGATATTCAGTATCATCCTGGAAAGGCTAACGTGGTAGCAGGCGCGTTAAGCCAGAGACCTACGGGGGAAATTGCAGAGGCCTGGAGGGTGAAGTGGAGAGAGCTTTGGTACGATGATGATGTCTCCAGGGCATGTATATCATCTTTATCTATCACTCTCGAGATCATTATGCGATTTGTGAGGGCTCAAACGGAGGACCATATCTCCCAAGATAGAGTATGTCAGATACTAACAGAGGGAGCAGAGGGTTATTCGGTTCGTTCGGAGGGAGGTCTACGCTTTAATAGGAGGTTGGTCATACCAGATGATGAGGATTTGAGGCAGGCTATTATGACAGAGTCCCATGGTTCGAGGTTTGCGATACATCCCGGCGGGAATAAGATGTACCAGGATATGAGGAGGCAGTACTGGTGGGCAGGAAAGAAATGGGACATAGTAGAGTTTATCTCGAAATGTATGACGTGTCATCTTATGAAAATCGATCATCAAAAACCCCCAGGGATGCTACAGCCACTGGAGATTCCCATGTGGAAATGGGAGAGGATCTCTATGGACTTCATTACTGGGTTGCCTACATCACAGAGGGGTTACGAATCCATATGGGTGATTGTGGATCATTTGACCAAGGTGTCCCATTTCTTACCGGTTCTCACAGACTTTGAGATAATGTGTTATGCCCAGCTGTTCATAGCGGAGATAGTTAAGATGCACGGGGTGCCAGTTAACATTGTGTCTGACAGGGACAAGGCTTTTGTGGCCCATTTCTGGCAGAGTTTTTTGGAGGATATGGGCATAGAGTTGCGGTTAACTACCGCCTATCACCCACAGACAAACGGGCAGACCGAGAGAGTGAATCAGATTCCGGAGGATATGTTGAGGATGTGCATTTTAGACTTTGGTGGAGGTGGGAGCGATATCTCCCTTTGGTAGAGTTTGCGTATAATAACTCTTATCAGTTTACGAATGGCATGGCACCGTTTGAGGCACTTTACGAGAGACCTTGTCATTCACCCACCTGCTGGTTAAAGGTGGGGGATAACAAGCTATTGGGGCCAGAGATTGTCCAGGAGACGATTGCCAAGATAGAGCTGATTCGAGGACGGATCCAAATAGGTCAGGATGGGCAGAAGAGTTATAATGATGCCTCTCGGAGACATGTGGAGTTGGAGGTGAGAGATCAGGTATTGGTCCGGGTGTCCCCTATGAAGGGAGTAATGAGGTTCGGCAACCAAGGTAATTTAGCGCCGAGGTATGTGGGGCCCTTCCCCATTATTAAGTGGGTTGGATCGATAGCTAATAGACTGGGTTTGCCAGAGCATCTTCAGCAAATACACGATGTGTTCCATATGGCATCGCTGAAGAAATATTGGAGGAGCGAGAGGGATTTCTGCCACGTTACACTCGAGGAGATTGACTTACAGCCAGATATTTTTTATAAGGAGAGATCGGTAGCTATTCTGGATCGTAGTGAGCGTAAGCTGCGGTCTAAGGTGGTACCACTAGTGAGAGTCCAGTGGGGTCATCACAGCATTGACGAGTCTATATGGGAGCGAGAGGAGGATATATGGGAGTAGTATCCAGAGTTATTCACCGCAGGTATAACCTAATTTCGAGGGCGAAATTCCTTTGTAGGGGGAGTACGTAACACCCCGTATTTCTATGCATTTTAACATTTAATTAATTCAGGTAAATTCAAATTACTTGTGTGTTATAATTTAACTGAATTAATTATGTTAACTCTTATATAAATATTAATCGGGAGAAAATGGTTAATATTTACGGGGAAGAGTGTGGGGTACTTTGTGGATTAATTTGAGGAAATAAATTCCAAGATAATTAGATAGAGATCGAGTGAGCGAGTCTGGGTATATTGGTTGAAGGATGCCAAGGTGTCACATTAATTAGGGAGAAGAACTAATTAATTTAGAGTCAAAATTTAGACTCGGGAAATATTAATTTCGGGCCAAGCGAGCGAGTCCGGGTACATTGGTTGAGCGACACCAAGTTAATAAAATTAATTAATGAGTAAATTAATTAAATTCGAGTCGGACCATAGACTCGGGATTATTTTAGGCTAGTGCTACGGAAATTATACATGGTAAAGCCGGGAAGTAATTATTATATATATACGGTGTGTGATAGTATGTATATATATATATATATATATATATATATATATATATATATATATATATATATATATTGTGTGCTTATAATAATCGGTCAGTAGATATTTATTTATATTATATACTCTAGTGCTATCAAGGGAGGTTGCGTGATGTCGGTGAATCCCTTAGCTTGAGGAGTAGGGCGAGTATATGCCCAGGTCATAGTGTCCGTTATATGGGTGAGGGGCTTATCTCACTTTCAGGAAGGAAATATGACCGCCTCCACAACGTTTATATTTTTGGCCAAGTTCGTGGGTGATTACGACTTGGGTTAACTAGGTTAAGTGAGCACACCTGGTACGATGGCACTTTAGAGAACACATCCGGTGAGTTATTACTCGGAAGGATGGGCTACTATATATTCGACATACGTGTGAATGTTGTAATATGGCTTTACGTATGCAATGGATTAAATAATTATATACGGGTAATTATATACATGATGTGCATAACAAGAGCTAGTTACGGGACATATAACTAGGGAAGTTATTGGAAAAGCATTAGGTGTGCACATTAGTTGAGGGGTGAGTATGTACTCAAGAGAGAGTGCGACACTAACTTAAATATGAAGTGCATTCATGCATTTCCAATTACTGCAAGTTAATCATTTGCTAAATACTTTGGATTCTAACCCTTGCTATTAAATATTTTCAAAACCTTTTAGGTGTCCAGCCACAGGGACGCCAAGCCTAAATTCATTATAGGGATTCGCAGCTACTGCACATGTGGATGATGCAGGATTTTGGTAGGTTCTTCTGTCTTTTCTATTCCTAGTGTAGGGATTTACATCAGTTACTTCGATCATGTTGCTCCCAGTTTTATCTAGTAATTTTCCTTTCAGATTGTATAGGATTTATTATTATTCTTCTATTTACGTTGGTTTGGATTTAGCCGATGGTTTATTCGGCAAGACTTTTTATTATATATGATGTTGGATTTTATAAGTTGTGGGTGTTTTATTATTTTTGTAATTATTTTTTCTTGGATTAATAAAGATAAAATTTGGCACCATCTTTTGAATACTAGGTGGTTAGTAAGTTTAAAAAGTTTTCGACAATGATGCTAAGAATGAACCAAATGAGACTTATATTTTTAAATTGATATAGGACTGATCACTCGGTATTTTATTAGGTGGGGTGTCACAAAATCGTTCATCAAAACTATCACACTTTTATCATTGTGGTACTTTTGTCTTTCTGTTTATGACTCTATTTTTGGTGTGTTTGGTCGATTCTGCTTTATTTCATTTTTTTTTTCAGTTTTAGTTGGTGTTAAAGAAAAAGTTGAGAAGGATACATTGTCAAGTGAATGCAATGGTTTCTCTTTATCTCATAGAAAATTATCTCTTATCTTCTTAGTGTAATGTTGAGAAGGAAACATTGTAATTTATGGTCCTTTGTTCAAGGCAAATATGTTCTTTTTATATTTGTAAGCTTACAAGTATATTATGTGCAGGAAAAGTGAAGAGCATAAAACCTCTTTGTCTTTTGCAGGTACTCATTATCTCTGCTTATTCTCTATATATTTAAAACCTTTTTCTTCCTCCTACCATCTCTCTAAAAAGATGATCTAGTTTTTTTGCATTTTTTCCTCTCACTTTTTGTTGAGATCCCGTAGGAGGCATCCTTGAGGAATTCAACTAAAACTACCTATTTAATGGGATTATGTATCCACTCTGTTTGAGATAGTGCTAAAATAGCATTAAGATATTTCTCACTGTAGAAAATATATATAGAAAACATTGTAGTATTAGAAAATGCCCAACTTATTTCAGAGGAGAAAATGTCATTGTGCTGGAATCTTTATAATTTATATCTTGCAAAGTGAAATCCATAAGTTTTTTTATGGTTAGGCTATGATGGAACTTTATTATAGTGTAGGGGCCACAGAGATATTTTATACGTAAATATTATCATTATTTTTTAAGCATCTCCTTCCCACCTTTAATGTGTTATTTCTCCCTTTACATCTTTGAGTATTTGACCCGCATTAAGAGGATTTGTTTTTAACTTAACATATGTTTCCTTATCACTTTTTTGGTGGAAAATAATTAATAATAGAATTCATTTTTTTCATATATTTATCACCCTTCAAACATTAATATTCTTGGTGTCATTTTTTTTAATTGTTATAGGAAATAAAAAATATAGATGGATTGATTAAATACTTAAAGGTTCAAATTTCGATAAGTAGTGAAATATATGTGGGGTTGATTTTCTGAATAGCCTATATAAACGTGCTCATTTACTTGAGAAATATGCAAAACTAAGACGGTGCTTAGTAAAATGAATTCTAAGAAAATTTCCATCATGTATATTGTGTATGTTTATGGGTACATGTACAAATAGTCGTAGACTGTGAAGGAATGAAACCAATTCAGTGATGAAATAAAAAAGAGTGTGACATTAAAAGGTTTCAAGTATCCTTTCATTTTAAAAAAGAAAAGGTACATATTTACTGTGTATTTCTCAGGGTTAGACATAATTAAATGTCTCTCTCAAATTGTGATAAGACATAATTAAATGAAACATACTTTAAATTACTTATAGTGCACATAGAAACTAGCCTTCTAGTTCTTATAAATACGCATTTAATAGCCCTTAGACCCATTCGATAGTCATTACCCCTGTAAAGAGATCTCTCGAATTGTCCCGTTTGGACAGTTTGGGAATGTATAGTTTATGTATAATAATATTCTTAGTGGCTTAAACTTGTTACTTTTGGGGGAAGCTCTGTAGTCATATCTTAATGTTCTCTGGGTACATACTAGATGATGCAATGTTAAGTGTTATTTCAATTGATAAATTGAAATAACACTCACACTTGCGAATCTATGTCGTGTACTTGGAGAACTATGGGGATATACTGCCGAATTTTCCTCAAATTGGAACAATGTGCATGTGCTATTAAGTATATTACAGAAATATGCGGTCTTGAATGGGATAGGACCACTCACCCTTTAGAGGAGATTGAGGAAATAAAAATTAATATTATAAATTGAATTTTAATTTTAATTTCAATGCACGAATAAATTACCCATAGAAACTAGCCTTCTAATTATTATGCATATGCATTCAATAGGTGATTATTTATACTAATGGAAACTAAATATTCACACTTTTTTTTATGCTATTTTACCCATAATAAGTGATTTTTTGTAGTAGCTATGATGGGATATCCTAAATACAAAGAAAGGAGGGGTGAGACAAATAGATTAGGGGATGTGTTTCGCAGAGGTGCTAATGAATTTATGAAATACGCAAAGACATGAAATGATGATGGGGAGTTTTTGGGTCCATGTGCTAGGTGTAAGAATGATAAGGTGTTTGAGTGAAAAATAGTTGATCTACATTTGTTAAGATCGGGTATGCAAGATAGTTATCGAAGTTAGGTTTTTCACGTGAAACCGAAAGTTCCTTTTATCCCCAAGCAACCTTTACAATAACCTTCAACAAGTAGGATATATGTACAAGGGGAGGATGACAATGTAGATCATAATATGGAAGAGTATTTAGTTAATGATGTGTATGGAAGTCATGAAGTGGAAGAGAATGAGGTCACTAACGATGTACAAGGTTCAGGTGCTCATGATGATATTGGGATAAACTTTGACGATGACTATCAAAGTTTAAAATTTAAGGCGAGTCAGTCATTATACGCTGGTTTTGAGAAAGATCAAACAACTTTACATATCATGGTTGGTTTGCATAGTTTAAAGACTCAATATGGTTTGTCTGGCACTAGCGTGACAGGAATTTTTAATTGGGTGAAGGGCTTGCTACCTAAGCAGAATACATTTCGCAATAGCTATCCTACTATGACGAATAGTTTGAAAGGTTTGGGAATAAAGTATAAATAAATCATGTTTATGTGTATGACTGCATACTATACCGAAAGGAGTATGAAAATCTCAATCGGTGTTTGGTATGCAATGAACCTATATATGTCCAATCTACAGGCAAATAAGGCGCAAGCTCAAAAATGCCTCAAAAAGTTTTGAAATATTTTCCTGTTAGGCCTATATTAAAGAGATTTTTCACAGTACCATGGATAGAAGAGGCAATGACTTGGCATGCTAGGGCAGAAGCAAGGGAAAATCTCATGTGCCATCCTATTGATTTTACAGTTTGGAAGAGGATGAATTTTACGTATCCCGATATTGCTCGAGAACAGCATAACATTATTTGGTAATATCAGAGTGTATGGCCAGTGATCCTAACCTTACTCAACCTCCCTCCTTCACAGTGTATAAGACCTGAATTTCTGATGTTGTGTTTGTTGATCCCTGGGCCAAAAGCACGAAGTGAGGACATCGATGTCTACCTGGCTTCTTTGACAGAAGAATTAAATGAGTTATGGGAAGAGGGTGTGCAAGCATTTGACTCTTTTATAAACGAAGAGTTTACGCTGAAAGCTATGCTGATGTGGGCAATTCATGATTTTCCAGCTTATGGGACATTATCCGATTTTGTGGAGAGGAAATCGAATCTCTTCATCATCCTGCTAGCTCAAAAAATGTATACCATTGCCATAGGAGGTTTTTATCCCCTCTCATTGTTTTAGATTCGAGAAAGGTTCTAATTTTTTACTGGGCGGGGTTGAACATAGGCTACGACCGAGAATACTTTCAGACTCTGAAATTGAAATTAAATCTTCTGCTTGTGGACCTAATATGCTAGGTAAGATTTCTACATTTAAGAATGTTAAGCATAAGAAGACCCCAACTGGGAATAAAACTCAAAAAAGAAAGGCATGGCATAGGAGGTCAATTTTATTCGACTTGCCTTATTGGAAGAAAAACCAGATGCGCCATGTAATGGATGTGATGCATATAGAGAAGAACATCGTTGAACATATTGTGGGCGCATGCCTTGGGGGGAGTCAATAGAAGGATGGAAAAAATGCAAGAAAATACCTTAAAGCATTTGAACTTAAGCCACAACTATGGTTGAAAGAAGATAGTAGGGGAAGGACAATAATTCCCCTTGGTTCGTTTACTTTGACGAGTGAGGAAAGGAAGGTGCTTTTAGACACAATATATAATTTGAAAGTTCCATCTAATTTTTCTTCAACTTGCAAAGGATTGTGAATTATGCTACCCATGATTTACATAAGTGTAAGTCCCACAATTGGCATGTGGTCATGAAATTAGTTCCTCTATTGTTTAAGCAATGTTTCTCGAAGCACAAGGATATGTATAAGTCCCACTGGACCCTTGTTCATGGCACAAGATTAAAAAAAGTATCGATTGAATGGTTACATATTCGGTACAAGAATGTACAAGGAAAATACAAATGTACAGAACTTGGGCATTTGATACAAGGCTCTTCCTTTCTTTTGAGCGAGCGCTCGCGAAAGATAAAAACCCCGTTGAAGCGGAAATGATGTACAATGGTGTAATTCAAAATATATTTTAATTGGACTATGTAAAATTGAAAGAAGACGTATTTTACTGTGATTAGGTCATATTTGAGGATAAAATGCTTGTAAAGTTGATCCTGGCACCAATTTGATCATGGTTGACTTGTCCAAGTTGAAGAGCAACGAACACGTGAGCGACGAACCGTTTGTTTGTTCTTTTCAAAAGGTCAAGCAAGTGTTTTACTCAGAGTATATCAACAACGAGTCGTGGTCAATCGTCCTACATGCGAAAAAGTGTTTAAACAGTAGTGTGGATGACTTGGATGCACCTACTTAATATCAGTCCATTTTTTATGTTAACCCGAATTTGAAATAATTTTTTAATTTGTAATAAGTATTCAAATTATTTGTAATGACCAGTGGCTGTATTATTCTAATGCTTTATTATTATCGGACGACAATTTAATTCTTTTTATTAATTTATACTTGATTATTTAAATTCTTGTAATAACCAAGTGAACATATTAATTATAATTTTAATTAATTTAAGCATTAATTCAAAGTCCATGACCCGGGAGTTGGGGGGCAGTGTGCGTGTGTGTAAATTGAAATTGGTATAAATTGGTATTGATATTGATATTGGTATTGGTATTGGTATGTATGTATGTATGTATGTATGTATGTATGTATGTATGTATGTATGTATGTATGTATGTATGTATGTATGTATGTATTATTATTATTATTATTATTATTATTATTATTATATTTGATCATTAATTCAAAGTTCATATACATGTTTGTACTAATAATAACAATTTTTGTAGAAAATGACTTCATCAGGGCGCGGTATCGGAGACGATGAGGAATCCTCAGCCAGTAGGCCCTCAAAATGGGGAAAATTAGGGGTCGTCGTCGAGAATAAGTCGACATTATTATCTAGAGTGCTAGAGTTATTGAAGGTGATTATCGACCCAGGTACACTGATTGAAGGGTCGTGCCTATTGACCTCAAGATGAACATCTGGGGGGCATTACAGGTTGTGTCTTTAATATTTATATTTATATTTATATTTATAACTATAACACTTACTTATATGATGGTTTGTATTTATTTGACAGGAACAATTTGGCATGCCAGCATATCTCCGCGACCCCACGTTGGAGCAATTGAAGGATCAATATAAGACGTAGAAGAAGAATTTGCGGGTATGGTACTTTGGCAAGACCCGAGAGTCCATTCTAAGTCTCCGTAAAACCGTCCTCCCAAGGAGCTGGTCTCATTGCCACAGTGGCAAAATTTTATCGACAATGAGACCAATGAGTGGCAATTGGCATCTCGCCATTCAGGGAGGGACAACCGGCAAAAAAGGTGGATGTGTACTACTTCGGGCGAACGTCTTACGCCGAGGTGGAGCATAGGATGGTAAGTCTTTATTTTTCTTTAATTTTAGTTATTCTTATTTAGCAATACTTTTCATTACATATTAATTCTGTATTATTTTATTTCAGTACATGGGGAGTGGTCCTGGGGGTAGGCCACATAGGCTCGATGCCTATGTGGCAATTCAGATGAAAAAGGGCAAGGACAAGGAGGTGGCGTGAGCGTCCTAGCCATCATTGTAAGTTATAAATGTTTAATTGTTTTATTTACTTAATTGACTAATCGTGTACTTTTTATTTTTCAGGCAAGTCTGATGCCAAGAAATCATCTTTGGCTACGAACGCACTCAGCCAAGTGCTTGGGCCAGAGCGCAAGGGGAGGACTAGGGGGTGATCTCTCGGGTGGGTAAGTCTAGGATCATCGGCATGGAGACGAGCAACAACAGGTTGTCACATAAGGTGGACTCCTACGACAATAAGTTATCAAGGTTAGAGATGATAGTACTAGAGATGTACGCCTTCATGAAGTGTAAGTTGGGCAAGGGTAATGACAAGGTGGTAGAGGTACACGAGGATGAGGACGAGGATGATGACGCCATTGCTTCATCGTCGATACGCACGGGCTCGGTTCCATATGATGATACATTTCCCATCGTGACCCCCGTCAAGCGGCCTAAGTCAATAATCGATTGGTCGAGCGTGCATCTACTCGACATATATTGTGGGATGCCGATAGTGAGGGGGTGGACGAATCCGAGCTTCCTCCCAGGTATGTCGGTTCATGGACATCCCCTCCAAGACATTGAGGCAAGAGTACGCATCACGCATGTGCTGGAGGGAAAGGAGAACTTACCTTTGTGGTTGTGCGAACAATACGGCGTTCAACATATTACGGGGTGTTTCAGTTCATATGTCATGTGGCCTTTTTTCCTCCTCTAACCTGCTGAAGATTGACATTATTCCTATCTCTTTAATTTGGATATTGGATTGCATTTGTATTTTTTTAATTTTGGTACATGTTGGTTTGGATATGGATGTTTTCATTTCTATTTTATTTTAATATGTATTATATATGCCATGATTTCCTATATTATTTGAATTTTATTTGGATATATGCTATTTGTATAGGTACAATTTTGCTATAATAGGTACAAATACACTGCTGGGCAGTGGCAGTGGTGATACTGCCTAGCAAAGTTTTTTTATTTCTGCCCAGAATTATCGCGGTCAAGGACCGTGACAATTTTTGGGGTTGTATCATTGGATTATCACAATCTTTGACTCATGACAAAACTTGTCAAGGTCAAAGACTATGACAGAACCGAAACAAGTCTAATGAACTTATCACGGTCTTTGATTGTGACAAGTCCGTGATAAAAGAAGTTATAACCCCCATACTTTGTCACGGTCAATGATGGTGACAACTTGACAGTTTTGGTGTAGTGTGGGAGAAATGGCTATGACGAAGAATCCTCTCCAAAGAATTTTTGTGAAGGGATGTCCCTTCATTTCAGACATTGTGAATTTCCATACACCTTCCAAATTCAAGAAATCAGTATGATGGTAATAGTTATCTTATCATACACATTGAACAACACTATACTACTGTTGATATTTATTATGTTCCTGATGAGATGCGATGCCGAGCTTTCTTAAGTACCATCACTAGATCAGCCCAGATATGGTATAACAATTTACCCCGAGGATAAATTTCAAAATTTTGGCAGCTCGTCGAACTTTTCATCAATAATTTCTATTTTGGGGCAAAGCCGATGAAGAGAGTAGCCCATCTTCTGAATGTTCACGAACGACTTGGAGAAACTACTCAGGATTATATTACTCGCTTCAAATATGAGAAGTTACAGGTAGTAGATTATGAAGAGAAAATTCCTATCACTATATCAATAAGTGGACTACTCCCAGAGAAGTTATACAATGAACTGGTAAAAGAACCTCCTAAAACCATAACAGAGTTGATGGAAAAGGCTGGTAAGATCATGAATGTCGAGGAAGCTACGACAGCTAAGATAAGTTTTGGGATAAAATATGATGACAAGAAGAGCTCGAATAAGAAGAAACATAAAGATAAGAAAGTCTAGAAGCTTAAGAAGTATGAAGAGTATACCCTACTTATCATAGGTGTGCATCACATCATGGAGGAGATTAGGGATAGTTGGGAATTGAAATGGATAAAGAAATTAAAATCACCACCCAACTGGAGGGATAAGTCCTAACATTATTATTTTCATAATGATCATGGGCTTACCACTGAAAATTATCTTGCCATGAAAGCTTACCAAGTTTCTTGATCAAATAGAAGATCGAGACTCTAGAAGGAGGCCGAAATCACCTTACAAAAACAAAGAAGACAAAAAAAAAAGATCATGATGATGAGTCTGAAGATGATAGAGACCTATCAAAGAAACCCTGAGAGCCTGAACTTGATATAAATATAATATCCTTTGGTTGTCTTTTAATTACAGGAGGAGAAGCTGATGGCGAAGATGAAGCTACCGAAAGGAAGCCATATTTAAATGAGGCCAAAGCCTGCTCCTATATTTGGCGAATTAACTTGTAAGATGAAGTAGATGGTTAGCTCATAATGGTTAATAAGGATAAGCTCGTCATTGGCTTTTCTAAAAATGACCTATCTGGAGTGTTTTACCCTCATGATGACCCATTGGTTGTCACCTTTACCCTCATGATGACCTATCCGGATTCATTCTTTGTACTGATACCTAGTCCATAGACCACTACACTTATGGAGGCATTTCCAAACACTCTACATCCCTCGATACAGCTTGGGGGATACTCATCGACATCACAGTCATCTCTCTGGCACTCCCAAAATAGTCATAGACATGTATTATCTTCTCCCATCTACATTATAAGCCTATTATGGCATTGTAAACATGTAATACAATGAGCATATAATGAGAATGAGGCACCAAGTGGACGTAGGCTTATCTTAATAGCCTAACCACTCTATATCTTATGCTTTTTTCTCTCTTTACTAGCTCTATCTTCTTATTATGTACTTTATACTTGACTTTTTGGTACGAGAACGACTAGTGTTCGATTTCTTGTATCATCAGTCCTTACCGTATCTCGATAGTTTTTCGGCCAGGAACTTATCGTATAGAGACACTTGAAGGGGGAAGAATTCAATAATCTATGGAATGCCAATCATCTCCAAAAATATAATTAGTAGATTTATAGGGAATTTAATGTACTCATTTCAATAATATTAATAAAATATTGGTTTCCTATCAATTACGCTTCCTTTTTATCATATTTTTTGGGATATGGGTGATGATAATATTGACAATTAAATCATAAAAAACTGTAAAACTTCATGTATGACTTTTTCTTTGGCAAGTCATGAACAAGAAGTTCGTAAAACTTCGTGAATGACCTAAAGTCAAAAACAAGAAGTTTCTAGACCAAATTAAATTCAGGAAAATCCTAGGGCATTTTTAAAATATTTGGTTGTCAATGGCAACTAATGAAAACACTTAGCTTCATAAACCTTCAGTTTTGATAATTCTAAGTGCATTAGTAGAACCTAAGGTCTAATAATTCAAGTTCACACTTAATAACACATAGAAATAATCAAGTAGGTTAGTCGGTCACCTAACCGGCCAAATGATCAAAAAGCTTAATTGTTAAAGTTCAAATATAAAAAAGACAAAAATGTGTAAACATAATTTTTTTATTCAGGTGAATTCTACAATATCACTATCAAAGTAAAGATTACAAAGAAAAAGACTAAAAATCGTTCCACTGGACGTTTTCCTTCAGCCTTATTCGTCCCAGCAGGAGGAATATTAAGAGCTAAGGGAAGAACGGTGGAAGTCAAGTCTCTTGGCATGTCTTGACGATTTGATATGGGTTTGTTCAAAAAATACTGGAAGCGAATATAAGTATCCTAATCTTGTAAGCGAAAATTGCGTGAAAACTTTCTAAGTAGACTCTAAGGAATGGCATCAGTAGGGATCCACTTGGCATCAATATGGAATAAAGGACTTGGGTAATTTAGCACACCTGAGTCATGCCAATTCCAAAGTTCGTTGGATTTGGGAACCTTTATAAATATTAAGGCATTGTACCAGCCCCACTTGTAACCCCCATATCAGGCTTATTTATATACATCTTCAAGGTGAGCTAGAGTTGTATTATATCCATCCATCCAAACTGCCCTAGGTTGCTTGTTGAAATGAAAGGTTAGCTGATAAATCTTGTCAATCATTTTCTTAATGTTTGCGTCTTTACCTTTAAGCAAGGCGGCTTCGTCGGCTAAGGGTTTTTTGGTCCTCTCTTTATCCATTGTTAACCGAGAAATAATTACTTGTCTAGATGACTGGCCAGACTTTGTTTTCTTCGGTATCTCCAATTTTTCCATTATCCTGGCATTCTCCACCTCCAAAAATGATGATCCTTCACTTAGGACAACTTCAGAAGACTTCTTCAAACTTTCTAGTTCATTCATGAGGGCATTATATTCCTTCTCCAGCGGATTGGCCACCTCACGAGGACTCTCTATTTCTCAATTTAATAAAAATTCCTTCTTCCTAAAGGACGAAGAAATATCCTGGAGCTTTTTATCAAGACCATAACTAGGTCTCAGTGCATTGTATTTATTTTCATAATTAGAGTGAAGTAAAGCCAAGGAGAGGTTATGATTGTCATGCAACTTCTTAATCATAGTAGACTGCATTGTTGGTCACAACACGATCAAAGAGACCATACAAATGAAGGTAGGGCTATTGCACCTAATGTAATGCATCAACGCCAAGCAACTCTTCTAACTCGGTCCTAATCAAACTTGCATTCCTAGCTCTAAAAAGTTTAAGGCTACATTTTAGCAAATCAGTATTAACAGATATTATGACAGTCTTCCTGGAGTTAAACTGAAAACATGAGTACAAGAACAACAGTCTAACAAGAAATGTGAATAAGTTTAGTTAAAGATAACACTAGCAAGTTATCCAAACAAAAATTTCATTCATAGTCATAAAGAGGTGTTACAAATAATTGATTCCTTACATCCTAAAATTAAAAAAAATTAAAAGAAATATAAAAGGAAAGAGCCATTCATCAGTTTGAAGAAAATTATAAATTCTCTTTGTCCTTTACTGTCGTTTCTGAAGGAATGGCTTCAATTTAATAATAAGCACTAGTGAGGACTCCCATGTCCCCTCTTCATCATTCACCTTTTAATCTATGTTAGGAGGAGTGCTAGGGTCATGCCTTAGGAATAAGTTTGAGTCAGTAGGAGTGCCTACCTCTTTCAAGGCATGCATCCATCCATCCTTGAAGGAAACCTTCTTTATATACTCAATCTGAACAGAAGTAGTAGTGAAGGCCTTGCCTCATACCTTATTGAAGGAATTCTCCTTTTCCTTCTTATTTTTAGCCTTCGGTTCTAAAATCTTTTTCTTCTTAGCAGCAGCTTCCACAATTGAGTTAATATCCATTTGCTTAGTTGTCTTGATCTTTTTCTCAGAAATCTTCACCTTTTATTCGGCCTGATCTAACTCCTCCTACTACTTTTTTCGGTCCCTCTCTTGGGCCTCCCTAGTGGAATCAAGGGATTATTTTAAGCCTTTAAAGCCTTCCTCTATATCAGCTGAGGAAGACCTCAATTGGTCATCCCTTATCAACAGTTGGACATAGCCATCCAAAAATTGCACAAAGGTTCAACAATAAGTCATTTATCAAATCTTATTTAGAAAACTTAATGACGATAAGTATGATTGACAGTTACCAGAGCATGGTTTTTATTGGCCCTGAACATGGGAGCTACTAATGACCTATCTACATGCAAAAATCATGAATGAATCAAACCCCTAGACAAACTAGGGTTCACTGCTATAGAGGAAAATTCAGCAGTAGCCTAGTCCCCCTGGGCCTTCTGTGTCAACTCCTGTTAAGGGGTAAAACCACTTTTTAATCTCATAAATTGAGATTCAGTATTTCTAAGTTCCTCAGTACTGATAATTACTAGCCTTTTTGAACCACCTTCACCAGCAGTGGATCTTTTGGGTAGGGGAGAGAATGTTCCAAATATCAAGATGGGAATCCTTCTCTTTCCTATCTTTTTTGTAAATGAAGTTGGTATGGTGGCAATATCAAGTGAGTCGAAAGAAGACAATGTTCCTCCAAGTGCAAACTCTCTCTCTCTCTGCTAAAGGGGATCCAGAAGTTAAAGTCGAGGAGGTAGAATCGAGTTCTTCTTCTTCTTCTAGATTAATGGTGGATTGGGGTATATCTTCAGTCGGTCAGGCAACGAAAGAAGTAATTGAAATTTTATACTCCAATAGAATGGACACTAACCTAGGATGCTCTTCTCCTAACCTTTGATTAATCGACCAAAGAAATTTTAATTCTTCGAAGTTGACCTCTGAATCATGAGAACACTTCTTTTTTCTTTTCTCTATAGAGAAAAGTAAGTAAAAATTATTAGTCGGCATATTATCAAGAGTTAAGAAGCATAAAAGAAAAGAAGGTCAAAATAATGGTCGACCAATGTTACGCCCTTCCTGGGGGCATTTGAGACCAGTATATTCAACCCCCTCAGAAAGGGGGCATGTTGCCAATTCTTGACCACCACTCCATAATCCCAATAGACTTTATTATAATTGGGCAGGTTCACTACTAAAGCCCTGTTAGGTTGTCTGGTCTTCAAGTGATATATGTTGTCTCTTGTGGTTACCCATTTATAACATTACATTAATTCAGTAATTCTTATGTGAGTTCCACGAATTTCATTCAAGCGATTAACCCCATTCATCACTCGCCAAGTGTTTGTGGCTACCCTAGTGGGGATTATGTCAAAGTATTGGTAGAACTCAAGAAATATTTCTGTAAGGGGGAAATTTATTCCGCATTCTGCAATAAATAGTGTGGGAATCCAATAACCCTCATCTAAATAAAGGATATCTAAGGGTCCATCCACTATCTCCAAAGATACACAACTGGGATTTTTTCTTCTTTCTCTAAACTCTTCTATAGAGCCTTCGTTAACAATATACACCATTTTTATCCAAGCAACAAAGCAAAAGAATGGAACAAAAATGAGTCTTAATATTTCTATAAAACAACAAAAGACTCTCAAGAATGACAAAGAAAGCTTGAACGCAGGAAGAAAATGTTTAAGTTCAAGGGTTTGAGGTGAATAGAAATGGGAGGAAATCTTCGTCTTTTTATAGGTATAATATATTCACCTCGAAGCTTGAAAATAGAAATGATTAAATGAACCAACAATTGAACTCTCCGCGGTTGTACATATCCTAAAAAGGGCAGAAAGACTAGCGTACCCTTTGGTAATTCACTATTTTTCAAAATATTCACAAAAATGCCACTCCACTAATATACCTGTGAAAAATTACAAGTCGTGAAAGGAGGCCACCGACCTCCACCATTTTTGGGTGTCGAACAACATTTCAGAGTAAATACTTCATCCTTTCACTAAATCATTAAGAATGGATTATTGTGGCTTTTGTTGTGGGTTAAAATATTCATCGATATGAATCAATGAGAGGTGGATACCTGTCATCATAAACATTCACCTTATAGCTTCACAAATACTTAGTCCGCCCCAGAGATACTTAGTCGGACAATCGGCACCCATATACGATAAATGAGACCGTTTCTCTTAAAATAAACATGTGGAATGGCTGTTGGTAGCCATCATGTGAGGTCGTGATGATGAGTGTAAATGTTTATGAGGATTCCATCTCTTGCTCTTCAAATTCACCTCATTTTTCGTATATGGGTGTAAATGCTTAAATATATAAAAGCATTCCATCCCTTAGTCTTTTAATAACTATAAATACACTATCTCCCTTATCTCAAGGGAGGGACAAGTCAACATAATCATGATTTCCCTAAGTTTATGTAATTTCCCCTCAACTGCAATATCATAACTATGGATGTAGGCTTTTTCCTTAGCTGAACCACATTAAAAACTTTTGATGATGCATTGCTTAATCTTTATATATATATATATATATATGTGTGTATGTGTGTGATTATAAAATTGCAATCACCTGGCTATATTATATTTCTACCAATTTTAGACATCAACAATCCATAATACCTCAAATGTAAAATTAAACTCCTAATTAAAGGTTTACAAAACCCTAATAACCCTGTAACAACCCCAGTAAATTAATTATAACTACTAACAAACAATTACAACTAACTTAAAACTAATAACAAACAATTGAATGACCCAATTAAAAGTTTCTTTCTAGTTGGCTAACTAGTAATACAACCAAAACTAATCTCATTAACTAATTTCAGCCCTAAATCTGACATAGTTTATCCATCGTTTGTGTAATGTATATGTTTGATCACTTTGAAATTATGCTTGAATGGATTTATGTTTACTTCTCTATTTTAATGTGGACTTGTGTCAGTTTGTTATACTTAATACATATATATTGTCTCCTTGCGTGTACTTTTTGTTGATTATTATGTATTTATGTGATTTTTATGCATATTGTACTCACAAAAGGACATTATGCTTGTACTGATGATAACACATTATGTTGTGTGGTTAATAATAAAAAAGACATTATGCATTTAACTTTTATATTTGTTGAGTGTTTTCTATGCAAAAAGACAATAGTAAGGCAACTTTTATATTTGTTGTGCGGTCTTGGGTTCGAAACATGGGAGTAACCTGTCTATATATGGGTGTAAGGCCAGCTGAAATTCGCCTCTCCCAAACCCTGTAGTTAATTAGGAGTCTTGTGTAATGGGTATGACCTTCTTATGTTTAGACATATCATATTATTATTGTCCATTACAATAATATTATGGTTCGTCTCAACGACATTAGTTGCGGAATTTTAATTATTTTTTCATTTATTTCAGATAAAATTGATGGGTACAGGGTTGCTAGATGCACTCACTGTGAAACCTCGCCTAGTCTAATACCAGTTGATTGGGCCTTTTATTAAATTAAATGAGTTTCACATATGATTTCATTCTTAGCATCACTATCGAAAACCAATTAATTAAACTAATAACCTATTTAGTCGGGTGTCAATTTTTAAATCTTCTTAACATGAATGTATGAAACCATTCAACAATAAAAATATAAACACCCATAGTGAGTGAACGAAAAGAGTACTAATAGAATAAATAAATATACCTAATAAACTCTCGTTATCCAAAATACAATCATATAGATACTCAATTGAAATAATGTAAATAATTTAAGTAATAAACTGTCCACATGAGGACAACATGCCCAAAGAGAAATATTGAACTAGAAACTTATCTAGACAGAAATAAAGAAAGCGTATAATCAAGTCATATAGGCATCCACAGCTGTTGCATCATCGTTTGACTGAAATGGAATGGTTATCCCTGACAAACCTATGGTTGAGCACCTAAAAGGTTTTCAAAACATTTTTTATACGGGTTTGTGCCCAAATTTTTTTAAAAATAGTTGCAAGTATTTGAATGCAAAAATAATAATGCAGCAACTAATATTCATGTTCACCTGGTGTCACACTCACTTGAGATTATTCTCACCCCTTATCTACAGTGTGCACCTAACGCATATATTTTATTCACCTAGTTATGCTACCTTGCTTAAATAGTTTAACCATCCTTAACATATTATAATTCGCTAACTGCTAGCCCATCCTTGACCTGTTTTGATCTGTTAAACATCTAACTCATTTGTATTGCCCATACGATGTCCCATACTATGTACTACTTAGTTAATCCATACACTATAAATTAGGTTTTATCAATTATATTTGTCTCCCTATATAGGCAATGTAATCATACACTAGCTACTCTTAGATGTTCACATAATCATTTAAATATATATACATTTATCACTCCTTATATGTATATACATAGCATGCTCGAGCTGGACCTCCCGGATGCATCCCTAGTATGCTATCAGGCACCAAGTACATCATGTACCACTCATGGGAAGTCGGGTCACATTGTCACCACCAATCCCAAAACTTAGACACATAACGAAGGTGGTCATAAACATACATCTGTGGATCATAACCATACCACATCACACCCAACTAGACTCGAAATCAACATCTATCCTCATATACAGATAGTGGTCATGCAATAGTACTGTGACCTGGGGAGACAATCCAACGATAGCATATTAGAGTAGGTATGTTCACATAAAGTCGATCACACATAAACATATATATAACTATCGTGCGTAATATCTCTCATAGCACTTGCCTATACAATCCCAAAGTCTAACCCTACTTTCCAATCTTCGATAAGTATTCACTTACTTATTGTTGAACTCATTGATTATGTGCTTTTGTCCAATATGCTAATCTAACCAAGCACTAGCCTAGCCACCCTAAAATCCTAGTCTGATTTCCCAATTTTCACCCGTGACCATTTACTCGCTTAGTTGTGTATTTCCTAACATGGAATTCATCCTTGGTTAGCCTATGACACTTCCTAAGTCTCTTGGGTATCAGGTAAAATTAGTTTTAAAAGTCCTCCAGCAGGTTTCCTTTAAATACGTAATAATATAAGAATCCTTATCCCAATAGAATTCTAAAAAATTACAAATTTTCACAAATCTAATATTATGACATACTAAACACCTTTTACTAAAATAACTATTGCTCCTTCCATAAAAGTCCAATTGACCTGATTCAAATCTCATTGGAAAGATGAGATCCATAATTCTCTTTACATCTATAATTGATAGTCTAATTAAGATTACAAATAGAACGACATGCATTTGAAGTGACGTTAAAATTTCTGATAGATTCATCAATTAAATCAATAAATCATGCAATATTAAACCCTAGTTTCAAGATTTGATATGTTCTTATTAAATCATTCAAGAACCTATCTTTATTTATCAATTTATATCATATTAAACATATAATCATCATTATATTCATCTCCTAACCCTTACCTAATTCAAAACCCAAATTTACGTAGTTTTTACAACCTGAAATTCATATTATTGTACACCAAATTGCAAAAACAATTGAAACTAAACATGAATATTAAAGCAAGTAAATAATTGCCTCTAGAATGATGAGTTTTGAGAGTTTTCTTCTTAAAACTCTTCTTTGATGGTGATCTTCAACTCAGAAATAATAGTCTTCCTCCTCGGATCCTTTTTTTCTCCCTTTCTATTCACTTTTCTCACTCTCTCTCAAACCCTGGCTTCTTTAGGTGGACGGATAGCAACCCCCCTATATCCACCTTGATTATATATTAACCTAAAACACTCAAATACCAAAATAGGGTCATCCCACTTAAGTAAAATGACACGTATACTCTTCTAAAGTTCCCACTTAGTCTAAAAAGTCCCAGCCTCAAATGTAACCCCTAGGTACCTATTTTGGAATATTTCGATCCATTCCGGACCAACGGTGCACTCAAAATTAACATTCGAGTCAGCTAACATTAAATTCCATTTCATTCCCCACACGACTCTACTTGCATGTCACGGATGAAATACTGATAAACTCGTCACTTTAACTCACTTACGACGTAACATAAATTTATACACTGTCACTTACTTATCAGACAAGTAAATATAATTATACATAAATATTAATCCTTTTTTATTCGTAAATTAATATTTATCTAAGACAAATTGTTTCCTGGTTTAATTAAAATTACGTGCACAAGTGAAATTTAAAATACTTTAAAAATACGGGGTGTTACATTCACTTGTGTAATATGGTTGCTATTGAGATTTATGAGGACAGTTAATTGGATTACAAATGTAAGGACTCGAATAATACATTTATTAGTTTGAAAAATAATAAGTTCTCATTAGGTTATTCATTTGGTGAAGAAATACGGTTCTTGTTGTTATGTGACAAAGATGTTCATTGTCTATTGTGATCTCAGTTAATCATAAAAGATGATTTTATTGTAATATTATTCATGTATTTGGGAGTGTTGAGTAGTCATGTCATTTGTGAAAGGTCTGATGGTTCATCTTCAAATGTTAAGTTTGATGGGATCAATGGTGTATAAAATGATATATATATATATATATATATGTATTGGTGGGGCGTAGCCGAGTAATTGAAATAATTTTATAACAGTTGGAAGACGTATATAAGTCATGTTGATAAATATTTTGAAGGAGGCATGGGTGAGTTTCGGTATAAATTTAAGAAGTATGCTCTTGAAATTGGATTCAGGTTTATTTGTGATAAGAATGAGAAAACATGGGTGATTACAGAGTATTCTAATAAGCTCTCTCAAATATGTATGTGGAGAGTTCATGGTTTAACATTTTTTATTAATGGCTTCATTTATATACGAATGTTGAATAACTAGTATACGTTTAGAAATGTGATTCATAGTCCATGTAGAAAAATAATGGACCCTAGGTTGGTGTTTAGTTTGTTAGTCGATCAGGTCATGGACAAGCATTTAATCAGGACAATTGATGTGGTGAGAGAGATTAAGAAGAACTATTATCTTTATATAGGTTATCATCATGTGTGGAGAGGGAAAGATATGGCAAATGTTGTATTCCATAGTGATGAGAAGTTATCGTATGCGCTTCTTGGTTTATATATTGACTTCTCTGAGATCCTCATCTAGGCCACATGAGGTTGATGACCAGCACATCCGTCGTTCCTTATGGAGTCATCTATACTCTGAGACCTTGAGAGTTGGTCTCTCAAATCACCCACCGGGCCGAGTCTATCAAATGCAGACCCTCTGCTAAGTCTGTCTAGAGCTGAGGCATTAGGCTTGTGATCTTGGCTTGACCTGGCATTATTTCCCCTACTTACTTGAATAGGGCGCACAATATCCCTCAAGATTTAATATGGTTCCCAGCACTCTTCATTATCATCACATTCATTATCTTCATACTCTTGACCTTGCCTCCCCAGGCGTAGATGCCTGGGGTTAGAAATATCCCTTCATCTTTGCTGATGTTGTGTTTCCTTCTGTGGGGCCGAGGGTGGTCCCCCTATCACCTGATTGACGCTCTCCCTGGAGATCGGAGTTAGAATCTCCACTCATGTGATAGTGGGCCTAGGTAACTTATTCTGGCTGAAAGCGGCCAACTACTTCTACATATTCATTTAGCTTGCCGCTAGTGATTGCAGTGCCACCGCGACCTTAGCCATTTTTTACTGAGGTAGCGCTTGGCTGAAACTGGGGCCAACACCTCATAGAAGATCTGATTCCATTGAATCCGGTGAATGAAAGAAAACAAAACATGTACTAGAAGAGCTTAGTGGGCTGGAAGAAAGCTTGAACTCAAACACGAGCTTTTCAATGGTGGTTCAAGCCCAGCTATGCGTTGGGTTGGACCATGACCAGATAATTCGGTAAGGAGTAATCTTTGAATGAGAGGAATATGAATATAATCTCGCTTCCCATAGATGGTGCCAACTGATGATATTGCTTATGGTATCACCTAGTAAATGAGTAAGAGCTCAAGTTTATAAAACCTAGAAGGAGCAACAATGGTAAAAATACAGCAATATAAATTAACAAGGAGGTGAGGCAATGGAGAAGGAGATTATAAGGTAAGTGCTTCATCCATCTGGACTACTCCACTATGCATAGGTGATTGAGTTTCACTATAAAAAAGGGGATCTAATGGCCTTGTGATCCAACATGCTCAACTTTCTCTCTCTACTCTGATTTCAACAGAGTATTGGCTAGGATTTACCATTATCGATCATTTACAATAGTGGAGAAGATAAGATTATATAGTTCCTGGGTGGTATAATACACCCCTAAGCAAATAAGAGGCATTCACAGTATTTGCTAGCTAATAAGGTTAAGCCACATGCCTCTATCATAGGTAGATCATGATGAAGTAAATATTCCCCCACGTGCACATGTGATTTGGTTATAACTGTCTGTCCATGTGGACTGATTATTCTCGAGAGTTGCCTCGCCCGTGGTGCAGATGTCATCCAAAAGGGTCTCGGTTGGTCTGAGTATGATACCCACAGAGTCATGTTTAATTATGGTATGGGGATTGATGTATGTAGTCTCGATTGAGTAGGCTTTAGACCGAGATGAGGTTGTAACATGAACTCACGAGGTTTCAACTTCTAGGCGTGGTAGACGAGATGAAACAAGGAGGATATGGTTGTTGGGGGGGTCTCGGTCTAAGATAATGGATCAGACCGAGATTACTGATGCTGGGCTCCTTGTAATATGTTTGATTTATAAGTTCTTCTAGGTTGAGTAAGAGCTTTCCTCAGATGAGGTTACACTTAGGCATATCACCCTCCCTCCACCTTAGTGCTCCATGAGCCCTTTTGTGAGTTTTTCCTTCATCCCACCATCCATGAGTATATTTGTGCTACTCTCACTTTACGTGATATAGAGCTTGTTCCTCCATTCCCGTCATTATATTGTTGTGGTGATTTTTATTTCTACAACCTTATTGACGTATTATAGCATGATCACTATCATCGTCCATTTATAGAACGGTCCTGCCCTTTCTATGAGCCCCACCACATCCCATTTGGCAAATCATATTACCTTCCAATCCAATTAGAGCACCATGCTTATAGGGCCCATGTTTCCCTCAGTTTTATGCTCGATAAGGCCCGTGATTGGTGCATCTTCACCCTTACCCTTGTCTTTCTTCATCCTACCATTCTCCTAACCCACCCTTGGTCCACTGATGCTTTGCTCCGCGTGAAGAACTTTGACATACAAGTGCATTGACCTTTGTCACCTTCATCCAACAAGATTGACTGTTTAATCTTATTATGGGGCAATTCCCATAACCCACACCATTTCTGCCACCCTGATATATCCTATATTATATCTTGTTCTTGGGTGAGTTCCGATCGTCTTGGCTAAAGACATTAAACTTAGCACTACCGGGAGGCAACCTATCCTATCTTATTTTTTAATATGAATCATATCCTATTTGGGAGTGGTGTTTTATCCTCCCCCGATGATTTTCATATGTTTTATAGACTTGTATATATTTGTGTCGATTTGTTCTTCAGGTTCCACCTCTGTTCCATCATGTGTTACAATTTCATTAGAGGTTAATTATGATAGTATATTTCCTCCCATGTGCTTTCCATTTTTATATATAGTTTCAAACATCGAGGTCGATGTTCTCTTTTGTCTGGGGGTGGAAAATTTATCAAAATCGTACCTCTTTTGAAAAATATTCAAAAATAAATCATTTTTAATTTCTTTTTATGTAGTTCAACAAAAACATTTATGACATTAATTTTCTATCATTCCTCTTTTATAAGTCTCGGAATATTCTTGTTCAAACCTAAAATTATACTTTTTTCCATATAATTAAGTAATACCTTTTAATGCGTACTTACACTATGAATTCCTAAAGTCAGCAACATTTGCACTATCACGTTTTACAATCAAACATTTTAGAGTAATTATATTCTCAAGAGACCCCTAAAAGATCACTAGTGGATACATAAACCAGTGAGATTTGAGTTATTCACCTTTTTGAGGGTTTTTATGTAATCTCTTAGTCACAAGTTTACTCAACTTTCTTTTTGTACCACAATTAGTCATTTCATGGTCTCATTATTTTTAAATTTTGGTATAATCACTGAGAATGACATTACTTTGGAGTGGTAAGAAACATGTGTCTTGTAGTTTGTCCCGAGCATTAAACCATTTTTATCATACACTTACCATTTTTCCATATCACATTATCTTTCACTTAACCCATTATCTTTCCATATTTTTCTTATCCTTATATATTCCAGATACCATCCATAAATCATTTCCCACCACTACATTATTTTTTATAAAAAGAGTGTTTGAAAATGTCAATGTAAATTGTTTTCATTTTCGTTATGAACAGAAAAAATCGTCGCAATAAAAATAGGAAAAAAATAAAAAAGAAACAGAGAAAAAGAAAAAAAATAAAAAAGAAGAAAAAGAAAGCATGTGATCATAAATTTATAAAATGAATATATTAGTTATTCAAACTGTCTTCTACTCTTCTCAAAAATCCTACCATCATATCATCTTCATTTCATTTTTCCCTTATGCCTTACACATACCCCTTTTCACCCTTGGTAATATGTTCAGAAAAAAGAGAAGTCTATATGGTGAATAACTTGACATTCTCAACATAGTGGTTAACATTCACTAATGAGATCATTTTTTTCATGTATCCGTCATTTATTTTAAGTGTGTGAGAAGTTTGACCTTGTTTACACTTACTCACCTCCTCACACACTAGAAAGATACACTTACCCAATTCTCGTAGAGTTCGATTCAAAGAGATAAATCTAGTGAGAATTGAAGTCAAAGCGTTGAGTTTATAAAGGCGATCTGAGAATTTCTCTGAGGATACTTACGATTTTCTCACACCAACACATATTGAGTTTTAGGAATGATTACACTTTTGGTATTAAGAATTTTTATAGCATACTTTGATAGTTGAACATGGTGTTCCTTGATGTCCTTTTAGTTGGGTTGTATAGCATTTCTTTAACAAATAAGAGGTTGCCTTTTAAATAAATTTTTGAATTTTGTGTGTACATTCACTACAAACCCTCACGAGACCATACTCCTCATGTAGGCAACCTATAGGTTTAACGTCTTTTTTCACATGCTAAGTGCAATCGCAAGTGCCTGTGAAAGTGGCACACTTTTTGTCACTTATCTCTATTTCTCTATATTTTTCTCAACGACTAGAAATTAATTGTTTGGGGGTGGTATGATAAGAATGCAGAAGTGTTGATTTTATACCCCAAATAGATGTCTTTTAGTCACTCATTCTCAATAAAATTGGTCTTATATTCGTATTTATCTATATTGTAGGTCAATCGGCAGTCGCTGTATCATATAGTGCTAAATCAAGTCAATTGCGACAAAGTAGCGGTCAAAAGCGTTCAATGAAGAAAATCAAGTGATCATGAAGTCACAAGTCTCATTTTTGATCTTGTCAAATCAATTTCGATGCCCTAAACCCTTTCCCGTACCAAACTTAAGCCGAAATCGAGCCCAGTCCATTATCCGAGCATCATGTGTGTTTAGTTTATAAATTTATTGTTTTTATTTGAGTCATATATAATTTTTAGGATTTTTATATATATTTTTTTTTGCATGAGTATAGTTGTACATATTAGGGTCCGTTATCGTGTGTTGAGTATTTTCTATATTATATATGTATATATTATATGGATAAATATTTTATTAGGTTTTCATTTTTTTATTATTATTTTTATTTAGAGTCTTTTACTTATTTTTAGATTAAGAGTTTAAATTCTTTAGTCTTAATTGATTTTATTTTTTTCCCAGTTTAGTTATCACATATTAGTATTAATTTTTTTTTTAAATTTAAACAAACTCACACACATCCTTACAATACACACACACACACAAACATTTCTTCACCTCACCCTCTCTCTTCCTCACCCCCACACCTGCGATTCCCTTCAAAGAGTCGTTGGCCGGCAGACCCAATGCCAAATTTCTCCTATTTACTTAACCCGAAACCTCCATCCAACAACCCATTAACCCAACACCGGTCTCCAACATCCCATCCCACCAAATTCGGAGCAACCAATCTATCAAACAAAAACCCACGTGCAAAAAGAAGTTACAAAAAAGAGGTTATCTAAAAATTGTTGACTTGATTTGTTCAAATCTCCAAAAATCTCTCTAAGAACAAAATCGTGGCTTTTAAAAAGAAGGAGAGGCATCTTATAAAAGAATACTCTCGCGGAGGGAATAAAGGGAGAAACTTTGACTCCATTTGCAATGCCATTTTTCTATAGTTTAGGAAAATTAAAAAAAATCAAAAAAATACAAAACAATTAGTTTAGCGTTAGAATAATTTGTAGGTTTAGTTTTTCTTTTTTAGTTTTGTAATCAAGTGAGTTGATTGTGAAGAGATTGGGACGCAATTCAAGATCGCGATTTGAAGAGGAGACTTCGCGTATCATATTCTTTCTTCGTTTCAATGTTTATTGATGTTATTGTGATTGTGCATGCTTATATAAATATGTTCGGATAATCATCACGTTTAAGGCGTGGGATGAAACTACGTAGGACGTTAGTTTAATTAATTAATTTTGTTAATTGTCATATTTTTAGGCGAATTAATTTTAATTGTCATAAATTAATTTACGTATCAAGAGATAGTAAATTAGTTTAGTTTTAATATTTTCTTTTGGAATCTTACTAGAGATAGGTTTTCCCTAAAATTTGAATATTAATTCGGTGTTGAAATTCGAGGATTCATACATTTTTTATTAAATTTATCTTAGCGGGTAATTTATTAAAATGAGTATAAATCTTATATTTCATAGTGTGACATTTTTGAATTAGTTTTCTGAAAAATATTTTATTCAATTTATAATTGTAACGAGAGTTGGATTATGAATTTTATATTATCTCGAAATATTTCAATTCAATAAATTAAGAAATTAAAAATAACTGAACATGCGGTGTAATCCCATCTCTTGTATCTTCTACATTTATCACACTCAGTTATGTGTCAATTTTAGTAGTTATTTAATCACGTATGATTTAAGCATTTTTATTCTCCATTGAAATTGTTTTAAAAAGATATTGAAAAAAAGTTTTAATAAAAAATTGAAATTACAGGCATTCACATTATTTGTTTTCCACTTGAAGTTGGATTGATACCCGTACTTACCGCAATACGAGTTTTATAACAAGTTTTATAGGTAGTCAAGGGATTTCGAGACTGGGCTTTTGAAGAAAATGACATATACGTAAAAAGCCAATCATCAGGCTTCATGAGAGTGGGAGTGGATTAGATGTTGTTTGTTCATCAGGATAAAGGTGTTACTTTGGTTTCTCAAGTTTGTGTTGATTACATAGTATCTGGATCCACATGTGACCAGCATACTCATCTCTTTGCGAGAGAAATGCAGAGTATGTTTGAGATGAGTATGGTCAGCGAGCTTACATTATTCCTAGGTCTTCAAGTGAATCAAATAGATAGTGGGATCCTTTTATCCCAATCCAAGTATGTGAGAGAGACAGTGAAGAAGTTTAGTTTAGACGTGGCTAAACATGCACACATACACATGAATTCAATTGCTTAGCTTAGTATAGACACTCAAGGTAAGGATGTAGGGTAAACTCTTTTTAAAAGAATGTATCATATTTTCTTTTGGAATGAACATAAACCAATTTGGCCCATATTTTGGCATATGATTCTTTTTATTTCCTTTATTTTTTTCGGTCTCTTTTAAACAGTGGCTTTCACGATGAGTTAATTGTACACTCTCGCAACCCTTTTTCGTGAACACTCCTCCTTTTTTAATTACAATCCTCACGGTAAACGGTTCTTACATGCACACCTCCTCCATATGTCTACTTATGCATAAGTAACAAAATTGAGATAAGAATGTCTCACCAAACTTAAATATGCAAGAGATGTCAAACATTCATATAAACTCGTGCATGTGTGCAAAGATGACATATATACAAAGTCAAATCAAGATGCATACCAACTTCAAAACAACCCCATAATACAATGGTTAAGATCATTACGCATCAATAATTATCAACCAATGTCCTAGCCACATGGATAATGAAAGGAAGGGGGTCCAAGCACACCAATATGCCACATCAAACATGTAAACTCAAAAATAAAAATAAAATGAATATCTTTTTGTATTTTCTCAAAAAATATAATAAATCAAAAATATTTTTGTATTTTTCAAATAGGACTAAATAAGTGAAAAATATAATACAAAATGATGCACATGTCATAACACTAGCAAGATATAAAACATGATGCAAATACTAGCGTATGACAAACATGGTAACACAATCATCCTTTTGATCTAGCATGGGAGGAATCAAGTGGAACCAAATGAGAACCATGAAGTTTTAGTCCTAAAGCCACTAATTCCGATTTTCTAACCTAAGTAGGTGTAACATGATGGGTAGCGGTTTTGGGAACCGACACGACTTTATTCGTAAACTTCCTAGGATCATTTCTAAGGTCATAGAAAAAACCTCTAAGGTGACCTTTCCTTCTGCAATGTGTGCAAGTGTAAAGACAGCGGGAATGATTACCAAAATGTCGACCACTCCTCACGTTCCTAGTGGGCTCTCTCACATGGTTGGTATTGGCTTTGGGAATAGGAACAACTCAATCATCGTAGCCTATACGAAACCTATCACTTTTGACTTGGACGGTTCATAACATCCTATCCAAATATTTTGGCCTAGATTCCAAGTCAAACTTAACCATACTCGAGTCTCTCAATATTTCCTCCAACTCACAAATCCTAGACTCAATCACATGAATATACTCCTCAAACTCTAGCAACTCCTTTTCAAAGTTTCCATCAAACCACGAAGACTATCTCTCTCTTTATCCACATATTATATCTTCTCCCTATACATTTTCTCTCATGCCCTAAGATCCTCAATCAAAGAATCATTGTTTTCTATGCCACGCTCATTCAACCTAGCTTGTAATTTACAGTTTGTCCTTTCACCTTCACCGCCTCAGAATACAACTCATTAAATGCAACTTGCAACTCTTTCAGATCTACCTCCTCATCTTTACTCACTTCACCCTCACTCACTTGGGATTAAATGGCCTCGGAAGTGTCATGCACATGAAAATATTCATGTGAAGATTTATCTCGTCACTCACATGACATGCCAAAAAATCAGTAAACTTGCTCTCATTGGGGGAACCCTCTCCCTCTTTCAGTTCACTTTCACTTAAGGAGGAATTATAAGCTATCAATTTATTACCCTCTTTTTCAAGTCTAGTGGGACACTCGACAACTTTGTGACCATACCCCTCACACCCAAAACACCTATCCGACTCAACTCTATTAAATTTCTCACTCTTATCTTTAGGGGTGGACTCAGCCTTATTGTTCTTGAATTTCTCAAACTTTTTGGCATCTTTCGATTGATTTTGAACTTAAGAAATTTTTTGAACTATTTTGCCAACAAGGCGACATCCTCAAAATCGGAATCGAAATCGGAAACTCTAGTCTGATATTTATGGTCTTTCAAAGCAATGCCCTTTTCTTTCTTTGGCACTTGCTTGGAGTTAAACACATCGAGTTCATAGGTTTGTAAGTCACCTACAATCTCTTCAAGTTTAGTCGAATCAACCATTCCTAAGGAGTTTAAAACATTCACTTTTGCATCAAACCTACTCGGCAAAGAACTCAAAATTTTCTGAATGACACGATTATTAGGAATCCTTTCACTTAAGTTAAACGACAAGTTGACAATATTTGACAACCTAGTAAAACTCATCAAACAACTCACCATCTAACATCTTAATCATCTCAAACTGTGTAGTGAGGTTTTGAAACTTAAATGCCCTAATCGTTCTAGTGCCCTCGTGAGTAAGTGCAAGTGTATTCCAAGCCTCTTTTGATGTTGTACAATTCATCATTCTATTATACTCTTCCGGTGTGACATGTGAGGAAATTACGTGCAAAACTTTAGAGTCATAAAGTGCAAGCCTATGTTCAGCCTATGTCCATGACTCAGTGGGTTTTAAACTAGTGACCTCACCCTCTCGTGTGACTGATGGTGTCCAATCCATTTCAATCGCTAACCATACACGTTCAATAATGGATTTTAAAGCACTTCTCATTCACGTTTTCTAATAAGCATATTTGTGCCATAAAAAATAGGAGCACGAGAACTTTCAAAACCTTCAAAATTCATCACAAAAAATACAAGGGATCAAGCACAATAAAGAAATATTTCTTTAGCTCTGATACTAAATTGATGGCCCCTTTTTATTTCTTAAGCGGAAACTGTTTTAAGGGTGACAAAAATAATTTCCCTTTTTATGAAAAACCTTTTTCCAATTTTTAATTCGCATCAAGCTGTGAACAAATTTTAACTTAACCAAATTTTATCTTGATTAATCCTAAACATCCATCTAGTGATTAAAGCAAGTGAAATAAAGTAAAGAATTCTCATAATGTCGGATGTACGAGGAAACCACAACGGGAAAAAAACTTGAATGACCTAAGCCAGACAATCACTATGAATGTGGAATTACAACGAACAGACACAAGTCTGACTCAACGACTCGATCCCCACAATATTTGACGCTCTTCTGATCTTCAACCACTCCTCTCATAGTTCCTATGCAGAACGTCCTTCTTCTACGATACATGTCCACAATACACGCGTCCACATATTTCTCGGTGTCCACCGATATGGATTGTAACGTCTACGATGTTGAAATCAGACTCCACAAAATCTTCACCCAAAACCATCAATGTTCAAGTATAACAAACTCCAATTTGGTGCCACAAAGATCACTATAGCATATATTAATGATAACTCGGATCTTTGAAACTTTAAGGATGCATTTACTTTGGAAAACCTTAGAAAACTTGTGTGCAAAAACGTATTGGTACGAAAACAGTTTTTCTAGAATCCACACTTACGAAATCAGATGGAAACACGCCTATATATATTTTTCCTAAGGCGGTGGCTCGCTTGAACGAATAAAGTTATCGCTCGAACGAACTGCTCATGTTGTTCGAACGACATGGTGATCTCGCTCGAACGACTGACGCGCGAATTAGAGTCCCAATAAAACTCCGCTCTAATACGTCCTTATCAGATTTAAAATGAAGTGTAAAACATTTCAAACATTTATAGACCTTTGATATTGTTGAATGACCTTTTATTTCATCCTAACCTCCCAATATATAAGATTAAATCCGAATTTGACTATTCATGTCCCATTAAATCATCAAAATGCCCATATACTAGTTCGGACTAGTCTAAAAAGCCCTCGAGACCCAAACACTACCCTGTGTACATAATTTCGACTATTTTGACACATTTCGGATCAACCGTGCACTCAAAATCATCACCCAACTCACTTATTAATATTTTCCTATCTCAACCCAATATATCTTACCCAAACATGTCCCGATTGAGATACCATCAAATTATGTCACAAATACTCACTTACGACGTAAATACCATTTGACATTAATTCATTTACTTAATCTCACTAGTAAATATTAAATCAAATAAATATTAATTCATTTCACGCTAATTAATATTTATTTCATATTCACATTATTTCCAATTTATTTTATATTACGTGCACACGTGTAATTAAAATGCCAATTTATAACTACTCCAAATTATGGGGTATTACAGTATCCCCTTTCCATTGCTCACTCAATTTTGATCAAAATAATTAATACATGGGCAATGGTTCTTACATGCATAATTTTGACTATCGCATATAAAATAAAGTGAAAAGATTGGTAAAAGAACACCCCCTTTAGCATATGCAACGCGTGAACAACATTCTAAAGAGATCGTGTAAGGTGTGTGCATATAAGGTGACGAGATGAGACTAACTTAGAAGGAAATGTCATAAAAGGGCATCATTCATCATATAAATGCATAATAGCATATAACCTAGTATATCTCACCATGGAATGTCATGTGAATCATGGAATTTAAGGGATTCTGAACATCTTAGTTATCTATCTAAAAGGTGACAAAACAGAGAATCTTTTTGAATTCTTACAATATATAAAAAGAAAATATTTTTGGATAAAAAGAACATATATACAAATATACAATCTAGTTCATAGGGGAAAAGGAATGATAATGAAAGCTCATACAAAACTAAGTATCTACCCCGAACTCAATCAATTGAACAAACCCCAATGTATTTACTAAGTTTCTCGAACATAAGGTTATATATTAGGTTTGTGAAAATATCATCCAATTGATATTCGATGCCAACAAATCTTAAGGAAACTATCTTCTCCTTAACGAGATCATGAATAAAATACTCACGATTACTAATATGATTTATGAGAGAATGATGGATAGGATTATAAGTGGTATGATTCCTAATATTCTTTATGAGAGAATGATGGATAGGATTATAAGTGGTATGATTCCTAATATGCTTTATGAGAGAATACTGGCTTATTCCATGTAGTGATCATGAGTAAAGAAATTTTATATTTAAAATGAATCTAAGTAATGTTCGGGATTCATGAGTAATTATAATCATTAAGGAAATATGTTTGGAATCGATTAATTGGGTTTAAAACCTTACTGCAAATCGAATTGGTGATGAGCTTTTCTATCTGTAGGGGTAAACCAGTTGTACCTTTTACGGCCAATTTTGGTTAATTGATGTATGTTATTCGTGAATTAGTTTTCGGTTAAATTGTGTTGTTCAAAGATGGTTCAGAACTTATGGAAAAAATGGTTAATGTGGATAAAAATGCATTAGATTGGATAAGGATATATTCGGGGTGTGTATGGGAATATTGGAAGTAATTATACTTTGGAAAATTCTTTAAGTAATTTATAATGATAATTTGGGAAAATGGGGATACGGGCTGGTGGAAAATAGTACGTGTCCAGAAATGAAAATTAAAGAATAAATTAGTTGAATAGGTGAATGTTTAAATAATAGGGAATGGAAATGATAAACGAAAATAGGCACAGTTAGCCAAATTTATTTGCTATATATATATATATATATATATATATATATCTGTGTGTGTGTGTGTGTGTGTGTGTGTGTGTGTGTGTGTGTTATTATATCTGTGTATATGACATAATTATGTGAACACGCCACTCTAGTGCTATTATAGTCGTTTGCGCGATATGGGTGATTTTCCCCCACAAAAAATAGCAGGATAAGTATGGACCCCAGTTCATAGCGCCACGCATGTGCCTTTTTGAGGTTTAAGTTTGAAATGAGGTAATTTGGGTATGGTTATGACTCACTATCGATGAACCTATGATAGCCTCCAAAACGTTTATGACTTTATTAAGTTCGGTGTGAGATTCTAACTCGTTAACTCAGGCTGATGTGTGTATGCCCTAGTGCATGATATTATTTTAGAGATCCGCATCGAATGAACTGTTATTCAGAAGGATGGAGGCTATACGCGACATATGTGTGCTTGTTGTGTTATAGAAAATATGTGTATATATGTGTTGAATATATATATATATATATATATATATATGGGCTTAAGACAATAATTGTGAATTATTATGTAATAACTAGTGGAAGTTATTAGAAAATGAATTAATGAATTATAATTGAGAATTATAATTATTAGCTGTATGTGAAAACTAATTTGATAAAATACGCATGAATGGGATAGCGTATGGACTTAGAGATATTGGAAACTAGTTAGGCGAGTAGCATAACTAGGGGTTAAAATGCATACGTTAGGTGTGCACTATAGTTGAGGGGTGAGCATTACCTCATGTGAGTGAGACACCAATTAAAATATGGAAGAAAATACTCATAATTATAATGCATTTTAGTTACTTGAAAAATATTTTCAAAAGGTTTTGGGCTTTGACCAGTATCAAAATTATTTTCAAAAAAACTGTAAGGTGTCCATCCACAAAGACGCCAAGCATGAGCATCTCTCTAGGTCAGCGGAGCTGCGACCGCTGTGGAGTGTTGTAGGGATTTAGTTCAGTCATATCTTATTTTTTATATTCTAGACATGACTCTTTTCCTTACTATTTGGTCATGTTACCCATGTCCAACTTTTATTCATTTTAGTTATTTCACCTTCTTGAGATTATTGTATAGATTTCATACTATTGGTTTATTTGGGTTATTGGCATGTATTAGATTGCAATATTCATATTTATTCTATGATTGTGGATTTCATTATGTATCTAAATGACTTGTGGTGAACGGTTATATTTATTTACAATTTTATAGAGTTTTAAGAAAGATAAAAATTGACACATGCTTAATTAAATAATAGGTGGTTAGTAATTAATTGATTTTCGATAGTGATTTTAAGAATGAGCCATATGAGATTCCTCTTTTATTTTAGTATTGGGTTAACCATTCGTTATTTTAAAAAGTGGGGTGTCACAGATACAAAAGGAGAAATCTCTTTTGCGTTAAAAGCCACCATTGAAAAGACGCTAAAAGAATATTCGGCATATAAAAACAGCATTGCAAAAGAAATATTTTATTATTAATTATTCAAAAGTTATATTCAAATTGTGATCTCTTCAAAATGTTGTATGATAATAAAATATTATTTTTTTTGGATGTTATAAGTTGAATATCAATGGGTTTGTAAAATAGGTCCTAATATGATATTTATGAGTGATTTTATTGGCCGGAGAATCATCGAATCTTCCAGGCATGTTTTTTGGTATAACTGAGTTGTCTTCTATTGAGTTTGATTTTTTAAATTAAGGTTGATTTGAGTACTTAACCTTTTAGGAGAGTTATTTGGCATTGTTCACTCTCAAGTACTCTTATGTTTATGTTGTCGTGCATTCGTTCAAAGTCCGTTATTCTGCTCCCATGTCCCTGGTATTTTGTTACAAGTCCTTGTGTTTTTATTTTTCTTAAATTATTGAAAAAATAAATAAAAATCATTTTATTTATTTTTCTTTCTTATTTTATTCCATTTTCTCCTTTTTCTAGGGTTTAGGATGAAAACATCGCTAACTCTTTCGAACGAGATCCGGTACCTCGTTTGAATGAGATTAAAACACTTTGCTTCTTCTCCTATTTTCAGCGCAATAGTTCTCATTTCTTTCCTATACTCTAACGCTATTCTGTGATTTTCTCTTTTTCTTTGTCCTCCCAAACCTCCATTAAATCTTATTTTCCAAGGTTTTCATCCCTTTTCAACCCTCCATGTTCCTCCATCCATTTACCTTCATCTTTAAACTCCACTGTTAAAGATTTGAAGATTTTGGGAGACCCATTTCTATTTGAAGCTTTTTAGGTGTTTGATCTTCTTTTTAGGTTATTTCTACTCTTTTCTCATTTTTTTCTTATTGTTGGATATCTTCTCTTTATATACCTTGATTTTCAAACTTTATTGATTCACCTTTTTTTTCTTGCAAAATTTCTAGTAAAAGGGTATTTTTGCTGTGAAAGAGGTCAAATCCAATTTGGGGGGCCTTTTACACATTTTTTATTATTTAAAAAATATAAATAAAAATTATTTTCTTCTTTTCTTTCCCCTACAAATGATATGCTATTTTTCAATGCTCGTAAATTAATTTTAATGATTTTATCTAAAATCAACACTAAATTAATTTTGTCTATTTATTTATTTATTTATTTTTCTCCATATATTTAGCTTATTGTTGATTTGGATTGGTTCTATTGTTTGGTTAGATTGTGGGGATTTGGTCGAAATTATGATGGAAATATAATTCTTAGCCTGTGTGTTTAGCACCCCTTAGGTTACCTCCCCCTTATCCTAGCAATTTTCCTTCTACTCTATTGTGTTTCTATTCCTCGTTGCCATCATTCTTCCAACAATGATGAGCTTAAAGAGGGTTCCTCCTCTCGAGGTGTCGCAGTTGCCCCTATATCCGCCTTAAGTGGGAAACACACTAACCGTGGATGCAATATAACTCCCTTGGTTTTCATGTATGTTCCGTTGTAAGAGAAAAGGTTGTTCATCTCGCATCCATTTCTGAGACAAAAACATACACCTGATTGTCTAATCGAGTCTGGGAGAGCCATTGTTCTCCCTAACTGATTATGTTTACCTTGATCTCGTATGGGAATTCGTTTTTAGTATGAATGTCACTAGGCGTAGCCACATCTTTATGATTCGCGAAAAAGAGATAGTTGGTACAGAGGAATCTAAAGGATCCCATACTTATCTCCCCAAGGCCCCATATGCCACATTTACCCAATATTGATGTCACGAAGGATGCTATTTTAGAATTACATCGAATGGATACCTCTACTATTTTCTATTTGAATCTTCGAGCTAACTTCTGGATCCTTAATTGGATCATTTTTACGTGCCTTATTCCACATGCAAATTATTTACAGATTTCATGATATCACGTCTGACTTATGTATAATATTTGTCAAGGTGCTATCATTAACCCTGACCACATTTACTCTAACTTGAAAGTCTGGTTTGAAACTCTGGAACTTCCCCCACGTGATAAGATATTCCTTTTATAGTGCTCATAACTCTTCATTGTCTTCAATGTTGCACCCTCTGACGTCCCATTGACCTTCTTTCAAATTATTTATAAACATACATTAAGTATGTCTAGGAGTCATCTCCCTACTTCCTAGAGTTAGTAACATATTACTCCCTCGAGGTTGTAAATACAAGTGTGCACTACAGCGGAATAATGCGACTACACAAATAAATCCAATTTTAATTAACTCGACTTTAAGTTGACTCTAACACATGCATCTAGGTGATTTGATTACATAAAATCAATAAATACAAAGGAAACTAATATCAGGAAAAATACCTGAAGGGCAAAACCATTTATTTCATTATAATTGTAAATCGCAACTTACACGGTTACAACGAAATAGATTTTGACACGCGAATACCAGCAGGTGTCGGTCGGTGTCATCAGTAGTAGTTCACATGCATTTATACCATAAGAATCGCAGTCCTATCTTCAACCCAGGAATACTGTAGACGTCCCTAATGACATGCAGTCAATCAGCCCAGTACCTCCCTCAAGTGTCACCTATTGTCAACAGTAGAGAACCTCTCTACAAGAGAAAACTTGAAAAAGATGTATGTTCTTGGGTTCCAAAACAATTCACCACAACATATGGGATTTTTGTGAATTGATAAACAAAGAAGGAGACAAAAGTGTTATGTTGATTTCACAGTGTTTTCAGAATGAAAAACGATAAAGACTTCTTATCAAAAACGGAGTTGAAGAGTCCTATTTATAAAACTTTAAGGCGGCAGGTCGCTCAAACGAGATAGCATGTCGCTTGAACGATATGTAGTGTTATTTGAATGACAACTTTCACTTCACGCGACATGCCACGTCATTTGAACGGCATACGGTGTCGTTCGAACGAGATGGATAAAATACAATATTTTCTTTTTCTTTTTCTCGTTAAATGCACTGCCTTCGAAAATTATATTTTTGACAAAAAACATTTAAAGCTTTGGTCTAACACTTAGAAAATATTTTGTGAAAAAATCTTAAGTGAATAATTATCGAATAAAACATAATCTTTACCAAATTCGTCTTACAGAAGCTCCTTTGATGAAGAACTTTGATAATCGGATCCGCCTTGATGCTTGAATGATCTTGAATAATTCCTCGACGGTTGTAGCAGTATACGACATACTCTAACTTAAACAGGACTTAAAAAATATGTCCTTACATTGGTTCATGTCCTCTCACTCTACACCATTTTCTACTCCTTATGGGTCCATTACTTCCCCTTTACCCCTTGCTCAACTCGTAAATTCTTAGGGTACTTCATGCACGGGTACATCAGATACTAGTTGGTCGTCAGTAAAATCGTCAGATGTTTTAAGAACTTATGGACAAAATGGAGCATTATCGGGAGAGACATGCTCGCATGGACTCGATGATGATGTAGTACTTTTAGGACATGCATCATTAGGAGTAAAGTAGGGGAGATGGTTCATCTCATTAGCGATGATCCGTGATGATAAGACTGATGATGATGGCGCGGCTCCGTGATTTTATCTTTTGCCAGTTGTTTATTTTTTTATGTATTCTAGAGAGTTATTTTACTTTTTATCTATTTTTTTATTTTCTCTTCTGTTGTACTTGTTATGTTATTGATACACTTTTGGTTGGATCACTTTCGTACTCTACATCACTTTGATTTTGTTATATAAATCATGAGTTATGGTTCCCATTATGTGTTTTTCCTTAGCATGTTTGTGTTTGTGGTGGTTTTACCTCTAACCTTATTATTGTTCTATCATTTGGAGATACTCCATTAAACATCTCTTGTGATGTACTTATTTTTCTCTCTTATAAACTACCCTTCTATCCCTTTGTCTTTTTCGGGAAAAAGGGGGAGAATAACTTTTGGGGGAGTTTTGGTTTTACTGATTTATTTCATTTTATTTATACTCCCATGCCTCAATGGTAGTTTTCTTTGTGTGTTTATGAATTATTCTCCATGTATGTTTCTTTGAAGCATCATAACGATCGTTTGTAGCTAGGTTGTTTGGATGTCTTGTGTCAATTCCTTTTGGGGTTTGGAATGGGCATTAGATTGGCTAGAAATCCAAGCTAAGGTATATAGTTTTTTTTGTCTTTTGTCGGAATAGCCAAAGGGGGAGATTTTGGAATAGCAAATTTCCACATTGAGTCAATTTGTAGTATTTCTTTATTCCATTGGTCAAAACTCGTAGTTTATTAGGTTGTCATATACTCACGACTAAAATTAAAGATACACAAGCAACCGTATTTACACAAGTTACATTCAAAGATTTTAACATGTCGCTTACTGATTCACAAAGGTATATAGCCCATTTGATAATTGAAAAAAATTGGGTTTAGGCTTTAAAATGTTTTTAAAATAATTTCAAAGTGTTTTGAAAACTTTAGAATTTTTTCAGGTCATTTTAACGACATTTTATAGGTTGTTCGAATGAGATCCTTATTTCATCCAAATGAGATATCTAATGAGGTCAATTTTCAAAAGACTTGCCTTATGTGCAATTCGTCATATGACTCGTTTGATTTTCATCTCAATGAGACGAGGTACTTCTAACCTTTTTAAAACTCATTTGATATCTTCTTAGATACCTGTTCGAATGAGACGAGGTATATCATTCAAATGAGGTACCAACTCATTCGAACGACTAGGCACATTTTTCAAAAAAAATCAGATTTTTTTAATTTCTTCCACTATTCCCACTACCCCCATATTCTCAAATTTTTCCTCCTTTTATAGTGGTGCGTGGGAGAAGTTTTAATCATGCCCTTTTCATATATCTTTAAGGCTAATACTCTTTTAAAAAGCCTCTCCAAATATCATTGACCCTTTATGATTAAGTTCATAAACCAAAACCACAAAACTCTTCCATCATATGTTTTTGGCTATGCGGTAGATTCTTCACTGCCGAAGACGGTAAAGGAAATCGACGGATATCTACACAAGGATTTGTTATGAATCCATTTTACATTTCAATCTATGGATGGAGGTTTTGAAGATTGCAATAGTGTAGGCTTGTGGAGTCAAGTTTTGTAAGTTGTTTGAGTCTTCTTGTAAAATCATATATATAATGAATTTCTCTAGGCGTGGCCATCCAAGATTTTTTCCATTTGGATTTTCCTCATATATAGGAATGTCATGGATTGTCTCTTTATCTTTACAAATGAATCTTTCATGCCCACCTAGTAATTAGGATTAACAAGATTAAAATTGGAAAGTAACGAGACCTTTTATCTAGAATAATTTTTTCTTACTTTAAGTGTTTGGGCTTTGGGGTGCAAGTGAATGGCCCAAAATTGATGACTCAAATCATCCATCTCAGCTCAAATCGATTCTTAACTCTAACTCATTTTAGCAATGCGTTGTCTCATTGGTGATCATTCATGAACATAACTGTGAGTGGAGATAACGATCCAGTGTATTTTTGTTGAGCGAGAATGACTTGTCAGCTCCCTCAACGATGGATTTGGATAGTGAGCCTGAGGCTAAGGAGGATTTATTGATAATAAATCTCTCTTTGGAATGGAAACACAACTCAATTCATCACCATGAGACCTGATTCTTTCGTATATTAGTGATTTGGAATGAAAAACTTAGGGGGCTGTCAAGTGGGTTTGAGAGCAAGGTGGGGGTCAATATGGTTCAAAGAGATAGAGAATAGGAAAGGTAAGAAGAGAGAGAGGTTAAATAAAAGGAAGGATAAAGGGTAATGAGGAGTCTCTGAGAAAGTGAACTGATGTCATGATATTGGAGTGAAGTGGTACATGTCACCGTTTAGGCGTTAAAAATGAGGTAACATTAACTATTGTCTTCCATTTTATATTTTTAATATAGAGTGATTTTATTTGAATCAAAATTTTGACAGATATCATACGTGGAAGTGTGTTATTGGTGGGTTCCTCGGCCTCACTAGCGTGGACCCCACAAACTAAGTAATAGAAGCACTCCACCTCATTCGATATCTCCACATTCAGTTACAATATCATTTCTCTTAAATATAAATGCATAACCATGAGTTCATGTCTGCATTTTACAATATACAACACATTATAAAAAACTAATTAAACAAGCACATTCAATTTAATTAATTAACAAAATTGATAAAGTGAAAAATTATTTTTTATTTGTATGGAAAAATAAAAATTTGTTTTAATATTTTGAAATAATGTTTCTAAACATTTCGAATTTAAAAAAATAATTCAATTTTAGTTTGTGTCCTTGCAATGAGAGCTTGGACTAAAAATGTCATGTCGCATTGCAAAGAGTTTTTTGCATCAATATTTTTCCATTGAATATCTTCGACAAGCATACCTTGGGATCGATTATCTAAACCGATTTTGTTCTGAAAATTGACAAGCCTAGAATATTCACATAAGGGTGTTTCACTATCATCTACTGATTGGTCGATCTAGGGAAGGGTTAATGGACCTTAGGGAAAGCCTTGTTGAATTCGGTGAAATCCACACATATACGCCACTTCCCATTAGGCTTCATCACTATTGCAACATTTGACCACCAACTAATATATTTCCATCTTCAATGAATTTGGACTTCTTGAGCTTGTCAGCCTCCACCTCGATGGTCATATTTCTTTCTTCGGCAAACTGTTTCACAGGTTTGACATCCTTTATCATGCTGAGTTTATGAGAAATAACTTTTGAATTAATGCCTGACATATCCTTGTGACTCGATGAAATCATGCTTTATCTATGCCTGAAGAAATCTTCTAGCTCCTTCTTCATCTTCAGATCTAAAGACGAGATGATCTGATTGGTCTGATTGAATGTTAATCATTCAGGATCACGGGCTTGATCTCTTCAGTCATCTTAGCCTTAACCATCTTTTCTTAACTTAAGATATCTAGTATCTCTATTTTTTAGGTATTTTTGAGCCTTTTTCGCTCCTCGAATGAAATGAAATATCATTCCCGAGCTACCAACTGATTGCCTTTGACTTGCCTAGTTCAAAAGTTATCAGGAACTTCATTACATTATGGATAGTGAAAGCAATAGCCTCGAGCTGCTTTAAATCTACACGTTTGAAGATGATGTTGTAGGCCAAAGCCACGTTCATTTCCATGACAAAGAACTTCATTATTTGCATATTGTTGGTAGTTTATGTTCCCATTGTGACTTACAACACAATAGTCCCAACGGGAATACCTTATCCCATGAAAATTTGATAAACGGATGATGATAACATTGGAAATTAATCTCAGATAGATTGAGCCTCTTGAAATAGTCATACAATAACACGTTCACTAAGATCCCATTATCAACCATAATTCTCTATATTATGAACTCATGAACCATTAATCTCACCACCAGTGAGTCATCGTATGGGTATAACAACCCACTTAGATCGTTATTTGAAAAACCCACTAATATATGGTCTTTATTCATCTTATGATGTCAATTACCCACTGCCTCTTCCAACCTCTTCCAAATTACCTCCATGTCATCAGCTTCTTGTGCAAGCCTTTGTTTCATTTAAGTATGCCTCCTTTATAAAGGGTCATCTCCTCCCCCTGCTGGTCCTCGAGAAATGAAGTTCATCCTGAAATAAATCATGGCAATGTTTTCCTCATTCGAGTCTTCATCATTATTCCCATAACCAACTGAAGAAAGAAAAATTATTGTTTAATGGATAGTACATCCATTAATACTGAGCACCAAAATTATTGAAGAATAGACCATTAATTGGGATAATTGTGTCTTTGAAGAAGATATGGAAGATGAAAATCCTCAAAATAGTGGTGAATTATCAATTTTATCAATAGATAATGAAGAGCTCATTGTGAATCAACTAGATCCTTTGATAGATTTCAATTTAGGAATGGAAAAAATAAAAGAATCACATACATTAGTGCCAATCTAATCAAAGAAGACCAACAATTGGTTATATACCTTTTGTATCAGTACAAGAATTATTTTTATTAGGAATATGATGAATTACCAAGTTTGGATAGGAAATTGGTAGATGATATACAACCCTGTCAAACAGTTACGAAGACAGGTGACTCTAGAAGTCGCAATTAATATAAAACAGAATAGAAAGGCTATTGATGTTTGGGTTTATTTGAATTGATAGGTATGTGTAATTGGTCTCTAATATAGTTTCGGTAATTAAGAAAATGACAAATTGATAGTTTGCATTCACTTCTGAAAACTAAATGCAACCACTCCATGGGATGAATATTTAATTCCAGTAATATATTTATTATCGGACATTATAGTTAGTCATGTTATCTTGTCTATGATGGATGGTCATTCTAGTTATAACCAAATTTACATGGCTGAAGAAAATGTGCATAAGTCTACCTTTAAGTGGTGCCCTGGAAACTAGGGGACCTTCGAATTGTTTAAAATTCCATTCGGGTTAATGAATGCAGTGGACATATAATAAAGGGGGATGGATACCATTTTCCATGACATGGTTGACACTTTCAGAGTGTTATATTGATTATATAATTATCTAAAAATAGTAATTAATCATATAACACACTTCAAAAGTCCTTCGAAAGAATGAGCTTTATCGCCTTAAAAGGAATCCTTTAAAATGTTCATTTGGATTTTCAGGAGGAAATTTCCTTGGATTTTTGGTACACCTAATAGGAATAGAGGTTGATCAAAACAAATTTAGTGTTATAACTAAAAGCATAGCTCCCCCAAACAAGAAAGAGTTACAAGGATTTTTAGGTCAAGTTAATTTCCTTCATATTTATATCTAATACATCAGGAAAAACTAAAGTGATTTCAAATTTCTTAAAATTAAAAGATCAAGAGGATCTAGATTGTACGAAAGACTGTGAGCTAGACTTCTAGATTCTCAAGAGATACTTGAGCAGGCCATATATTTGTCCCCTCCAAGATAAGACTAGCCACTAAAGTTGTATATTTCATCCTTTGAATAATCAATTGAAGTTATATTGGCTCTAGACTTATCTTAGTTGATTTCTAATTGATTGCGAATGTAGATACATTATAATGGAAAAACTATGTTTGACTTTGTATATTGTTGCTATGAAATTAAGATATTACTTATTTCTTTGGAGGTATTCATTATTTTAAAGTTTGATTAAATCAAATACATGTTAACCATGCATGTTTTATGCAATAGAATTGGTAAGTAGGTGTTATATCTATCTGAGTTTTACCTGTATTATGTACCTCAAAGAGTAGTAAAAGATCAAACGTTGGATGACTTTTTGGAAGATAATTCATACGAGGATCAGACATAAGGGGTATATGAGATAGGATATATAACTCTAAGTTCATGAAAATGGTTCAAAGATTGAGATAGTTCCTTGTATATACATGGTTATTGAATCCCCTAAATGTATTAAAACAAAACATGGATACGGGTTAGAACAAAACATATGTTCCAATAATCAAATGCAATATGATGTTATTATAATGGGCCTAGAAATCCTTCGATGTTTAATGCTTCTATGATCGACATTTCTGGAGACTCGTGGTTGGTTATAAGAGAGTTAAATGGTGAATATAAAAGTGTTCATGGTGTCTTAACTTTATATAACCAAGTGGCTTTGAATTTCTTATCCAAATTTGATGAAGTTGCATTAAATTATGTGACCAATTTCTAAATAAAAAAGCCAATGAAATGCCTCAAAAGGCTTCGGGTCCTAATCTTGATGATAACTTCGAAAAAAAGCTAAACCTTAGTTCCGTTAGTGGCCCTTGGTTGATATTGAGAATATCAATATTCAAGAAGATTGGAGAAAAATGTTAATTGAATATCGAACTGACTAAAATATCAAGAGGAATAAGGCTATCAGACTAAGAGCAGCCAATTATGTCATGTTTTTTAGAAAATTATTTCAAATGGGTACTGATGGGATAATCCTAAAGTACGGGATGAAGGATTAACGACCCTTGTGCATGTCCATAAGGGGATTTTGGGAGCTCATCAAGTTGGATCTAAGATGATATGGTCATACATAATACATGGTTTCTTTTGTCCTTCCATCCTAAAGGATTTAAAAGTGCTAATAAAATGGTCCCATTAAAACATGTTTTCGTGAAAATGCAGGTTCATACGGATAGTTTGTTTATTCTGCTATGTACACAAGATCAAATTTTTAGCCAAATTTAACCTTCTAAAGAATTAAATGTGCATCCAAGACAATGTCCAACACATAAATATTTCAACTTAAACCAAACCAAACAGAATAAGAAATTGAGGAAAAAACATTTTGGGCAAAATCTATATTTCAGTACTGTTAAAGAGTTTGACAGACTCGATGACGTATAGACTACTTATATCTCCACTAAGTATAATTCACAGGTTTATAAAAATTCAATAGATATGAAATATTTTATCATTATCCTTGGGATACAGCTCTTCAATCATTGTTCATCGATCAACCTTAGGATTACGGAATCCTTTCTTCTCCAACTGTAGCTTCACGGCTCCACAAAATGTTAGCCATAGAGAAACTGCTAAAACGGTGTGTTGAAGTATATGGAAATTAGGTTTGATAAAAATCAACAAATCATATTAAGGGATGTATGAATCAAAATACAAAAGTGTTTCTACGAAATAAAAGGTTGAAAACTTATGGTGCAAGTATTGCAGTTGATTTTTGCCAAAATAATGTCTAAAACATTGTCGAATAATCCATTTTATAATAAAACACGAATTTCAAGGAGGCAACTCTTTGAATGAAAATAGGACTTCTTTCGAACGAAAATAGGGCTTTGTACTAACGAGGTCCGATCTAGTTCGAACAAAAGGATTATTTCGTTCGATCAACTTTCTAATAAACTTTCAACAACGGTTATTCGATCATATAGATACCACTTAGTTAGATGCTCATTCTAAGTTTGTTCTAATGAAATTCACATTTCATTCTAATGAAATTATCCCTCATTCAAACGAGAACCATGTCTTTTCTAACAAGATGACAATCTCGTTCTAACGAAATAAAATCAAAATAATTTTATTTTCAAAATCCTTATATTGAAAAAAAATCTTCTAGTATAAAAATAACCCCAGAATATAATTTACTGAGAAAAATCGAAACCACAAAATCCATATACCTCCTTAAAGTGTTTGTGACTATTATAACGCCTTTGAAATTTGGAATTGATGCTCGATCGCAAACATATATTCAAAAAATTATGGAAGCGTATGCAGATGTAATGTTCAGCTTGTAACTTAGGTTTGTAATGGGATACACCAAAATACCTAAGCTATGAAAAATTATAAAACCTTACTCTTACAAATCTCCCCCTTTGGCTATTCATACAAAACAAAACACTTAAATACAAATTACAATAAAACCCCTAAGACAATGTTCTACTAATGTCCTCCCAAACCAAAAACGGAACGACATTAGAGACACTGTCTTCAACTGAAATTATTCATCTTGTGTAGCCCATGATATCATCTTAAAAGGGAAAGAGACATACACACATATAACAAAAGAATATCGTGGCGCATAGGAGTTTGGAAAAAATATAAACTACCCCTCAATTTGTTCTCCTCCTTTTTGTCTGTAATTTGACAAATGGTAATAAACTAGGCATGAATAATAAGCATCATCTGAATCCAATAGAAATAACATCATAAAGATAATCGATGTAGCACATGTGATGAATTTCTTAAAGGCATTCAAACAACAATTTTTTTAATTTTTCAATTTTTCAAGTATAAAAAGTATAGGTATAAAAGTACATATAAGTACAAAATACATAACACCATGGAGTATCACTAGCATAATCGAATCATGAAAATGAATATGGAATGATATTATGTGAACATTTTCCATGGACAAAATCAACATAGTCATTCATAATAAAGGCACATAAAGTCAATGAGATACTTCTAGAGAAACATCTCAATTTCAACCTTATGTGTAAAAATATTGAACAAGATGAAATTGACCCGACTTATATAACATCCCATGAATCAAAATTCTTCTCAAATCAATAACACCAAACTATTTAATGCTTTCCAAGAGAGTATGTTAAGAAATTCCATTGATCTTATAATTTATAACACCCTCAAAATCTTATATAAATAAGAAATCACTCTCAAAATTTTGAAGATAACATAATGATCATATTTAGCGAAGCATCAATGAAATAAAATGGCCTTGGCACTTCTTTTTTTGTGTGTCGTTAATCGTTTAGGCTCATTTTGACAAATGGTTATTTTTAATGCAAAGAGAATTCTTCTCTTTCATATCCCCTTTCTATTGCTTAACATATAACAAATTTTTCGAGAAACGAAATCCAAGCAATGGTTCTTAGAAGCACAACTTATCTCTAGTACATTAGGTTTGTTCTTGAATACTATTGAGATGAGAACATCGTATTAGACATATGAAAAGAAAGTACAATATTCAAAAAGCTTATGCACATGTGCAATAAAGGTGATAAATAGTCTAGCATGAAGAAAGTAATCATCAATGATAAATGAAATTCTATCCACGCATTATTGAGCACACTAAAGAAATGAATCCATTTCTCAAAATGCTATGAAAAAACATGAATGGATGGAATATCAGGGTGATACAAATATCTTAAATGCACATCCATATATGGTGAAAAATGAATATATAAAAATATTTTTGTGTTTTTTTAAAAAGTTATCAAAAAATAAAATCTTTTTGGAAGTTTTCAACCTTTTTCTAAGAACAAAAATCTTTTTGGACTTTTCAAAATATATCAAATATAAAAAGCACGTATAAACATAAGAATACATTATAAGTACAATCTAGCAATATGGATAAATGATATGGAAATGATAATCACCCTACACTATTGACAAAGATATGGAGTTTTTATTCTTTTTCAGCCAAAAGACAAGAGCACTTCAAAAGTCAAAACACCCACCCAACGTGCTCCTACAACCATTAACATTCCCTGCCTTATCGACATTTGATAAGTGGATAGATGGTCACTAGTATCAAAGGAATGCCAAATACCTTAGGAAAGAGTACCACTCACGTATTTGATGATACGTTTAAGTGCGAACAAGGGAGACTCTTTCATGGATGCTTAGTATCATGCATAAACTCCAATGCTAAAGGCAATGTCGGGACGACTAGCACTCAAGGAGACAAGACCACCTATCTTATTCCTATAAAGGGTTTTTTATACATCCTCGCCTAAAGTATATTTGTTGAGCTTATTTAGTATACTCATAGGGGTGCATGAGTTATTAGTGGAATCTAAACCAAACTTCTTCACTAGGTCCCTAGCGTATTTAGATTGAGATATGAATATCACATCCTCATGTTGATGCACTTGGATCCAAATACTATGTCGTCCACATAGACTTGGGGAACCAAGATAGCACTACTCTCTCTCCTCACAAATAATATCTTATCCATTACCCCTCTCTTGAATCCACGAGCTAATAGATAAAAAGTGAGCCTCACATATTAAGCACAAGGTTCTTACTTCAAACCATATAGGTACTTCTTAAGATAAAAGACGTGTTGTGGCTACTTTTGATCTTCGAACACCTTTGGTTGTTCCACGTACACTTCCTCATGTAGAATGTTGTTAATGAAAGCACTCTTGACATCCATTTGATATAACTTGAAGCTTAAATGACATGCTATGGTGAGTAGTAAATGGACGAGCTCGGGCTTAGCAATAGAAGCAAATGTCTTTTCAATCTGTGTCTAGCCTTGAGCGGTATCATTTAAATCTAGCTTATTCTTGTAGATCCACTTAGTACCTATCACATTATTCTTTCTAGGTTAGGTTACTAGATCCCAAAAATTATTCTTGCAAAACTTAAAAAACTCATCTTGTATAGCAGATATCCAATGCTTATCCTCGAGTGCTTTTTTCACATTCTTGTGCTCGAGGAGTGTAGAAAAAGTAGCTAACCACATTCTTAAGTTGAGTACGAGTCTTGACACCTAGTATGGTATCATCAAGTATAGCGAAAGGGTCGTGACTCTTTTGAATGCAAGAGGGTGGATCCTCTAAATTAAGATCAGGGTCCAGCGAGGTAGTATGAGGAATGATGGGATCCTCACCGGGGGTGCATCATCCTCAAACTTGGAGTCTGGGTGAGTAGACGGTGGCAGCTCATCATCTCTAATCATGACATTTATTGACTCCATAATCTTAGATCTTGCAAGCTTAAACACCCAGTAAGTCCTACCCGATTATGAATAACCTTAAAATATAACCTCATCGCCTCGAAAGTCAAACTTTTCAAATTTCTCTCTATCTCTCAAAAAGTATCAAGGCCTCCCAAAGACTCGGAAATACAATATCTTAGGTTCTCATTATCCACATATCATATGGCGTGTGTAACGTGTGTGGACGGAGATATACCCAATTCACTGTATGGCATGCGGTATTAACCGCCTATTCCCAAAAACATTTAGGCACATTTTTCCTAAGAAGCATGGATCTAGCCATTTCTAGAATCGTTCGGTTCTTCCTCTCGACTATCCCATTTTATTTAGGAGTATAAATGGTTAAAAACTCGTGTTTAATGACCACTCCATCAAAATATCTATCCACTCTGGATTCTTTAAATTCAATGTCGTTATCACTATACATTTTATTAATAGTGATACCGTGCTTGTTTTGTAGGATATAAAATTTGGTTATTAGGAACTCAACTAATTCAGACTTTTCTCTAAGAAACCCCATGATAGAGTATTTGAAAAACTCATCAATCATGATAAGAATGTATTTCCTACCACCTATGCTCTTTGCATGTGTATGACCTATAAGATCCATATGTATCAACTAATAATATTCAAATTTTGATGGGAACTCTTAATTTTTTTCCTTATTGCCGAGGACCATAAATCTTGGAAGTTGGTTTCCAAAGCATTGTAAGCCATGCACTAGGTCTTTCCTCAATAATCTCTCAATGTCTTAAAACTCCACATGACCCAGTCATTGATGCCAAAGGTCCATAGAGGAGACCAAGGACTTATTTCATAGAAAGGAGGATTTGGGAATGACCCCATAGCAATTATCATCGGTCCTTGTTCCTTAAAGTAATAGTTCACCGAATTTATCATTTACATTACACTCAAAATAGTCAAACTTTACCATAAAGTTTGTGCCGCAAAGTTGGCTTATGATAATCAAGTTCACTTTTGACCCTTAGATGTGCAACACATTGTCTAGTTTAGGAAATTTGGGTATCTCAACACGAGAACATCCTAAAATACTAGACCTACTCTCATCTCCTGAGGTGACTTTTCCTTGTAGTCTATAAGCTCGGCCTAGAGAACCCAATATAAAAATACCATTTGGAAGTATTTTGAACCCTAAGCGCAATTTTAACAATAAGGGCTTTATCTTCTTACTTAAGTGCCCAGGTGAAGATAAGCTTTTGTTTGCCCTTATCCTTGTTGGCCCTAGTTGTAGTGTTAGAAGCATTCTCAAAAGGCAGAGACTTCCTTTGAAATTCTTCCATCAATCTTTGAGAAGTGGTGACTAGGAACTTTCTCTCTAAGACTAGCAAAGTCGATATACCGATGCGTGGGAGTATGTGTACATGTAGTTCTTCCTAACTTATATCAAAATTTCCTAAGGTGACCTCGACTCTTTCAATAGCTTCAAACATAGACATGTTTGGGTCTACCTTGGTTAGATGTTTTAGGTTTAACTCTCTTTTATGGGTTAAGTTGAGACCCATATGTACCAACCATAAACTTAAGAACCGATCCAGCGTGGTATGGGAAGTGGATGCATCGTCATAACCTATTCCTTGCCTCTCTCTAAAACCTAAAGTTAGACCGAGGAATATCTTTCCTACTTTCTATAATGTTTCCTCTATAGTAACCTTGGCCTCCCAGTCATGTTCGAGATCATTCTCAAGATAGTATATATTGACTTCAAGTTTCTCACGAGTCTCCAATTAAGCTTAAAGATCTCTCATAAAATTGGCCACTTTGTTGGTCAATGCACCATTTCCCTCTCTGCTAAAATGACTCTCTCTCATAAAAGATTCTCACTGAGAACTCTCTCTCTCTCGACTATCTCAACTCCTTCTTTAAATCTAAAACTCTGAGTGCCAAACTTTTATTTTGCCTTTTGTTTTGGAGGACTCAGTGTAAATCTTGGCGTAAGCACATTGAAGGTCATTTTCCCCCTTACTCAAAATGTCATCTCACTCACTCTCTCCTAAAAGACTAGACTCATTGTCGAGGTCATCATGTTAACCAACTTCCTCATCGGCATGAGGTGTACTCAATATACTAATACGACTGTCCTTAAATGCGGTGAAAATACCTTCATGCGGTGATTCTTCCCTAAAATCCACTGACTCGACATCACTATTACTAAGAGTGTCATTGAAGGCATCATTGACTTTACCCAGTCTTTTTAACCTCGTAGCACACTCGTGAGCTTTGTGACCCTTACCCTCACAATCATATCATCTATCATGGTCTTTCTTAGGGTACTCTCCTCCCGCTTTTTCAAAACTTTTTTTGCTCGTCTTAAACTTTTTCTCTTTATCAAAGCCTTTCTTTTCTTTGGAATTATTTTCTTTTCTAAGCTTAAGAAATGTTCTAAATTTTTTCGCAAAAAGGTCAATCTGATCTAGATTAAAATCATACTTGGAGTGAGAAGAAATCTCCTCTTTATTTTTAGGTTGAACTTTCAACAAAATTCCTTTTTGCTTAGGCTTAAAAATTTTGGAAACATATCAATTTCATAACTTTGAAGATCTCGTACTAGTCTTTCTAACTTAAGAGTATCTAAAACTCCTAACGAATCAAGGGCCGTGAATTAAAATATTTTTAGGAATTGTTTCACCCAAATTAAAACTAGAGTTAACGATATTAGACAAAGGCACATAAAACTTATCAAATGTCTCAATCTTTAGCATAGTGATGGTCTCAAACTGTGTGGTGAAATTATGTAGCTTAGAATATTTCACATCATTAGTACCCTCGTGAGTGAGTTGGAGGATATCCCTGTAACAACCCTCGCTTATGAGAACCTATTTTATATTTACTTATTATGTGAAGTAATTATATATAAAATGTTAGAATATGGCGTAAGTATTAATTTAATGAAGAAAAGTTAATATTTATAAAAATGTTGCATATTTACCTTATGTGTAGGTGAATATCACCATGTTGTGTTTTATTGTGTCATAAGATTTAAAGTGACATTTTGGTTTAAAATGAGAGCGGAACTTAAAATGAGTTATAAAATTTTCACATGATAATTTGGAGGACGTAATTAGTTTCGGAAGGCGTGAGATAGTCAAAATAAGTGCCATATTGTATTTTGATGTTCCAAACACTTTTGACTGGTTAGAGTTTAAATGTGTAGTTCGAGTCATTTTATCGCGATATTAATCATTTAAGTAGGGGTTTAGATTTAAGCTACGGTTTTTAAGTCTTGCATTTTAATTTTTATTCTCTTAAGAGCATTTAGTGACCTAGAGAGAAAGAGAGAAAAATAGAACTTGTGGAGAATGAGAGAGACTGAAGATTGGAGTCTCGATCTTGCATTCATCTTCCTCAAATCTGAATTTCCAAGCTTGAAGTAAGTTTTCTACTTGCTATAATGTAATTTAAGATAAATGATTAGTATTGATAGTTGTGTATTGATTTTGGTTTATCAAAGTTAGGGTTTTATTGGGTTTAATGAGCTTTAAATCATTTGAGGTTGATTGGGAAGATCACTGATATAAATGATGGTAGTTAGATGTATTTATGATGTATTAGTTGTATTAAATGATCTTGGTTTGAAAGGATTTTGAGTTGGGGGAAATTTTAGGAGTCCAAGACTCCATAGCCAAACTTGGCAAATTCGCAGGGGCGAATCGATTCGGCTCCTAGGAGAATCGATTCGGCTCCTGGGCGAATCGATTCGCATAGGGCCAGTTTCTAGGTCTGTTTGGGCCGAATCAATTCGGCAGTTTACAGAATCCCAGGTTTCCTTGTCTGAATCGATTCGCTTTTTGGGTGAATCGATTTGCTAGGGCGAATCGATTCGGCCCTTGGGCGAGTCGATTCATTTTCCTGTTGTTTTTTAGTTAGTTTTGAAATTCAATTCTAACTCATTTTCTTTAGGTTAGGGACTAGGAACCTTCTTGTATGAAGTAAACTTAGTGTCCTAGAGTCTTAGATGAGTTGGGGGACTACCTTGAATTAGAATTGGTTTATATGGGGTTTATTATGGGGGTGCGTAAAGTGATGTTCAGGCATTACTTTTCTTTTGTAATTCATTAGAATTCTAGGAGTCGTAAGGTCATATTTGGAGACTTTAAAAACATAATTGAGGTACAATAGTGTTGGTGGTTTGTCATAGAACCCAAAAAAGGTCTTGGAGGAATAACTTGGGAGTTTAATTATTCATTGAGGTTATTATGATGATGTGAATTAAGTATAGCTCAGGATAACTAATATGCTTTTGATAAAATGGAAATGGAATTGGAAAGGAATAAGGTAAATGATAATTTACTTAATCCTGACATGGTAATTAATAAAATGGTTTAAACACACCCTCTCTAAATGACGTCTTAAGGGAAGTTCATGCGTGAGGTGAAGCCCCCTGGCTAGTGAATGCTGGGTGGATATAGTCCTAGGCCATATGAGCGCTTGTTGTATATTTTCTGCGATGGGTAGGTAATTTCGGGTGTGGTTATGACTACCCCGCAGACATATGGCCGCTTCCCGACGTTTCGGTAGGATCCCAGGTTGTCTTGATGATAGGCCCTGGAAGATGATGGTCATTTAGGGGCGCCCACATTGGGGAAACCCGGACGGGCGGTCCTAGAATCGTTATATATGTATATTTATAACTATTCTACATCAAGTGGGGCTTGATGGATATTAATGCCATAAAGAGCATAATAAATTCCATAAAGAGGATACAATTGAGATACATGTCACAAAGAGCATGTGATAGAATTTATATTCCTGATAAGGAATGGAAAGATGAAATGAAAAAGGTGAAAAATGATAAAGGCTTTTGATTAATGATGTTTATTCATATCCTCTTGCATAATTGAATTAAATTCATAATCAGTTAAATTGTCGTAGTTTATAATATGAGATTAACATGTTAGAATATCATCATTATCATTCATATTTAACAATGCATAACTGTCATACTCATTATTCATCTGGTGATTACATAAAACCGGGCCCTGACCCGTTCTTTTTCCTTGTTGTGCATGAATTTATATCCGCTCAGGTGCTCCGCCGCAAGGGCGCCCGTACTGACCTCCCCGTCCTGATGAACTTTCGATGAGCCGTGATAGTTTGTGGATATCACGAGATATTTTGAATAGATGCCTTCATTTTTTCTCTCTAGTTATGATTGGATCTTTATTCGGGCGTGTGGCCCAACCGTTTGTAATTGTATAATGAATGTAAAATGTAACTTAATGAATTTCTTATACATTGTATGTACCTGTGGACCGACAGCATATTCGGTCTCCATATTGTATACTTGTTGTAGTTGTAATATATGTTTTGGGGTTTCCACTTGCTTTTTCAATCATGGGTTGATTAAAATGCTTTCTTTAAATTATAAAATAAAATTTTTGGCAACCCATTTTCTGAAATATTGAGCGGTTATCCCGTATACTCTTTATATTATTTCGATGCTGAGAATGATTCCATCATTGACTCCTGTATTATTGGAGTATCGGGCTGGCCACCCCTTATTTTGGTGAGCGGGTTGTCACAATCCCATGCTTTCTTAGATGTGGTGGAAATCGTCAGGGGTGATGGTTCTAGAAATTTCACTTAAGTGCATGAGATAAAATTTCTCCATTTTATTCGTCATTCGTTCCATTGGTGATGGGTTTAGGAATTATGACATCGCCATTAGTAACAGTGGCTAGTGTCCACACTCTTTTAGAAATAAGCCAAACACACTTGTGAATGGCTTGCAAAGCCGACCACTTTCGATCTTTAGAATTATCATAATTAGACCCATAAAAAATTGCTTGCCTATTGTGTGAATTATCCATAAAATCCTAATTTATATATCGCACAACAACTTAGTGCAACCAGCACTAATACCAGTTTGAAAATGCAGGGTCGTGTGGATAGTCCATTTATTGGGTTACACACACACAAGATCCAATTTTAACCAAAATTTATCTTGTTAAGAATTAAATATTCATGGAATATAATGTCCAACAAAGAAATATGCCCAATTAAACCAAACCAAGCAAAAGAAGAAATTGAGAAAAAAAACCCTTTTGGGAAAATCCTATATTACAACACTCTAAAAGAGTTTGACGGACTTGATGACTTACAGAATACTTACATCTCCACTAAGTATAATGCATAGGTCTTCAGATCTTCAAAAGATACGATAGAGTCCAGCACCGTCCATGGGAAGCAATTCTTCCCGCGGTATCTATTAATCAGCTTAGGATTACGGATTCCTTTCTTCTTTAGTCATAAAGTCGTAACTCCATAAAATGTTAGCCATAGGGAAACCTCTATAAGGTCTTGATGTAATGTATGGAAATTGGGTTTGATAAAACTCAACAAATCATATGAAGGGATGCATGATCTAAAAAACAAAAGTGTTTCTATGAAACAAAAGGTAGAAAACTTTTGATGCAAGTATTGAAGTCGATTTTCATCAAAAGAATTGTGTAAAACAGTCCAAAAGAATCTTTTTTATAATAAAACATGAATTTTGATTCGGTGAACTCGTTAGAATAAAAATGGGATTTTGTTCTAATGAACGCATGGTTTCATTCTAATGAGATCCAATCTCATTTGAGCGAATGGCTTATTTCATTTTAGCGTCTTTCCAACGAACTTTCAATGAGAGTTATTTTGTCAAACAGAGACCACTTCATCAGATGCTCATTAGAAGTTTATTCTAGAGAAATTAGAATTTCGTTCTAATGAAATTAACCCTTGTTCGAATAAGAACCAAGTCTCGTTCTAACGAAATAAAAAATAAAAAATTCAAAATCCTTTTATGAAAACAATGCCTCGAGTATAAAAATCATCTAATAATAAAATTGACTGAGAAAAATCAAAAAACACAAAATACTTATACCTTCGTAACGTCTTAGTGACGATTGCAACAACTTGAAATTCGAAAATGATGCTCGGTCACAAAAATCTTTAAACAATCGTGAAAGCATATGCGAATGTAATGTTCGATTTGTAATGGGATACGACATAATACCTAAGCCATGAGCAATTATAAAATCTTGCTCTACATTCCGTTATTAACCTATAATATGCAATGAAGCTTTGGATATTTAGAGGATGGATGATTGATGTCATAGGCAAAATCTAGCTTCCATTTGTGTAGTTGCACAACTTTGTGTTTGTGGAAAATGATTACTTTACTAAGTGGGTGGAGGCAAAGGCTTTGAAATCAGTTATCCAAAATGAGTAGGTATATTTCTTTTCAAATATTGTTTATATGTTTTGAATCCCAAAAACCATAACCTCATATACTGCAAGAATTTTTTTTAGTCAGAAATGGTGTCAGAGTTTACCTCAAGGTCGGGAATAACTTTGACAAAAGAAGCACCTCCCAATGCTCAATCAAATGGTACTGAAGCTACATATAAATTAATCAATATTAACATGAGTAAGGTGATTGAGAAGAGTCCAATGGATTGGCATAATTTGATTCCATAAGTGTTATGGGCTTATAGGACCTCTAAAAGTTCAACTACTGGGGTAACTCCAGATGCCTTAACCTATGGGGGCATTATGTTATTTAACTAGTTGAAACAACTTTGAATTCCTTGAGAGTAGTGGACCAAAATGAATTGACAATAGAAGGCTATGACCAATCTATGCACATGGAGTTGGAAAGCATAGATGAAGACAGGTACAGAGCTTTAAATTATATTATATTCCAGAAGAAGAATATAGTTGACAACTATAATAAAAAAAACTAAAAAAAAAGTCCTTTAATGAATGGGATTTTATTTGGAAAATCGTTTTACCTTTAGGATTAAAAGATCCAACTGATGGAAAGTGGTCCCCGAAATGGGAAGGGCCATTCCAAATCTATAGGGAGTTCAAAGATGAATCATACCACTTAAAATATATCAATAGTCACATTCACATGAGGAAAAAATGTCATATTTCTAAAGTCATATCACCCAACCATTGGAGAAAAAAAATACATAATTCCATTTATATTGGAAGTTACATATGAATAAAAAAAGTCTAAATATAAAAGACCTAAAATTAGTCCTAAATTTTCATACATAAGTCTCTTGTCTCTAATTTGAGGCTTTATCTCTTCAAATAGAGATGCATCACTCATTGAGACTTACATCTCACCTACTAAATGGTTTATCCTTAGCTGGAGGTTAGCCTCCTCCATAGCTGCCACCTCTAACTCTGCATTGACTCTTGATAATTTCTTCACCATCTCAAATTTCTCATATAAGAGGGTAGTCTTTATGCTTCGAATAGTTCCCAAATCTTCCAGATCCTTGGTTACCTTAGATCTTTTTATAGAAAAATGGGTTTTATCGATAGACAAGGCATTCTCTTCATCTTCTACATTAGTCATAGTATTTATATGAGAGGAATAACTAAGACACTACTATCGAGTGCCTTCACAACACTTTCCTCTAAGACTTTAAGTTAAAAAACACGGGAGTAAGTTGTCTTTAACTCATTGAGAAAGAAAAATCAATTATAACCTCAAATGGAACCCTGGCAAAACTTAAAAGTCGATGCATATCTTGAGGGGAATCCATTTGCCAATGAGGATGAGTTGGTCGGGTTTGAATAATATGTTAAATGTGTTGCTCCACGTCACTTACTGAGATTACTATGGTTTAGAAGTTTGTGACATGATTTATTGAAGTTGTTCATAAAAGGCAGTGATTTTAACTGGTGTTCTTAAGACATGAACATCCTCAAATGGGGGATTAACCTCTACATGAGGTGAAGCCTCCTTTAAGGGTGAAGTGCTTGGCTTTAGAATGTCCTTATAGATTGGAAGAATGGAAGGTGTCTTTGAGGTATCATCAGAAAGAATGGCATATTAATTGGGCTCTTCCTCATGGTAGTTGAGGCTAAATGGTTCATCTTTTGAAATGGGGACGAAAGTTGGATGATCAACAGTCTTTAGAGTTATTTCCACTCTAGAAACTGGATTCAAAGTAGGAGCAGGGGTCTAGATTTTGGTTTTATAAAATGGCTTCCAGTTATGACAGGTTTAACTAGCTTGAGAGTATGTGAGAAGGTGTTAATTGGTTGCCAGAGAAAGACTTTGACCTGAGTATTAGAATAAACTAAACTTTTACCAGAAGAATAGGTCTTTAAAGGTTGTGGGGTTTTGTGCAATGGCTTAAAGTTAGTTATATTATAGTGACCCGCAATCCATAAAAACTTTGGTCACTAGTGTTAAACTCATCCCCAACTATGGTAAAGTTTCTTCGAACATTATGATAGTTAGTTATTCCTTTCAGAACAGTTGTATTTAAGATTTGAGAAAACCTAAAAAATACATAAGGGTTAGCGAGACTCCTCATAGGGGCTAGAATGGATTGGTAAAAGCAAATTGTATAGGAAATTGGGAAGGGATGTAAATATCCCCAATAGACCTTGAATTAGGGTACAGTTGGAGGTGAAGTTACATAGTACAAATCTCTATAAATCAAAAATCCTCCCCAGTCGGGGTCTACCTATTCTATAGGAGTGGATTTCTTCAAAATTGAGGCAAGCCAAAGTTATGCTTAAGTGGATGGCAATAAGGGATGAAAATAGATCCTTGGTGTGTCAATTACTAGACCTCTCACCATATTAGTGAGAGCTTCAAATCTCTAATTACTAGTCTTAGAGAGATAATAAGTAAAACAATTACTGAATTCTGAGCTTTTTTTGTTATATATGGTCAATCTTTGGAAAATACGCATGTAGCTACGTTTGAAAGACCCAAATTGAAAGGGGCTATATGTAGCTACTTGTCATTAAAAGGGTCATCAATAAGCTCAAAACATCTTTTGTAAAGAGAGACCAAAAATTAGGGAGAAAAAATGAGTATTCTAACATAACCCTCGAAGACTTAGCCCAAAAGATATGTCTTGATATCTAGAGAAAAAAAATATTCCTTATCATCCACGCTCTGAATGATCTTAATTTGTGCATGCATAAAAGTGGAGCATGTTATGTCAACGTTTCCACATTTTAACCTCCATGTAATTTAACTGGTGTCATATGTGGGTGAACATGTCTCCTCGAGATTTGAACCGAATCAGCTAAAAAAATTCTAATATATTGGGACCTAGGAAACCAAAATTGAATTCAAAAAATTGAATGTTGAGATCCAAAAGAAAATGGCACTAGGGATAACAAAGGGGCTAGGTTCAATATCCCTTAGGCCAAGATTAATGAAATCAATAATGTTGAATTTATCCATGTCCCCTGCTTTGTTATCAAGCATCTGATGCACCCACTTAGACAATTTGTTATTGTCTAACTTTTGGGCCTAAACCATAAACCTACATAAAGATGATGCTTGGAGGTTGGTAGAGTGTTGTAGCTAGAGATTATGTTCCCTAAATCTAGGATGAAGACGAAGATAAACAATGGATGTTGTTCCTTGAAATAGGGATATATAGTGGATAGAGATACCTCGCATGAAGATATGAGGGGAAAATAATACTTTTAATTTAAATGGAAGTGTCGTCTAAGAGCCTATTGGTGGTTTCATTGAATAGAAGGTAATAATCAATGTTTGAATATCTAGACGCCGATGATGGTGAAGAGTTTCAAAAGAGAGAGAAAGTAATCTTGAGAGCTAAAAGTTTTCTTGGAGAAAAACAGTAGACGGTATTGAAGAAGAAGAAGAAGAAGAAGAAGAAGAAGAAGAAGAAGAAGAAGAAGAAGAAGAAGAAGAAGAAGAAGAAGAAGAAGAAGAAGAAGAAGAAGAAGAAGAAGAAGAAGAAGAATGAGCTTAAATAGCTTAGTGGTACCACTTTAAATGTGAAAAAAAAAAGACAAGAAGATAGTGACAAGTGTCTCTAGGAAAGTCCCTTCCAAAAAGTGGAATGATGGAGAAGTGGAGAGACAAAAAGGAACCCGTTAATTATAAATCTTTCATGATTATACTTTTGGGTCATTAATAATCCACGGAATAAAAATGAAATATTAGGATTTTCAAGTCACCTAAATATTATGGTTTAAGATAATCGCAAAAGTTTCCTATTTTTGTAAGAATTAGTTATTTCAATTAAAAGTAAAAAGTTGTCATATGGAAACTTCCCCATGTCAGTGAGATTTGATTTACCACTACCAATAATAAAACATGCATGTAGAACATGCCATAATTAAAAAAAATGATCTAAAAGTACAAAAATAGTTATAACTAGATGCAACAAACCAAATTTGGTTAAGCATAAAATTTTCATCAAATGGTGAAAATAAATATTAGGCTAAGGTGACATAATTGGTTTAATAATTAATCACCAAACGAATAAGAGAAGTCACTAAACATACACAACATGTTGGTTTCACTATAGACTATCAACAAACATTAAAAACAAAAAATTATCTATTCATTAACATTTCAAGTCTTAACATTATAGAAAATGAAAAAATACAACATCAAACTCCTGAAAGTGTGTAGTAGTATGGGAAAGTCACAAAATGGCGGAACTTATTCCACAAGTAATGAAGATGCTTTTCCTCTTGACCCAAATAAGTATTGATTTGGGCCAATTCCAAAAGTTGAAGCACGTAATATTGAAATTTAGCATAGCCTCTCGAGATTATATTTCAGTTCCTTGGACCTAAGGAGAATGGCATCTGATTAAAGCGAATCAAAACCCAAGTTAGTTTGATCCTCCTAGACATTTAGATAGATTTTCTCAAATAAAATCCATTTCCCTAAAATTCTATTCAAAAGAAAGTTGAGATCATCACGAGTTTTAACTTAATCCCTGTAGCATTCAAAGTTTGAAAAATGTTTACTAACCCGTTTGATGAGGTGATGAGTGCATTATTTTGTATATTTTATACCCAAATTTATACCTTGTTAGTCCCATTTTATTTTATTTTATAAGTTCTTAGGATCATTTTATTAAAAAAGGAAAAAAATGCAAGAATAATTGAATTTGGATTGAAAATGTCCATTTTAAGTAAAAAGAATGAGCACCTCGATAATTTTATAATGTTCTTGTGCTAGTTTATGAAAAAAGTTACCTGGTGAAAATTTTAAAGGTAATGATGGAATTGGTGTAAATTGATGATCAACTCGAAAAAGGCACGAAAAAGCAAATTTCTACGGTCGTTCAAAAAAAGTTGTTTTAACGATCGTTCAAAAAAAGTTGTTTTGTCAAATCAAGTTTTGAAATTTAAAAATAGTATTTTTTGACGGATTATACTTGCACTTTGATAGTTCATGCTTAAATACATTTGCAAACTTTAAAACTTGTATTTTCTAAGGGAATAAGGATTTTAGCCATCTATTGAAGATGTTAAAAATATTTTGAACATAAATGTCATATTTTACGAATTAAACGCGATGAGAGTTGGTTTAATTTGAGTTATAAAAAGGGAATGACAGCATTAAATTAGTGTGCAAAATTATTTACGTGATAAATGAACCCTGAATCCTAATTGTCTAAAAATATCTTGTGTTACTCTCATTTATCGTAGTTGTTTTTATTTATTATAGTTTATAATTATTTTCTAGTCCATTTATTCTAGTTCGACAGTTGCAATTCTTTTAAAATTAAACTTGACAAATCTCTATGGGTTCGACCCGTACTTACACTTGTTATTCTATAATAGCCCATGCACTTGCGGTATTTTACAAATTTGAAAACATGAGGGAAGGTAAGTTTTGAGGAAGTTTTAAGCATGGGATCGAGGTTTGTAAGGTCAATTTGGAAGAAGATCAAGGACCATTGATGTCCAGGGGAAAATCGAGCATTCGTGTTACCTACGTCAATCAATGTTTTCAGCTCCCACCTCTACACAAAAAACTTAAAATATTACTACACTCTTTACGGGAGTATAGTGGTTAGTGTGGGTATAGAATTCACAGGAAAGGATGCTAGATGTAAATTGACTTATTACTTCTCAACAAAAGTGTGAAAGATGAAAAGGTTAACAAAAGTTTAATCGAGGCATGTATTAGAACTAAGATTAACGAAAAGGGAGTAAAAACTATAGATTGAGAATAATATCCCTCACCATAGGTTAATTGATACAAATGGTTACATGGAAAAGAAAATCTTATCAAGATTAAATCTCATTTCATCAATTAATTAAATCTGGAGTTGTCACCCCCTAAATTCTCATAAAATCCTACTAAGATTTTGGTGTCAACAAATAGCCTAAAAATTAGGCCCGTAAGGTCGTAGATACGGCGCATACATGATATAAAGCGTTAAATTACCTAGGCCTACAATCAAGAAAAACCTCACCCATTTAAACTAATCAAATCCATCACTAAAGAAAAACAACCCATTAATCCAAGGTGAGTTCAATCATCTCAAGTTAAACTATTTTAGCTGCACGGCATTGTGAATGGCATGAATTAAAGAAAATCAAGTAAATATAATTAACAAAGCTTGTAAATTAATTAACAAATAAAGAAATGGCAAAGGAAAGTTTGAATTAAAGGAAGAAGACAAGGAATAGTGGATTACATACCCCAAATGGGCAAACCCTGTGAGAGAGGAGGAGAAGCTCCCAAAATCCGACCCAAACCCTATTCTAACCTAAAATACAATATATCTTCTAATAAAAAACAACGTACACATATATAGTGATTTGGAATAAAAGAAAAGTGAAAAGAAAAGGATAAAAACTGTCGAATATCTACTGGGCGCGGTCGACTGTGGCACTTTACCTGGCAGACCATGGATTCTGAGTAAAACCCGTTGTCCTCCTTTGTAGGAATAAAATAAAAGGTCGGTCGATTGCGGTCCTTTGACTGGTCAATTGGGGCTTTTTGGGGGGGTGGGTAATTTGGTTCTTCAAAAGTGGGAAACTTGCATTACGAAAATGGTTCTAACTTCATCATCCGGACTCAAAACGATGCGCCGTTTGTGACCACTCAAAGTGAACTCAATGAAATACACGTCAACAGAGATTCATTGGATGGACCATGAAGTATAAAATTATAAACATGCCCTTGAAGTTTTGTCAAATGACGAATCTTTCCCGAAACGCAACCAAATGCTCCGTTAAACATTCCAATCCCTACAAAAGCTCCTATAAACCATGAAATATATATATATATATATATATATATATATATATATAAAACCGAGGTTAACCAATATATGAGAATAAAATTAGGATAAAACCAAGACAAAAGCAATAGGATGCATAAGGATAGCGGGCACAAATATTCAATATTCATGACGTATCACACCCCCTTACTTGAACATTGATAGTCCCTAGTGATGAAACAAAATAAATCCATTCCAATGGAGAGAGATAACAAAAATTATAAAAGCATAAAAGATAGATTTTCCACTTTCGTGGGTGGACAATTTCATTTAGGAGATGCAATAAGCCCTTAAATCCCTAGGTTACCCTAGTGGACGAGTGTTGTCTCATAAGGATTTTCAAGGATGAAACCCACACATATCAAAATTTCCTCAAAATATGCCCAATCTATCAAATAGACATGCTCAACAACAACAAAAAGGATTTCAACATGTTATTAGCAAAGTTAATGAATTCACACAAAAGTTCGTAGTTATTAACATTATAGAATGAATTTCATCGAAATGAAACCTTTAGTGTGGAAGAAAAGTGATCACATGAAAAATATGATTTGACCAAACTTTTACAATGAGGATAAGCGTTAAAGAGTGCATAGATATCAATTATTTTCGGTGGTTACACTCAACAAATTAAACCACTATGAAATGGGGTGCAACACACATAGGACATGCAGGCATAAAGAGTAATTATAAATGAAAAATAGGTTGCACACATGTCATCAATGAAGAACGCTATATAAAAATTGAAAAATATGGAATCTCGATGAGAAAGGATATCATCATTAAATGAGGTGAAATGAATTTTCACATATCATCGCAATTAGTATGACATTTCAATCGCACTTACCCTTGGATCATATAGGACTTGTATGGGTTATAATGTAGGTTTTTGGTTAAGGTTATGAAATGCAGGGAATATGTACAGATTCAAAGGTGTTTAGGGGAGAATACTCGGGATAATGGTTAATTGTAAGCAATTTCAAAATTAAAAAATAACTTCTCTAAAAAGCATTGGATATAACAATGGAAAGTGACAAATGATATTGAACATTATGTACAAAATGGAAATATTTTCTACTTATTATCTTTTCTTCTTTTCTCATATTTTTCTTTTGTTTTTCTTTTCTTCTCTTTTCATTTGTTTTTCTTCACATTTTCTTCTCTTTCATACTCTCACATACTTAATTGTAACCACCTAATAAGAACATCATTCAATCCCAAGTATCATTCCAAACAAATGTATGAAAGGTGACATATATGGTTTATAACTCCAATGTGGAGTTGGTTATGGGATTTTGGGTTTTGATATGAACGGCTATATATTAAGGCTTAAAGGGTTAACGAGGGAATACATATAAGGTGAGGTCAAGGTCAATATGTGTGATATAACAAAGAGGGCCTATGATTCTTTCCTAAATTTTACGCAATTTTCAAGTCGAAACAACTTTGAAAATCATGGTCAGGTAACACAATTCAAAATATAAACTCAATAAATGAACGATCGGTGAAAAAATAGTGAGATTAGTGATGACTTTAACATTTTCAAAGAGGAAAGAGTTTCCTAGTGAAAATTTTGCAGGTAATTACGGAATTTGGTGCAAATTGATGATCAACAAAATTTGTACCAAATTCAACCATTACCTGCAAAAATTTTATTCACCGATTTGGATGAGACTCGACGTGTGTGTTTAACAAGAAAATCTAAGAGTTTTCGAGTGGGGGGAAATTCGATCATTTATCCCAATCCAAATATTAAAGAGGTGGAGAGATAGATTCCAACACCATTCGGCCAATCAGGTAGAGTCCCACCATAACTCAGATACCTCACCACTTGTCATATAAAAAAGAACTATGGGCTCACAATTTTAGGAGGAATTTCGGGGAGCAATTTTCAGTGATTGTAATCAATTTGAGGGCCAAGTTTTTATCATTTTTTTAGAAGATTTAAGACTATTTGTGAGATAACTTATTGTAAGTTTGATTTATTAATGAAAATCTCTTCTTATTCTTGCAATTTCTCTTTTATTATGATAGCTTGATTCTTCTATTAGGATTGGGGTGAAGTTTATCATATTTAGTAGATATTGTCGCATTAATTTGATTGTTGTTTATTCTCTACTCGTTCTAATTGTTATCAAAGATTTGGTACTCATTTTAAAATGACATGAGAGTGTGTTTTAAAACCTTCAAGATTGTTTTGTCAAATCAAGTTTTGAAATTTAAAAATAGTGATTTTTGATAAATTATGCTTGCACTTTGATTGTTTTGATAGCCCATGCTTACATACATTTGCGAACTTCAAAACTAATATTTTCTAAGGGAATAGGGATTTTAGTCGTCTATTAGAGACGTTAAAAATATTTCGAACATCGTGTTTTATTTTCTAAATTAAACGCGACGAGAGTCAATTTAATTTGAGTTATAAAAAGGGAATGGCAACATTAAATTAGTGTGCAATATTAGTTACTTGATAAATGGACCCCGAATCCTAATTGTTTACAACTCTCGTATGTTACTCTCATTTATTATAGTTTCTTTTATTTAATGTAGCTCATAATTATTCTCTACCCCATTTTATCTAGTTGCACATTTGTAATTCTTTTAAAAATTAAAATTGACAAATCTCTGTATGTCGACCCATGCTTATACTCGCTATTCTATAATAGCTCGTGCACTTACGATATTTTTATAAATTGAAAACACCTGTAATCCCCAAATGGACATCTTAATCTTATAGGGCACCTTCTTCCAGTCAGTATACCCAGGGCCAATAATTGTCTTGAGCAATTCCAAGGACCTAGCTTGTAAGGCCATCTTGTTCCCCACTGAAATCCCCAACTTGCCCCATTTGGGGGGCCTAGTGCTAGACGGGCCTTCCGTTCCCCCGCTTCCCTGATGCCCTGATGAAGACATTTCTTGCAAAAATGATTATTAGTAGAAACATATATATGAGAAACTTATTTAGAAATATAAATAATGGATTAGTTTGACATATTTATTAAACCAAATATAACCAACCAACCAATATTGATTCAAATCCCCAAAAACTAATCAAATCTAAATGAGTGAAGCACTAAATTGTCATTCGATAATAACAAAGAACTAGAAAAATACAAATTAATTACATTAGAAGAATGCAAATCAATATCATAAATCACACTAAGAATTTTTTCAAATCTATTTCTATATGTTAATGAATCTGTGATCACATAATAACCCTACGAGGGTTTATAACGAATAAAACAAGGACACATAAGCGCAAACTACTCTTTAAATAAGTATAGATTTATATAAAAATAGTTGTCTTTATCTAATGAATGTTGTTGAGACATAGTTACATTAATCATCCATTTACCCCTAATTTGTTCCATTTACTAGACAAAATTAAGTAATATTCTAAGAAGATTAAATCATTATAATTCATATCCAACCCATTTACTAATCCAATTATTAATTATCAAAATGAAAATACTCAAATCCATATCAAATCAAATAAATCAAATTCATATTCAAACAAAGTGGATCAGATAATAATTACTAATCATAAAAATAGGTCATTAAATTGCAAAACATGAATCCATACCCTAAATGCTACAAACGTCTGGGTCAACCAATTCATATCCACCTAAATGTTCAAATTCATCAATCAACAATAACTCAAGAATGCCAAACAACAATATGATCACTATTCAACATAATCACAACCAAAAAGTATAACCCTGATGAAATTGCAGAAAATCAATAGCAAAAATCAGTAACATTTCCTTTCATTGTACCTGATTGGCACTTAATGAAATAACCACACCAGCAATCTCAATTATCCTCTGTAAACAATCAAAAGAAATTTAAAAACTCTTCAGGACAATTAATCAATTTCGTATAACAAATGAAAAATTCATATCATAAAAGGTCCATCAAAAACTTGTATACCTCTAGAATGTAACCTATGACTCGTCTCGTACAAAGATGCCAACAACTCGCCACTCACTACTGGTCTCCTGTTGATATGCCAATAGAAGGTCCAATTTCAAAATAACTAAATAAAATTAGTCAACAAACATTGACAAGTACATATAAATATAAACAACTCATTCAAAAGAGTGAACAAATTGTCACCACATACCCTAATTTCAGACCCATTTATCATCAATACGCCCAACTAGATCAGAACCCCCCCCCCCCAAAAAAAAAATTCTTCAAAAATAATGAAACCCCAGTTGAGAAAATAAAAAATAATTAAATACACTAACCCTTATGACTGAAACAGTAAGAAATCCCTCAAACAACCATAAACTATTTGATGAAATTAATCAGACCCAATTTAAGAATATATGAAAGAATAAAAAATCGATAAAAATCTTACATAACATATTATTATCCTCTTGAGATCTTTTCCCTTAAAATACAACACATATACTTGAGAGGGGGTATTACTAAATTTGAAGAATTGGAGGAGATAATGGAATGCATATCTCAAGATATTATAGATTTGAAACACCTATCTAGAGCTATTACATATATGAAATACGGATCTCAAGGAAATTGATCATTCGGTAAATCAAAATGAGAAAATACATCCTTGAATCTATTCAAATGCACACATACACAAAAGAAATGAGTTATAAAAAAAGTTGTAGTATTAGTCAATCATGAAATGATATTTCTTCTACATTAATTCCATAAATAAAAATTCAGGTGAAACGTATCAACGAGCTGCAAGTAAGAATCTAAACCATGAGGAACTACTAAAAGTAAAAAGTTGTCTTATCCTTGTTTATTAAGCATGTCAAACAGCTTATCCTTGTTATTAAGCCTGCCAAAACAGAATCACAATTGAAAAGGGATAAAATATTCCATAAAATAGCTTATAAAATAATAAAAATTAGATGATAAGTACTAAATCTAGTAAAAAATGATTCAAAGCTTATATTATTTTTACCATTGTAAAGGACCCAAAAGTGGAACTTAAAACAAAACAATATTCAACCTCAAAACATATAGACAAAATAAAAGGTTGTCTAGGTGATTCTTTGGCTATAAATGAAAGATGAGATCTCCAAATGATCCCTAAAGTAATCAATTGAACAAATACTCAAAATGATTGGAACAATACTTAACTCGATTGGGTTACCTGGGAGAGGGGGAAAACAGTCGCCTATAAGAGATAAAGAATAGTCTAGAGAGAGAGAGAGAGAGAGAGAGAGAGAACAGTCGCCTGAGATACAGAGTTTTGATAGAATCGACTAAAATGTTCTATTTGGCAAGGGTTATAATTTCACTTTGGTTGTCACGGTCGTGTCAAGGTTTTTGACAGTGATAATAAACAAATTTTGTCACGGTCAAAACCTTGACACAATCGTGACAACTACCTTGTCAAGGTCTTTGAGCATGACACAAAGGTGACAAGTTATTGTCGCGATTGTGTCACGATAAAAGGCCTTGACAATGGCTTCATGTTTTTTGTCAAGGTTTTTAACCCTGACAACCCTTTGAAGGTGAAAAGTGACAAAAAGGGATTTTTAGTGTAGTGTATTAGCGGTGAAAAATTTATGACCACTAATAGCAGTCACAACCTTTAGTATTTGGCTTAATTTATGACTTCTATGAGGGGTTATAAATTTATAGCTATGATTTCATTTCCCTCTTCTCTCTCCTCTCTCCTCTCTCCTCTCAAGTGTTTTCAGATCTTTCCTCTCTAACTCTCACTCTCTTCAAGATCCAAGCATTTTCAATATCTTTTCAAGGTTTGAAAATCCAGGTAATCGTATATTTTTCATGCTCTCTTCAAGCGATGAGATGATATAAGTCCTCTTCTCTCTCTATTTTCATGCTCTTTATTTTTTCATCATATGTCTAGGAAGATGTGTATTTGGTAACATGTGCTTTATATTATTCGCTTACTATTATTAATCTGTTCATATTGAGTGTTGACTTACTGATAAAGTTCATAAATTATGCTTGATTTTCGATTCACGTTTGATTTCGTATCTACTATGTTTAGCTTTTGTATATGATCGAGTTTAGCCTTTGGTTTTTGTTATCAAGGTTTTCATATCACATTTGAGGTTCGTTCTAAATGTCTATTTACACTTTTGCTTATCTTCATCATTGGACTAGTAACTCTTAAACCCTAAATCTACTAGTCTGTAAATATCTTTTTCTTTCATTTGTATTACATTTATTTTATTGGTTATTTATCGTTGAGTAAAAAAATGTTAACAAGAAAATACGATGAAATTTATTTTCATAGATGGGATTTTTGGAATTTTAATTATATCAATGGATCTAATTATAAATGAGTATAGTAACACTTGAAATTATACTTGGTGTAATGTTTTTTCGAGATATATGCTCGCAATAGCATTTCATAACATAATAGCATTTGTCTGGGATGAAATATTTTTCATTGTGGTGAAATTTATTTGAATCTATATGGGTTAAATTTTTTCAAAGTTTGGTATTAGTAGTTTGTGAAATTATTTGAAACAAACAAAAAATTAATTTATACTGTGTTGAAGCATTTCATGTTTTTACTTTTCAGCTCAGTTAAAAAATTTCAATCGATTAAAGAGAACCCGTATATAGTGAAAACAAATCCTCTATAATATAAGTTTGTTTAGCCCGTTAGCCTTAAATTTTGTGAGTCAGCTTCTTGTGTGTAATTTGTAAATTGGCATTATGTATCAAGTTTTACTTGAATCAAGTAAAATATTGGACAATATCAAAAGTTATATTAATATAAGATAGTTATTTATTACTATCTCTATGTGATTTTAAGTAGCACTTGCTAAATAGTCTTGTTGCACTGTGATTTCATAGGTAAGCAATGAAGCACAACAATGTGTTTACCAATGGTCACTTTAAGAAGCATTAGCAGAAATATGTGAGGACTTGGTTTAACCAACTTTCCCATAAAACCAGGAAAAGAGTCGGTAAGTACTATTTTGATACATGTTTAGTTATGAGCCTTGTCTTGTGCACTTTCAAAGTCTTGCCATTTCCTCTGTCAAAGCATATTATATTTAGGGTCATTTTTTACTTATCCCAACTTTGATAATAGATAATATGATATTTGACTTAACCGCGGTTGTTTTTTAAGAAATTAAACAACACCAAAACAATGGGTACTGTGTCACACGTTTGTTTGATATTTTATAATGACCTCGTTTTCTTCATTTTCCCTTTTCAATTGAAATCCTAAATCTACAAACCCTAAACATAGCAACATCGATTGATGAAAGGCCAGTGATGTATTAATAATATTATTCGTACCAAAACTACCGAAACCGAAATTATCGATTTTTTTATGGTTAGTTTTGGTTTACACATTTAAAAAATCGATTTACCGAAATTATCGCTTTTAAAATATCCAAAACATAAAATATCAAATATATTGTAATAATGTACCTAAATTATAAAATAAATATACCAAATATATTTTGATATAATATACCTAACTTAATAGTCATGTATCGTTACGTAATTTTTTTTAAGCTATTATGATCAAAAGCAAAAAAATATTTTAAAAAAGGAAAAACAAAATAAATAAGCCTTAGTTGAAAATTTGTTGTTAAACTGATGAAAGTGATAACAGTTGCAATTTGGAGTTAGCTCAGCCACTACCTGAACAAGGTCGTGGCAGTCAAAGTTGGTCAGTTGAGTAGTAGGTGTTTGTATCATGCATGGCAATTCTTGAGGCAATTGTATATCATGCATATTTGGTTGTTAAAGCCTCACATTGGTTTGGGTTTGTGAAATTGCTTCATATTGCTCATTAAAAATAAGCCTTAGTGCCATCCTCAAAATTAGCTAGTTGTGTTGTTAAAAATGGACCGACTTTAGTGCAAAAATTTGGTCGACGTGATTTTTTTGGTCAAAATAATTTGACTAAATATAAAATGATGCTAAACCTTATTTTTTTAGTTGTTTTTTATCGAAAAATTATGCTATTTTGATGATCATTATTTTTGCCAAAATATTTTTTAACTAAATAAAAAATGATGTAACCTATTTATATTTTAATTCTAATAATTTTAGTTGGGCAAGCTGTAAATAGAAATTTTATCGAAATTATAGATTTTACCGCAAAATGTGTAGTACGGTTTTGGTTCAAGTAAGGTTGTACCGAGTGGTACAAATGGTAAATTCGATTTTAGCTTATTAAAATAGGTTTGGTATATGTATTCCCTGTTTACCGACCAAACTGACCGAGACCCATCTGTTGATACGAGAAATCGAACACATATCGTTCTCATACTAGCAAGTCCAGTATAGAATAGATATAAAGCAAGTAAAGAGACAAAACACAAGATATAGAGTGGTCCGGCTATTAAAATGAGCCTATGAACACTTTGTTGCCCTATTCTCATTATATATACGTTGTAGTACAAGTTTAAAATGCCATTAGAGGCATACAAGAGAGGTAAGAGAGAAGAATACATGACTGTAGTGGTTCCGGGTGAGCCGGAGAGGTGACTACGAGGTAGGTGGACTTCTATTTATAAGAGGTATGTAAGCTGTGTCACATGCCCCAAGCACGTGACATGTATTAAGTCTGGAGAGTAATCCCTATGATGGGGTAGCAGTTGTGAACAGCCTGCTTGGCAGATAAATTCTGAGGGTGCCACAGCCTGTAAATGGGAAGCCAGATAAGCATAAGGTGGCGGCCTCCCAGCTCTGGGGCATTGACCTTCTATCAGTAGGTTTCGCGGCAGGATACCATATTGGTCATATCAATAAGCCCCCAAGTCGTAGTGCCAAGTGGTGATTTAGTGTTACGGCTTGATGTCATGTCTGCCGCGGTGTGCAATCTCTGTAGTGCAACTATTTCTAAAATGACGTTTTGTCCTCCCGCGCCCTCTTATATAAATGGGTTTGGCCATGGCCTCCATTACTTTTTCCAAATCCTTGAGAGCAAATCCAGAGCGAATCTCTGCCCTTTCTTTCCTTGAGTTTTTCGACGAGCTTTTAGCGGAGATTTGTGGCTGTTGGAGGCTGAGCAACTAACTTCTTCTGATTTCTAGGTAACTTTTCAAACCAAAACCTCATTCCTCTTTAGTATTTTTTTGAAATCTTGCTTGGCTGAATGTTTTGATCTTTGTTTGAATTCATGATGAATGAACTATTACAATCCATAATAAACGATTCATTTGAATCCACGAATTAGCTGAATCCATAATAAATTACTAACTCTGAAACGAAATCGCTTTCTTCTTGAACCAAATGCGTAGTGGATTGAATTTCTTGGATTTGTGTAGAACTAGGGTTTGAAATGAGTTTGTTTATTTAGACTTGGGTTTTTAGGTTTCTGTGTTTTTGTTTGGATTAAAAACTTGGATTTCGTAGGTTAAAACCATACCTGTACTGGCCTTGTTCTTGATGTTCTTCATGCTCTTGGCCAAAACCTTTGAATTCTAGGTTTTCAATCCTTAGGCTCGATTAATTCCAACATTTACCTGTTTGTGCGTCTGGTCACGGCCAGTAGCACGACTTGTGCTACTTTGCTGCAGCAATATGTCAATACTTGTAATTATAGTCCCTCTGCCCATAGGGTTTAGTTTTGAACTGATTGGTCGTATCCCTTCATTCTTAGATTGTAGGACTGCGGCATATAAAAGTATACTAGTTGTTCTTTAACTCTTACCAATTAATTGGCATGCCTTGACATGTAGCTTGTTTTAGTGTAAATTATTTAACCGCAGCCTGTAGCTTAGAGTTAAGAATTGATCAATGGCCCATGGTTTTCACTTAATAGTAGTAATTCCACCTAGTTACAGACTTTAGGCTAGGGCTGAAACTTAAGAGCAGTTGGCTATAACCCTAGAAACCTCTTCGTTTTAACTTTTAAACTTTTTTACTTGCATTTTTATATACATATATCGTATACGTCGTGGCATCCATTTGAGGCTTTTCTGACCATAGTGGATGTGGCACCCTAACAGCGGAGATTTTCTGCTTTTCAAGACCTGTTGCGGCCCTATGAGTTGGAACCCCCAAGAGTTTATGGAAGACTTGTGGAAAACTCACTTCGATGTTTCTCCCCCTGAAATTCATTCCATGTATTGGCCCCAGCCCAGTTGGATCCAAATGGCTAGAGGGAAATTCTTGCCTCACTAATTCTTTAGAAAGATAAATTTAACAAAGATATCACTCCCACAGAGTTCTTCCACTTCTACCGGGCAAAGGAGAACTCTGTTAAGTTTGTTTGGTACTACTACATGGCTCTTCGAAACAATAAAGAGGTCTTGTAAATTGGGAAAACTTCTAGTGTAAAGAACTAGAAGGGAAAATACCTCTACATTTCTAGGGAAGGATGGGAGACTCATCCAAAAGAATCGGAGATAGAGAAATCTCATAGGAGGCCACGACAGTGGGGATGGCCATCCATGCCAGGTTTGTATATACTGCAGTCCCTTTATCATGCCGCATCTAGTTCTGTAGTTTCATATTTTATAGATTTTATTATGACATACTAATATTGACCTTTTGTTCAGCTCTTGATCATTTAACCCTTAGTGAGAGGGAAGAGAGAAGAGTAACGAAGGTCGCGGCCTATAGCGCTGAAGAAAAGAACTTCAGCATTTTGGTCACTTCTACATCTATTTTTTAAGGAGGCTACTTCCCCAACAATTTTTTACTAGAAAGAATGGTCACGAAAGGTAACAATCCATACTCCTTAATTATTACACGGAAGGTATCTGGATATAATTCTTTGCTCTACTATTTTTTTCATGTGAGGAGATAGACAGAGATCTTTTGGCTGCCCAGCTGGCTGAGACGAATGAGGATGTTGCTTCCCTCAATAATGCCGCCGGGAAGGGAAAGAAGAGGAAGAGAGTTAAGGGGAAACATGCTGCGGCCGAGAAGACTCCTACACCTACTGGGGGTCCTTTTGCGGCCAGTGAAGGGACTCAACTAGATTCTGTAGCACAAGTCGTACAGGCTAATGATGCTACAGCCAATGAGAGGCTAGAGGGACAATTTGACGATGATATTGGTGATCACCTGGACGCGGCAGGCTTATTGCCAACTAGTCTGAGCTCCAAGATGGACGCGACCTCTCACATACTACTACCTCCAACTCTCCCCCTTTACAGACTATTATGGCTGTGAATGCCAACTTTCCACCACCCCAAAGTCGCCAGAGTATTGGCCCTGATGGCCGTTCGCAGCCTAAGTTAAAGACTCCAAACCCTCAGTCTTCCTTGGATATAACTTCTAGGGAAGTCTATAGGATGCGGAGGGTTGAAGACAATATAGACTTGGATCGCCTGGTGGATGAGGACCACGAACACTAGGAAGAGTACGCCATCCACAGCTTGCTACGGGTAAAGGCTATTTCTTTTCCTTTGACTTCATTTTTCTATAGTATATTTTTTCTAACATTTATAATTTTTCTGCAGGCCGCGGACGTTGTCATGTCCCAGAGGCTGAAATATGAAGGCCTTTATAAGCTGAAGGAGGTTGCGGATAGAGTTCACGTAGCTGACCTAGAGAATGCCAGGACTTCATCCTTTGAGGCAGGCAAACAATCTTCTGCCGCAGCACTCAAATCTACACAGCTGGACTTGGATTCTTCCATCAAGTCCAAGGATGAGGTTGAGGGGAAACTCACAATAGTTGCATCATCTCTAAAAACTTCTAAATCTAAGGCTGCCAAAGCTGCCAAACATGCCTCCAGTTTCGAGAGCCAATTGAAGAAGCTTAAAGAAATGTATGACCAAGGGGAAAGTGAACATGTCGTAGCCATGAACCAGATGGAAGAGCCTCATGTCGCGGCCCTCACTCAAGCTACAGACATTATCGTGGCTACGTACAAGAAGTCCAAGGATTTCTATCTTACGAATAATAAAGCTTATCTTCGCGGTTATCTGGAGCTGAGGCACGGAGTCATAAAAAATTTTCCTGAGTCCTAGGATCAAATCATGTCCTGGAATTTGGGTGATGCCAAGAATGACCAATGCATGGCTAAAATTAGGGCAATGATTGAGGAAAGGGGAAGGAAGCAAATGGAGGAGGTCGCAGCAGGGGATGATGAAACTGAGACTGCCGCAAATGGTGAAGATGATGATGTAGCCTCTTAGCCTTGAATTTTTTTTCTTGTACTTTATAGTATAATGTACATAGGGCTGCGGCCTTTTTAAAATTTGATCACCTCAGTTAAGGCTGCATCCTCTGTTGGAAGATAATATTTTTGCATTTTTCTCTGCATGCTTTTTATTCCTCCATTTTATCTATTTTAATACTTGAATGAATGCTTTGTTTTTCTTCATCTATATATATTTTGACTGCTTGAATGCACAACTATTTCTTGCAAAAATGATAACTCTCTCTTCAACATTGAATGTATAGGAGACGGGGAGCCGTGGCAACTTCTTATAAAGAATTTCTTAAACAGGGTTGCAGCCACTTATCTTTGCCTTCTCATGATTTTTCGTTTCATACTTATGCACTTATCACCCCCCAAGTCGCGGTGCCAAAGGAAAATGATTTTAGGGCTGCGGATGAACTCTTTTGCCTTGCTGCTTGATTTTTTATTTGTTTTCAAGTCCGTCGGTAACAACTTTGGGGTTGCGGCTGGGTTGCATGCCTTCCGCAGCATCTGAGGTGACTATTGGACTCTATGCTGGGCTGCGACCACTTATTCTTTATAGCTTTAACATGGTTTATGAGGCCATTTCCACAACATCCTTTAGTCTCTTTAACTGGCATGAAGCCACTGCAGTAGCATTTCCTAGTCGCTTTAATTGCATAGCATTTCCACGACCTCTATTTAGTTACTTTAATCAGGTTATTATTAGGCCTCCTCAGGCTAGGTATTATGAAGCTTCCCCAAGATATAATTCGATATATATAAAGCCTTCCCAGGCTCGGTATTATGGGGCTTCCCCAAGCTAACTCATGCATCCCGGGAGCTATGAACGGGAATTAGTGGCCCCCGTGGCTAATTAAAGCATTTCGGAAGCTAAGAGGGGGAGCTCTGAACCCTTAAAGTTAATAGAAGTATGTCGAAAGACGGTCGACCTTATGAATATAAGCATTCTCCGCTTTTCCATGAGTGGCATTGTACGCCAATTAAGGATATTATCTCATATTCTTCATAGACTTCTTCTGAAAGTAATAACCATCTGAGATGATTTGCTATTCATCCATTGAAATTTGTTTAAAATGAAGGTCTTTGGTGAGATTAGAGATAAGAAAAATCAGCAAGCAAAGTATGACTAAATCTGTCATTCTTGTATTTATATATAATATTGCAGTGGAAATACAAAAACATGTAAGAAAGATAAACATAGTTTTTCTCTTGCAATAGAAACAGATATGAAAATATTCTAAAGCAAGGTTAGGGATGCAGCTGTCAATTGAAGATTGCGCCTGTTGATGCCAAAAATTATCCATCTACGTGGGCTAATAAGAAATGGACACATGTCATCCTACATGGCAATATTCATAATTACTCGGCATAGAAGACACTTGGTCGGCTCCCGAGGAGAGTTTGTCGGCGTACCCGCCGACCAACTTTAAAGAAGACAAACCATGCAGAAAGATCAAAAACCATTAGAGAAGACTCACCAACAGTCATTGAACCCTAGAAGGCCAACAGTCATATTTATTATAAATAGATGTAAATGTCTCAATATATAACGGTATTCCATCTCTTGGACTCCCATCACTATAAGTACAGCCCCTCCCTTAGTTAAAGGGGAAACTAATTCATCCTTAGCAAGAAATTCATTCTATCTCTCTACGCATCTCTCTCTCTCTCTCTCTCTCTCTCTCTCAAGACATGAGGATAATTTAATCATTCTCATCACATTGTATTGTGCTATTGTAAACCCCTGGGAATAAAATAACAGTGAACGTAGGCTTTCTTTAACAGCCGAACCACTTTAAAAACCTTTTTGTCTTATGTGTTTGATGTGATCACCACTTGATCTCCAATCATCTTCATACCTTCATTTTATATATTGTTGATGACTATAAGATAACATGGATGCTATTTCTAGTTATTAACAGATTGGCGTCGTCTGTGGGAATTCGACACTAGAATTCTTGCCTTCTTATTAAAAGAGATGAGGATCATCATCAAAAGCTAAGTTTTCTATCTATTTGTATGAATAATTACATGTTATACACATATTATTTCATTCAATCATGAATCATGTATTCAGGAACCGAATATTTTTTAGAATTCACATAATATTGTTATGAACACTGATTTGCCATATTATTCTATATGAAATATGAAATTTAGAGATACAGATCCACTTTCTCTCTCTTCAAGAAAAACTATTTTCTTTGCACATATGCTAATCATATCATTTCATTCAATTATATTGATGTAGTATACAATCAATTTGTCAAATTTTTGATCATTTTGTTGATTTTGAGATGAATTTCATAATGGGAGAGATTTCCAACGAATCCCTAAACATCTGAATTTCCATAATAGTCTTTGATATGATACGACTGTCTGTCATATTTGTCTCTGACTATTCAGTCGTCCACTTCAAACTGTATAACATCTTTAGCCGACCAACAAATAGGAGGTCGGGGAGCCCTTCTTTGATGTATAAGACTCATCGCCAACCAACAACTGTACCAAAATTTATATGGCTGACCAAACAGCATCAATACCAAAATTTGTGAGGCCGACCAATGGCTGATGTCTCCGACCACCAATAACAGATACCGAGCAATAACAGAACCTGTGTAAAACTTCTGGATGTTACTGATTTGTGCCGACCAACGATTATGGTCCATCGATGAACTGTTGTGGTGAGGAAACTGGAAGAAACACCGTATCTTGGGGTTCTTACACCATCAAAGGCACGTAGACTTCGAATCCGGATATCGAAACAGAGTCACGATTTCGCTGGATATGAGCGAATGGCTCAGGTGGGTGGGTTTTCAGCTAACGTCATGGTGAATATGTTGATAAGGATCTATCAGAGCCATATACCCTTAAATTGAAATGATTTATTTTGATAAAAAGAGGGTAAGGAGATGTCCGTTCATTTTTCACTTTTTTCGGAAGTGGGTGCTAAATAGTCAGAGACAAATATGACGGACATTCGTATCACATGATCACATCAAAGACTATTATGGAAATTCATATGTTTAGGAATTTGCTATCCATGTTATCTTATAGGCATCAACAGCGCCCTTTGTGAATCACTGGAGCATCCCCTACCTCCCGAGTCTTTCAATCTCATCCCTCAAGGCATGGCAACTGTTCGTGTTATGGTCATGATCATTGTGGAAACTGCACCATTTGGCTTAGTCCCTCTTATGGGAATGAGCCTTCATCCTCTCAGGCCACTTGAGCAATTTGTCTCCTTTGATGGACTCAAAGATCTCTTCAATCTGACAAGTCAATGGGGTGTAGGCCTCAAAGCCTTTCTTTGCCTTCTCCATCTTCCTCTTTTGGTTCTTGTATGCGGCTTCTGAGGCTGTGACTTCTGCGGCTGCGGACATGATGGTTGGAACAACAACCTTTGGTGCTGCAACCTTCAACATAAGTAGGGGTGTGCAAAAAAACCGACCAAACCGACAAAACCGAGCCGAACCGAAAATTTTCGGGTCGGGTTTTTTTGAGGGTCGGTTCGATTTAATCAGGTATAAAACCGACAGGGTCGGTTAGGTTTTCGGTTTTGGCATAAAAAAACCGATTTTGAACCGAACCGAACCGAACCGAATTAATTTTTATACTTTTTAATTTTATATTTTATATTATATTTATATTAGTGTTGACATATTATATTATATTTTTTAATTTTATATTTATATTAGGTATTAAAAAAATATATTTTTTATTAAAATAAAGAAAAAAACGAACCGACCCTGTATAAAACCGGCCCTGTCAAAAACCGACGGGCAAACCGAACCGGCCCTGTCAAAAACCGACCCGATTCGGTTCGGTTCGGTTCGATTTTTCAGCATTTTCGGTTCGGTTCGGTTCGGTTCGGTTCGGTTCTCCTCCAAAAACCGACATGGTCGGTTCGGCCCAAAAAACCCGGTCAAAACCGAACCGACCGACCCGTGAACACCCCTAAACATAAGAACCCTCTGGGTCAAAAAGTTGACTTGAGTTTGGAGTGAGGCGTGGCTGTCATACAGGTGGTTAAGGTGGTTGTACAGCTAAACAATCTCATCTTTCATCTCTGCACTTTGGCTGGATTCTCCTTCCATTTCTGCTTTATTAGTCTTTAAAATATATATCTTCTGAGACAAAACTAGCAAGAGTGAGTAATGAAAGAATTGTAGAGGAAATATCCAAGTATTGTGACAAGGATGTAATCTTTGGCAATTTGCTAATCTATACTGCTGTGGCCGCGGCATGCTGAACACACAGAATTACTGTCGAGGCCTCTTTAAGGGAGTTCACCAGAGTTAAGTCCGAGGACCGTTTTACCATGTCTTCTCCCAGGTGACAAAATAAAGTTATGCAGCATCCTCATTAAAAAGGGTTGCGGCACCCAAGCAATTTAGTTGTTAGGCCGCATCTGTTTGCTGCAGCGTGGTGCAATTCTAAGGACCCCACGAGCTGGGTTCAATTAGCAATATGAAAAATAAGCCTACTAGGGGTCTACCAGTGACAGAACAGTCTTCAAGTGCTCTAAAAATGGCACAATTATGATAGAAAATCCTAGATCATAGGCCGAGAAAGCAGGAAAACGTCGATAGAATCTATCCCTAACTATCCACTTTTGTAAGGCTATAGCCTTTTTGCATTTTTCAACACTTTTTAGGTAAGATACCATCATCGGGGTAAACAGAACAGGTCTAAGGTCATAAAAAGGAGACCGACGAGTATATCTGAAAATATGCAATTCCCAGCTAAAAGAGTGTATATACAAAATACGAGTTCAGCAACCAAAACTCACCCACGAGATGATGACCCGGGGGGTCCCTATGAATGAAATAAGGTGCCAAGAACCCGAAATATAGAGAAACAGGATAGTAATACCTCTTCCCACAGACGGCGTCAGGTTGTAGATATGAGAAATCAGACACATGTTGTTCTCATACCAGCAAGTCAAGTATAGAATATATATAAAGCAAGTAAAGAGACAAAACACAAGATATAGAGTGGTTTCGGCTATTAAAATGAGCCTACGTCCACTTTGTTGCCATACTCTCATTATATATACGTTGTAGTACAAGTTTTCAATGCCATTAGAGGCGTACAAGAGAGTTAAAAGTGAAGAATACATGACTGTAGTGATTTCGGGTGAGCCGGAGAGGTGACTACGAGGTAGGTGAGTAACCCCCAAGATGTATTGGGGTTGTGCAGAGAGTTTGGCAGGGCTTCGCCAAGAGTGATTGTCTCAGATCCCCTATCTCGAGGTGTGGACCTTTATTTATATGAGGTATGTAAGTTGTGTCACGAATGTAATAAGTCTGGAGAGTAATCCCTGTGATGGGGTAGCAGCTGTGAATAAGGGGGCTGCGATCTGCTTAGCAGACAAATCCTGAGGGTGCCGCGGCCTGTAAATGGGAAGTCAAATAAGCCTATTTACCGAGTGGTACAAATGGTGCCGCGGCCTCCCAGCTCTGGGTTTTGGTTCAAGTAAGGCTGTACCGAGTGGTACAAATGGTAAATTCGATTTTAGCTTATTAAAATAGGTTTGGTATATGTATTCCCTATTTACCGACCAAATAGACTGATACCCATCCCTAGTACCACCTCATTTGTTGGCTCATAATGCCAAAAGGGTGAATGTTGAAACTTGGTTTGAAGAAGCCCCAAACTAATTTGGTGCACTACATCTAGACTTTGTCGATGTCTGTGTATATAAAGAGCATATTAGAAACTGGATGGCTAGCAATTAGGAATGGCAACAAGTCGGATATGGTACGGAGACCCCCCTCCCCGACCCTGAACCCGGCAAGCACTGTAACCCCAACACTGTTCCGCTCGACAATTAAAAATCAAGTGTATATATATAGTAAAGCTCTAATACGGGAAGATTGTATTGGAACAATATGCATATTTCACAATAATGTGTACTTTTCAAGGAAGGTTTTTAGTTCTCAACTGAAAATATATGGGGTGGAGGTGTTTTATGGTTTAAACTTGCACAATTTAAGGAGTTGCTTTATCCCTTAAATCATAGGTATCTGGCCAATCATAAACCTCATCCATAGTTCGGTATTTGCTCTTGTGCGGGAAGTCCACACATACATATATACACACAAAAAAAGGGACACGAGGTTAACTGAAGTTAATCGAGTCCATGACCACGATCAACCTGAAAGCAGATACCGTCAAACTACCACCATTGTCGAACTAAGAGGATGGAACAGAGAGAGAGAGAGAGAGAGAGAGAGAGAGAGAGTAGGAATAAATGAGAAAAAGATGGGTATTGTGTTGTATGTTAAGGAACTTATATATAATTTGGGGTTATTTGCAAGTATCAAGTTCGGGGTTTTTAACCCCTTCTCCCAACCCGACCCCGAGTGAGTTTTTATTTTTTAACCCCAAACCTAACCCAACCCGAGTTTAATAACCATCAAACCCACCCTTTCTAAAGGCAGGGCCACCTCATTGCACTTCCTACTAGCCATAGCCCTGGAGTATCTAAAAGTCACCCTCATGGAGAAGCGCAAAAAAGAACACCACACTGCAATAGCCAAAATTTTTGCCTTTCGAACCTTGGAGATAGATTGTGAAGGAGAAAATTATTATACACTTTTACAAATAATAAAAGTACTTTTTATTCTGCATTCAAGCAAATGTGATGGCAAGACGAATGTCACTAATAATTTTTCTGTTGAAAAAAAAGGAGGTTGGCTTGCTAAAATATCCATAAAGTTTTTTTTTGTGTGTGCGCATGGACAAAATTAATCAAATTCAGTCATCAAAAAAATGCGCTTCCAAAATTTTCACATGAAGGATCAATGCTACATATATTAACTTTGGACATTTGGACAGTATTACAAGCAGAAGTGGTCCGGCCCAAACTAAATGGGCAAGGCACATGCGTCAGCCATCTCATTGGCATTACAAATAATTTAAGAAACATTAGTTAATGAATAAATAATAAGGTAAGTAAGAACGCTGTGAATCTCTCCTTCCAAAGCCATATTTTGAGTCTTCTACGCTCAGGATAGGTATTTGCAGCCATCTTTACCTGAAAATAGGCATAAATGAAATCAGTCATTTTTTAGAAAGGTATAGTAGAAGCTTTCCGATGGTTATAAAAACAATTTAAAATGAACTAATTTTCAGTTCAATATCAAAACTAAAAGCATTTATCCCCATCCTAAATTAAGAATCCAAATGTAAAATTAATAAACTTTAAGGTCATTTGGGAGTTTTGGAGAGAAAAAAAAAATTATTACGAGAGAAAAGAAAAGAAAGTTAATAAGAGAGAAAAGAAAAGAAGATGATAGAAAGGAGTTTGGAAGCGAAAAAAAGAACCGAGTTTGGGAGGAAATTATTTTTTTTTAAGAGGAAAAAGGTACAATTTATTAAAGAACTTTCATTTTCTCCATTTTTTTCCGATTTGGAAAAAAAGTTGTTTTTTAAAAAGTTTCCTTTCTTTTCTCTCCTTTTAAACTCTCAAACGAAAGGAAGTCTTTCTTACTTAAACTCCCAAATGAAGGAACGGAAACACTTTCCCTTCCTTTCTTTTCCTTTCTTCTCTCCAAAATTTTTTTTTTTGGGTAGCATTCCATGAGGTGTTCGGACAGCTTACGCGCACCTCGACTAATCCACATTCGCAGTTCGTGACTTCCGCTGGCCAAACATTATTTTGCCAGCGCCGGGAATCGAACTGGGGACCAAACCCAATCATAAACCTTAAAGTTTTGACCTAAGACTATCCTAATAGCAGTCTTACACCACTGGACCAAGAGGTTTGGTTCTCTCCAAAATAGAATTCGCAAACAAAGCCTAAGTAAGTATTTTATCTCAATTTCACTTCCATGGTGACCCTTGATAATTAAGAAATCTGTACACACAAGTAATTATATATAAACAAAAATGCAAATTTAATCTTGAAGTTCGGGTGATTTTCAATTTAAGATCCAGAGTTTGAAAAGTTACAGTGTTAACCCCTAAAATACAATTGGTGCTGCAATGCAAGCCCCACCCTTATCATTCCGTCTCAAAACCAAATGGAATGCTGACTAAATTTGTATAAGTGACTTTTTCTTTCTTCCCTAAACCCAGCTTTCACTCTTCTAGAATATATATATATATATATATATATATATATATATATATATATATATATATATATATATATATAAAAGTGTGAATTGTCTAACATGTTCTCTCATCTCCTTCTTATTCTTCTCTTTCTCCCTCATTCCACCACGACTTCCACAAATAGCAATATCCCAATAACCCACAACAAACTCCATCTCACATTACCCACATCCCTTGTACCCAAAGCTGATCCTAACCCGTAAACCCAACAAATTCCCCACGCTCCTCTCTTGTACAAGCTTTAACCCACCCCTTCCCTCTCTGTTCTTTTCTACTGTACCTTGCGTTTCTCTTCTCCCCACTCTCTACTACCATTTTCTCCCTTCATACAAACCCGGCAAGCCCTCCCTGCCACGCCATTCCTATCCCCTCATTCCATTAACCCAGGTCCCCTAAACCCATCTCTCTCTCTCTCTCTCTCTCTCTCTCTCTCTGTATATATATATATAGTTTTGCTCTTGTGCGGACCAGTCGGCATTTTAAGAGTGCGAATCGAACACATGTCACCTGGCGCCTAGGCTTGAGGCTTGGGAGAAACGTGAGCTTAAGCCTTTTACGCCTTATTCTTGGTAAAAGGTTTAAGGCGCACTTTTTTTTTAAAATAAAAATGCTTCACTGAAGCGATATCGCATTTTAAAAACTTTTAAAAAAAAAAAAGACCAATATCTCATTCAAAACAATCAAAAGACAAATCGTATCCCAAACCTCTTTACCTCTGTTTTTTCTTTTTTTTTTCTTAGTATTTGAAAAAAATAATATTTTAGTTTGCTTATATTCAGACATATTTTAAGATATGTACTATTTTAGTATTTTTAATAGCCTTGTTATAGTTAAAAATGTTAAAATATATTTAAAAAGGCGTTCCTTTTTGGCCTTTTTACGCATAGACTTGACATCGACGCCTCGGTCACGTCCCGCATTTTTTTGAACCTTGCCAAATACACATTGTGCATAAGCAAGTTAATTTGGTGCTATAGCTACTCTATCATATGTCAACTGATTTGTAGTGACCTGTTATGTGACAACATTTATCTTTGTTTGGATTACTGGCCTTCATCTTTTCCAGTTATGGGGCTAGTTTTGGTTTCAAGTGCAAAAATTAAGGCCATGATTGGGCTTTTACCCCGTTGGAACCAACCCAGCAAATGTTATGAATAAGCAAATAAATAAGTTGACTTACTTGGATCAGCAGTGGTAATAACACCAGTTTTGGAGAAATCACAGTTGAAGTCGTTGCGGCCATTGGTTTGGTAGAAAGTGTTCATGATGTAAGAAGCATGAGCCCTAACATTGTTGGGATTAAAACAGGCCCCACCAGACTGAATGGGCTTACAATCGGCCCCCTTGCTGCACACATAGTCGATGTTTGCTTGAAGTGCCGCATCACTAGCCTCAGCCTTGGCTACGCAAAACTTCTTCCCCTGTGCTGGCTTTGTTGGTGCTGGCAATCCAGGTTTTGGAGTAGCCTGTGGGAAATCACATTATAATGTACATTTAGCAAAGGGACTATTCATAAACTTCATTACCATTGTTTACTCTTTTCTTCAAGGTCATGCATTAGATAAAATATATGACTATTATATAAAAAACACACTGCTTTTGCCCGAGTTTTAAATTTTGCAAAGATTGTGATGCATAGTGTATGTCCATCTACTACGTAAATTTATCCTAGGATACAGCCCAAGAGTCTCATTCCTATGAACTCTCTGTTTTATTCTATAATTTTTATATAAAAAGAATTATATATGACCAAATCATTGATACATTTCAAAAGCATTCATGTCATGCTTCAATAAACACGCTGTTAAGGAAAAATAATAATTACTTTTGAAATAATATAAATAAACTCTTGTAAAAATCTGTTGATACAAGTAAATTACTTTAGACGTGTTAAGAATCTCAATATAGTACAAACAACAAAGTATTAGCTATTAAAAAAAGATAATTGACTTGCCTAGCAGTTGTTGTGGGACTTGCTTTATTTATTTGGATTTGATATTTACAAATCACCCTCAAATTTTACTGGATTCATATTCAAGTATGTATAATAGTGTATAATAAAGTTTCTTTTGTGTTTAGTGAACTGCTATCATTTGAAATGGCAAACCAAAGCATGTCCACTCGTCAAGATTAAATACTAGCTGCTAACTTTGCATCACACTTGTGAAAAATTAGGAGATAACATTATAGAATTGCCAACCCTATACGTCCCCAATTATTATTGTAGTACCTATTTAAACTTAGCAAAGCAATTGAGCGTCATATGCAACAAGATCTTAACACAGAATCCTAACAAAAGGAAAAGTGCAAATAACAACAAAAGATGTGGGGCAAAATTGTACTAAAGAGACCATGATTGCATCGCTAATAATAAAAAGTGAAGTTCACATGATCCCTGCCTGTACAATTTAGATAGTGAATAAAAATCACACCAAAGAGATTTATGAAGACATCGAATAATAAACATAATATTTTCTTTTATTCTACTACTCAAATTAAATTGTTACCTCATACGACTATCACAAGTATGAACTTCATGTTATTGAACCCAAATATATGCTACAGTGTGATAACTCGCACCAGGTAATCCTCAACCAAATGCGTTCAACCAAATGCTTTATTTCTATCATAGTTTTGATCCTATTCGACATTAGAAATAAATTGATTTTTCTCCATTAACCAAATACTTTTGTCTGTAAATACTGCATATTTGATTCCATCCATAAATCTATTTTCTTCCCTATGAGTTCTAGTCTCAATAAGAATGCTAGTTCTTACCCTCCCTGTGCCACGTCGTTCCCAGGATAAAACAAGTAGTCAGAATCAACTGTCTCATATAACTATGCACTCTAGATATACGGCATATTAACACTCATTCGGAATAAATTGCTCAATATCACAATGTCGAAATCGAGGGAATAAATGTTTCCATGAAAAAAAATTCAGAAAGAATTCTAAGAGAGTTTTTCCTGTTTTGTACAGCATTTTTTGTGTAAGAGCTCTGTCTCACTTTCTCGCCATATTCAGAAGACTTGTTTTTAAGAAGATAAAAACAGAGATACATATTATTATATAGAGGACAACGGTGAGGTTCACCAAAAAATAAATAAAAAATGATTGCCTAAATGACATCTTGAAAGCAAAAGCTAGTGGACAATAGTGGGAATTGAGTTGAGGATAATGGACAGCTGAATGGGAAAAAATTGGGGATAGTAGAAGTGATGTGAATGAAGAATTAGGAGTTATTTTTAGTATTTTTAGGGTTTTAATGTATTTTTGTTATTTGTTGGTCTTTCTTTTATTTTTAGTATTCATTGTATTTTTCCTTTTTGTTTAGTATTTAGAAGATGGAAGGTTAATTGGCATTAAGGGCATATTTGTAATTAGATACTAGAGGCCAAGTAACCACCTTCCTATAAATACCCTTTTATAACCTCGTTTGAGGCATTCTTCCATTTTATGATATTTGATTGGAGAGAGTTTGAGAGATAATTTATCTTTTCTTCTTTCCATTGACGTCATTTATGTCAATTGGTATCAGAGCCTAGTCGCTCCACCCGTTATTCTTGTTGTTGTAAAAAAATAAAAACTCGTAAACAACGTCAAGGTGTTGTTGTAAAAAAATAAAAACTCGTAAACAACGTCAAGGTGGGTTCAAGAAAGGATGAACAACTCCGCGGCAAACCCTTTCGAGCAAATCATGGAAGCCCTCAACCAATTGAAGGTTCAAATGGATGTGATGAATGCGCGACTTCCATCACCGGCAACCACCACGGATCGCCCTCACACCGCCCCGATAATACCTCAAAACCCTAGCCTCCAAAACCCTGGTGGAGGTCGCAAACCACTAGAGGCAAACCTTAGTCCAAACCGTCCACCATCACCCCCTAACAAAGACCAAAAACCCCCTCTACCCGTCAGTCCACCTCCCCTGACCCCCGATCTGACCCAAACCCTTCCAGATCTGGCCGGAAGTGTCACCAGCCCCACCTCACCCCTCTGTCTGAATCAAAGCACTACTCCAGTGGCCAGTATTCACCTTGGACATGTCGGCAATGAAACCCTAAGGTTTCGACCCATTTTTATCCACACCCCTCCTCTGGTAGCCGATCTCTCTTTTGCCTTAAATGGCACCCACGAACATGTAGAAGATGACGATTAATGCAAGATTTGAAGAATCTTCCTCAAAAAAATTCGAAATTATGTTTTGGCCCCTCAAGTTTTGCCTCTTTCGCAATTTTGGAAATTTTTGCATTCGACCTCAACTTTAAAGTTCAAGAACGAACTTTTTCGAAGGTGGAGATAATAATGTGAATGAAGAATTAGGGGTTATTTGCAGTATTTTTAGAATTTTATTGTATTCATTGTATTTTTCTTTTATTTTTAGTATTCATTGTACTTTTCCTTTTTGTTTAGTATTTAGAAAAAGGAAGGTTAATTAGAATTAAGGGCATATTTGTAATTAGAAAGTCAGCTTAGAGGCCAAGCAACCTCCTTCCTATAAATACCCTTTTGTAGTCTCATTTTAGACATTCTTCCATTTTATGAGATTTGATTAGAGAGTTTGAGAGGAAATTATCTTTTCTTCTTCCCATTGACGTCATTTATGTCGGGAAGAGAAAATCACGAAGAACCAAGAATGATGATTTGAGTTTGTCTCCCACTTTAGCCTTTTTTAATATTCGGCAATCAAGGATAAAGTGAGTATCTTTCTTTTTTCAAAGTTTACACACAAAAGTTCCAACAATCCCCACATGACCCAAGAAAACAAAATTTATGCCAAGTCATGGTTTTTAAATAATGAGTTTCAATGAAACAAGAATATTACTTATTGATATTACAAGGCCAAAGATGGTTAATTAATAGATCAAGTACCTTGAAATACAAGAATATTTATTTATAGATATGCTTATTGTGACCATCGTTGAATCCACATGACCTGTGTATGAATTGTTCAAGAATACTATTTACAGTGGTAAGAAGGATGAATATGCGAACATCTTAAATAGTCTCCACTGAGCTACTAAATACAGCTTGCTTGGAGTTGTTTATTTTGTGAAAGTAATATGAAGGTTTATAATCGAAAAGTGCATTCTTATGCTATCGAGAAAGGTTACGTGTTTTGATAATAACCTTTTGAATCACTTAAAGTGGTAACCTAATCTATAGACTAGAGATCCCTAAGAATAGATTCAAAGAGCAATAACAAGTTACAAGTGATATGAGTTGAATCATGTTAATTATTGTATACCCTTTACTCCAAGTCATAAAGAGATGGAACATGATATCCTGAAGCAAGTTAAGATTGAGTTAATTATAATTTTTAATGAAAATTTATAGCTCTATTTTGAGTGGGGTACCTAACTATGGAAGTATCCTTGATAGATTCACCTATGTGAATATGAAAGTTTGGCCATTTCCTATTGACAAATTCCCTAGAGCATGCACTATACTGGGATAGAAGGTCGTAATGTGTTGGCTTAAGGGCTACACCCAAGCAGGGTTGTGTGTGGATGTTGTCAAAGATCAAAACTACGGTTACTCTAGTATATTCTGAATCTTCTTTACTATGTAAAAATTCACGTCGATATTTATGCACAATTCAATGAATTATTGCTTAATAAGAATGTTATTCAAAATTTACAAGTGAGATTATTAGAACTTTTGTGTAAACTTTGAGAAAAAAAAAAAAGATACCCCACATCATCTCTGATTGCTGAATTTTAAAAAATGCTAAAGTGGGAGACAAATTCAAACCACCATTCTTAGTTCTCCCTAATTTCCTCTTCCACTACATCCTTTTTTCTCCCACTTAGCTGCCCATTATCTTCCACTCAATTCTCACTATTGTCCACTAGCCTTTGCTTTTAAAATGTCATTTAAGCAAACAGTTTTTAGTGAACCTCATCGGTGGCCTCCATAGAATATATATCCCCGTTTTAATCTTCTTAAAAAACAAATCTTGGGAATATGATAAGAAAGTGAGAGAGAGCTCTTCATTTGGAAAAAAAAAAGGAAATATAACCAACACAAACAGTACAAAATAGGAAACTCTCTCGGAATTCTTTCCTTTGTGAAAATATTAATTCCCCCAATTTCAATACTGTGATATTAAGCAATTTATCTCGAATCGGTGTTAGTATGTCGAATAACTATAATGCATAGTTATATTAGACATATTTGATTATGAACTTATTTATCCCGAAGACTGCGTAATTGTATACTACCTGCACAAAGAGGGTAGATTCGATAAACATTTTAAAGAGAACGACCTACACAGCGACTCTACCAAATAATAGTCTAATACAAATTTATAAACAATTGACGCAATAATATTTATTTTTTCATTATGCTGCATATATTTGAATTAAAAGAGAATTTTGCTCAAAGTCATGTTCCATCCTATATTTGGATTTATAGGACACTGGTTTACATGTTTATAAATAGTCCTAAACAAGTAAATTTTTATTCATTTTAGTTTAAAAAGATATTTATACCCTCACTCATACTCATTTAAAACCCACCTACTTTCTTTTTAAAAATAAACACATAAGCCCACCCTCACCGTACCCCACCCCATCCACTGGAATCCTCGCCTGAACAGTCTGTCGAAATCACACTGGAATCCTCATCAGAGGTTGTCGGTATCCTCGCTCGATTGTTTCTCTCTACCTCATTTCTCTCTCTTCATTTATTTCTTTTCGCCTCAATGGCACCATTTTTGCCAAATAAAATAAAAATTTTAGTGAAATAGTCAATTTATCCATTTTTTTTTTATCAAAAAATATCGGATATAGGTGTTGTTTGATAGATCTCGACAAGTAGATTTCAAATATATAAATTTTATGAATTTTAAATTTGTAGATTTGAAGTTGTAAACTTTGAAAGATTTGAAGTTATGAACTTTGAAAGATTTGAGTTGTCAAATGAGATATTGGTCATTTTAATAATTCTTTTAATAGAGTGGCTACATTAATAAAATTATGTGAGGCTCATACTTCTTATAATCGTATGAGGAAATGATATAATTTTGAGTCGTAGAGGATAAGTCTCTCGGTTGAGACTTTTAATCACAATATTTAAATTGTACCAATAGCCACATTTAGTGTTTTGGAGTATGAATATCATTCATGGGCTCCAAGGAAATAAGCCCCAAAAAAGAATATTTTGCAACTTTTTTTTATAATTTGAAAAAAAGTTATTTATACTTATTTATTAAAAAGAAACACTCTGTATAGTGATTTAGAGCATCAAAGATAAAAGTGTAGCTAACGGACAAATGAAAATGGTAAGGCTTTAAAACGCAAGAGAAAGTTGAAGTGGTCACAGAGACAATATGATTCCATAAAAAAAGTTGAAATTAAAGACACTACGATTCCTTAATATTTTTTCATAAAAAAAATATCTCTGGTTCGAATGTAAAGAATGTTGTCTCTTTAAAAAAAGTTAATAAAACTCATGGCAGTACAAAAATCATGGTTCAGTGCACAACAAATAGCGAGGCATCACGTGATAAACTGAGTAATAGACAAAAAAAAATGATAATATAATGAAATAATGCAATATCAAACAAAAAGTATGTACCTCCTGTGGTCCACCGCGCAGGATCCCAATATCATACACCGGGGTAAAATCGGGTCTAAACAACCCGAAATTCTGCTCCGCCAACGAACCCGGTTTCAGGTTTTCATTAAACAGCCCAAAAATATAAGTCTCGAACCTACGTTTAGGCATTAACGGCGTTCCAGCTCCAGAACTAACCTTCCTCAACAACCCACCATTATACGACGCCGCATTCTCAACAGTGCACTGTGTCAAAAAAGGTTCCGCATGTGACGGCCATCCAGTTTCAGCTGCCACAATTTCCACGTCACCATACCCTAATTTCTTCATCGACGTGTAAACAGCGTCCATTAGCATATCAAACATGTTACCATAAGTCCTCCGTGTAAACGGGTCACGGTACCCTTTATTGGGTCGGAAAAGTGTAAAGTCAGCTTGGTCTGGTGAGTATCCGAAGAACGGGTACGGGTTTACCATGAACGGAGCCCCGGTTTGGTGCAAAAACTGGAGCATGGGAGCTAAAACACCCACATCCCAACCGGGTCGGAAACTTGCTTTACTAGGCGGCTGAGAAGATAAAAGTATGCCTAAAGAGTGAGGGGTTGTAACCTTAACGTCTTTAATACCTTCAAGGAGTAAGGCTTTGTGGAGTGTTTTCATGGCGGATACGAGGTTGTCGATGAGGTTCTGTGGGCCCCAGTGGAGAACCTCGTTTCCGACAGCTATGTAATGGATCCGGGTTGCTGGGTAAAAGGGTTTGATATGGGTGGAGATCCATCTGCGGGCGGAGCGTATTTCGGTGAGGGAAGGGATGTCGCCGTTGGGAACAGTGACGGTTACGAGGATGCCGGTGTTGGCGAAGGCTCGGATGATGTCGGGGTTAACGTCGAAGAGTTTAATTCTGTCTATGATGGTTTTTTCTTTAAGAAACTTGGCTACCTGGGCTGGCGGGGGGAGGTTGTTGCCCAGGGTACCATAGTTAACACCGATGGAAAATACAGCAATAAAATGTTGGGAGAATAGAGTTACAATGAGAAAAATGAGTCGGTGTCTTTCAAACACGTCCATTTTTTTTCGTGTTTGGGACAGGAGTCGAGAGAAAGATCTATGGAAGTATATATTGGGAGAGGAGAGAGAAAGAGGGAAATGGATGAGAGGGAATATAGGATGTCGACTGTGGTATTATAATATTAGATTGAGCTAAAGATAGTTAGTAATTTGGTTGTGTATATAAATTTAGGCATCTATTACAAGAATATGTGGTGACCAGGGGTTGTATTTCGCTTATATATAAGTGTGAAAATGACCGTTGTATTTGAACAACTAGTCAACTATGTTTAGCAAAAAAAGAGAATCAACACGCCTCTCTATTGAACGCGTGTTACGGACTGCCACCCACTTTAATCTTTATCTTTAGTGTCTGTGGGTAAAAGAAGGTGCAATAGAAAAAGTAACCGCGTTGAGTGCAGTGATCGAGGGAGGATATCTGGATTTGTTGGGAATGGACATAATATTTGGTGAGTGGGATGTGACAGCATTTTGAGTTGGATATCTTTGAAAATCTAAAAAGAATTGAGCAAGGACAATTGAAAAACAGGTCCAACAATTAAATTAGTGTCATCGCTCATGACATAGACGGCTGGTGCTGCCTTCAACCCTTAGCCCACCTCCACTTTTCTTTAGGCCATCGTTATAGACCGGGGTCACACTAAGCCGAGCTATCATTTAAAAGATTTATTGCGGAAAAGATACTTGGAAAGTGTATTATATCTCCTCCGTACTAAGAGCATTTCTAATGGATAGTTTAAAATTGTATTTAATTAGTTCAAAAATAATTTATCAAAATTAACAAAATTGCTACGACAAGTGTAAATATGGGGTATCAAGACTAAAACGACGCCGTAAGCAGTTAAGGGTTACCCCTTGGGCGGAACATCATGTTCCGCTTAAGGGTTCTTCAAAATTTCATTTTCCTCCCCAAAGGTCCTATGTTATTATGTGGTACCCCGAAATCATCTATTTTTTATAAGAAAAAAATATCCTTTGCCATTTAAAAAAAAAAGCAGCCGTTGCCATAAAAAAAAAAAAAAAAAAAGTCGTTGTCATTCATTAATCAAGTCGTTGCAAACATATGGGGTACAAAATGCAAATAAGGAAACTTTGTTGAAAGCTTGAGCGGAACCTTTTTTTTTTTTCCCTTCTTTGCGCGAAACAAGATGTTCCGTTTTAGGGTGGACCCCACAAAAAACTAACTAAGCCAATTGCATCTTTGTTATTTTTTACCCTACCAAACGTTATATTTGGCTTTTTACCCTACCCGTAACATACATATATACCGCATAAATACATGTTTACCCTACCCGTAAGGGTTGCTCTAAATAGTTTAGCTTGAAGCCTCCTATGATGTGTATTTATAATAATTATTTATTTTTGTGTGAAATCTTTCTATCGTAAGTTTATAAGATTATTTTTTAAGAGTTTTTATCAATTAATTTTATTTACTAAGTATGTAGTTTAATAGGTCTTAACATTTTTTTTGCTCTATCAGGTTTCATGAAAAAAAATTCTTATACCAATAGGTCTTATTTGTAAATATACAGTGAATATTCACTGTATTTTCAAATAGGATCTATTAAGGAAAAAATATTGTGATAAGACCTATTAGAAAATTTCCCATGTAAATAGGACTTACAAGATCCCCTTTTATTAAACTTAAGATTCCGCTTAAAATAATTTAACGTACGATAGTCCTTCGCACTATACTATTTTGAGCAAAAACCTTATTTATTGTGCACATTCTATAAAACCCACTGTGACTAAATGTCTATATTTACCTTGCGCATTATGGCATATCGTAAACTTATTATTCTCACACCAAACTGAAAATTATGATATCAATATGAGTTATATTAAAGGCAATAGCAGTATTTGCCTCGTGCAGAAGACTGACCCTAATAAAATTGGTGCTCGGGTCCAATGATTTTAGGTGCGCCTCTAGTCATTATATTTTAGAATTATAATTTAATTAAAAAAATCATTTATAAAGTTTAGCACCTACTATGTAAACTAAATACAAATCTAAATGCAAATCATGATATACTTGTACATTGCTAAAGTGTTGTAAAGCTCTGAAGTGTTGTACATTGCTTTGTCTTTACTTGTATGGGTTCCGTCGGAGCATAAAAGACAAAGCAAGTTATAACACTTTAGCGCTAGAGATAACAAAAAGGGATCTCCCTATCAAAACTCTATTAATAATTAAATTGTAAAATATTTTAGCTAATAATGATTTTCCTCACTTTTTCAAAGAAAATTTTTGTAATTATTTTTTTGAAGTCAAGATTATCTAGGGTCCATATGATAGGCATAATTTGTCATGGCAATGGGTAAAAAGATGGCAAAAAAGGTTTTTGTCTACTTTTGTGTGTGTTTGATAGGCACAATTAATTGTCATACTTTTTCTTCGTTTGTTGAATTTTTTTCCCTGCATACACAAAGAAAATTTTCCCACCCAATATATGCCCACTTTGTTTTTATTTTTAAATAAAGATTTTTTTATTTTCTTAAATCAATGGTTTGCTTTTAATCAAATGTTTTAAATTGTATTTTATTATCGTAATTTACCTTGTATTAGAATGAGTCTTCCCTCATGTTTCCACGCCTTGGGATAGATTGCACATGTGTAATGTTGCACTCACTTAGGGTACTATAGCTCGACAACATGGTAGAAAATCATAATCCCATTGTACTAGGAAAAGAATCCTTACTATCTTTATACGGGTCTTATATTTCCTTAAAGCAAGCCAATTATATTAAATAGTTAATAGAAAAAAAATGTGTATCGAATAATTTGATGATATAGTTGTTTATAACTACCTCACTAAAATTGAGGTCGTTGAGTTGTTAGCGCAACTGAATAAGTTGATGCTTCAACGTTTAGTTATTTAAAAATCGTATGAGGCTACTACCGACACAATCTAGGTTGAGTCTCATTGTATTCAGAATTTAAGACACCATATTTAATGTTAAAGTAGTCGTATATCTAAGCATGGAATATAACAATACTTTAGGTTACAACTGATATAAACAAATTGGAAGTGTTTGATCCATGTTCAGACACACTTCTACTAAGCTCTATCTTACTTAGAATTCTATCTTCTCTCTCAGTTTGTATAAGACTCCGTCACTATTCCGGCATAAGTTTGTAAGTGTTATATTTTCGCTTTAAACAAATATCTTTCTATATATCGATCCTCCATTTCTGGTATTAGAGCCATGAGGGCTTAATTTGTCTGTTAATATTGAAGTAGTGGTAATAATAGTCTGATTTTCATACCAGAATAGTTGGTCACAATTCACTGGCATGAATAGTAATTTACTATTCATACTAAAAAACTATTTTAATGAGTAATAATGATGAGAACTTGAAGTACAATTCTAATATGGACTGGCAATTGTCGGGTTGGGGTATTACCGTATTGCCATGATGGCGTTGAGGTTTTAAGTCCCAAGTAAATTATTGACCGATGGGCGTGAGAAGATATTTTTCTAATTTAGTTTATTATATATCATTCGCATATGTTTGATTAAGTATATTATTTTCCTTTTATCAGATCATGAGATTTATCACTATTCTAAGTATTAACATTGTATTGTGGAATTAAACACAATAGATATCCAAAGTACACATGATTCAATTAAGAACCCATATTTAATTGAATTTGATGTTCATAAGAAATTGAACAGGTGGACTATTCCTAAGGTCCAACCAAAAACTATTTACACTACCAACTGGTATAATTTTCGTTGCAAATATGCAACAAAAATAATGGAACAGATAATAAGTTTGGATGAGCAAGATAAATCTATCGAACTCTTTAAATTTGAAGATCTTAAAGATCACATAAAGGATGAGAATTATCATTTTATCCACACAGGCTTAATTTAAAATCCGTTTAAACCTTTAACTCTTTAGGTATGAATACTTATCTTCAAGTTACACTGCGTGATGACAGATGTACTAATTTTAGACAATTTTTAATGGGAGTAATTGAAACTAGTCTTTGTAATGAACTAGTTTATTTTGATAGTTTTTCCAATATTACTTTGTCTTTATGAGACACATATATTTTTAAGGCTCTAAGTCTTAGAGTCCAAACTAAAGGATATTCCTGGATCAGAATTATTGGGATTATTTATAGAATTTACTATAAAGTCATGAATACTATAGCACCCAATATTAAAAAATTTAGTCTATTTCGAAAAACTGTGTTAATTGACACACATCTAATAAATTCTAAAGTTCACGTACCTAAAACTATTAGTTGGGAAGAAATTGATCTTGGGCAACAAAAAATGTCATTCATCCTCAACCTCACCAAAACGAGGATAGAGACATAATTAATGATAAAGATGGAGATGTTTTCCTAAATTTCAAGAAGTTCAATAGGAGTCCATCATCTAGTAATCATAGAGCTCCTTTTGTTACTTTTCCTCCATCTACTTCGCAAAATTCAGATTGTGAAGAAAATATTCCAAGAGATAATTTATATCGAGATGATATAAATCTCCAAGGTATTTATACTAATGAAAGTCAAATACCTCATGGAATTTATAAGAAAAATATTTCTAAGCGTAAAGAATCTCATACGCCCTCTAAAATGAACGTAGAGCTTTAAATAATTTTTAATGTCTTTTACAATCAAGAGAAGAAATAAATAAAGATCAGCCAGGCTACGCTAAATTTCGTGCTTAGTATTTTTCTAAATATAGCAAGGCTCAATTAGCCAATCGTATAAAAGAATTTTACAAGTGGATTGAAAAGAATCGACAAATCACCTCTTTTGTCGTTTGGTTTCAAATCTTTTCCAAAGATAGACATCTTTTTGTTATTGAAACTAAGGAAAACCATAATAGAAGTTGGACTACTTCTAAAAACCAAAATATATCTTCTGTTCATCCACCGACATAATCATTGTCCATAAATCTCGGTAATTTTAGTCAATTTAATAATTCTAAATTAAAAGACAATGAATTTCTAAATTTAGAACCAGGACATATACCGTTCACTCAAACTTCTTATTTGAACCCTTTATATAAACAAGAAAATTACACCGACCTCATCCTAAATACAATAGGAAAACAACTCAATAGAATTGAGCAAAATACTGAGAATATAGTCAATAAAAAACATGTAAAGGAATTTCATGATAGTTCTCTTGATCAACCTTTAATTCCTCCTCCTATCGACATTAAAGGATTCAAGATGAGTAATAAAAATGAAGAATTAATTTCTAAACTAAAAGATATTGAAAATAATCACAAGGGATTAAAATTAAATACTTTATTGCATTATGATTTTGAATAAGAATCAATGTCCTCTCCATAATAAATTCATAATTTTGAATCTCGTTTTAAAAATGATAAAGACCAAATTAATAAAACTAATTATTCTAACAATAATACCCCTGGAACACTTAAAGGATGGTATGATAACATCCTCACTCATTATCAAAGAAATGAAATTTTAAATGCTATTAAAATAGTTAAAGATGAAAATCATCAAGATATTGGCCAACAAGATGATGTTTTACACTTTATTTCTTGCAATTATTCATCATTTTATTGGATTGGATGATTCTCATCGGGAAAGAAATAGAGAATTATTACAAAATCTTAAATGTCCTACTTAAAGCCATTTTAGATGGTACAAGGATATCTTTCTCTCTAGAGTACCTCAAAGATCTGATGCTAACTCTAATCATTGGAAAGCCAAATTTGTTGATGGCCTTCCTACTTTCTTTACTGAGAAAGTAAGAAAAAAGTTTAGAGATGTCAACAATGGTATTTATATCCCTTCCCATAATTATACTTATGATTAATTATTTAGTGTTGTTGTACAAGAAGGTATTTGCCTTTTTAATGACCTAAAGTTACAACGAGAGCTAAAAAAGAAAAATCTTACAGGAAAACGGGAATTAAGAGAGTTTTGTGAACAATTTGCTTATAATAATCCTACTCCTTTTTTCATAAAAAATGTAAGGATAAATATGTATCTAAAAGGAAACATTCTTGTAAAAAGAAGAAAAAATATAAACTACCAAATCAAGGAGATAATTTTAAAAAAATATTTTAGAAAATAGAATTATAATAGATCTAGATCTGATCGAAAATGTTTCAATTGTGATATTTTTGGCCACTTTGCAAATAAGTATAAAACTCAAGCTAAATTAAATAATCTTTGAATAAATGAAGATTTGAAAAAGTAATTGAGTAAATTATTACTCAATTCCAATCCATCAGACACTGAATTTAGTTCTTCAAAAAGTGATGATGATCTTTATTACATTCAAAGCTTTAGTGACTTTGAAGTGTCCAATAAAAGGAAATTATCAATGTAATCAACTGCAATATAAATGCAATCATCTTCAACCAGTCCTTTAGATGAATGGATTAAGCATTAATGTACGACCAGTTATAGACAATCCATGATTAATGTTATCAATCAAGTTAATAGAAACTTGTTATGTCAATTCTCTTAAAGAGAATGCATCTACTTCTTACACACCGGTTCAACCATACAGTCTTAAAGAAGTATTTAACCGGATAAAAAAATAGACAAAAATTTTTTAAACCTGCAAATTTAGTAGATCTAAAAGATGAAGTTAATGTTCTTAAGATTAACTTAAGACAGTTGAAAGATCAACAACATAGTATACAAATTGACATTAATAGTCTTAAGAATGAGTTACACCATTCTAATCCTGGAACTTCAAATGTTGAAGAATTAACTGATTATTTAAGTATTATTAATCGTGTACCAAATTAAAAGTGGTACATATCTATTAACCTTCTTATTAATAACGAATATCCATTAAATAACATTGTTGCGCTTGTTGATAGTAGTGCAGATATGAACTGCATGCAGGAAGGATTAGTTCCAACTCAATATTATGCGAAAATCATTCAGTCATTATTTAATGCTAGTGGTGATAATATACATATTTATGTGATACCCTAACTAATAAAATACCGAGTGATCAGTCCTATATCAAATTAAACGGGAATCTCATATGGTTTCATTCCCAGCATCACTGTCGAAAACCATTTAATTACTAATAACCTATTAGGCATGGCGTCAAATTTTAAACTCACTAATATTTTTAACTTAAACGCACAAGTAAATCCATCCACACAATGATATAACAATAACTGAAATGAATAAATAATAACCGATAACTCTCGGTAAAACATTCATTATAACCAAATCGAACAGGCGTAAATAAAAATGCTGAAAATCAAATAAATGACAATAGTTGGGCAACATGCTTGAATATAACTTATAATACCTCCTATCTAGATCACAAGGATAGAAGCGTCTATAAAATTTCCTGCCAACATCCACAACTGCAGCAGCAACGTCTGACTCGAAGGAAATTTCATTCAGGTGTCCCTATGTCTGGACACCTAAAAAGTTTTTAAAATTTATGCAAGTGGGTCAGAGCCCAAAACGTTTTGAAAATATTTAGCAAGTGTTTAAAATACTTTAACATTTAAAATATGATATTTTCTATATTTAAACTAGTGTCGCACGTGTAATACCCCGTATTTTTATGCTTTATTAATTTGGGGATTTATTAAATTTAATGTGAGTTAATTATTTAATATAAATCCGGAAATTAATTATTTTATAATTATTAACGTGATGTGAGTTAGTAATTATGGGAAACTTGTTGTTGAATATTACTAATGAGTAAAGTAATATAATATTGGTCCTATGAAATGTCACGAGTGAATAAAATGACAATTTTGGAAATTTAAGTCGGGACGCGCATGTGTCGCGTCGGAAATAAATGTTGATTAATAAAAGTGAAATATTTTTAAGTTATCCGTATGGTCGTTTTGAGTGCGCCAACGTGTCCAGAAGGGCCGAGATAGTCAGAAAAGTGTACCCGGGAGTTTAGTTTGGGTCTCAGAGCGTTTTTAGGCCTATTTAACACCCCGGGAGGGCATTTTGGACATTTTGCATTTTTGGGTAATTAAACCCACGAAAATTATTAGGCTATATCAGCCATCTAGAAGAGTCCTTTAGGTTTATCAGACTCAAAACCTTAGAACGGCCATAGGAGAGGGAAGGAGAAAGCTTTCCAAACAATCCAAGGCCAAAAAGTCACCCAATTGCACCGCCACCACCACCAACGCGTAGATCGCGCGACGGGGAACGCAACCACACCAAAATAGTCAGCAAACCAGAATTCTAAAATTTCCAGGCAAGTATTTATCTTGATTTTTTTCGTTAATGCATCGTTCATGTTAGTCTAGGGTGATTAGGACGAGTTTGGTAGAAGAAAATCCATGTTGGAGATAGGAAAATCGCATATAGAATTGATTTGAATGTAAATCTAGTAACCCCTTCATATGTAGAGGCTTAACCACGAAATTATGATGAATTAGGATTAGAAATTTCTAGAAAAAAGACTGATTAGAACCATGTTAAAGAAATTATAGGGTTCTTGAGATTTTTATGAAGTTTTGGCCTATTAATCCATGGTTATTGATGAAAAATTTCATGCTTTACGTAGAAGATGAATAATATGGGTATATACTGATTATAGTACGAATTTTAGGGAGTTTGGGTGTGTAAAATCTGGATTTGATTGAGGTTGGATTGTGAAACCCGTAACTGCTAATCTGCAGAATTCGCATACCTGTTTGATCGATCGATCGAACCAGGAGTGTCGATCAATCGACGCATCGATCGATCGAGCTCCTGCCATCGATCGATCGACCCCTTCTGGCAGACTAATATTTCCCCTTTTTAAATTTAGTTGAATTCTATTTAATGAGAAATAACCCTTGGACACCCTTATTAAAAGGTTTTGGGAGATAAAGAAGACCAGTAGGACTTATAAATAATTATGGGACCTTTAATGTAAAACGAGAATTATATTTTCGGGATATTTACATATAAGGGATGATGAAATTATGTATTAAGGGGAGAGACGCGTAAGATAGTTACGTCGGAAATTATGAATACCTACTGAATTCTACACTTGGGAGGATAGAGTCCATGAGTGTTACGTAATAAGTTGGAATGATCCCTCAAATTAAAGTAAGAAATGAACGGTTATACGTGATAACTAAATAATGAGAAATAAGGACAAATGTCGTAATTATGGGATTAGAGATGTACCTAATTTGATATGGTAATAGTAGTATAGTTATATGACTGTGTTTATGCATATACTATCTATGTGTGAAAATCGTGTCGCGCTACTTGCTATCCCTGAGGTTACCGCGCTAGGACAGTCTTATCCCGATGGGACCTTTATGGGGGATATTGACTCGTACCCTAGAAGATAGAAATCCTTGGTACAAGCTATCGAATCGATAGTTCAGACGGTCCTAAGAGACGTGGGGGCATGTGCTATCCTCTTAGAGACTTGGAATCTATGATTCGCCTCAATATTGTTTGTGTATATGTTAATACAGTTCGAGAGTGATTCCGAACTTGTATTTACCTTAGTACGAGTGATACGTGGATTGGATAGCAGAGTATGCACGCACCATAATTTTTATGTGGGGTGCTGTTAAAATATATATATTATACGAGTATTTGATATATATATATATATGAATTCCTAAATTTGGAACTACCTACGGTGCTATGGTAGGTAAGAAATGAATAATGAATTCAAATTGGAAATACTTGTTTTGAAAAGTATAATGGAACACTGGAAACTTTATTAATAAATAAAGTTAAAATGAGAGCTTTGTTACTGAATGAAAATTTTCTCTTAAACAATTATATTGTTCAGTTTTAAATCTTACGAGTAACCTAAGATAAGTTAAACCATTGGGAAGTTTAGTGCGATATAAGATAAGTTAAACTGTTGGGAAGATTAATGCGATAGGTGTGCACATTAGAAGACAGGTGAGAATTTCTCAAGAGAGTGTCGCACTAATATGTTGTTGCATTGGCCTGTAAACATTTTAAATACTTGCTAAACAAATTTTAAATCATTTACACTATCGGGCTCTGACCCGTTTCTATTTTCCTTTCTCTCTTGTATCTATATGTATATATTACAGGTTCCCCGCCACAGGGACGTCTTGCGTAGAATCCTTTGGAAGGAACGCGCTGCAGCTTAGGTGGGAGTTGCAGGCCTCTTGCTTAGATGACTTCATTTATTTGATTCCACTCCTAGCTTATTTATACAGTTGGGCATGTGTCACCCGTTCCCATTATCCATTTGTTTTATTCTACATTGTGATTCATTTACTTCTAGTATTGTCACTTTGGGATTTATTAGTGTCTGGATGTTTTACTTTAAATTTTAAATGTTGGGACTTAGTTGTTGAATGTTAAATTTATTTGGATTATACGTTCCATGATAATTGTGGTGTGATTCTTTAATATTGAATTTTTGTACATATTTAAATCTTGGTTTATACAATAAAATTTGGAAAGTAATGTCTAAAAATGGTTTTGACACTTAGCTTAATTATTTAGGGTGTTTAAATTGGAAAAGTTATTTTTCGACAGTGATGCTAAGAATGAACCAACTGTTCACCTTGATTTTAATTTAATAAAGGAGTAATCACCCGGTATTTAATTAGGCGGGGTGTCACAGCACGCATATGAGATACCCCTCACCTCTCATCTAATAGTGTACACCTAACACATATATTTTAAAACTCTAGTTATGCTGCCTAGCCTAACTAGCATCTCACCAAACTTCTAAATTCCCAAACACTATCTCATGTCCCACGTATATTATTCCAATCTTTTGCCCGAGCTTATACTTTATAATTTCTCGCTTATCATTTATCCATTCATTATGAATAGCCTTCACTAGTTATTACACTATTCACATTTTAGTGTTATTTATCTCGTATATAATATTATCATCTTTATATGCGTAAATAACATATTTTATTCTGAATTTTATACTCCTGGATGATCCAGAAATTATTGTACATTTCATTCTTTATTTTGTCCATATATATATATTTTCACATTCCATATATATGCAATATACTATACACATAAAGTATATCCATACTTATATATCACACACTATATAAGTATACTAACCATCCCTCAGAGCTATAACTGAATGGATGCAGTCTCTCAATGCTATCATCTTCCAGGGCATACTAAAAAATCATCCTGGGCACCAGCGGTCGGAATCTCACACTACCCTGGTAAAAAATCCAAATCAAAATGTAGGGGAAGCGGACATAGTTCCTCACTGGCAATAAGATGAATTACACCTAAGACATCTTAACCCTAATAAATGCCACACAATACATAAATGGAAGTTATGACCTGTGGACTATATGCAACATGCTCCTCAAGCCAGGGGCCTCATCCACATCACGCAACTTCCCATGATAGCACGAGAGAGGTATACTACACATAAATATAGCAATCACACACAGATATATTTATAATCATACCATATATATATATATATATATATATATATATATATATATATATATATATATATATATATATACTGTCTCTATACCCGTATATATATACTCTCAAATTCAGCTATCCATGCCTATCTCCCGTGGCATTAGCCTATAGTCCCGAATATACTAATTCATATTAATTCATAAGTATACACACAACTTATTTTAATCCCATAAGTATTCACTTACTTATGATATAATTATCACCTTCATTATTTCCGAATAGTAGCTTATCTCGTCTGGCTAGTAGTCTTAAATCATCCTACTCGTACCTTAGGATTTCACTCATACATATTATTGTCATATATATATTCTACACACACGCACACACACACACACACACACATACACACACACACACACACACAGACATATATATATATATATATATATAGCATTCACTGAGTGTGTCGCTCACCCCAAATACTCCTAAAATTCATACCCGTGTTTTTATTCCCACCAATCCCAAGGGTCACACATCATTCATTTAATCATTTAGAGGTCCTCACACTCTATTTAGGATCACTTAAAATTTATCTTCAAAAATAATTATCCATAAATCCCTTTAAAACCAAGAATTTTTTTCAAAACTGCCAGGGCCGAATCGATTCACCTAAGTTAAATCGATTCTTTCCCCTATGAATCGATTCGAAATGGCACAGATTTCCTACTGTTAAGAGTCCACCCTCTTATTATTTTTCCATTATCAAGCCAACACTCATCCAACTTAATTGTTTGTGGATTCTAACATCACCCAACATCCATGTAAACATCTACACACTTAAATTTACCCCAAACACCAAGTAATTCATGGGATTCCTCAATTAAATCAAGAATTTCACCATATTCTCAATTAACCCTAAAAGTCCAAATCTTTCATATTCCTCACCAACAATTTCACCATTAACATGGATTCTAACTCAAATTTCATATGGAGTTATTATCATATCAATTTATAAGAAATCATTTCCGAAAAAACCATTTTGATTCAAGAATCCCAAACCCAAAAATTCATATTATTTTCACCAACTTTAATATGAATTATAAACACACATAAATAATTAAAGAAAGTTAAACACTTGCCTCTTTGGATAAATCCGACGATCTCGTGCCGGAATCCGCCTAAGCTTGATCGAAAATCTCCTTTTTCTCCCTTTTCTTCTCCCTTTCTCTTTTTCTTTCTTTTTTTTCTTTATTCTCTCTTTCTCTCGACTTATAAGAGAAGAAATAAGATTTTCCCATTATTAAACCCAAAATTGACTCGTATGCACAAATGCGAGTCCCTATTAGTCCAAAAAGTCTTCGGAACCCAAACACTACCCCTGGGTACTTTATTTTGACTATTTTGGCCCTTCCGAGACCAACCTTGTACTCGAAATTCCCATTCGACTCACTTATAAAAAAATTACCTTTTTAAATCCAATACAACTTCGCACGTGTTTTTCCAAACAAAATATTATTACTTGACGCTTTCCCAACCGCGACGTGATATAAAATAATCTAACTTCATTTGCTTATTCTTGTAAATAAATATAGCACACATCAATATTAATCTGATACTTGCCAATTAATATCTAACCAGTACTTCAAATTCTCTTTCACTTAAAATTCTCGAATCATTAAATTACACCCATTCATGTAATTTAAATATCCTTAAAAGTACAAGGTATTACATACTCCCCCCCCCCCCTCACAAGGGAATTTCATCCTCGAAATTCGAATTCAGTCGGTACTGAGACTGAGGATTTTTAACGACACAACATCCTCTAGTACCCGAAAATCAATCTCAAAGTAACATAAGGATTACTCCACTATACACCCGCTAGTGGTACCCACGTGTCTAAAGGCTTAATTACTATAGCCCTAGCTTCACCGCAAGCTTATTCAATTTTCTTCATACTGATATACTCCATCGGTTATAAGGTCTCACCTCAATAACGACACATCACACATTGTACTTCAATCAATGACATCCAAATAAACTGAGCCTATATATCATTGGCTCTATTACCTCAATATTATTAGAAGGTCGCACATCACTAAGTGACAGTTTCCCGTGTTCGTCCCAACACAAAACTCCCATCATGAGAGAAACCATAAGAACATCTGAAAAATCATGTTAGTCATTCAAATATCGATTCATGGAGAGACTCTTACGACGCTAAAAAATAACCCTAAAATAATTTGTGGTTAGTCCCCCTCTCGATAATGGACTCTAAATCACAATCCGATCCAAGAGTTTAGTTATTATCTCACCTCTAAACAATCAGAGGGAGAATGACCAGGATTTCCCACACAAAACCTTAATAGGCACATTGTCTACGACAAACAAGTACGAGTGATTACACATAACTATACCAATTAGTAATTTCTCCTCCCAATTGTCGTACCATTCTTTACCTCAATTAAAAGTTAGGTCAGTTACGGAAGTAAACTAGCCTCAGTGACTCCAGAATCGCATTCATACCAATTTACTAGTCGTCAAACACCTCCCGTCTACTCATCAGTTATAGGTGACATAACTTACCCACAATAAAACGTCACCCCCACTGTTTTTCGAAAATCCCTATTGGAGGTGGGGTTCAAGGATCTCATCCTGATTCACAACAATATTGGGAGGCACCTTGCACCGGTGGAATCCTTATTTACCAGCCTGTCTGCCAATTCTGTCACTGGAATCGTTGGCTTGATACAAAATTTTCTGGTTGATCATCTTGAACTAACATATTTCCCTATGTGAGTGGTGCACCTGGAGATAATCTCACTATGTCTCACCTAACACCAATTTCCACTTATAACATCTCACATTAAATGGTAATTTATACTCTCCTTCTTTCCCTGGGGTACCAAAAGTTTTTGCCCGTGCACTTTTGCCACAACATGTACTTCTGGGCCCTTTTCCTTTATAAACGTTAACATTTTATTTACATGCAAACCACTCTCAACATTCAACTGAGTAGGACTCCGCTTCATTTTCCCACAATAGTTGGATTTTTCTCTTCCCAAGAGATATCCTTATAAATGGCTTCCCACGGCCTTTCAACTTATTTCGGGTGTGATACTCTCATTGCATATATATACTCGGATTATCGTCATTTTCACACGACGTTCAATCTATCATGCCATTACAGTTTGTTTATAACTACTCCACAGGCATATATTCCACACACTTATTCCCACGTCCTCTTATCTCGTACGATTTGAAATCAACTAACCAGGGCGAACGTACACCCTGTAATCCGTGCATATTAGCATAATACTGAAAACATCACACACGTAACATACTTTTCTCAAAGCTAGCCTCGCATTCTTGACGTGGCCATAACACATGGGTATTCTCAATATCCCCATAAATCGAAATTTAATTCTCCTCGAAATTGTCCCACCCTTCAACTCGTGGTGAGAAGAAAATTTTTTAGTTCTCTATCACGGCACTAGCAGCTCCACTGGGCTTATCTTGTATAAGAACTCTCAGCTAAGAGTGTTTTCTCTACACTTTAATTAATGAACGTTCAAAACTGATGCCCTAGCATCCATTAATGTCTCTCTACTCACGACGTTCATCAAGGTTCATGCATATCTCATCATGTAATAAAATTCAAACAAGGAACTTTCCCCAATACTCTAAGACTCAGCATCGGTGGTAATCAAATTCCATAAACCTCAAACACATAACCATGACTCTCAAAATACTGTCCCTAGACATATAAATATAAATCTCAACTCCCTCATCTCTAAAGGAGTGATATAACCATGCGCTCTCCCTATCACCAAGTCCTGAGCGCTAAACATAATGAGGAGCTAAATCTCTCCGCTCGACATTAAACCCAATACACCCTGAATCATATCAGTAAAGTCCCTAAACACCGGGATCAATCAAATATCTCGAGACAACTATACTCTCCGAAGTCTCTATCATAATATAATATAAATGCGAGCTCGACCCTCTTTCATGTGAGGCATCGCCAAAATAACACATCCTTTCCTGGAACAGTGAATACGATAGCCTTGCAATAATATCCCACTATCGTTTGAAACATTGTTATCTTGACCATATCCAGGATAATATCATACCCATATAACACATCACTAGAATGAGTAATTCCAATAAAATATATGCCACTATGCCTACACCCGCTTCCCCACGGATGAAACCAAAAATAACCCCGTTATACCATGGAGAATATATAAACATAATAATGTTATCGATATACACACTAAACTCGTCTTACACGCGAATCTAGTGCTAGTTAAAATATCATGACTCACCCGTGTCACATAAAAGCATACCTCATTCTCCTGAGGTTAAAACTCATATTTTTACCTTGTCAATCGCCTTGGCTGCTCAAATGGTTCATGGACATGACATGCCTATCCGAAATGAATCAAAAACTATATTAATCATTGCCCCTACAAGGCACCATACTCTTGTCCCTTTACTCACTTTGGGCAAAATTAATGCATGTGATCCTACTATCCACATTTTCATATAATCCACTTATCTTCGACCACGTTGGCCATATTAGGGTTGTCCTTCTCTCGGACCCTAGTAAACTCAGCCCCAATGGCTAACCTCATTATTCCCTTGGTTTCGCTAGCCGCCGTAATGAACACACTACTGGCCTTACGAGTCCCAACTAAATCCACCGCTATCTGAATCATTTAAATGGGTCCCCTGATGGGTCTCCCCTATAGTGTTTCACTAGTACTATTACATCCAGTCTTACTCCCTGACTAAATTCTCCAATTATTTTATCTCCCTTCACAAATAAGCATTAATATCCTCATTGTCAAAACACAACATAGTCGTTATCTGCTTCGACCTTCCAAGCAGCATTTCCCCTAAGTATTGGAGACTCCACTTATGATTCCATTACCCACTTAAGGACTCTTTTCTCCATTGTACCAAATGTAGTGATTTACTCCCACCATTACAACACTACTCCCACGAGCCAAGGAAATTTTTACCCTAATTTTCACTTTCGGGTATACGACTCCTTGCTATATGCCACAGCCTCTGGGTATCTTACTGTAATACCCCGTATTTTTGTGATATTTATTTATGGGATTAATTAAATTAAATGCGTATTAATTTGAAATTAATCCGGATAAAAATACTAGCGAGATGCGAGTTAGTATTTGATATTAATGAGTATATATGGCTATATATGAATATGGAATTATTGATTTGTCGTGAGATAGAAATACGGTAATTTGGAAATCTTGTTGAGACGCGTGTGACAGTCGCGTCATGGAATATAATTATGATAATTAAAAAGTGAATTTTATTTCTATAAACCGTATGGTCATTTTGAGTGCGCCAACGCGTCCGGAAGGGTCGAAATAGTCAAAAAACACTAGTCGGGGGTTTAGTTTGGGTCCCGGGGCATTTTTAGCCCATACCAGCAACGTATAAGGGTAGTTTGGTAATTTTAGAATTTTGGGATTTTTGATTAACGAATTTTAGGAGTTTTAAATGGAAAATTAAAAGACCCACTAACCCATTACCAGCCATTAACTGATTAGAGGGCTACGGGGGTTATTAGAATTAGCCCCAAAAGTTCCTAAGACAAACCCTAGCCTCCATTTCCACCATTAGAGAAGAGCTTGTAGAGGGAGAGAGAAGAGAGGAGAATTCTGCAGAGAGAGAGAGAGAAACTCATCAATTCGTCATCAAATTCAGAGATACACATAAGGTAAGTGGTATAATTTCATTATTTTGCAGAGAATGCTTCTTCCATGCGTAGGAAATTCAAATAAATTGTATTGTTCTTGGAGTATGATGAAAACCCATTTAATTGGATGTAGAGATTTAAGAATCTATTGAGGAAATTGCATGTAGAACATTGATAGGATGATTAGTCAGATGAAAATACATCTTTTACATTATAAAAACGGATTTAGTTATGTCTATGAATGACTTGATTTTTCTAGGGTTCATGTTCTTGAGATTTGGGGAAAATGGTGGAGATTTGATAATTTGATGTAGTTTAGGGTGATTTGAACCCATATAAATGTTGTAATACGGTTGAAACATGTTTAGGAAGGATTAGATACCCTGAAACATTGTTGGAATGACATTTAGGTGAGATTAGAGGTGAAGAGAAGTTGGAAAAACGAGTTAAGGAAAATCTGGGCTCGAATCTGGCCACTCGTTAGAAGACCTGCCCAGGTCGTTCGAACGAGCTTCTAACGAGTTGACAGTTTGACTTCTAATGAGAGGGATGTTCGTTCGATGACTTTCGTTCGAATGAGATCTCGTTAGAAGGCCCAGTTCGTTCGAACAAACTCTCGTTCGAACAGCCTCGTTCGAACGAGACTTCTAACGAGCTGACAGTTTAGGCTTTTTAGCCTGTTTTGATTTCACGTGTCCCGTAACCTTATTTAATGGTAGAGATAACCTTCCCTTGATTATAAATTGTTATAGTAGGGACATTTGAGATATAATGAGGAGTAAAACCTAGGAGTGTAGTTTGAACCTAAGCGGAATTATGGAGTAGGACGTGAGTGTCTATTACGATGCGAGAACATTTACGGCCTAAATTATTATATTAACCGGGAACATATAAATTGTGTAGCTTTATATGTCGGTACGAGAATGAGGAGTGTACCACCAATATATTATGGTGATTACTAAGATGTGTGTATACTTAGTATATGTATTACTTTTATGTGTATGACATACCTACCATACTTGCTATCACGGGAGGTTTACGTTCGCTTAGGGCCCTCTAATCCTTGTGTTGCCCGGATTTAGACTGGTACCTCGATGAACATAGGTCAGAGAAGGACTTATTGGGATGTTAATAAGTCTGCTGATCGTGGGAGCGCAGGTATATGCGTGGCCCATGTGATGTGACTGTGTTCGCCTCCATTATTTGTGATGTTGTTATCTGAGAACGATTCCTGAGAGATTCGGAATGCGTGATCCTTATGTACGTGATGTACTGGGATGGATAACAGAGTATGTGTGCACCGCAGCTTAGTCTCGGGGTGCTTATATTGTATATTTATGACGTGAATAATATACACTTAATTAAGGGGAACTTTCATGTGATATTGTGTATATAAATATGGAGACGTTTTGAGAAAACATAAAGGGATAACCTGAAATGAATTGTATTACTAATTGAGAATATGAGTTTAAGTAAAGCCCTCTTTTGATTTGATAACACTAGAATGTAATATGGGAATCGAGTAGTAAGGGGTAGAACTTATTACGGTTTGGTTAGATATGTATGTCATTTGAATGGGTACGGTACGTTAGGAGTGCACATGTAGTCGAGAGGTGAGAATTTCATGTGAGTGCACGTCCTAACATGTATTTTGCATTTACTGTTTTAATGTTATTAAAACACTTGTTGTTTTTAAAATGATTTCCACTTTCGGGCTCTGACCCATTTGCTTTCAAATCTATTTTTGTAAAAACCATTTTAGGTGCCCAGCCACAAGGACACCATGCTTAGGATCCTCATTCAGGTGACGAGCTGTAGTTGTTTGTGGAAGTTACATGAATTTGCTTGTAGACGCTTCATCTATATTGACTCTATATTCATCATTTATCAGTTGTAGGGCATGTCGCCCATTTCTTTAGAGGCATTTCATTTATTTCAGTTATTCAGACTTATGGCATGTAATTAATTCAGGGTTCAGACTTGCCATTTGATTTTCAGTTGTGGGATTGTTGTGAGGAGTTTTCCTCCGGACTTCTTATTACTATTTGTTGGTTATTTCATTATTTCGCTATCGTGAATGGATTATGTTGTTCTTCCATTATTCTTTTATTGCAAGTTAATCAGACTTAACTTAAAATTTGGCAACTTACTTTTTAAATACTAGGTGGTTAGTAACTATTAAAATGTTTTCGACAGTGATTCTATTAACTAAACCAACTTGGCATTTTGTATTGATTTAATAAAGGAGTAGCTACCCGGTATTTAATTAGTCGGGGTGTCACACTTACATCCATTGGCTACACACATAATCTCCGTATTTACCAAAATTCCAAAGGGTGGTCGTCTTCAAAGACCCCTCCGACCCTCTCTCCCATTCTAACCACGCTGGGTGAGTTTAATTTAACACCACTTTCTGCTATAGCAGTACTAAAAAATATATGATGAACTCTAGTAGTCCTTACAACCCCATCTTCCCGAGCAACAATAAGGGTGACCTCGACTACGGTCACCGTCCCCAAATATTCTTAAACTTCAACTGAGCCCCGCCTCCTGTTGTCCTCCTAATAGAGCTCACCCATCATCCTTCGTTGTTCGGCATAGGAAGCACACCCGAACGCATATAAGATTCATTAATATTATACATTATAGTAGGAGAATAAAATCTCACCATAGGAAACAACAATCCTAAGCATAGGGCTATATATCAAATAGAAAGCAACACTGTAAATGTAGTACGTTTACACAGATCCCTAAAGACACTAGAACCTGATGCTCTGATACCATCAGTGACACCCCCACCCAATAAAATACCGGGTGATCAGGCCTATATCAAATTAAACAGGAATCTCATATGGTTTCATTCTCAACATCACTGTGGAAAACCATTTAATTACTAATAACCTATTAGGTCTGATGTTAAATTTTAAACTCACTAATCTTTTTAACTTAAATGCACAAGTATATCCATCCACACAATGACATAAACAACAACTGAAATGAATAAATAATAATCGATAACTCTCGATAAAACATTCATTACAACCAATTCGAACATGCATAAATGAAAATGCTTAAAATGAAACAAATGACAACAATTGGGCAACATGCCCGAATATAACTCACAATACCTCCTATTTAGATCACAAGGATAGATGCGTCTATACAATTTCCTGCCAACATCCACAACTGCGGTAGCAATGTCTGACTCGAATGAAATTTCATCTAGGCCTCCCTGTGTCTGGATACCTAAAAGGTTTTTAAAAAATTTACTAGCGGGTTAAAGCCCAAAACATTTTGAAAATATTTAGCAAGTGTTTAAAATACTTTAACATTTAAAATATGATATTCTTTATATTTAAACTGGTGTATCATTCACATGACATACCCCTCACCTCTCATTTAATAGTGCACACCTAACGCATGTATTTTAAACACCCTAGTTACGCTACCCAACCTAATTAGCATATCACCGAACTTCTAAATACCCAAACACTATCTCATGTCCCACGTATATTATTCCAAGCTTTCGCCCGAGCTTATACCTTATAATTTCTCTATTATCATTTATCCATTCATTATGAATAACCTTCACTAGTTATTACACTACTCACATTTTAATGTTATTTATCTCGTATATAATATTCTCATCTTTATATACATAAATCACATATTTAATTTCGAATTTTATACTGCCGGGTGATACAAAAATTATTTTACATTTAATTCTTTATTTTGTTCGTATATATATATATATATATATAATACACTATACACATCAAGTATATCCGTACATATATATCACATACTATATAATTATAACAACCATCCATCAGAGCTATAACTCAATGGATGCAATCTCTCAATGCTACCATCTTTCAGGGCATACTCACAAATCATCCTGGGTACCAGCGGTTGGCATCTCACAGTGCCTTGGTAAAAAATCCAAATCAAAATGTAGGGGAAGCGGACATAGTTCCTCACTGGAAATAAGACGAATCATACCCAAGACGTCTTACCCCTGATAAATTCCACACAATAAATAAATGGACGCTATGACCTGTGGACTATACGTAACATGCTCCTCAAGCCAGGGGCCTGAGCCACATCGCGCAACTTCCCATGATAACACTAGAGGGGTATACTTCACATAAATATATGAATCACACGCAGATATATTTATAATCATACCATATATATATACTGTCTCTATACCCGTATATATATACTCTCAAATCCGGCTATTCATGCCTATCTCCCGTGGCATTACCCTATAGTCCCGAATATACTAATTCGTATTAATTCATAAGTATACACACAACTTATTTTAATCCCATAAGTATTCACTTACTTATGATATAATTATCACATCCATTATTTTCGAATAATAGCTTATCTCGTCTGCCTAGTATTCTTAAATCATCATACTCGCACCTTAGGATTTCACTCATACATATTATAGGCATATATATATTCTACACACATAAATTTATATATATACGCGCCAAAATAATTCCCCGAGTGTCACTCATCCCAAACACTCCTAAAATTCATACCCGGATTTTTATTCCCACCAATCCCAATGGTCACACATCATTTATTTAATCATATAGAGTCCTCACACTCTATTTAGGATCCCCTAAAATTTATCTCCAAAAATAATTATCCTTAAATCCCTTTAAAACCAAGAAATTTTTTCAAAACTGCAAGGGCTTAATCGATTTGCCCTGTACCGAATCGATTCACCTAAGTCAAATCGATTCTTTCCCCTGTGAATCGATTCGAAATGGCACAGATTTCCTACTGTTAAGAGTCCATCCTCTTATTATTTTTCCATTATCAAGCCAACACTCATCCAACTTAATTGTTTGTGGATTCTAACATGACCCAACATCCATGTAAACATCTACACACTTAAATATACCCAAAACATTAAGTAATTCATGTGATTCCTCAATTAAATAAAGAATTTCACCCTATTATCAATTAACCCTAAAAGTCCAAATCTTTCAAATTTCTCACCAACAATTTCACCATTGACATGGATTCTAGTTCAGATTTCATATGGAGTTGTTATCACATCAATTTATATGAAATCATTTCTGAAAAACCCATTTTGATTCAAGAATCCCAAACCCAACAATTCGTATTGTTTTCACCAAGTTTAATATAAATTATAAACACACATAAATAATTAAAGAAAGTTAAACAATTGCCTCTTTGGATAAATCCGACGATCTCGTGCCGAAATCCGTCGGAGCTTGGCCAAAAATCTCCTCTTTTTTTCTTCTTCCTTTCTCTTCTTCTTTATTTTCTTTCTTTCTTCTCTATTTCCCTTGGCTTATAAGAGAAGAAATAAGGGTTATCCCCTTATCAAACCCAAAATTGACTCGTATGCACAAATGCGAGTCCCTACAAGTCCAAAAAGTCTCCGGAACCCAAATACTACCCCCGAGTACTCTATTCTGACTATTTTGGCTCTTCTGAGACCAACCGTGCACTCGAAATTCCCATTCGACTCACGTATCAAAAATTCACCTTTTTAAATCCGGCACAACTCCGCACATGTTTTTCCAAACAAAATATTATTACTTATTGGTTTCCCAATCACGACATGATATAAAATAATCTAACTTAATATACTTATTCTCGTAAATAAATATAGCACACATCAATATTAATCCGATACTTTCCAATTAATATTTAACCAGTACTTCAAATTCTCTTTCACTTAAAATTCTTGAATCATTAAATTAGGCCCACTTATATAATTTAAGTATCCAGAAAAGTACGGGGTATTACAATTTAGTATAATCTCACTAAAGTTTATATTTGCAATAATGGAATATGTTTGTCTAATACATTTTTTCCATTAAGCGACTTGCCGCAACATGTAATATTAAGTACTCTTTTTTTATCCTTGCTTATTCTTATGGATAAAATTGATTCCAGGGGTATATACATCACTATTAAAGATAAAATAAATTATTTTTGAGTTCATAACAAAATTCGAGGTAAAGAAAATTAATTCATTAAAAGATAATATTTTTATCAAAGTGAATCAATTAAATTTTCTTCAAAAAGAAATATCCTTTTTGATAATTAGACAAAAGCTTGAACATCCAAGCATGCTGCAGAAAGTTAATATTATTAAAAATCAATTAATAACCGAAGTTTGCATTTATATTCCTAATGCTTTTTGGAATAGAAAAAAATATATTGTTCTTTTTCCATATGAAGCATGTTTTAATGAAAAATCCATTCTTACTAAAGCTAGTCCCGGTCAAATGAAGAATGAATTGTGTAAGAAAGATATATAGGATCTTTTGAATAAAAATTTAATAACTAAAAATTATTCCCCATGGATTTGCACAACTTTTTATGTGAATAAAGTTGCTAAAAAGGAACGAGGTGTTCCTAAGCTTGTAATAAAGTACAAACCTCTCAATAATGTTTTGCAATGGATAAGATATCCAATTCCTAATAAAAAATGATTTACCTAACGGGCTTAATTCATCCACCATATTTGATTTGAAAATTGGATATTGACAAGTACAGATTTCCCCACAGGACAAGTACAAAAAGTATTACCCCGTATTTATGAGATTTGAACATTGGATTAATTCGATTACTTTAAATTACAAGTGCGACATAATTTAATTTAATTAAATATTATGTGTTTATTAAGATATTAATTGGGAGAGATAAAGATTAATATTTATGAAATGTAATTACTAAGTGAATAGTAAATAATTATTTGACGTCATAACGAGTGATAGTGGCGTGATAATGTTATATCTCAACCGAGAGTCGAGTGTAGACTATATGAGATCGGGATGGGAAATTTGTTTAGAGTGACTCGAACGGTGATTTCAAGGCCACGGTTATTTTTGAATGCGTCGAAATAGTTGGAATAATGTACCCGAGTGTATAGTTTGGGTCCCCAGGTAATTTTAGACCAACCCGACACCCCATAAGGGCTTTTCGATCATTTAGGAGTTTAGGGTAGAGAAAACTACGAAAGTTAAAGAAGTTTATTAGACCATTTGAGTATGAGGATAGGGTTACAACACTTTAGAGAGAAAAGAGGTCATAGTATGGGAAGAGGAGAAGAAACCTAGGCCAATCCACACCATTTTTCACCACGAAAGTCGTGAGAATCGAGATTGGAGCAAGGAAAGGAGATCCTCACTATTCCAGAATGATAATCAGACCTGCAAATAGAAGGCAAGTTTTTATCTTGCGATTTGGTTAAGCATGTTATAATACCCATGTAGTGTAGGATTTAAATTACATGTTGTTGATGAATTCTTGGGAATTAGATGGGCGTAATCCATGATTTATCAAATGTTATGTGATGAATATAATGAAAGAAATATGGGTATCTTGATGGTTACACATGAAGAACACCATAAACTAGGGCTTTGAGAATTTTAAAGTTTAAATTTGTTCTTGGGTAAATCTCTTATGGATTTAATGTACTATTTACATTAGAATTCATTATTACACTTATATTGGATAATTGTGATGTTGGATGGGAGTTTGGGATTGTATCATAGAGGTTTGATTGAATTTTAAGGGAAGAAACCTGTAATAACAAAGATGGAGATATGTCAAGGGTTTCGAACCGGTTCGGACACCCCCCCCCAAAACCGGTTGCCTGCATATCAGAACCGGTTCGGGTGACTTGTTATTGCCAGAATTTTTATTTATTTAAATTCTTAAAGAATTTAATTATGGAAAAACTTTGGGATTGGTTTAATAATCGTAAAAATACTTATGGAAGGTCAGTAGGTACATGATTAAGGTTTGGTTATTATTAATGAGTGTAAAATTGGGGATTAGTACCGATGATAGCTAACCGATTGCATTGCATATCGGGAATTTACAAAGTTTAGGTTTTGGGAAGTGTAAACGATAACCTAAAACTAGTAACAGTAGAATAGAGATGTTGTACTACTGAATTTACCTAAAGGAAAATTGGGACCCTTCAGGAAGTGAGTGATACTCGCACTACACCAAAACGCTCTATTAATAACAGACTAATTTTCTAATTACTGACAATATTATACCATTACTATTTCTCACAATAGATTACTGTTAGTAAAATACAATATCCGTTAGTAAATTTACTTTGATATTATAAAGTGTAAATTGAAAAAAAAGAACAAGATTTCCTCCCAACTAAAAGAAAGCCTCGACTCTTTCCCACCCAAGCCTAAATCCCTAACACCTCGCGGTTAGGGTTTCTCGTACACACCCAAAATGAAAATGAAAATTCTTCGTTTCTCAATCATATCCCTTCTCAGAGTCCTTCTAAACCAAAATACTCATAAATATTTTTGATGACGATTTGAGTCACACTAAACCTCCAGTTATAATCTCTGAGACACTTTCTTTTATCACTTTATTTTTGTATTTATTTTTTCATAATAACAATGGATCTAAGAGCAGATTGTGTGGCAATCTCTAGTTGTAATAACAAAGTGGTGTTCATTTGCTATTTATTTTCTTTTTTTTTTCATTTTTGTTTTTAATCTCATACTCTTTAGTTCCTGTTAGCGCATTATATTTTCCCCTTTTCTTTTTTTTGGGAACATCCCACATGTTAAATTCTGCTCATAACTGAAACAGTATTTATAGTGTTAATAAAGTGTTTGATAATATTTTTGAGTTGCAAACTTGCGTCTCTCCTTTGTAACAAAATCTCCTTTCATTTGTCCACTATAGGTCGACCTCTATCTCTGTTTTCAACTTCTATATTATACCCACAAATCTAATTTAGCCATTACAATTATGGAAACTTTAACTTTGTTCAATTTCTGTATTGACAATGTCCAGGTTTATATTACTCAATGTTTAAAATCATATATTAACAAAAAAATGACACCTAAATAGATGATGAGGAATCTAAGGGCCTAAAAATTTATTTCAAGTAAATTGCTCATATATAGATAGAGAAAACAAAACAAAATTACATGGGAGAGAGAGAACCTAAGGTTTACCTTTTGTCTGAAATGTTTATTGGAATTTTAGTGATTCTTCAGTTTTTATGAATGCAAATTATTGTTGACCTAGCCATAATGCCCTCTTTATTTATCCTCATGGTAACAAATTTCACTTGGGAATAATCTTCTTCTTGTATCAAAGTGATGACCTTGTTGTATCCGATGTTTGTGTGTCTCGTTCATCCGTCCTTCATGTGTACGATATCATGCTTTCTTTTACATCACTGACTTGTCATTAATTTCTTTATGAAGGCAAAAGGAACACTGAATGAGACAGTTAATCCTTCAGTTCCCAAGGCTTTGGAGGTAGATGTGACACCCCGCCTAATTAAATACCAGGCGGTCACTCCTTTATTAAATTAAATCAAGGTAAACAGTTGGTTCATTCTCAGCATCACTGTCGATAAAAATACATTTTCCAATTTAACACCCTAAATAATTAAGCTAAGTGTCAAAACCATTTATATACATACTTTCCAAATTTTATTTAAAGAAAAACATTTGTTTTATTAACAACATTTCTACAATTAAGAATCACATCACAATAAATCTGGAACACAAAGTCCAATAATATAATACATTCGTCAATCGAATGTCCACATATGAAGACTAAAGTCACCAATACAAACTGAATAAAACCCATCGTAACAATACTGGAAATAACTGAAGTACAAATGTCCCAATAATAATGAAATAATGGAAAGGGCGACACATGCCCAATAAATGAGAATGCTAAAAGTGGAGTCAATAAGGGAAGCCGTCTATGCAAATAACCTGCAACTCCCACCTAAGCTGCAGCACGTTCCTTTCAAGGGATCCTAAGCAAGACGCCCCTGTGGCTGGGCACCTGAAATATATACATATATATACAAGAGAGAGAGAAAAAGAAACGGGTCAGAGCCCGAAAGTGTGTTTGATTTAAAATACGTTTAGCAAGTATTTAAATTGATACAGGCCAATGCAACAACATATTAGAGCGACACTCTCTTGAGAAATTCTCACCTCTCTTCTAATGTGCACACCTATCGTGCTAACCTTCCCAACGGTTTATCTTAACATTTTATCATACTAACCTTCCTAATAAATTATCGTATCTTAAACTTACTCATAAGATTTCAAAATCGAACAATATTTTTGGTTTAAAAAGAATACTACCAATTAGTAGCACTACTCTTGTTTTAGCTTTTTTTCTTTTATAAAGTTTCTCAGTAACATATTATACTTTCACGAAACAAGTATTCACTATCTGAGTCATCAACCAAGTCCTACTTATCAAATCACAGTAGGCAGTTTCAAATTTCTAATTTTATATATATATTAACTACTCGCATAATATATATGAAATAACAGCACCCCACATAAAACTATAGCGCGCGCATACTTCTACTATCCAAACCCCATACCACTCATACCAAGGGGAATACAAGTTCGGAATCACTCTCGAACTGTATTAACACATACACAAACAATATCGAGGAGAAACATAGATTCCAAGTCTCTAAGAGGATGGCACATACTCGCGTCTCTTAGGACCGTCTGAACTATCAATTCGATAGCCTGTACCAAGGATATCTATCTTCTAGGGTACAAGTCAATATCCCCCATAAAGGTCTCATCGAGATAAGACTGTCCCAGCGCGGTAACCTCAAGGATAGCAAGTAGCGCGGTATGTTTTTCACATGTATATAATATTTGTACAAACAATCATATAAATATACCACTTTATCATATTAATATAGGTTCTTCTCGTCACCCATAATTATACCATTTATCCTTCAATTCACATTTATAGAATTACGTATAAAGTTTCATTCCTAACCTTAACTCGAAGGGTTTTCACTCATTACCTGACACTCGTGGACTATATCCTCACAAATATGAAATTCAGTAAGTGTCTTTATTAGGTTCCAACGTAACTCTCTTATGCACCTCACCCTTTAGATTTATAAATTCACCAACCCTAAAGTAAATGTCCCATAAATACCATTCTCATTGAAGATTAAAGGTCTCAACATTTATTGATATGCCCTACTGGTCCTCAATGTCTCCCAAATCCTTTTATCAAGAAAGCCCAAGAATTATATCACGACAATTTGAATTTAACTCATTTAAAGAGGGAATTAGGAGTCTTACAGGAGGGGTCGATCGATCGAAGCTTGGGGCTCGATCAATCGAACCTTCGATCGATCGAAGCTCTAGGCTCGATCGATCGATCAAGCAGGTCTGCGAAAAATTCTGCAGAATGCAGTTACGGGTTTCATCACCAAAATTACACCAAATCCATATTTTCAAGTTCCAATCGTCCCAGAATTCTACTACTAACATTATAACACTATACCAGATGATTCTAACGTAAGGCATGTACATATTCATCATTTAAACACGGATAATTAACCCAAAATTCCATCTAATCATCAAGAACCCTAGAGTTTTTCTTAATCGAGGTTCTAATCTGTTTTTACCAAAATTTCTTTCTAATATATCATCAAAATTTTGTGGGTTATATTCCTCTACATGGCAAGGATTCCAGAATTTCATATAAATCATTTCTACATGCATTTTCCTAACACAAATTGGGTGTTCTTCCATATTTATCATCTCTAATCAATCCTAAACCAATATGAAGATTGCATTAACGAAAATACGCAAGTTAAACACTTGCCTGGGATTTTTTTGTATTCTGATTCACGACTGATTTTGGTATGGCTGCGTTCCTCGTCTCGCGATCTATGCGGTGGTGGTGGCGGCAGTGCAAACCGGTGACTTTTTGGCCTTGAATTGCCTTGGAGCTCTCTCCTCTCTTCTCCAATGGCCGTCAATTGATTTCTGGATATTCTAACCCTAAAAGACTAACCTAGTTGGCTGATATAGGTTGCTGAAATTCGTGGGTTTAATTACCCAATTATGTAAAATGACTAAAATGCCCTCCCGGGGTACTAATTAGGCCTAAAAATGCTCCGAGACCCAAACTACACCCCCAGGTACACTTTTCTGACTATCTCGACCCTACCGGACGCGTTGACGCACTCAAAACGACCATACAGGCAACTTATAAAATATTCACTTTTTATTTAACAAAATTAGTCCCTACGTGACACGAGCACGTTCCGACTTAAATTTTGGAAATCGTCATTTAATTCACTCATGACATTCAATATAATCAATATAATATATTACTTTGCTCATTAGTAATATTCAACCAATTTCCCATAATTACTAACTCTCTTCACGTTAATAATTATGACATAATTAATTTCCGAATTTTTATTAAATAAATCATTCACATTAAATTTAATAAATCCCCAAATTAATATAGCATAAAAATACGGGGTATTACATACTTCCCCCTAATAACGGAATTTCGTCCCGAAATTCGAAAAATAAGGCATACCTGGTAAAAACAACTCTGGATATCTCTCGCGTATATCTGCCTCACCCTCCCAAGTGGATTCCTCCACATTATGATGCTCCCACTGGACTCGCACAAGTGGAACTATTTTCGAACTCAATCTCCTCTCACTATAGTCTAGAATAGCCACTGGTCTCTCCTCGTAAGAGCTATCAGACTGTAAGTCGATCTCATCTATCGCAATGTGAGTATAGGTCATATCATCCCGAAGATATCGTCTCAACGACGAGATGTGGAATACATCGTGGATGCGATGTAAATGTTCTGGCAATCCCAACCTGTATGCAACCGGCCCAATTCTTCCTATGATGGGAAATGGTCCCACGTACCTCGGAGCCAACTTCCCCTTCTTCCCGAACCTCATCACTCCCTTCATAGGAGATACACGCAATAACACTTGATCTCCCACATTAAACTCCCGGAAGAACCGTTTCGCATCGGCGTAGCTCTTCTGCCTGTCCTGGGCTACCCGAATACGACTCCTGATTATCTCAATCCTCGCGAAGGTCTCCTGAATCACTTCTGGCCCTATCAACTTGTTATCCCCCACCTCGAGCCAACAACTTGGAGAACGATAAGGCCTGCCATACAAAGCCTCAAATGGAGCCATGCCAATCGTGAACTGATAAGAGTTATTATAAGGAAACTCTACCAGTGGAAGATGTGGCTCCCAACCTCCTCCAAAATCGAGAACACACCTGCGTAGCATATCCTCTAACATCTAATTAGTACGCTCTGTCTGTCCGTCTGTCTGTGGGTGGTAAGCCGAACTCAACCTCAACTCAGTACTCAGAGCCTCCTGAAAGCTTTCCCAGAAGCGTGACACAAAAATCTTGTCCCTATCTGACAAAATATTCAGGGGCACCCCATGTAATCTGACAATCTCAGCGATGAACAACTGAGCATACTGACCCGTAGTATAATCTGTCCGCACTGGCAGAAAATGAGCCACCTTGGTCAAACGGTCTAATATCACCCAGATAGAATCGTGGCCCCGCTGTGATGTAGGCAACCCTGTAATAAAATCCATGGAAATACTCTCCCACTTCCACGCGGGTACTTTCAATGGCTGAAGCAATCCTGACGGTTTCTGGTGGTCCACCTTTACCAGTTGGCAGGTAGAAGACTTGGACACAAACTCAGCAATGTCCTTCTTCATCCCGCTCCACCAGTAATATCGTCTCATGTCTTGGTACATCTTATCGCCTCCTGGATGTACTGTAAATCGGGACCCATGAGAATGAGTCATCACTTCATGACGTAACTCTACTCTTTTGGAACCACCAATCTCCCATTAAACCGCAAACCTCCATCAGAACTAACAGAATAGGACTCAGCACCCTCGGCTAGAAGTCGCACAATCTGCTCCTGGCAAAACGGGTTTTTGGTCTGTGCTTGTATCACCCTCGTAACAATATCGGGTCTGACTAACATAACGGATATGAAAGAACGGGCTACTGCATCCTGGTGACCCAACTCCTTCCACTTTGCTTTCCAGATGTCCGCTACATCGTCTACCGGTCTACGGCTCAACGCATCAGCAACTACGTTTGCCTTCCCCGGATGATACTGTATTTCGAACTGATAGTCTTTCACAAACTCTAACCACCTGCGCTGACGCATATTTAGCTCTCGTTGAGTGAACATGTACTGCAGTGACTTGTGGTCTGTGAACAAACGGAATTTCTCATCCAATAAGTAGTGCCTCCAAATCCTCAATGCAAAGACGACCGCTGCTAACTCCAGGTCGTGGGTGGGGTAATTCTTCTCATGCGGCTTAAGCTTGCGGGAAGCAAAAGCTATAGCCTTCTCCTCCTGCTGGAGTACTCCTCCAAGTCCCCATAAAGACGCATCGGTGTAAACCAGGTACTCCACATCCGGTTTTGGTAAAGCAAGGACTGGCGCTGAAGTAAGCTTGTCTTTCAACTCGTCGAAAGCCAACTAACAAGCGTCATCCCAAACGTATGGTACCCCCTTGCGAGTCAGATTCGTCAATGGACCCGCTATTTTGGAGAATCCTCGAATAAATCTCCTGTAGTATCCGGATAATCCCAAGAAACTACGCACTTTCGTCGGTGTCGTGGGCTATCCCCACTCCCTCACCGCTGACACTTTGCTCGGGTCAACTGCAATCCCCTGCTCAGAAACAACATGGCCCAAGAACTGTACCTCTCGCAACCAGAATCCACACTTCTCGTACTTAGCATACAACTGATGCTCTCGTAAGGTCTGAAGAACCTGCCTCAAGTGATCGGCATGCTCCTCCTCGGAGTGTGAATATATCAAGATGTCATCTATGAAGACGATGACGAACTGATCCAAGAACTCTCTGAATACTCGGTTCATCAAGTCCATGAAAACGGCTGGGGCATTTGTGAGTCCGAACGGCATTACCCTGAACTCATAGGACCCATATCTCGATAAGAAGGCAGTCTTTGAAACATCCCGCTCTCTAATACGTAACTGATGGTACCCCGACCTCAGATTTATCTTCGAAAAGAAAGTTTCTCCCATCAACTGGTCGAACAGATCATCGATTCGAGGCAACGGATACTTATTCTGTATCGTTACCTTGTTCAGTTCCCGGTAGTCCACACACAATCTCAGTGAACCATCTCTCTTCTTCACAAACAAGACTAGAGCACCCCAAGGTGAGGTACTCCTACGAATGAAGCCCTGACCTAATAGCTGCTCTATCTGATCTCGTAGCTCTCGCATCTCTGCCGGAGCCATACGGTACGGTGCGCGTGCTATAGGTCTCGCATCTGGCAATAAATCTATAACAAAGTCTATCTCACGACTAGGCGGTAGGCCTGGTATCTCCTGAAACACATCAGAATACTCCCTAACAATAGGGATCGAATCCAAGGGAATCACAACCTCTTTAGAGGTATCCTCCTCTATGTAATACAAATGAGCGGTCGAACCTCCCTCTGGGAGAGGCATCGCCACTACAATCATCTCTTGCCCCGGAATGGCAAAAATAATGCTCCCACCGAAGCAATCAATCATGGCTCTATAAGCTGTGAGCCAATCCATACCAATAATCACATTATGCTCGTGCATGTCTAAGACTAACATGTCTGCAGGTAATACCAAGCTACCAATCTCTACCCCCACTCCCCGGCATATAAAGAAAATAAGTGACCCACTCCCCAGTGGTGAGTCGACACACGTCACGGTGCTCTCTGCTGTGGCTAACAACCCTAAGGCCTTCACAAAATGCGTAGCTATAAAACAATGCGTTGCCCCCGTATCAAACAAAACTCGACCCATAGTACCATGGATAGGAAACATACCCTCAATCGCGGGTGGTGCCTGTGGAGCTGCATCCTGGTGGACGTTGTAGACACGTCCATACTGTAATTGCCCCTGTTGTACTGGAGCCGCTGGAATGGCTGGTAGGGATGGCACCTGGGCTGGAGCTGGGAGGGCAGGTTGGAAAAGTGGTCTCTGCGGCTCATTTCGGGCTCCCTACTACTGTGGGGCCCTATCGCCTTCTGGGCAATCCTGGTGCCTATGGCCATGTTTACCGCACCCAAAGCATCGGCCTTTGAAGTTACCGCCCCTCTGGCCCTGCTGGCCGTTACCTCCACGCCACTGGCCCTGTTGGCCCTGATGTGCACGCTGTTGGCCTTGCTGGCCCTGCTGCTGTCCCTGTGGTCGGTGTTGGCCCTGCTGGCCCTGCTGATTAGGCTGGTCCTGATGGCCCTGCCTGAAACCCCCGAATCCCTGCCTAGAATCACCTGAATGGAATCGCTTAGCAGGGTACCCCTGATGGGAACTCTACTCGTGCTGACGAGTCTGTCCATAAGATGGTGCCCCACTGGCACTATTACCTCCGGTCCTGCCCTGCTGGCTGGACTCTCCTGCTCTTTTACTTCCCTGCAGATGGAAGCGGTGATTCTGGCAATGTAGCAATGCGACATTGAGTACATCAGTAAAAGTACTCAGGGATAAATTCCCAGTAAGGTGCTGACGGATCCTCCAAGCTAACCCGTCGACAAATAGCAAAATCTTCTTGCTCTCAGTGGGTGCCTCATCCGGCACAATAGTGAGAAGTCTCGTGAACTCCTCCTCATACTCAGCTACAGTAAGGTTCTCCTGCTTCAGATTTAGAAATTTTCGCCTCATCTCAATCTGCACTGCGGGTGGAAAATACTTGAGGTCAAACCGCTCCCAGAACAATTGAATAGGGATCGTGTCCCTCTCCTCCAAAGTAGTAGTGGACTCCCACCACTGTAATGTGGCTCCCACCAGCTTAAAGGAAGCCAATAACTGCTTTTGCAAGTCAGTGCACTCATACATACGGAGGTGCCGCTGGATGTCCTTCTTCCATTGGCTAACTGTAATAATATCGGAGCTACCAGAAAACTCAGGGGGATGCGCTTTCTGAAAAGCATCCCGAACCCTCTCCCATGCGGATGGAAGCTGTGCTGGTACTGGCGCCACTGCCTGAACCTGGGGTGGATCCTGCTGAATCACCGCTATTGCGGCATTCACCGCCTGAGCAACAATGGCGGCTACTTCGTTTGCATTCATTGTGCCTGGTGCCGGAGCTGCTGGCTGCTCGGCTTGGGCACGCCTATCTTTCGGAGCACGTCTCGGAGGCATCTGAAACGTGAAAAAGTTTATTAGTCTACAGTTATCATCAAATCTCAAATAGCTGAAGACTTTAACGTAAAAGCAGGAATACAACAATCCTAAAAATAGGCCTTTATAGCAATAACGTTAAGCTGAAAGCGAAATAAGCCGTACAGATCCTATGGACACTAGAACCTGATGCTCTGATACCACCTGTGACACCCCGCCTAATTAAATACCGGGCGATCACTCCTTTATTAAATTAAATCAAGGTAAACAGTTGGTTCATTCTCAGCATCACTGTCGATAAAAATACATTTTCCAATTTAACACCCTAAATAATTAAGCTAAGTGTCAAAACCATTTATATACATACTTTCCAAATTTTATTTAAAGAAAAAAATTTGTTTTATTAACAACATTTCTACAATTAAGAATCACATCACAATAAACCTGGAACACAAAGTCCTATAATATAATACATTCGTCAATCGAATGTCCACATATGAAGACTAAAGTCACCAATACAAACTGAATAAAACCCATCGTAACAATACTGGAAATAACTGAAGTACAAATGTCCCAACAATAATGAAATAATGGAAGGGGCGACACATGCTCAATAAATGAGAATGCTAAAAGTGGAGTCAATAAGGGAAGTCGTCTACGCAAGTAACCTGCAACTCCCACCTAAGCTGCAGCACGTTCCTTTCAAGGGATCCTAAGCAAGACGCCCCTGTGGCTGGGCACCTGAAATATATACATATATATACAAGAGAGAGAGAGAAAAAGAAACGGGTCAGAGCCCGAAAGTGTGTTTGATTTAAAATACGTTTAGCAAGTATTTAAATTGATACAGGCCAATGCAACAACATATTAGAGTGACACTCTCTTGAGAAATTCTCACCTCTCTTCTAATGTGCACACCTATCGTGCTAACCTTCCCAACGATTTATCTTAACATTTTATCATACTAACCTTCCTAATAAATTATCGTATCTTAAACTTACTCATAAGATTTCAAAACCGAACAATATTTTTGGTTTAAAAAGAATACTACCAATTAGTAGCACTACTCTTGTTTTAGCTTTTATTCATTTATAAAGTTTCTCAGTAACATATTATACTTTCACGAAACAAGTATTCACTATCTGAGTCATCAACCAAGTCCTACTTATCAAATCATAGTAGGCAGTTTCAAATTTCTAATTTTATATATATATTAACTACTCGCATAATATATATGAAATAACAGCACCCCACATAAAACTATGGTGCGTGCATACTTCTACTATCCAAACCCCATACCACTCATACCAAGGGGAATACAAGTTCGGAATCACTCTCGAACTGTATTAACACATACACAAACAATATCGAGGCGAAGCATAGATTCCAAGTCTCTAAGAGGATGGCACATACTCGCGTCTCTTAGGACCGTCTGAACTATCAATTCGATAGCATGTACCAAAGATATCTATCTTCTAGGGTACAAGTCAATATCCCCCATAAAGGTCTCATCGAGATAAGACTGTCCCAGCGCGGTAACCTCAAGGATAGCAAGTAGCGCGGTATGTTTTTCACATATATATAATATTTGTACACACAATCATATAAATATACCACTTTATCATATTAATATAGATTCTTCTCGTCACCCATAATTATACCATTTATCCTTAAATTCACATTTATAGAATTACATATAAAGTTTCATTCCTAACCTTAACTCGAAGGGTTTTCACTCATTACCTGACACTCGTGGACTATATCCTCACAAATCTAAAATTCAGTAAGTGTCTTTATTAGGTTCCAACGTAACTCTCTTACGCACCTCACCCTTTAGATTTATAAATTCACCAACCCTAAAGTAAATGTCCCATAAATACCATTCTCGTTGAAGATTAAAGGTCCCAACATTTATTGATATGCCCTACTGGTCCTCAATGTCTCCCAAATCCTTTTATCAAGAAAGCCCAAGAATTATATCACGACAATTTGAATTTAACTCATTTAAAGAGGGAATTAGGAGTCTTCCAGGAGGGGTCGATCGATCGAAGCTTGGGGCTCGATCGATCGAACCTTCGATCGATCGAAGCTCTAGGCTCGATCGATTGATCAAGCAGGTCTGCGAAAAATTCTGCAGAATGCAGTTACGGGTTTCATCACCAAAATTACACCAAATCCATATTTTCAAGTTCCAATCATCCCAGAATTCTACTACCAACATTATAACACTATAACAGATGATTCTAACGTAAGGCATGTACATATTCATCATTTAAACACGGATAATTAACCCAAAATTCCATCTAATCATCAAGAACCCTAGAGTTTTTCTTAATCGAGGTTCTAATCTATTTTTACCAAAATTTCTTTCTAATATATCATCAAAATTTCGTGGGTTATATTCCTCTACATGGCAAGGATTCCTGAATTTCATATAAATCATTTTTACATGCATTTTCCTAACACAAATTGGGTGTTCTTCCATATTTATCATCTCTAATCAATCCTAAACCAATATGAAGATTGCATTAACGAAAATACGCAAGTTAAACACTTGCCTGGGATTTTTTTGTATTCTGATTCACGGCTGATTTTGGTATGGCTGCGTTCCTCGCCTCGCAATCTACGCGGTGGTGGTGGCGGCGGTGCAAACCGGTGACTTTTTGGCCTTGAATTGCCTTGGAGCTCTCTCCTCTCTTCTCCAATGGCCGTCAATTGATTTCTGGATATTCTAACCCTAAAAGACTAACCTAGTTGGCTGATATAGGTTGCTGAAATTCGTGGGTTTAATTACCCAATTATGTAAAATGACTAAAATGCCCTCCCGGGGTACTAATTAGGCCTAAAAATGCTCCGAGACCCAAACTACACCCCCGGGTACACTTTTCTGACTATATCGACCCTACCGGACGCGTTGGCGCACTCAAAATGACCATACGAGCAACTTATAAAATATTCACTTTTTATTTAACAAAATTAGTCCCGACGTGACACGAGCACGTTCCGACTTAAATTTTGGAAATCGTCATTTAATTCTCTCATGACATTCAATATAATCAATAAAATATATTACTTTGTTCATTAGTAATATTCAACCAATTTCCCATAATTACTAACTCTCGTCACGTTAATAATTATAACATAATTAATTTTCGGATGTTTATTAAATAAATCATTCACATTAAATTTAATAAATCCCCAAATTAATATAGCATAAAAATACGGGGTATTACAGTAGATCAATCTTCCATGTTTTTCTATATGTGAATTTGATCAACTGCATGTCTTTATTTCTTACCTTCTCTCCTATTTTTGTCCTATGCATTATTCATAGGTTGATAATGTAATAATTGATCATATTCAATAGATGTTAAGGGAAAATTAACCTTGTGTGTAGCCATTGAAAATTTTCTCTTTTTTGGAAGATGGTTACAGTTACACTTATATTGCCTTTGCACATAATGTTTTTTGTTTGCTTTTGAATGATTATTTATAATATCAAAATGATATCTAACATAATTTTGAAACCCATTCATGAGTTCTCAAATTTGTACTTTTGATTTTTGCATTATCTTTATTATTCTTTAGGACACAGAGGGAATGATAAATATACAAGTTCAAGTTCTAGAGGGTATGGCCAGTGTTGAGGTGAGTGAGTAAAACTCTTTTTTCTTCTTACATCATATAAGAAAAAAATTCAGTTACTAAGCATTAATTTTTGTGTTCTTATTAACCAAATTGAGTTGGAAGTCAAACTGTAGCGTGGGAATTTTAGTTCAACTCATAGGTGGATCTAGAGCTTATTAAAGGTGGGCAATTTTTCACTGCAATATTTTGGAGAAAATAATTTAGGTAGTAAGGTTAATTTTCAAAAGTTAAAAGGTAGTAAAGTTGAGATAAAAACCTAAAAGAAAGCAGGGCGTGAAATATAACTTTTGAAACATATATCTTTTTCTTTGAATGATGGAATCATAATTATTAAACCTATTTTAAAATTACATAGAGCAGGAATGATCAAAAGTTCCATCACAATTCAAATGGTAAAAGAAAATAGAATTTAGATTTATACCATGAATTATGTTATGTTATGAAGAAAGACCAAATGAATCTTGTGTTGAGTGCATAACTCAATGAATTGGTCTCCCTTTAGTGCAGATTCATTGAATAATATCCCATTGTTTCCAATGATCCCCACAGGCTATCCAAAAATTCTAGCAAAACCTATTACAAGTGTCTGCACAAATGAGACAAAAATTACAGAATATAAGATGTATCTATGTAAAAAAATATAAAGATAAATCAGAGTTAATATAATATGTATATATGTAAATAGATATAAAGATAAATCAGAGCTCAAAAGATTAAGTTCCCTTATAGTTCCATACAATTTCTTGAATTCATTGAATTTTCTTCCATCAACAATGCGAGCAATAACTGATCGTATGTCAAAGGGATGGTTGAGGTCTGTTGGTGCAATGGAATGAATCTCATTTACATCATATAATGTCTCTTTATTCTTATTTGTATGTTTCCACATTATCCCTTGATTCCCAACCATGTGCAAGTTCTTAATGATATTCCTCCCCATAGCAAGTGCATGCAGTTCATCTACAAGATAGACATAAAATCTTATTTATGATCTTATCCAAAAATAAAATAAAACATCATTTCAAATCATGGGTATGGTGGGCGTAGTGGCTTTGATACGAAAACATGTAATTCACAAAGAGCTCACCTTGGGCAAAATGGTCTAAAACACTTGATGTTTTACAATGCACAAATCCCCCCCCCCCACCCCCCCCCCCCCCCCCCAAAAAAAAATCTTATACAGAAACTTCCTATCTAGTATGTGTATTTATATATGTATATATACGTATATACATATATGTATATATGTGTGTATATACATATGGTAAGTAATTTTGGGGGAGAATATGGACCGAATATGGTGCACTTCCGCTTGGAAAACTAAAAAAATTTGTCTCTGGGATTTTTTTTTATTTCTTTTTATGTACGATCTGTATATAGTACAATTTGATACATTTACTCCTTCAAATTATCAAGATAGGACTCTCTCACTAAATGATAGTGATGATGTAGCATCATTCTAATTTCATTGATCTTTTATTAGTATGATTGGTTTGTAGTTGAAATAGTTATGCTCATTAAGAATGAGTTATACATGTAAATTAAATGGACTTATAGTTATACAATTTAGTTAAATTTTGTAACATTTATTAGCCCTTATAATAAGCTTATCTCTTGATTTCACTAAAATTGCCACCCTGAGAACTGATAGTTATACAATAACCACGTCATACTATCGTTTGTTAAATGACTAAATGTTAATATTATAACTAATATGATGACAACATAACGAAAGTTGATATTCAACAATAATGAACTTCTTTTTTATATTTCATTTGCTTGGTTATAATATAAAAATATCTCATTGCGAGATGATTGTATTGGAACGTTATATTGAATACATTATAAAAATAATGTAACTTTCGGGGTGATTATATTATGATGTTTCATTTGTTTGGTTTATCTTTGTTTTGTAAATAAAGAGTGGAGACTTATATAAAATGTAAATGTTGAATATAATTCCCTTGTTTATGTGGATTATTTTTGCATATGTTCTTAGGATTTGAGTAGTGTGGTAAGAATAATTGAATTTGTTTAGATTCGGGATTTTGGATCTTGAAAAATATATTTCTTTTAAATATGTATTAATATTACTAAAGAACCTTTACTTTTACAAAATCAGACAAAAGTATTATAAAAATAATTTAATAAGGTTAAAACGGTAACTCAAAAGTTCGTTACTAAATTAGAATTAGTAACGGTAAAATACTATTGGTAAATTCAGAATTAGTAATAGAATTTTACCGCTACTATTAGTAATGGTAAAATTCATTAACTAATTTTGTGCCTCACGCCTTTTTGCTAACGGGAAAATTTTGTTACTAATATTTTTAGTAACGGTAAATGCCGTTACTAAAGGCGCATTTTGGTTTTGTGTTGGAGAATACGATAAATAATAAGATGTGTGAATCATTAGTACGTCGAGTATTCTAGAGATATAAATACAACGTGCGAGATATATTATGGGTTGTGTGTATACCTATACTGATAACATATATATAGGTTGTGTGAATATCTAGTATGTGATTTGTTATATGTGTGAACAGGGGCGGACGGAGGTAAGGACGAAGGGGGGCTTTAGCCCCGGTTCAGTTTTTGCCCAAAAAAAAAAAAAAATTTTTTTTAAGGTTTTTTAGGAGAAGGTTTATACTTTAAGGTTTAACTATTAGTATTTTCAAACCTTAGGGTATAAAATTGTAATTACTTAAAACTCAAGTTGTGAGTTTTAACAGTCGCCCCTAAGTTCCCTAACCTCATTTCTTCTCTTCTCTTCTCTCAAGCTCAGCCACCACCAGCCACACCACCACCTGCCGCGCCACGCTAGCCACGCCACCAGCCACCACCAGCCACACCACCTACCCAGCTGCCTGACTCGCCTGAGGTATTTTTTGTCCCTTAATCAGATTTTTGTGTAATATTTTTGATTGTATGTATGATTTTGATTGAATGTATAATTTTTGTGTAAGATTTTGATTGTGTGAAATATAGGGTTTTGATTGAATTGAATGCATAATTTTTTTTGTATGTATTATTTTTTGAGAAATTATACAGAAATAAGTGTATTTATTTTTTATACAATTTCTCCAAAAAATGTCAAATTTATGTAATTTCTCCAAATAATCTCTATAATTTCTATAATTTGGGGAAAAATGTCAAGATTTTGATTGTGTAAAATAAAGGGTTTTGATTGAATGTATGATTTTTATGTATGTATTATTTTTTGAGAAATTGTACAGAAATAAGGGTATATATTTTTCATACAATTTCTCCAAAAAATGTCAAATTATTGTAATCTCTCCAAATAATCTCTATAATTTCTGTACTTTGGGAAAAAATGTCAAATTTCTGTAACTTATGTCCCAAACATTTATGCCCAAAAAAAACTCAAAATAAACTTGAAACATATAATTTGTAGTCTATTTGGATGAACTATAATTTGTATAAAACTCTAAATAAAGTTATGATTTGTATAAAACTCGAAATAACCCAAAAAAAATTCGTCTCGGGGGCTCCTGCCCCCGAACCCTCGGCACCACTCGAAACTTTAGCCCCGGTTGACTAAAAATCCTGGATCCGCCACTGTGTGTGAACATACCTAAGTTGTCTTCTATCATAGGAGGTTCTGCACAGAGGGCAATCCTACCTTGGCGATTCTAGCGAGGTCTGGATGTGTGCCCCAAAGCATAGAATTTAGGTATGCTCACTGTGTGTTTTGTATTAGTGGTACTGACGTGTCGTTTGGGTACATTAGATATATGCATATCTCACTGGCTTATAACTATGTCCGCCTCCATTGTGTGTTATTTAATTTATGGTTCGAGGAGACATTCTGAGCCGGTAGTCCCTAATTTAGTATGAGAGGTACATGGACTTGATAGAAGAGTAATGCCTGCATAGCGGTAGTCATTGCAAGAGATGATGTAGTTGTATATATATTATAGTGTGATTTATATATACAAGTATCGATATTCTACTTACGTGTAATGGTAGAAAAGATAGATATTATATATCTAAAAGCAAATTAAGTATGAGAAAACTTAAATGGACGATGCAATAATAACAATCCGGTTAAAAAGAATTCTTGGCTTAACAGTAGTGTATTGTGTGGGCGGTACGAGGGAGCTCAACCTAGTGGGGTTAGTTAGATACTTAGGCCTAGTTAAGCGGTGTAGTATGGCTAGGTGGATAAAATAAGGGACATTGGGTGTGCATTATAGATGAGAGGTGAGGAACTCAGGGGAGTGAAAGATGGACTAACGCGTGTATCTAATAATTGCTTTTACAACTTTAATTTAAATACTTGCTAAATATTTTTCAAATGGTTTTGGGCTCTGACCCGTGTCAAAATATTTTTCAAAATATTTTAGGTGTCCAGCCACAAGGATGCCAAGCTTGATGAGTTATTCCAGGGATTTGTAGCTGCACCACTTATGGAGGCTTGTAGGATTAATGTAGAGGCTTCAGTTATTCATTCCTAGATTAAAGTTTATATTTCAGTACTTCATTTGGGCTTGTTACCCCTTCAGTTGATACAGTCTTTTTAGTTTAGTTATCAGACTATGTTTTGGATTCAATTTTATTTTCTTTAGATTCATTGTTGGACCTTATTTTGGGAACCGATGGTGTATTTGGTACTATTTATTTATCTATTTATCGTGTGGTTTATTCATGCTATTTTAAATTGTGTGGGTTTTTTGGTTACTGTATTTATATTTCGCATGTTGTTATATTAATAAAAGATAAAATTTGGTACCAACTTGATTTAACATAGGTGGTTAGTAATTTAAAAATGTTTTGCAGTGATGCTAAGAATGAACCAAATGAGATTCCTCTTTATTTGATATAGGACTGATCACCCATGATTAAAATAGGTAGGTGTCACACAAAACTATTTTTGTTCTTCCATTTGGTCATTACCAATGGAATGTTATGCCTTTTGGGCTTAAGAATGCCCCCTCAGAATTTCAAAACATCATGAATGATATATTTAATCCTTATTCAGATTTCTCAATTATGTATATAGATGATATACTCATCTTTTCAAAATAAATTAATTAACATATTAAACATATGAGAATTTTTAAAGATGTAACTAAGACTAATGACTTAGTCATTTCAGCAATAAAAATGAAAATCTTTCAAAGTAATGTAAGATTTCTTGGTCACAATATTGGTGAAGGGAAAATAATCCCCATTGATAGAGGTATAGAATTTGCTTCTAAATTTCCAGATGAGTTAAAAAAAAACTCAGCTCCGAAGATTTCTTAGAAGTCTTAATTATATTGGAGACTATTATAAAAATCTTGCACAAGACTCTGTAATTTTATACACCAAGTTAAAGAAGAATCCTTCTCTTTGGACTATTCAACATACTAAAGCAGTTCAGAAAATTACACTGAAAGTCAAGCAATTACCTTACTTACTTTAACAAACCCATCATTTTAAAAAATTATTGCAACTGATACTTCTGATATTGGTTATGGGGGAGTTTTGAAACAAATTAATTCTTTAAAAAAATGAGAAATTAGTTTGTTTTATATAAGGCACTTGGAAAGATGAGCAGAAAAATTATTCAACCATTAAGAAAGAAATTCTTTCTAGTGTAAAATGTATTTCAAAATTTAAAGATGATTTATTAAATCAAATTTTCTTACTACGAATTGACTGTAGTGATGCAAAACTAGTTTTGTAAAAAGAAGTAAAAAATATTGTGTCTAAGCAAATGTTTGCTAGATGGTAGGTAAATTGATCTGCCTTCGATTTCGATATCGAACATATAAAATGTGAAAATAATTCACTCCCTTATTTTCTAATAAGTTGGCCCCTCTAGAGGGCGTGACAGAGGTCGTGTGCAATCCCAGCAAAGGCGTGGAAAAGAAATCATAGTCAATGAAGATCAATATCCTCCTCGACAGGACTATGCTGAATTTCTTCGCCTCAATGCTGATAAAAAGGGAAAATTGAGTTCTCTAGCTCCTAGAAAAAAGAGAACTGCTAAGGAAGTTTTACAAACTATTAAGCATGAATTAATTCCTAATTAAAGGACTTTTGAATTAACGATGATCCTCAATGAAAAGGACTAAAAGTTTATTGCTACACCTTGGGAAATTAAGTCCCTATATTTGGATACGCATAATTATGCAATAAAAGAAATAAAATACCGGATAGTAGATGAGGCAATCCTCAGCGAGAATGAATCAGTTATTTTTTTTTGCATACAAATAGAAATAAAAAAAATCCAAAATCTTCTATAGCTTATAGCAAGGCAGTTTTTAAAAAAATTATTTATGTCGGAGATTGGTGAATTCACCCATTAAAATCGAGAAAATTAAGTTCTCAAACTGGCACTTACAATTATTGGGATAATGTCCAAGTTGGGTCAAAATCTTTTTATTACCAAAACTTTGGCCAAAAACATACTTGATTGTTTAAACATTGCCCACGATCTCTTAGGGATGAATACCCCAAATGGGGTTTTTCAATGGTGGGACAATTTTGGTCTAAATATTGATATTCTACCTGAGGAAATTTCTAAAGAAAACCCTTTTCTTCCTTAGACTCAATTTCATCCATGCCTCAAGGGTAAAAATAATGTACCCGTGGGGTTATCCACCCTATTATTTTTCACTTAAATCAGTATATCATGGATTTGGAAGTGGGATGTGTAATGCAGAGTAAATCAATTAGAGGTTCCTCTTTTAGAAAGAATATTTTTCTATCATTGGTGGATTGGAATTAATAATTCTGAAACCATTTCATCAATTAAAGATAGTTTAAAAACTTATATGTCACAGCAGGAAGAATCTCCTCCTCCGGTGGAGAAAATATCTCCCGGTATTAATCCAATAAAGGATCTAAAATTCTTAATTAAAAAGTAGTTCCCACAGGCTACCGAACAAGAACTTCTTTAGAGGGTTATGGACCATATGAAAAGCCCATTTACTGCGGCTTTTACAACAACTTATTCTGAGAATAATAATCCTATCCCTTTACCTTCAAATGATGATGCATCCATGGCTTCAACTAAAAATATGGAAGATAATCCATTATTTTACCTTACGAGTGAATCACAAAACCTTTAAGATAATGATTTCACCAGTAATATATTTAACACTAAGATCCCCGTAGAACTTACTATGGGGGCTTTATTTGCTTCATTGGATTCAACTTTTCCTAAGAGGGATGTTAGTGGAAATTTCCCACTTGATGATTTGACTTGACAATTATGAAAATGTAATGCGCTACGGCACACCTGACCCCATTACTTTTGAATCACCGATGCAAAAAGATAAAATGTCAACTTTACATCTGCTTTAGTCTTTGTGGTAGGACCCACTATCACTTTAAGCCGTCGTTACGCAATAACTAACCCAACCAGCTCTAATTGCGGAGGGACCTACTGGTCGTTTTCTCCCGAATTATTTATTCAGATATTTTTTGTATAAATTGGAAGGGTCTGATCCATGTTCATACACACTTCTACCAATTCTCTCTCTCTCTCTCTCTCTCTCTCTCTCTCTCTCTCTCTCTCTCTCTCTCTCTTATTTAGAATTCTCTCTTCTCTCTCAGATTGTATAAGACTCCGACATTATTCCGGCATAAGTTTGTAAGTTTTATATTTTGGTTTAAGTAAATATCTGTCTATTTTTTATCGTATCTCCCTTTCCAATAAATAAATTATGTTTGTTTTATATCCATCCTCCCTTTCTGGTATCAGATCCACGAGGGCTTAATTTGTTTGTTAATACATAAGTAGTGGTAACAATGGTCTGATTTTCATACCGTAATAGTAAGTCACTATTCACCGACGTAAATTGTAATTTACAATTCATAATAAAAAATCTATTTTAATGAGTAATAACGTAGAGAATTATAAATATGGTTTTGACATGGACATGCATTTACTGCGTTAAGGTATTGTCGTGTTGCCATGATGGTGTTAAAGCTTTAAATCCCAGGTAAATCGTTGATCTCTGGGTGTCAGAAGTTATTTCTAATTCAATTTATTATATCTCATTAACATATATGTTTTATTAAGTATATTATTTTCCTTCTATCAGATCATGAGATTTATCACTATTCTAAGTATTAACATTTGTATTATGGAATTAAACACCATAAATACCCAAAATATACTTAATTCAATTAACAACCCACCTTTAATTATATATGATGATCATAAGGATTTGAACAGGTGGACTATTCCCAAGGTCTAATAAAAACGATTTACAATACCAACTGGTATAATATTTGTAGCAAATACGCTATAAAAAGTGGAACAAAGAATAATTCTGGATGAGCAAGATAAATCTATCAAAATATTCAAATTTGAAGATATTAAAGATCATATAAAGGATAAGAATTATCAATTTATCCACATAGGTTTAATACAAATTACGTTTAAACTTTTAACTCTTTCAGGCGTGAATGCTTTTCTGCAAGCTACACCGTGTGGTAGCAGATGTACTAATTTTGGACAATCTTTAATGGGAGCAATTGGAACTAGTCTTTGTAATGGACCAGTTTATATTGATGTTTTTCCCAATCTTACTTTGTCTTTGTCACACATACATATTTATAAGGCTTTAAGTCTTAGAGTCCAAACGAAGGGATATAATTATCTTCCTGGATAGGAAACTATTGGGATTATTTATAGAATTTACTATAAAGTCATGAATATAATGGCACCAAATATTAAGTAATTTAGTTCGTTTGCATCTAAAAGATTCTGATATTCACACACCTAGAACTATTAGTTGGGAAGAAATCAATTTTCTAGAAACTTGGGCAATAAAAAATGTCGTTACTCCTCAACCTCCCCAAAATAAGGATATTGAAGACATAATTGAAGATAAAAATGGAGATATTTTCCTAAATTTCAGGAAGTTCAATAGGAGTCAATTCTTCAGAAATCATAGAGCTCTTTTTGTTACTTTTCCTCCATCTACTTCACGAAATTCAGTTCGTGAAGAAAATATTTTAAGAGATAATTTATATCTTGATGATATAAATCTCTAAGATATTTATATGAATGAAAGTCAAATACACCATGGAATTAATGAGAAAAATATTTTAAAGCGTTGAGAATCTCCTACTCCCTATGAAATGAACATATAGGTTTAAATTATTTTTACTATCTTTTACAATCAACAATGAAGAAATAAATAAAGATTTTTATCGGCCATGCTACGTTAAATTTCGTGCTCGGTATTTTTCTAAATAAAGCAAGGCTCAATATCAAAGATAGTCGACAAGTCACCTCTTTTGTCGTTTGGTTTGAAATGTTTTCCAAAGATAAACAACTCAATAAATAACATTTGAAACCAAATGACGAAAGAGTTGACTTGTCGATTATCTTCAATCCACTTGTAAAATTCATTTTTATAAATGGCTAATTAAGAAATGATATATTTAGCAAAATACCAAGCACAAAATTCAGCGTAGCCTGGCTGACGAAAATATTTAGTTATTTCTTCTCCGTTGATTGTAAAATACATTAAAAATTATTTAAAGCTTTACGTTCATTTTAGAGGGCGTAGGAGATTCTCTACGCTTTGAAATATTTTTATCATAACTTCCATGATGTATTTGAATTTCACTAGTATAAATATGTTATCGATTTATATCATCTAGATATAATTTATCTCTTGGAATATCTTCTTCACAAACTGAATTTCGTGAAGTAGAGGGAGGAGAAGTGACAAAAGGAGCTCTATGATTTCTAGAGGATTGACTTCAATTGAACTTCCTAAAATTTAGGAAAGCATCTCCATATTTATCTTCAATTATGTCTCCAATATCCTCATTTTGGCGAGGTTGAGGAGGAACGACATTTTTTATTGCCCAAGTTTCAGAAAAATCAATTTATTCCCAACTAATAGTTCAAGATGTGTGAACACTCCTTCGATGCTCATCCCATATACTTCTTCTTCTTCACCCAATCCAACTAAAAAAAAACTTTATTTACACTCCACCTTCGGATCATCCTTCTTAAATCCCATGTATTTAATGACAAATTTTAGAGCATCGTTTCTTTTTATTCTCCCTACTACCTTCTCTGCCATACACATAATAACCCACCATTGATATCCTCTATCTGTTGTTGACATCATTTAGAGTGACTGTTAATGCACCAAATGGTAGATGAAATTTGTTTGTTTCAAGTTACTACCTCCGGAAGAAGGCACTAATGGATAAATAATCTATGTAACAATGAGACACCTCAACTAGATGACCCAACCCCAAATCACTCACTATTATTTTAACATAACGATGTTGTTTTTTCCAGTCCCCCTTCCCAATCTACTAGACAAGGTGGATAGTCTTCATATAAAACATCTCTTATGAAAAAATATTAATTCAATGAGTTGTAACAATATCAACTCAAATTATTAAGAATATTACCTTTTATAAGAGTATAGTATAATCATAACGCCCTTGCTTAGATGGATTGTCTTATTTTAGTTTTCAAAACACATATTGTGTATATCCAAGAGGTCTCAGAAAAGCTTTATCAACGATCAAGATCTCGAGGTCGACATATTTGATCCCATTATCACATCGATCACTATAGGATGAAGGTAAGCATGAACTAAAAGATGTAGCTTTTATGGATATGTAATAAATGACGAAATCTTTTATCAAGACCTTGTGGTGGATTTTTAAATTTTTGTCATCTCTAAATTTCATATAATAAAAATCCATGTTAAAAACACATTTAGGTGATGTCCCAATAAACTCTCTACAATAATGGTTTACCTTTCGTGGTCGCGAGTAGTCTGAGAACCTTTGGAAAATTTCCTAGTGGTATCCGCAACTTTCTTCATTGAGATCTCACTGCAAATAGCAAGACTTTGCTTTAGATAAATATCTTGAGGGTCTCACCTTGAATCCTTTGTCTAATAAAAATTCCCTAGTGGATATCTCAACCTAGCTTCTCTGAGAGTTTGCTCCAGCAAAGATCTTCGTTTGTTACTGTGAACAGTCAACATAATTATTTTTCTACAAAACAAAAGATATTGTTTGAGATACTTTCATAAAGCACCTTTTACCAGTGGGAATTTTTAGCCTACTCATTCATTCCTTTCCAAGATAAGTAGGAGCATCGGTTTTCTTAACTGGGTACCCCATTTTGCATTGAATAATTGTAATACCCCATAATTTTATTGGTTTTATTTAATGAGATTAATTAAATTAAATGGAATAATTATTTAGAAATTAATCTGGATTTAAATACTAGCGAGACGAAAGTTGGTATTTGATTATGATAATTAAGTTGAATATTACTGAGTGAATATGATAATGTATGATTACTAAATTTATTAATATTGTCCCGAGTTATAAATACGATAATTTCGAAAATTTAGTTGGGACGTGCTTGTTAGTTGTGTTAGGAACCAATTTAATGAATTTAAAAGTAAATTATTTTTACATCATCCATATGGTCATTTTGAGTGCGCCAACGTGTCCGAAAGGGTCGAAATAGTCAGTAAACACTAGCCGGGGGTTTGGTTTAGGTCCCGGAGCATTTTTCAGCCTAACTGACAACCCGAGAGGGTATTTTAGTCATTTTGATTTTTAAGGAATACTAACCCACGAAATTTAGACTTAGTTTATCAACCAACTCTTAGGACTCCTAGGGTTTTAACAATCAAAAATCAACAACGACAGTTAGAGAATAGAGAATGAAGTTCCCAAAGGAGAAAAACCACCCTTAGAGGCCATTACACCACCACCGGTTAGATCGGAAAGAGGGGATACCTTCAGTAACATCTGCTTCAAAGGATCAGAACATCGAAATTTCCAAGCAAGTGATTTATCTTGCAAATATTTAAGGCATATGTTTTACATGATAGTTTAGTATTGATGATTTATCCTAAATAAATAAATAAAAATGGTGAAACTGGAGAATTAAACGTTGAATATGGGTAGTTTTCATGTAAACAAACTTCTGGACATACACTAGTTACGAAATCATGATCCATATGTAGAAAATTACAAAATCATGTTGAGTTATATGAAGATCTTGATGGAAATAGGGTTTTTATGAAAATTTGTTGATTTAATCGAAGAAACTGACGATCCATGATGATTTAATGATTCTAATATGTTAAAGATTATGCAAATATGTTAATATGATGATTAGAACACTTGTTTGGGAGTTTGGGACGTTGTAATGGAGGATTTGGGGTTTAAAGTTTGAAGAACCTGTAAGTGTTAAAGAAATCCTAGGCATATAACTGCTTGATCAATCGATCGACCCATTTCATTGATCGATCGCCCCCTCTAGAAAAAGTGAAATATTTCCCTTTAAATAATAGAGTAACTTCCAACCTTTAGAACTCTTTAGTGACGATTGATTGAATATATTTGTATCTAGGGAAGACCAGTAGGAGGGTATTTGAAGCCCGAAAAATTATAGGATTTAATCAAGGTAAAGTGGTATACTTACGAATATTCGACTAGTGGGATACGATTAGGATTTGTGAAAATTTGAATATACTTTGATCCACTTATAATTTGAGGTTAAAGACTAAAAAGGGGAAACTATAATTAATGAGATAACCTTAGAGACGAGCGGGGGACTTATTAACCTTGTTGGGATAGGGTATGTACTTAGAACTATACACCGAGAATTATCGCGCTAAACCTATTGTGAAGAATAAATGAGATGATATTATTATACGGATGAGACATACGATATAGGGATGGAATATGCCTATACTAAAATGATGATTACGTAAGTTGTGTGAATACTTAGTATATGGATGATTATATGTATGACATACCTACCATACTTGCTATCACAAGAGGTTAATTTTAGGGAAAGGACCGTTTTATCTTTGTGTACCTTCGGGGGGATTTAGACTGGTAACTTAAGGACATAGGACTGTGAATGCTTTTTTATGAGTTGATTAGCCAGCTGACCATGGGAGCATAGGTATGTGCGTGATCCATGGGTATGTGAACTATGTTCGCCTCCACTATGTGTGATTTGTATTGAAACCGTTCCTGAGTGATTCGGAATACGTGATCCTTATGTACGTGATGTACTGGAATTTGATAGCAAAGTATGAGTGCACCGCAGCTTAGCCTAGGGGTTCCATTTATGTATATATATATATAATGAGTGACTTATATACGTACTTGAGACTGATTCACTACTACTTAATAGATGCGAATAACTAAGGGATTTAATTGAGTTAAGAATATTATGGACTTAACCAATACTTGAGCTAAGTAATCTGATTAGTGAATGTGTGCGTTATGAATATATTTTATTTAAATAATATCAGTGGCATCTAAAGTAAGAACCGTCTAGATGGGGGTAGAGTAGACTAGTCAGGTAGTGGTGTCACTAGGTGGAATTTAAAGGATGCGTTAGGTGTGCACAATAGTTGAGTGGTGAGGATCTCAAGTGAGGGCACGTGACTAATGTGTTTAATATATGTGTTGTTTAATATTGTAATTTAAACACTTGCTGTTTTAAAATATTTTCACTCTGACCCATTTGCTTTTAAATCTATTTTTTTGTAAAAATCTTTTAGGTGCCCAGCCACAGGGATGACAAACTTAGGAGTTCCATTACATTGACGTGCTGTAACTGTTGTGGAAATTACAGGATGTGGTTACTAGACGCCTCCACATCTGTCCTTACTTCTTTTGGGAGTCATTTATTATAGTTAGGGCCTGTTGGCCATTTTATTCAATGACATCAGTTTTAGACTTTCAGTTTATTTCAGTCTTGGGATTTATTTATTTCATTCAGACATTTGTATTGGGTTTATTTACATTGCTATTATTATTGGAGTGTTTACTCCAAACATTAGTTATGTTGATTACCTTATGAGATTGTTCATGTGATGGTTGGATGATGATTTAGATTACTTTGTTGTTTGTTATATAAGACTTTAAAACTTGACACTTCACTATTTTAAATATTAGGTGGTTAGTAATTAATTAAATGTTTTCGACAGTGATGCTATGAATTGAACCAACTTGACATTTTGCATTAATTTAAATAAAGGAGTAGCTACCCGGTATTTAATTAGTCGGGGTATCACAGGTGGTATCAGAGCCAGGTTCTAGAGTCCTTAGGAACTGTATGACTTTTTATGTTTCCGCGTAGCGTCCTTTGATATAGAGTCCTATATTTTAGGGTTATTGTACTGTTTTGTGTATCTTACATTCTTTAACTATTTTGAGATGTTAACTGTGGACTTATAAAACTTCTCTCTCCTTTCAGATGCCTCCTCGATGTGCACAATGAGTTCCCAGGGTTGCCCAGCCCAAACCTCAGCTTGCACCAGTTCAGGGTTCTATGAATGCTACTGAAGTTGCCGCCATTGTAGCCCAGGTGGTAAATGCCGCATTAGCAATTGTGCAGCAGGCACCACCTTAGGTACCGGTGGTAGCCCCAGTCTAGGCTCATGCATTACCATCTACTTGGGAACCTGTTCGTGATGCCTTTCAGAAGGCGCACCCTCCGGAGTTTACAGGAAGCTCCGACGTTGTTATGTCGAGCCAGTGGAGGAAGGACATCCAAAGACATTTGAGGATGTATGAGTGTACAGATCTGCAGAGGCAGATACTGGCGACGTTTAAGCTGGCACTACACTAAAAACAGTAATTTGGTACACCCTGATATTAAAAATCTAGGACATTTGAAAACTGTGCCAAATTCTGGCACGGTTTAATGACAATCTGGCACACTTTAAAACAGTGCCAAAATTTGGCACTGTTTTAAAGTGTGCCAAAATTGAGTACACTTGACTAAAATATAAAATACTCTAAAAAAATCATTATAATAAACTTTTTGCCTAGATTTAGTTTCCCTCTTATCTCTCCTCTCTCACCTTCAATCTCCCCCCCCCATTTCTCTCTCTCGACCAAAAAACTCTCTCTCCCTTGGCTAAACATTGTATCTCTTTTCGAAGGTTGGGACCAAAAACTTACTCTCTCGCGCGAATAAACATTTTATCAATTAGGATTTTTTTAAGGTCCATATTTGTTTGTTTTTAAGTGTTAATTTCCCATACCATTTCTGAAATCTTGTTTTAATTTATAGCAGGTGACTCGTTGGAGCTCACAGGTATATATACTTTTCTGCATTTCTTTTCATTGTTGATAAATTTTGTATAATATAGTTATTTGACTTCAATTTGAGCGGGACTTGAATTTTTTTAGTTTGATAACACCGAACATACCCACATGTTTTTTTTAATTAATTATTGTATCTTTGTTTTATCAATGTGTGTATTGATGTGGTTATGTGCATTTCAAGGGTTCTAAATGATCTAATGCTTCTTATATTTTATTGTATGGAGATTTAATTTCACTCATCATGGATGATTTGTAAGTTGTGTAAAGGGAAATCAATGGATTTGAGTAAGAATGTTAAGTCTAGGTTAGTTGAGTTTTTCAAAACAGACTCCTAAGGAAAATTGGCAGAAGGCTGGGGGCATTGGGGATTTTTGTGTCGTCGTGTGTGCCCAAGGCATTACCGATGTTGTACATGTCGTCGATGAGTGGGAATAAGGATACATGTCATCTTGGTTATTGACAACACACGGAGTTGTATGATACATATTTTATTATTTCACTTCATATATCTTTGTTTTTTGTTAATCTGTGTATTTATACCAATGTTTATAGTTAATTTGTTTCTATATCTATCAATCGTTATATTGAGTGGTAGTTTTATTTGTAGTTTTACTTTTACTGTAATTTATCCAATATTCTTTGTCCTTTCAGCTATGATTTTCGTCATTAAGTAGATTTTAAACTATTAAAAGTATACGAAATTATTGATGATAATCTTTGTTGAGGAAATGACATTGATTATGCTGGATAGAGACCAGTGGGTGATGTGTTAATGGTGGCTATGGTGGTTAAGGATACCATGGAGGTAAAAGTCAACACATATATGTGGTTATTTTTAGGTATGTAAAGAAGCCAAATGGTGTATATTTTGGTTTGGGTTGGTTTGAATTTGTTACAGGTTAATGTAATTGTTTGGGTTGGGATTTGGTTGTAGAGTTTTTAGTCTGTTATTCCCTATATCTTTTGAGCTTTGTACTTTGGACCTTTAGTTTAGTCTTGTTATTTCGTATTTTAGACCTGTAGTTTAGTTCTGCAAACTTTTCAAACGAGAGGACCTGATTATGTTATGACACAATTCCAATGTTTTTTATTTTATTTTAGAAGTTATAGGTCTTGGAAAATGCAGTATTCACTGAATTTCATACAAATCACTACATTTTTATACGTTCTATTTAATGTTTTTTTTCGATTTGGGTCTATTTGTTATGGTATTATATAGTTGGGGTCCAGCGTTTAACATAATATGACATCGAGGTTGAAAAGAGTCTAGTACTATTTTAAGATCTTTATGAATTTTTATCATGTAGCTACATAAAGATTTTTTTACCCTCAATCTCGTTAGACAAAAATAGTCTCGAATAACAATGGTGGCCACCATCAAAATTACCCTTCAGAGGAATTTTTTGAATTAAAATGAAGTAAAAATAAATGAATTATTTAACTCTTGCAGTTGAGTTAAAATCTATTCGCCAAGATCTTACTGCACAACGTATACGCAACGAGCTGATAGAAAAGGTATATCTTTCATTCCTAATAGCGCTTTTGTGTGTTCTTTATTCTACATTGTCATTCTTACTGTTTTCCCATCTGAAATGCTGCCATAGTTTTGTAAGTTTTGTCATCAAGTATTGTAGAAGAACTAATGATATTATTATTGGTAAAAAATCAGATTCCCTATGCTTTTGGGAATATCTTGTATTTATGAAAGTCATTTGGCTCAAGTCTATGAGACTCCGTGCCAAAAGTGTATAAAATTTGGCACAGTTCAAAACCGTGCCAAAAGTGTATAAAATTTTGGCACAGTTTTGAACTATGCCAAAAGTGTACCAAAATGTACTCAATCTGGCACAGTTATAAAGTGTGAAAAAGTGTGCCAATAGTGTTCCTATTTTGTCAAAACTGGCACACATTTAAATCATGCCAGAAAAAACTGGCCATTTTGGAACACCTGATTCTGGCACAGTTTAAAACCGTGCCAGATTGCTGTTTTTGGTGTAGTGTGGTAGGAGTAGCTTTGTAGTGGTGGGAGTTCATTACCACCGCCGAAGAGAGAGATGTTCTTTCTATTCAGGAGTTCTGGGTGCAGTTCGACCACAAATATTTCCCCTCAGCAGCTCAGCCAGAGATGAGGCAAAAATTGATGAACCTTAAGCAGGAAGGGAGGACAGTGGCAGAGTATGAGGCCGAGTTCACCAATCTTCTGAACATAGTTCCCGATGAGATCCCAACTGAAGAGAAGAAGATCCATAGGTTTATGGATGGGTTGATGTGGAGGATTGTTCATCACATGTTAGGTAATCGCTCATTGAACACCTATTCAGATATGGTTAGCGCAGTGCTACTTAACTGCCAGGACCATCACTTTCATTTATCAGAGGGTAAGCAAGCAGGAGAGTCCAGCCAGTAGGGCATGACAGGAAGTAATGGTGCTAGCGGGGCACAGGCAGCTCAGGGTCAACACAGGCAGGGTGATCATAATTTCCAGCAGGGGGATTCTAAGAGATTCAGATAGGGAGGTTTTAGGCATGGCCAGCACGTTCATCAGGGCTAGCTGCAGTTTCAGCATGGCCAGCATAGCCAAGGTAGGGGTCGTAATGTCCATCAGGGCCATGGGCAGCAGGGTCAGAGAGGGGGGAACTTCATAGTGAAATGTTTCATATGTGGCAATATTGGCCACAAATGCCAGGAGTGTCCTGAGAGGGGTAGGACCCCACAACAGTAGCAGCAGGGTGCTTGACATGATCCCTAGATACCGATGTTTCCCACCGCCCTCCCAGCACCACCACAGGTGCCAGAGCAGCCACCTATTCTAGCGGTCCCAGTTATGCAGGGGAAGCTTCAGTATGGTTGGGTTTATAACCTTCAGCAGCTCGCAGTCCCACAGGATCCAGCTGCGATTAAGGGTATGTTTTCTATTCAGGGGACTATGGGGCGTATTTTCTTTGACATGTGAGCCACACACTATTTTATTGCCAACAGATTTGCAAGCGCTATGGGGTTATTAGATACCGTGAAGAGCACTGTCACTTGTGTAGATTCACCGTTGAGTAGAGGTTTTGTGATTTCCTTTATATATAGAGGGGTGGGTGTAGAGATTGTGAGATTTACTTTACCTGCTGACATGCTAGTATTAGATATATCAGAGTATGATGCGATTGTTAGTATGCATTGGCTGGTTACGTAAAGATCCATGATGTGGGTTACCGAAACACTTTCATAGGATTCATGACGTATTCCATATTTCTTTGCTGAGGAGATATCTTCAGCATCAGTTGGCCCATACTCATATTTCTTTGGAGGAGATTGATTTGCAGCCCGATAGTTCCAATAAGTAGGGGCCTATTATTATCCTCGATCGTAGCAAGAGGAATTTGAGATCGAAGGTGGTACCACTAGTACGTATTCAGTGACGACATCATAATGCCGAGGAGTTTACCTGGGAGCGCGAGGATGAGATGCGCAATAAATATCCCAAATTACTTTTACCAAGTATACCTTTATTTTCAAATTTCGGGCTGAAATTCTATTATTAGGGGGAAGTATGTAATGCCCCGTATTTTTACTGATTTTAATTATGGGATTAATTGAATTAAAAATGGGAAATTAATTAGTAATAAATCTAGATTTAAATACTAGCGAGATGAGAGTTAGTATTTGATTATGATAATTATGTTGAATATTACTGTGACACCCCACCTAATTAAACAACGGGTGATCAGGCCTTTATTAAATTAAAACATGTTTCTCAAATGGTTCATTCTTAGCATCACTATCGAAAACTTTTTAATTACTAATCCCCTAAGTAAAAATTAGACCGGTGCCAAATTTTATCTTTCTTAAAATAGATAAATCAACCATGCGGAACAATGTATAAAAATAACAATGTACTATAACCCAATCAACAAAGGAATAAGAGTACAAAGGAATAAGAGTAATACCGAATAAACCATCGGCTAAAATCCCAAAATAATAGTAGAACAACCACTAGCCTGAAACTAAACATCCGAGACTGATACCGGACCACAACTCCATACAAAGAATAGTGTGAGATCCTGCACTAGATCTGAATGAGAGATATCTTCTAATCAAAATCCTGTAAACATCCACTGTGCTACAACTTTGAGTCCCTGGAATGAAATCATCATACATGGCATCCCTGTGGCTGGACACCTAAAAGGTTTTGAAAATATTTTATAGCAAGAGTTAGTACTCAAAACATTTTGAAAATACTTAACAACCGTTTATCACAATATAAAATGCGGTTATTGATTACACATGTTAGGTTCTCGTACACTCTCTTGAGTTTACTCACCCCTCATCTTTTGTGCACACCTAACGTTCTACACTTAGCCTACCTAGCCATATCTTCCAAGATAACTAGGACTAAGTAATCATCTGAACTTATCTATACTTAAGTTCTCGTATCGCCCACACAGTACATCCATTTCATTAACATCTCGCGAAGGTTAATTAATACTCAAGTAACATTTCACCTATGTTATGTTTCAAAACTTCTCATTTAGTTTCATTACTAAATTTCTACAATTATCACAATTTCTATCTTCCCACTTTTGTAATTAAGTTTCACTACTTAAATTACTAAATAGATATTCTCTGTTACGTTTCGTAATTAAGTTTCACTACTTAACTTACCAGTTCGGTATGTATCTTTAAATACATAATATATATCAATCTACTAATACGCAGAAGTAGAATATCATCAAGTATATATTTCACACACAATATATACTAACTATCAGTCATTACTATTTTTTCCTTTTCACACACGTAAAGGACTCTTGGTTCGGAATGATTCCACGACCCCAAGTAAGAATTGGTTCGGAATGATACATCGACCCCAATTATTTATATACACAAATTCTAGCTCGGACTCTTTCATCACGCCACCAGTTTAAAGGTTTGGTTTGGCATTTTCCCCAAACATATAATAACCCTATGTTAGTTTGGAATATCTTATCAACCCTAACATAGTTAATTTAGGTATACTTCTCTCGACCTAAAAGATCATATAATTCAGTAGGTACACGCCCGACCTATTAATGATGTTCATACATAATATTTTAATCTCGTATATCTACCTTACAATATTCGCTTTACGATTTATCTCATTAATCGCATTTATTTGAGTATTCACACAACTCTAAGGGTCCTAGTTACCCCTCACATATAATTTAAGTAGTTATTACTTACCCTACTGGTCTATTACTTGAATTGATTTTACCTCGCCTCGTAACTCAATTCCGAATTCCCCGATACTCTACTAAATCGGATTATTCTCGTCGGTCCATAATCCAAGTCCTACACCCAATGGCCTTATCGGACCTCGATAATATACCTACTGGTCTTATTCTCACTCCCATATAAGTATAATATAAATCCTAGGATACCCAGTCATTCCCGAAAATCAAAGAAACCTTAAACACAAAAAATTCGGGAAAAACATCTTACATCGATCGATCGACTACTGGGTTCGATCGATCGACCTTGTCGATCGATTGATATTCGAGATCGATCGATCGATCGAGCAGGGACAGACGCAATTCATCTTCTTCGTTAACCTCTTCCTCCATTAACAAATCTCCAAACTTCATTATAGTCCACCAAACTTCGACCCAATGATCCTAACATGTTTCCACATATACTTGGACAATTTCTAACGTGTCAAATACATCAAAACCCCAATTCCTTTTAAGAAATAGTGAATTAAACCCAGAATTTCTTAAAACCCTAGTTATGGTGTTCTTACCATATATGCATTCAAAACCCAGATTTTATTCCAAAATAATCATCAAGTCTACTCTGAATATTAATCCTCTACATATGTTAAATCATTCTACATGCGATTCATATCCCAACATGTATAAATATCATTATTCTCCTATCAATATATTGATTTAACAAAACTATTCAAAAACCCTACACATGGGTATTATAACTTTATAATTTTTGCAATAAACAACTTGCCTTGATAGAAGGAATCTGATTTTGTGGAGTTTATGATGGATTGATGCTTCTCTTCTTCAATCCTTCCTCCTTTGGCTCCTAGGGTGCAAGATCCAAACCCAACCTCCTCAAAAGCATCTTCTAAGCCTTGAGAATGGTTTTCTCCTTATCTCTAATGGTATTAGTATTTACATGGGTTTTATAACCCTAACCCCTCTTTCATACGACTGATAAAAGTCTCTCAAATTCGTAGGTCTCCATACCCTCTCATGTTAAAAGACCAAAACACTCCCGAACGATCTCGGTTTAGTCCAAAATTACCCCGAGACTCAACTAGTACCCCCGGGTATACTATTTTGACTAATTTGACCCTTCCGGACTCATCTGTGACCTCTAAATTATCATTTGAGTCACTTAAAAATATTACTCGTTCTCACCCAACACGGTCTACACGCGTTAAGTAACTATTTACCACTCGCACTAAGTAAATATAATGAGGCAATATAAATTGGTATCTATCTCTCAATGAATATTCCAAAATTACAATTTTTAATAAATCTCATTAAATTACTCTTCTTACGTAATTTAAATTAAGCTGTATTTTCTCATTTAATTCTTCAATTTAATTAAATAGAATATTCAGAAATACTTGGTATTACATACTTCCCCCCTTACAAAGGAATTTCGTCCTCGAAATTAGGATAAGGCTGGTATTAAAACTAAGGACCTTAAACAACACTGCATCCTCTAATACCCAAAATGAAATCATATCATCCTAACGGTCGCCCCAAGTACATGCCTTGCTTCATTATAAACTCTTATCGCATGTTACCCATGCCGCATATATCATAATTAAGTCTCACTACTTAATTTCTCCATAGATTTTTCCCAATCTAACGTTAACTCTTGAAATTAAGTTTCTCCTTACTTAATTTACCCTTTTGATGTATATCTCTCTATATAACATTTATTTGTCTACTATCACTCATAAGTAGAATATTATAAGGTATATATTTCACACACAATATATACTATAAGGGAGATTGGGCTGACAAAATTATCGACCCCAATAATCCTATCATTTACATTGGTCCGGAAATCCCTCGACCCCAAGGTAAATGTAATGCATATGTTGGTTCAGACCTTCCGTCGATACCAAATTTATCATCGATTTGGTTCGAAAAATCATCGACCCCAAATCGATCCTTCATGTATTTGTCCGGAACATCATCGACCCCAATACAGAATTTAAGCATACTTATTATCGCACATAAGTAGGAAATCATAAGGTATATATATCTTACACATAACATATACTATCAACACTTATTTTATAATCACCCCCCTTTTATAACACTTTTGGGGTTATTGGCTCGGAATCCCACCTCGATCACCAATAGTGATTGGTTATATTGTCTTGGAATCACACTTCGAGCACAATATAAGTATATATATCTCATCGCACATGAGTAGAAAATTTTTGAGCCATATATTTCACACTTCATATATTCTAAAATGTCATACCCCAATAGAATGTCCTCATATCACGCGCTAAGAACTAAGAGTTTAGAATTTCAACTCGAACCACACCTCAAAGTACATGTATTGTTTGTAATAGGTACCCACGAACCTAATCCTTATGTACAGTCCATATAGGCACTCACACTACCTATAAATATGCTCATATAGGTATACATTCAACCTATGGATTGATCAGTGGGCTTCTCCAAAATTCCACTATCGTAAGGGCGTATTATCATCCTTTCTCACTAACATTGAGTCGTAGGTGACACAACATACTCAAAATAAAACTTTATCTCTATTCCTCCCTGACCATCTCTCACAGGGTGGAATTTTAGGATTTCATCCTGATTCACAACCATGTAGAGCGGCACCGTGAACTTGTGCACTCTTCCTTTTCAACTATATACTAATCCATCCCGGTCACCCCATTCTGCTACCCCAACAAAATTGTTGGCTTAATTATGATGTTCACAGCCCATCAATAATTTATAAGTCTGTCTCCTCAGTCCATCATTGGAAACGTAGGTTCACTACCACATTCCGGTTGCTCATTTCGAATCCATCTTTCTCTATCAACTAGTGGTGCGTCTAGAGATAATCTCACTATGTCTCTTCATCAACACCGCTTCCCACTTACGCCATCTTTCCTCAAGTGGTACTCTATTCCCCTTTCTCTTCAGGTATATTATAATTTACAATCCACGCTCTCTTCGTAATTGGCGCACTTTTAGGGTTGGTTACTTTATAAGAACCCACATTTTAGTAACGCGTAAGTCACTCTTAACACTCAGTTAAGTAGCACCTTGCATCACTTCTTCATAACAGTTAGGCCTTCCAAATCAAGAGATAACTTTTGAACGGCTTCCCACCGACTTTTATCCCATAGGGTGTGCTGGCTCTCTCAGCACATATAAGGGGATCATCGTCTATCTCCCATGACATTTAATCCATCTCATCGATACGACTTGCCTCATAACTTCCCCACCGGCGCACTTATCAAATATAATTTTTCTGCATCCCTCTATCTCGGATGACTAAGAAAGCTAATTGACTAGGGCGCTCATACACCCTTTTCTCCGTGCACATTTGCAAAAACATTGCAAACATCGCACTCGTAACATGCTTTTCCTCAACTCTAGCCTTGTCTTCACGGAGTGACTATAAATTTTCTGGTATTCTCAATCCCCTGTAGACCAAGAATCAAATTCTTGCCCACAAAGTCCCACATATCCCTTTGTGGTGAAATAAGCCTCTTAGTGTTTCTCCACAACACTACCGGTTCCACTGATGCCCTAGTATATAACAACGTCTCTTCTCCTGACGTGCATAAAAATTTAGTTGCATCCCCTTTCGCAATCGAACTTAAACAAGGGACTTCTCTCCATGCATTTTTACTGACCATTATTGAAACAACACATAGTTGAGATACTCAAATTCCATTCCTCGACAATATGTGTGACCATACTCTAATATCTCTAAAGGAGTCAAGTGGCACTGCACTGATACTATCACTAAGTCCTTAGCACTAATCATAACAACGAGCTCGATCTCTCCGCTCAGCGGTCATATGATATACCTTGAATCACATCATTAAAGTCCCTATACACTGGGATTAATCACTATGAGACATCCATAATCTCTGAAGTCTCCAACATACTGATGAATAATGAGAGCTCGACCCTTTTTCAGGTGAGGCATCATCAAATACCTCATTCACTTGAGGCTAACTTATGTACTTTCTTGCCCATCGCACTGGTGGTTCAAATGGTTCTCAGATATAATACGCTTGTCCTTACAGAAATGAAAAACTTATCAGAGTTATTATTCCCTTAAATAACTTTGGACAGGATCAACACGCGTGGTCTTACGTCCCATATAAGACATCTTTTCATAAATCCCCTTATTCCAGGCCACACCGACTGGTTTAGGGTATTCCTCCTCTCGGACTTGGCAGCCTTGATTTTTAACACTATCATCATGGTTCCCTTAGTTTCGCTGACCAAGAAATGCACTATTAGACTTAATAGTCCCGACTAAGGATCAAATCAATGAATCCCTTAATGGGTTTCCACTTATGGCTTGGACTAGCCCCATTACATTCAGTCTTACTCTTTGACTAAATCCTTAAACTCTTTTAGCTCTGCCCACCTAGGAGCATTTACCTCAACCTTGTAAGAATCACCATACTGCCTTCATGCACATAAGTTGTCTAAAAAGACTTTTACCAAAATTACGAACGACAACTCGAGAGTCCATTCTCTCAAGGGATCTTTTTACCTTGTACCTATCTCATCGGGTACAAGTTCACTTCAACAGATAAATTTCTTTCTCACAGTTGGCCTCTACCAGGCTTTCACGTTATGGGTTCAGAAATTTCCATTCACTTCACTTCTGAACCATCATTGGAGAAATTTGCGATTAAACTATACGTAAGTTCCCTCTATTTGTATACTGACCCTCAGTCCGGATGTGGTGACTGGTATCCCCACCACGTTGCCTCTAAAAAAAATATTTACTTAAATTTTCACTTCTGAGTATTTCTACTCTATCCTAAATGCCAAAACCTCTGTACATTCTACTTCCATTGGTTGACAAGCACAGTCGCCGTTTTATCAAATTTTCACGGGTCATTCTCTTCCAAGATCTTTTAGACCTTCTCCCATTGTCACTGCGTTGGGCGGGTTTAGATTAGTCTCACCCTTTGCCTTCGCGGCACTTAGAAAAATGTCTGATATGCCCCAATAGTTCTTGCAGCATCTACTTCCATTACACACTAGGAGGACCTCGACAACGGTCATCTCTCCTATGATTACCATCCTCGAATACCCCATGCTTTGTGCCGAGCTCCTCCCTCCTGCAGTCCTTCTAATGCCAATGCTGGTCCTACCTCCATGATAGACGTACCATGCCCAATCAAACTCGTATATATAACACTACATCTACTAAATAGAAGGAGAACGGAAACTACGTACGTAGAGGAGTACAATAATCCTAAGATAGGGCTCTATATCAATCAAACGATACGCTGAAGACGTAGTAAGCCGTACAGATCCTATGGACACTAGAACCTGATGCTCTGATACCATCTGTGACACCCCGCCTAATTAAACATCTGGTGATCAGGCCTTTATTAAATTAAAATAGGTTTCTCAAATGGTTCATTCTTAGCATCACTGTCGAAAACTTTTTAATTACTAATCCCCTAAGTAAAAATTAGACCGGTGCCAAATTTTATCTTTCTTAAAATAGATAAATCAACCATGCAGAACAATGTATAAAAATAACCATGTACTATAACCCAATCAACAAAGTGTGAGTACAAAGGAATAAGAGTAATACCGAATAAACCATCGACTAAAATCCCAAAATAATAGTAGAACAACCACTAGTCTGAAACTAAACAATTGAGACTGATACCGGATCACAAGTCCATATAAATAATAGTGTGAGATCCTGCACTAGATCTGAATGAGAGATATCGTTTAATCAAAATACTGTAAGCATCCACTGTGCTACAGCTTCGAGTCCCTGGAATGAAATCATCATACATAGCGTCCCTGTGGCTAGACACCTAAAAGGTTTTGAAAATATTTTATAGCAAGAGTTAGTACTCAAAACATTTTGAAAATATTTAACAAGCGTTTATCACGATATAAAATGCGGTTATTGATTACACATGTTAGGTTCTCGTACACTCTCTTGAGTTTACTCACCCCTCATCTTTTGTGCACACCTAACATCCTACACTTAGCCTACCTAGTCATATCTTCCAAGCTAACTAGGACTAAGTAATCATCTGAACTTATCTATACTTAAGTTCTCGTATTGCCCACACAGTAGATCCATTTCATTAACATCTCGCGAAGGTTAATTAATACTCAATTAACATTTCACCTATGTTAGGTTTCAAAACTTCTCATTTAGTTTCACTACTAAATTTCTATAATTATCAAAATTTCTATCTTCCCACTTTTGTAATTAAGTTTCACTACTTAAATTACTAAATAGATATTCTCTATCTAATGTTATGTTTCGTAATTAAGTTTCACTACTTAACTTACCAGTTCGGTATGTATCTTTAAATACATAATATATATCAATCTACTAATACACAAAAGTAGAATATCATCAAGTATATATTTCACACACAATTTATACTAACTATCGGTCCTTACTATTTTGTCCTTTTCACACACGTAAAGGACTCTTGGTTCGGAATGATTCATCGACCCCAAGTAAGAATTGGTTTGGAATGATACATCGACCCCAATTATTTATATACATAAATTTTGGCTCAGACTCTTTCATCACGTCAGCAGTTCAAAGGTTTGGTTCGGTATTTTACATCGACCCCAAACATATAATAACCCTATGTTAGTTCGGAATATCTCATCGACCCTAACATAGTTAATTTAGGTATACTTCTCTCGACCTAAAACATCATATAATTCAGTAGGTACACCCCCGACCTATTAATTATGTTCGTACGTAATATTTTAATCTCTTATATATCTACCGTATAATATTCGCTTTACGATTTATCTCATTAATCGCATTTATTTGAGTATTCACACAACTCTAAGGGTCCTAGTTACCCCTCACATATAATTTCAGTAGTTATTACTTACCCTACTGGTCTCTTACTTGAATTGACTTTACCTCGCCTTGTAACTCAATTTCGAATTCCCCGATACTCTACTAAATCGAATTATTCTCGTCGGTCCATAATCCAAGTCATACACCCAATGGCCTTATAGAACCTCGACAATATACCTACTGGTCTTATTCTCACTCCCATATAAGTATAATATAAATCCTAGGATACCCATTCATTCCCGGAAATCAGAGAAACCTTAAACACGAAAAATTTGGGAAAAACATCTTACGTCGATCGATCGACTACCGAGTTTGATCGATCGACCTAGTCAATCGATCGATATTCGAGATCGATCGAGCAGGGACAGACAGTTCGTCTTCTTCGTTAACCTCTTCCTCCATTAACAAATCTCCAAACTTCATTATAGTCCATCAAACTTCGACCCAATGATCCTCACATGTTTCCACATATACTAGGGCAATTTCTAATGTGTCAAATACATCAAAACCTCAATTCCTTTAAAGAAATAGTGAATTAAACCCAGAATTTCTTAAAACCCTAGTTATGGTGTTCTTCCCATATATGCATTCAAAACCCAGATTTTATTCCGAAATAATCATCAAGTCTACTATGAATATTAATCCTCTACATGTGTTAAATCATTCTACATGCGATTCCTATCCCAACATGTATAAATATCATTATTCTCCTATCAAGATATTTATTTAACAAAACTATTCAAAAACCCTACACATGGGTATTATAACTTTATAATTTTTGCAATAAACAACTTGCCTTGATAGAGGGAATCTGATTTCGTGGAGTTGATAATGGATTGATGCTTCTCTTCTTCAATCCTTCCTCCTTTGGCTCCTAGGGTGCAAGATCCAAACCCAACCTCCTCAAAAGCATCTTCTAAGCCTTGAAAATGGTTTTCTCCTTCTCTCTAATGGTATTGGTGTTTACATGGGTTTTCTAACCCTATCCCCTTTTTCATACGGCTGATAAAAGGATCTCAAATTCGTAGGTCTCCATACCCTCTCATGTTAAAAGACCAAAATGCCCCCGAACGGTCTCGGTTTAGTCCAAAATTACCCTGAGACTCAACTAGTACCCTCGGGTATACTATTTTGACTAATTTGACCCTTCCGGACTCATCTGTGACCTCTAAATTATCATTTGAGTCACTTAAAAATATTACTCGTTCTCACCCCAACACGGTCTACACGCGTTAAGTAACTATTTACCACTCGCACTAAATAAATATAATGAGGCAATATAAATCGGTATCTATCTCTCAATTAATATTCCAAAATTACAATTTTTAATAAATCTCATTATATTACTCTTCTTACGTAATTTAAATTAAGCCGTATTTTCTCATTTAATTCTCCAATTTAATTAAATAGAATATTCAGAACTACGGGGTATTACAATTACTGAGAGAGTATAATAATATATGACTATGATATTTATTAAAATTATAACGAGTATGAAATACGACAATTTTAAAAATTATGTTGGGGCGCGCGTGTCAGTCGTGTCGGAAACAATTTAATGGATTATAAAGTAATTTATTTTTATGTCATCCTTATAGTCATTTTGAGCTCTCCAATGTGTCCGGAAGTATTGAGATAGTAAAAAAAGTCTATCCGGGGGTTTAGTTTGTGTCCCTGGACAGTTTTAGGCCAACCGGTAACCCGGGAGGGTATTTTAGTCATTTTACTATTTGATGAATAGTGACCTACGAAATTTAAGATTAATATATCATCCAAACCTTAGGATCATTAGGGTTATTGGCTGCTACAAACTTGAGAGAGAGAAGTAGAGAGAAATGAAGGGTTCTAAAGGTTGCTAGGGCCAATCAACTACCTTACACCACCACCATCGCCGGATTTATGACCGAAAAGAGAGCATCACCACAATATCATCTTCCCTAAAGGATTAGAACTTCTATTTCCTGACAAGTGATTTAACTTGTTATGATTCAACAAATATATTATCCATGGTAGTTTAGAATTGGAGACTAAACTTAAAATATTGATAATTTCTTGAAATGGGAGAATTTAATCTTAAATATGGGTAGGTTTTGCATGTAGATAAATTCTGGAAAGATTAAAGAGTTGAATCAGATCCTAAATGATGTAAATCACGGATCAAATCTGAGTATTTAACTATCTTAAATTGCAAAAAGTTATGCTAGGGTTTAAACATGAAAACTTGATGAACAATTAAGTTTGTAGGTAATTTTCGTGATGATTCGATGATTCTGAAACATTAGAAATCATGTGTTTAGGTTGTTATAACATCAAGTACATTTACTTTGGAGAATGGAATCATGTAATGAACTTTGGAGACAAAACGATGGCCAAAAATGCTAAAATTTTGGGTTGTAACAGGTCGATCGATCGATCGATATATATAATTCGATCGATCGACATTCTTGAGTTGATCGATCGACTCCCTTGCATTTGTTATAAAATTTCCTTTTAAGGTTGAACCAAATTCCGGCTTTTAAGAATTGTTGGTGTGGACTATTTGAATACATTGTTACTTAGGGAAGGTTAGTAGGGATGTAAAAAATATTAGTTTGGTTTGGGATCTAATGATAAACTTGCAAGTGTTCTATGAGAGTGTTACGGTTGGAAATTTTAGAAACTTGGATTTGATTTGGATAAACAATAACTTAATGTTAGAGACAGTAGTAGGGGGACTTTAATTTACTAAAATAACCTTAGAGACAAGTGGGAGACTCAGTAAACATTTGGGATATGTTTAAGTACTCGAATTTATACGACGAGAGTTGTCGCGCTAAACATATTATGTAGAATAATCGGGATAAAACTATACTACATAAGAGACTTATAATATATGACAACAGTATACCTATATTAAAATGATTATTATTTAGGTTGTGTGATTACCTAGTATATGGATTATTATATGTATGACACACCTACCATACTTGCTATCACAGGAGGTTGTAGGAAGAGGACAATCTTGTCTTGTGTGCCTTTGGGGGGATTTAGATTTGGTACCTCAAGAACGTAGGAATGTGAAGACTTATTTGTGAGTTGATAAGTCATATGACCATGGGAGCATAGGTATGTGCGTGACCCATGGGTATGTGAACTATGTTCGCCTCCCATATGCATGATTTATTTTTATACGATTCATGAGTGATTCGAAACTCGTGATACTTAAGTATGTGATATACCAGGATTCGATAATACAGTATGCATGCACCGTAACTCAGCCTAGGGGTGCCATTTGTGTGTACATGTATTGAGAGTGATATAAATATATACTTGTGATTATTCACTGTTGCTTAGTAGATGATAATGGCTAAGATATTTAAATGACTTAAAGATGTGTGGACTTAGATAATACATGAGATAATTAATTCAATTAATGAGTATTTGAAATGTAATTTTGTCCTAATTGTTTAATACGGGTAGGCCTCATAAAGAAGTTCCGTATAGACAGGTTTGGTATAAACTGGTTAGGTAGTGGTATAATTATAATGGGTTAATCGAATGCATTAGGTGTGCACAATAGTTGAAGGGTGAGATCTCAAGTGAGAGCACATGACTAACATGTATATAATATTTACTGTTTAACGCAATTAAACATTTGTTGTTTTAAAAAAAAATTTACATCGGGTTTGACCCGTTTGCTTCCAAATCTATTTTGTTTTGTAAAAACCTTTTAGGTGCCCAACCACAGGGACACCAGGCATAGGAGTTCCGTTCTGTTGGTTTGCTATAGCTGCTGTGAAAGTTACAAGATCTCGGTATTAGACGCCTTCACATCTATCTTTGCTTCCTTCGGAGTCATTTATATCAGTTAGGTTTCCCATTCTTATTCAGAGATAGCAGTTCCAGACTTTAATTTATTTTTAGTTGTTGGATTTATTTATTCAGACTTTTGTATTGGGATTATTTGGCATTGAGACTATTATTGGGGTGTTACTCCAGACTCTGTTATTTCTTTATAGTAATTATTCCTTTGAGATTTTAAGTGAATGATTGAATGGATGGTTATTCATTACTTGATTGTACGTTAATTTAAGCATAAAATTTGTCATCTCTCTTTTTAAATATTAGGTGGCTAGTAACAAATTAAATGTTTTTCGACAGTGATGCTAAGACTAAACCAACTTAATATTCTGTATTAATTTAATAAAGGAGTAGCTACCCGGTATTTAATTAAACGGGGTGTCACAGGTGGTATCAGAGCATCAAGTTCTAGAGTCTTTAGGTTCTGTATGGCTTGTTATGTTTTTTGCATAGCGTTCTTTGATATAAAGCCCTATGTTTTAGGATTGTCACATTATTTAATTGCGCTCTTTATGTATTCAACCATTTTGTGATAATAATTGTAGAATCATAAATCTTGTCTCTCATTTCAGATGCCTCCTTAATGTGCACATTGATTTCCCAGGGGTGCCCAACCCGAGCCTCAGCCAGCACCAGTTCAGGGTACTATGAACACCACTGAAGTTGCCACTATAGTAGCACATGCGACAAATGTAGCTTTAGAAGTAGTGTAGTTGGTGCCACCTCAGGCACCGGTGGTGGCCCCAGTTCAGGCTCATGCATTCCCGTCTGCTTGGGAACGTGTCAAAGATGCCTTTCAGAAGGCACATCCTCCGGAGTTTACAGGGAGCTCTGAAGTGGTAGTGGCGAGACTATGGAAGAAGGACATCCAGAGGCACTTGATGATGTATGAATGCACTGATGTACAAATGCAAATACTAGTTACATTTAAGCTAGTTGGAGCTGCGCTACGGTGGTGGGAGTCTATTACCACTACTGAGGAGAGAGATATCTTTACTATTTAGGATTTCTGGGTGTGGTTCGATAGCAAATATTTCCCTTCCTCATTTCAGACTGAGATGAGGTGGAAATTACTAAACCACACCTAGGAGGGAAATACCTTAACTGAGTACGAGGAAGAGTTTACCAGTCTGGTTAATCTAGTACCACCAGAGGTACCTACTGAGGAGAAAAGATTACAGATGTTCATAGATGGCCTTACCTGAAGGATTTGACAACATCTTCTAGATAACCTCTCATTGCAGACCTATACAGGTGCGCTTAATGAAGCATTACTTCACTGCCAGGACCACCGCTTCCATTTGACTGGGAGAAAGAGAGTAGGGGAGTCTAGCCAGTAGGGAAGGACATGAGGTAGTGGTGCCAGTGGGGCACAGCCAACACAGGGCCAGCAGAGGCTGGGTGATCAGAATTCCCACCAGGGGGATTCTAAGCGCTTCAGATCGGGAGGTTTATCTTGGATTGACTTAACTTTTGGATCGATATGTTATTCCTCACCAAAGGGAGATTGTCAATGAGAGGTGCAGTCTATTGTAGTTTGGTTTTCAACATATAAGATATGACACCTTTCGTCCACCCTCTTATGTCCTTTCCAAAGGTTTGGGTCAGGGAATCATCTTCTACATAATCACAAGGGCTCGAAGAGAACTGAATGATATTGGTTTTAATCGATTCTTGTGGCGTGAAATTATATTTAGTCTTATGATTTTATAATTATTTTACATAACGTATATAGATAAATAAATAAGCAATCATACTCACCAGAGTTGGAACCAAATGTCCCGTCGGGCATGCACGTATAAGTTACCCCATGTATGTTCCTATTGAAGGTGCCTCCGATATGCTCTCATTTACTCTACAACCCGATAAAGAGCCTTTTACTTTGAACGTTCGGGAAAGAAAAACTTTTACAAAATTGTTCAAAAATTTCATCCTTGATGCATTGATTAACTTCTTTCCATCTATCTACTGCCCTGAATCCTACATGCATTTTCCCAAGTGATAAACAATGGGATTTAAAGATCTAGACATTATTTTTATTTCCAGTAGTATTATTCTCGAGAAGGGAGAACACAATTGGATTCTTCTCATTTGCTCGGGAGGTGTCTGTAGCGGGGCGTAGGGGTATTGGATTAATAGGCATGTTTTTCCTCCTCGTAAATGGAGTGGTAGAGTGAAACATAATGGGAGAAGATTATTATTCATCCAATTATGATGAGACTCCAGGTTGGGGTGCAAGAGATGAGAATCTGGGAGATTCCCAGTTATCATTTGGTACGTTATCTCCATTGCCTTTTGAAATTATCTACAATATAAAAATAAGCAATGAATTCATTATACTAATATGTTTACTAATATATATATATGTATATTCCTTCTTATAATATGACTTTAAAATATGTCCAATATGTCTGATCTCCATCCATTCAGTATTACTTTTGAAAAATCTATGGATTTTTGCAAGTGACAAACTAGGAGGAATCATATCTATGATTGAAGTATAAATGTCCATGACATGAACTCGAAATAATTTTTCATCAACTTATTATAAAGATTCAATTTAACGTGCATATGTTGCGAGACATCACAGTCTTGGTCAATGATTTCTTAACATAGTTCTATACATAATAGGTGAACGTTTTTGTGACTTCTCTAACATTATAAGCAATTTCAAGTCTACATAGGAATTGTGTAGGTGAAATGTATTATGTACTGCCTTATCCTAGATTTTTGTTAGGAAAAACTAAATACGATTAAACAGGTACACTTGTGAGAGATGAAATCCACAATTTGCAAGGTAGTTAAACTTTTCAATCTTCTTATTCCTATACTTCTAAACATGAGTACGCTCTATATGGTGCGTACTATTAAAAGATGTATAAGTGACCATGACCAGGATGGCGATGTGTAAAAAAAAAATGGTAATGTCCTAGGGTCATAGCCCAGAACCGTGACCAGTTATTATAACAATTTCAAAAATGCTCACAGCCCATGACCGTGACCTATCTCAATTGAACCTTAACATTTGTCACACTTATGGTCATGATCCAGGGTCGTAATCCACTTTTCCAGGAATTTTGGCACCTAGATGGTCGCTGGTGTGGTCATCGACTAAGGCCATGACCGTTGTGGTCATGGTCTATGGTCTATGGTCGTGCTTTTGGATGTGGGCATGAGCCTGGGTTGTGACTTACGGATTTGGTCAATAACCCCCTATCATGACCATTCTCACTTTGTGATGTAGTGATACAAGTATGAATATTTTATAAAACTAAACATAGATAAAAAACTCAAGCCATTATAAAACATTACAAGCTTTTACTTTAAACATATGCATACAATAACATGAAATCCCTAATTGTAAAATATTTTTTATATTAATCAAACTAAAATGTAAAGATATATATTTATATATAATATTACGGGCTAAGCTATCTCGGGCTTGACAACTTATGGTTTAAGGTCAACCCTAACTAAATTCGGACGTCAAAATTTAGCGTAAACTCATCTCAACTCAAAACTCAATCCTAATTCATTAGGATGCCCATGTGAACTTCGAATTTCAGAACTATTGAGGTGCATATTTAAAATGTGGGTTGGCTTACCACCCCAGTTTACATTTAAAATTTTCTATCTTAAAAAAGAAAAATTAACATTGATATTTTCCATACTGGGTTAATAACACCTACCCCCTTAACTTTAACCCCCTATCTCACTTCTCAACCCGAACTTTTATTTTTAGAATTTAACCCCCTGAACTTTCAAAATGACTATAAATACTCCCCTAACGTTAACACCGTTAACTTTTTGGACAAAAAATGACATGCGACTATCCTGTACTTTTTTTAAGGGGTATTGTTGTCTTAAAACCTCTTAGTGTTAAAAAAAACTTGCCAATTTCATTTTATTTCTCTTTCTCTCTCTTCCTCCTTTTTATCTCCCATCGTTGCACTCTCTGTACTACCCGTATTTTTTGTGCCATATCTAATTTGCGTGACTAATTATTTTTGCTTGCATGACATGTGATATCACTTATAATATACATTTGTTTGTTGTTACATAATTTATATTATATTCTATGTGAATTAACATCTTTTGGAAAACTGATTTAATACATGGTAAAATAAAAATTAAATATTGGGAGTGACTATGGAACGGTCAGGGACTTGGTATCTAGGTTTTCCTCGATTGAATTATCCCCTCGTTATTGAGTTTGAAAAATCATAAATTAGTTTCATATAATGTCGAGTCGCACGTAATTAATACATAAGTAAATGCTACTTGTAATTTGCTCGTACCGACTTTTTAGATAATTTAATGAGTTAAATAATTTAATAGAATTTGTCATACTTCGTGTTGACTTTGGGGACATTCAGCATGTCTATTTTTTACATAAAATTGAAGGATTTAATTCCATTGGGTTGGTACATGGATTGGGCAAAGTTATAGGCCATTTGGATTACTGTTTGGGCTCATTGGGTTGGAGCATATGTTGGGACTAAGCCTAATTTCTTAGGAAGCTTGTTTGTTAGGTTAATTAGATGACCCAAAACACATCTACAAATAATTGGATAAACCCTAAGTCTATAGAGATAAGAGACACACAATAATTGAGGAGATTTGGAAGGTAAAAGACTTGGCTTCACACCCTTTTTCTAAGGCTATAGAGAGAAGAGGCGCACAAAATCCCCTTCTTTAATTCGAGAATTGAATCTAAACAAAATCCCCTTTTTTAATTTGATAATTGAATTTTAATCTATGTTCAATTGAGTAAAATCATGAAATTAGGGTTCTTAAACCATAATATGAAATTCATTCTTAAGACCTTGATTAAGCACCTAATAAATTGGTGTTTTAGGTTAGTATTATTGTTATACAACTTATATGGAGGATGGGAATATGTTCATTTAAAGGCTTAAGATTTAGGTTAATAGGTGTTAATAGTCATTCATCTTTATATAATGAGATTTGGATCTCGTTCGAACGAGATACGAGATCTCATTAAACAAACTGGGATGCCGTTAGAACAACTTGGGCATTTTCATTCGAACAAATTTGGAACTTCCTTCGAATGACCTATGAATTTTTGGTATGACGAAGTAAGAAACTCATTAGAACGACTTTGGAAAGTTTTGAATAATAACCTCTTAATTAAATGGTGAAAACTAATCGTAGACCTCTAATACTTTGAGTAAATCCTTATATTGATTGGATCTCTGTGATTTGACTTTATCTATAGGCATACCATGTGTGAGTTCTTATAGAGGATGTACTAGGAGGGATTCTTATGGGGCGCATAAGACTATGTCCACGCTGATACCCCGATGATAGTGGGCGCTATACATTGGTCATTTCACCTCGGTCCTACTGTTGACATATTCGTGTCTCGCAGGGGAATTCATGGGGGTGCTCTTCTTATAATCTTTGGGTATGGAGGTGTGTGAGAATGATGAGAAGGCGTAATGAATTATCCCTTGTTATGGATTTTAGGTTATAGGTATATGACAACTTATAACTATACCCAGTACAGGAGTGATCGTTGAAGACAATAAGGATAGGCCTTTGTATCATACGTGCGGTCTTGTGCATAACCCATTGACTTGTATATTTTGAGATCATATTTATTTCGATATTATACATTTGTGATTATCTTTTATTTTATCGTAGTTATACTAGAGATGTATCTACGAAATATTCCCATGGATCCTTGTAATTATAATAAATTGAAATGAATTATAATTTTTGATAGTTGGGTTCACTTGGCCTTGGAGATTAGATAACATGCTATATTTAGGGTTGTTTGGTTTGGGTTAACTTAAAAACAACTAAAATATAAGAGGAAGATGTATTGTTATTATTGTATCCCAAATTCAATTAAATTCATAATCTTTGTAGATTTCCTCGGTTTAATCCTATTTATGAAATCTGTTTTCAAGTCCTAGGTCGTAGGTGCCGTCATAGGACTGATCTTATATCTTTTATTTCACATCCCGATTCAAATATATAGGAAGTAGGTGTCAAGACTGTGTGCTAATTCTTATTATCTGCATTTACTTTTTAGTTATAGTCAGTGTCAGATTAATGTATATGAGATATCATTATACTGCAAACATCCTTTACATTTAGTGTGGGACTTTTGTTAGAGACAGTTTTATGTTCCAACGATGGAGATTTTTATTACTTTGGTTTTGGTATCATTATTTTGATGGTTTACTTATGTCATGATTACTAGTTCTTTGGTATTACACATTTTATTTTCCTTCAATTACTCTTAAAATGGTACTTATTATTTAGACTCCTATTTATTTGTACTTGGACTGACCAATTTATTTATGAATTTTATAAGGTGTCACACTCTCTTAAATCTTCATCTTTATCTCTCTACTCTCTCTCTTTTTCTCTCTCATACACATACGAATGAGCATATACACGAACATGCAGAAATTTGAGCACACAAATCCATCTGCACAAACATAAACACACAAATACACATATATTTAGATGGGTTTTGTGGGCTTGAAATGGTAATTGATTTTTTTTCTTTATGTTGAAATGGGTATTGAGTTTTATCTTTTAGATTTGCTGTGGGTTTGATGATAAGGGAACGAGAAGGAGAATTTTATGTAAATTAAAGTTGTCAATGACATAACAAACACACTCAATGGAGAGAGAGAGAGAGAGAGAGTAATAATCAAACTGGAGAAATGTATAATGCTTTGATATTTAGGAAAAAAAATATTTATAAGGGGAACATGAAGGATTTTTATAATTAGATCATCAATACCTAATTGGAAAATGGGCTTCGGGCCTTGTGATTTGGACACCATTATAGCTTAGACTGTTGTAGCTACCACGTTCGCCATCCATCATAGCTTAAACTGTTGTGGCTACCACCACCATCGTGACCCGTAGTCATAGATGTCCCTCATACTACATCCATTTAGGAGAAAGATAGGATTGCCTTTGGTAAAGGAAACCAACCAGTTTTTATTGGATGTATAGACCCGAGAGTGTCCTTGTAGTGGAGGAGAGAGATAACGATGCATATACTCCTAATAGAGTGCTCAAAGGTGTAAAGACTTATGTTAGCCAGTTTGAAACTTATGGGAGACGTGTTGCAATGGTAGGCGTCTATCATAATATAGGGGGACAAGTCATAGTTGACCGTTGAGAAGTTTTGGGATAAGTTTAAGGGACCATATTCCCCCCATCTCAGTAGGCGAGCTTGAGAGCCCAATTTCTTAGCTTACATCAGGGGGATCACACTGTCTTTAAGTATAAGCAAGAGTTAATCCATATCACTTTATTTACTCCTGAGGATATTAACATAGAGAAAAATTAGATAAATCGATTTATTTGGTATCATATATAGAGGATCAGGCAAATGTTTGTTGACAACTTGGCCGTTATTACTTACACTTAGGTGGTGGATGTCACACTATTGCATTGGCATAATTATCGAGACTTCCACAGAAAGAGGGAAATAAAAAAGGAAAAGGTTGGATCCTGTTAGGACTGAAGACTAGTGAGAGTGGTGAGTTGTTTCGAGAGCATGGAGATTCACAATAGCATCAGAGAGGATAGCCATAGGGAGGGTATCACATTAAGAGATTTATAGGTGATGACTAACACCATCAGGACAGTTAGGAATAGGGCCATCCAGATGAGGGATAACATGTCCATTGAGGCTAGAAGCATCAGGGAATATAGGGCCCGAGGTAGAAGGGTCAGGGCTAGGGTCAGCAGGATCAACCCTAAGGCTTCCCATCTAGAGGTAGTTATTACACTTATGGCTAGTAAGGGCACTCATATAGGAGATGCCCTAGAGGCAACTATACCACTCATGGCCAGTTTTGGTAGGGGTAATAGATGTTTTACTAGCCCCACCTCAGTATCAATATTTTTTCCCACTATTGTGGTACCAGGCATTGCCGCCACCACCATCACCGAGGGACCCAACATTTGGTCGCCTGTAACTTTAATATGGACGTGTCTTTAACATTTATAAGTAGGATCTACATACCCCATCATAAGTAGCCAAGGGTACATTTTATGTTTACGGAAGTTACGCAAGGTTTTTATTCGATACGAGGCATCACATTCTTTTTTTAGTTATACTTTTTGCAAAGGATTCGGGGTTATTAGTTGATACCAACGTTTCCATGCATGGGTACCCCAATGGGTAGGGTCATTACCTTACGTCATGTTTGTAGAGATGTGGCAATGGATATTAGTCATTTGTGTTTTTTGGAAGACTTATTGCTTTAAGATATGTTGAGTTACGATGTCAATTTTGGGATGGACTGGTTATTATTGTACCACACATAAATCAATTGTAGCGGGAAGGCAATCATGTTCTCCATTCCCGAACATGACATGTTTCTTAAATCCACGCATAGGCTCAGGGGGAGGGTCTACCACCCAGTTATATTATATTAATGTGACTATATTGGGGGAGGTAACCATATCCTTGGACTCGATACCAGTAGTCCAGTAGTTCACATACATGTTTTATGAGGCATAGGGGCTATTGCCAATACAAAAGATTGATTTTTATATTAATTTGGTGTTGGGCACCAGACCCATTCCAAAGGAAACTTATCGTATGTAACCATTATATATGAGGGAGTTACGGGAGAAGATTCAACTAATTCTGAGTCAGGGGTTCATACAGACGAGTACATCTACATGGGGAGCTCCTGTGTTGTTTGTGAAGAAGGGTGGTTCAGTAAGGTTGTGTATGGACTATAGGGACCTGAACAAGGTCATGATAAAAAAGTATCCGTTTCAACATATTAATGATATACTCAATCAGTTGATGATTGCATCATTATTTTCCAAGATAAACGTGAATTTAGGTTATCATGAGTTAAGTACTCGAGAAGAGGATGTTCCCAAAATGGCTTTCCTAATGCGGTATAGATCCTATGAGTTTCAGGTCACGTCATTTTATTTGATCGATGAACCAACGGTGTTTATGAATTTGATGAATAGGGTGTTCTACCCATTTCTGGATCAGTTCGTCATTTTGTTCATCCACTACATACTAGTGTATTATTGGTCTGAGGAAGATCATGCACACCATTTAAGGATTGTTTTATAGATGCTTTGAGAGCATAAGTTGTATGTTATATGTTCTCTAAGTGTGGTTTTTTGTTGAGAGAGGTACAGTTTTCGAAACACGTGGTGTAAGAGGTTGGGATATTAGTGGATCCTAGCAAAGTATTATTTGTAATGGAGTGGGGACATCCCACGACGCCTACGAAGGTTAAGAGTTTTTTTTTTTTTGGGGGGGGGGGGTGAATGGGCACTACATGAGGTTTATCCAGGGGTTCTTAAAGGTTTTTGGTCCATTGACTCACTTCACGCAAAAAGGATTACCGTTTGTTTGGATCATAAAGTGTTAGAGATAATTCATAGAGCTCAAGGAGAGACTCATGACTGCACATATACTTAATTTGCCACGGGATGGAATGGAGTACACGGATTACACCGATGCATCGATTCAGGGACTTAAGGGAGTTTTTATGCATGAATGGAAGCTAATAACTTACCCATCTCGTAAGATTAAGATTCACGAGGGAAACTACCCCACCCATGACTTGAGGTTGGCAGTGGTAGTCTTTGCCTTGTGTATCAGGAGACAATATTTGTTGGGTGAGAGGTTTACATTATTTTTTAACATGATATTCTTTGATATTTGTACACTCACTGGGATTTGAACATGAGAAAGAGGATATGGTTCAATTTTGTTAAGGACTGCCATTTCTCGATTCAGAATCATTTATGGAAGGGAAATGTGGTAGTAGATGCTTTGAGTTATAGACCGACCATTTCTATTGATATGCCCAAAGTGCACCGTCTTACTTAGAGCAACTAACCTCGGACAGTCTCATAGCCGAGGAGACTAGAAGCCTATGACAATCACTAGTAATAGCGTCTCTCATAAGGTCGAACGCAGCTGACATTGAAAAATCATACCAACCTCAGCTGGTCAACAATCGGGGTCAACAAGGTCTCATGGGCTCAAACACCTACCAACATCATCATCGGCCTCAGCCGATGTTGCATTCACCAGTCAAAATCAACATCTCATAGGCTCATCTATTAACATCATCATCGGCCCCGGCCGACGTTACATCTAATCTCAACAGCTATCCCACCTGACCCATGGTCATCCTGGATATTAACCTCGAACAAAGAAGTAGTCGAACTTTACCAAACTCGTAGTCTATCAGGCCGAGGTTGCACCAGTCAAGGACACAAAGCCGAGCATTTATAAGCTCATGCAAGGTTGGGAACGCATGGAGAAAATCAATTGTAACCAAATCAATCCCCTCACGTGAGGAAATATTTCATCATCATTCTCTACATGTGACAGTGACAGGTGGCTTCACTAGATTGTCTAGATCATCACACACATGCTCATTGCATGCTTGGGGGATACATTGCACCCCCAAAACACTATATATACTTGTCTTCTCCTACTTTGTGGGGGGATCCAAGATTACAAAACCTAGCCAAACTCTGGTGCATTTACAGTAGAGAAAGAAAGCGGAGTGATTGTATTACTAAGGCCATCAGAGCCCTCTTATGATAGAGATTCTTACACTCACTTGCACGATGGACGTAGGCCAGATTGGCTGAACCACTTACATTCAAGTGTTCATCCTCTTCTCCTCACCTCCTTCTATATATATACACACTCTTGTGCTGCCATTGTTATAACCTTCTTGAGCTTGTCAACACATTATATCGTGGTGCTATTCACAACATCATCATTTTGGTGCCGTCCATGGGAACGAAAAGATTCATCTCTTCCTTTTTGCAGCTTAACCTAACTGGAGACTCTGGTGGTGAACCAGGCCTCACCCTTGAAAGAGGTCCTTTTAAGGTATTTAAGCTCTCTAATATTTTTATTGCAAGCTCTTTAGTCCTAACATATGGCACCGGAGTTACCACCACCTCATCCACTATCTGGTGTTGGAGGACCCAGTTCCAGCCAAGCACCACCCCAGTTTGAGATGGTTGAGGTGGCAGCAGCCTTGAGGTCCTTGGCTGCAACGCATCAAGCAATAAAGGAGCAGTTTACCCAGCTAAGCCAAAATATGATGAGGCCACCTTGAGTTTCACCGAAAATGATTACTCCGGTGTCTATTCAACCACATCCTGAGTCCACAGGACCACTCTAGGCATCGCGAAAGGACCAACCTACACCTCAGCGGAGGAGAAACGTTGCTGGCCCAAGATGTTTATGTATAGGGAGGTAAGTAAACCCTTTCCCTGAGGATAGGTATGATGACATTGAAGTAGAAGATGCTCCAGCAGACTGTTGGGAGCCATATGAGGTTTCAGACAACACAGTACGTCCTATACAATAGAGTCGAGGTTGCGGAGCAAGAAGGGCCGAGGTTGGTGATGCCCAGCAAAGAGGATTACCTTTTGATCGCTTGAGTAGAGGGTTGGCCTTTGAAAGGATTGGCCCAGTTAATAATTTGAGGCAGAGGTTATCCAGATCAAGAAGTGCAGCTGGCTCACAGAGGGAAGATGGTGAACATAGGCCTCGCCATGGCCGACCCCTACATGGCTGAGACTGTGGCCAAGAGGTTAACAGCCGACGTTGTGCAGTAGCTGGGGAACCCTCAGTTCACCCCTTAAGGGTGGATGGGGATAACCTCGACCAGGATGATGTTTCTCAACCATGGAATGACTCCATTTAAAGGCTGGAAGAGAAGATTGGGAACCTCATAAAAAATCGAGACCCACTGCAAAGGGTCTTCTTAGAGGGCTCCCCATTTGTGGCAAGAATTGTGAACTTCCCAACCCCTGCCAAATTCAAACCACCAATGGTGTCTCCAAAGTATGATGGAAGTACCAACCCTGTACATCATATTGAGATGTATCAGTTTGCAACAGATATTTATTTAATACCTGATGAAACGAGGTGCCGGGATTTTTCAAGCACTTAGACGGGAGCTGCACATATTTGGTTCGCTTCCCTTCCTAAAAATTCTATAGAGAAATTTAAAGGTTTGGCTAAGCAGTTCATACACAACTTTTGTTTTGGGGTAAGACCTCATAAGAAGACAACCCATCTACTCTACGTAAAATAGGGCAAGAATGAGAGCCTCAAAGACTACATTACAAGATTTAATAAGTAAAAATTGGAGGTTGAAGATTACGAAGAGAATATAGGTATGACAGCCCTTATAGGAGGACTTCAGAAGGGAAAGTTGCTTTGGAAGCTTACTGAAGACCCTAAAAATCCATGGTTGAGCTATTAGCAACAGCTGGTAGGGTCATGAACGTTGAAGAAGCAATGGCCGCAAAGTATGAGGATGAGAATGGAAGTAGCAGTGGAAAATTCCAAATGAAGAAAGATGGAAAGAAGAGGTCTATAGACGATAAGTTTGCACACTACACTCCTCTAACTATGAGCTATGAACACATCCTCAATGAAATAAAGAATGATAGGTCCCGGAGATGGCCGGAGAAGCTGAAGGATCCTCCACATAAGAGGAATAAGAACCTATGGTGCGAGTTCCACCAAGATCACGATCATCTGACCGACAAGTGCTTCGCCTTAAAGGATGAGATTGAGAAGATGTTGAAGTTTGGAAAGCTCAGGAAGTATGTGGATGGAAAAGCTTCTAAGGGAGGAAGAGATGAATCCAAAAAGAAGAGAAATGACAGGTGTCGGGAAGATGCCCCTACCAGAAGAGATGAGGATTCAAATGATGATGACGATGACCCTGACCTCCCTCTAAAAGATGATAATGTCCCAGTAAAGAGGATCGACATGATCTCTTTTGGTATAAACACCATCTATAGAGGACTAGCAGGGGGTGGCCCAGAGGTAGCCGACCGCAAAGCTCACGTGGCAGAGGCCAAGTTATTGACCAAAGTAGAGGTTATGAATGTAGCATCTTTAGAAGTAAAACACTAGAAGAGAAAGAAGGTAGATATTGATACTCTCATAGTTGGTTTCTCACGACTCGATTTCAAAGGTATCTTAGCCCCACACGATGACCCTCTGGTAATCACCATAAGGGTGCATGGATGTGAGGTGAAGAGAATCCTCGTTGATGGGGGAAGTTCAACAGATGTAATATTCTGGCCATGTTTTAAGATCTTGGGTCTCAGCAGAGCTAGGCTTGTCCCTTACCATCACCCCTTGATCGATTTCAGTGGAGAAAAGGTTCATCCATTGGTCATGTATGAGAGGGATGTAAGAATGGGAGATGAGTGGCCTAAGAGGTTGATAAGAAAAATTAATTTCTTGGTGACGGATGAGAACGTCTTCTCAGCTTACAACCTCATCATAGGAAGATTAGTCCTCAAGGAATTTGAGGCCGTCCCTTCAACGATCCACCAAATGCTAAAATTCCTAACTCCCTATGGAGTAGGGGAAGTGCAAGGCAGGTGGAGATTAGACAGGCATCCTACCAGCAGAGAACTATGAGGTTCTACAACCAAAGGGTGAAATCAAGGCGTATAGCTTTGGGAGACCTAGTCCTAAAGAAGACGTTGCAGAAGGCAAATAAACTCCACCCAAACTGGCATGGTCCTTACATAGTTTTTGATGGGGTTGTGCCTGGTACCTACCGGATAGAAAATCTCGAAGGGGAACCTTTCTCCAATCCTTGGAATGTGGACCACTTGAAGAAATATTACATATGATGTTACAATTGTTTCTTTGTAATACATGTATTATTTCATGAAGAGGATTTTAATGAGAAGAGCAATGTTGTGCTGATACTTTTGTTATATGCTTAAAACATCATTAATTTGGTGAAAGCTATGAGGAGAAACATCATATTATGGCGACCTCAGACCTTAAACATCATTAATTTAGAGAAAATTGTGAGGGTCAACATCATTATATGGTGATCTTAGACCTTAAACATCATTAATTTGGTGAAAGCTATAAGGACAAACATCATATTATAATGACCTCGGACCTTAAACATCATTAATTTGGTAAAAATTATGAGGGTCAACATCATTATATGGTGACCTCAGACCTTAAACATCATTAATTTGGTGAAAATTATGAGGGTAAACATCATTATATAGTGACCTCAAACCTTAAACATCATTAATTTGGTGAAAATTATAAGGGTAAACATCATTATATGGTGACCTCAGACCTTAAACATCATTAATTTGGAGAAAATTATAAGGGTAAACATCATTATATGGTGACCTCAGACCTTAAATGATATGACAAATATAGCACCCCGCCACGGATAGGTACTCATACATGGGCGGGCTTATAGGCCGCGGCCCTAACCAACAGGGCGCGGCCCTAACCAACAGGGCGCGGCCCTAACCAACAGGGTGCGGCCCTAACCAACTCGCGTTACATACACAGGCCGCGGCCCCTCCCTTGGAGGGCCCGACACCTTCTGTTCAGCATATGGTGCCGCACTTATCATCTATCTTATAGGCCGCATCCCTCTCCACTGCAACCAACTACGGACCATGTGCTCATAGCACGTGACACCTCACATCACTCTTATAAATAGAGGACCGCACCTCGAAATAAGGCATGGAATTCCTCTCCTCTGGAACACTCTCTACAACGCTTGCTTAAGCCTCGCACGGCTCTCCCCATACGACCTCAACATACGACTTGGGGGCTACGTGGCCTGACCTCCGGCACACCCGGAACCTCGACAGCCATGTATTCTCCCTATTTCTCATACTTGTACGCCTCTCTAGGCAGGCTTATATTGTAAAGTGCATCGTATATAATGAGAACGGAGCAACACAGTGGACGTAGGCCTATTTTAAGGGCTGAACCACTCTATACCTTGTTTTCTATCTATTTACTTGCTTTATCAACTTATTCTACACTTACACTTGATCTGCTGGTACGAGATCTACCTGTGTACGATTTCTCGTATCATCAGTTTGGCGCCGTCTGTGGGAACGAGATATTTCAATCTTGTTTCTCTACATTTTGAGTTCATAAACACCTTATATTACACATGGGGATCTTTTGGATCAGAATCTCATGTGTGAATTTTGGTTAGTTGAGCTCTGCTTCATATTCACCCCTTTGATGGTTATTTCCCAAGTCCAGACCTACTCTTGGACCTCTGTTTCATAACTTTAAATCTGTTTTGCATTCCCCGATGATATCGTTCCACCTAGATGGTGCTGAAAAGCACGATGGGTTTTAACCCCAAAAAGATGAACGATTAGGGAAGGATTGTACCTATTCCTGTTTTATTGTACATGGCCTGTGATCTAGGGTTTATCGTTCAAGCTGTGCCACTTTGTGCATCGAGAGGTTATGTCCTCATGGATAGACCCTAGTAGGTATGCTCTCCACAAGTTTTGGGAGAAAAACTCAGTTCCCGGGCTTCAATTTTGGGATTGTGCCTTCACTGCCTAGGTAGGGACGCGGTGTGGTAGTTCAACTACCTTACATACCGCGACCTCTACTGGGTTAGTTGTAATACAGAAGCTTCAAAACATCAGGGGATGGACTCAGGTGGTCTCTAGCTCAACCTTGGTGTATATCATACAAGGCCGCGGCAGTGCACTTATGTGCCTTATTGGCCGCGGCCGCGGCAGTAAGCCCATGTGACAGTGCAAACGCTGCATCCCCATTTTTCTACTTGGTTACTCCACTATTTGTGAGATTACTTACTGCTGTTAGTTTTGTCTCAGATTATATATATATTTTGTAAAAGACTAACAAAAGCAGAGGATGGAAGGAGAGTCCAGTCAAAGCACAGAAGTCAAAGACGAAATTGTGCAGCTGTACAGCCATCTCAACCATCTGTATGACAGCCATGCCTCGCTCCAGACCCAGGTCAACTACATAACTCAGAGGGTACTCATGCTAGAAGCCGCGGCCTCACCCAATACGGGCGCGGCACTCATCTCAGCAGCACCCGCGTGCTTGACGACCGCAGCATCTTTAAAGGATGCAGCTGTAGAGGCAATCAGCGGCCAAAAGAGGAAGGCAGAGAAGAAGTCAGGGCCCTACACCCCGCTGGCCTACCCGATTGAAGTGATACTTGAGTACATCAAGGAAGGTCAACTTTTGAGGTGGCCAGAAAAGCTGAAAACTCCGCCCCACAAGAGAAGCAAAGCCGCTCAGTGCCAATTCCATCAGGACCATGGCCACGAAACGGAGCAGTGCTACGCTCTGAAGGATGAGATCGAAAGACTAATTGGGCAAGGGATGCTGAGGAGGTTCCTCAAGAATGATTAAAGGCTGCAGCCAGACCTAACATAGGCCGCAAGCCACATCTCTCCCTTGGTTTTTCTGTTTTTCAGATCTTTCTGTTTATGTTTGAGGAAGCTCATTACAGCCTTTATCTTCAAGATTTTATGTTTTATTAGCAAAGCCATCAGCTGAAACATACATATATAAATATATGGATTAGCAAATTTTGCCATATCTCATTCCTCTCTTGTTTTCATAATTTGTCATCTCACAAGAAGACCTTTTGTCTTAAACAGATTCCAAGGGAAGAATAACACATTATCTTGGAAGATTATTACTATTTTGGGATGCACCTATGGAGGGATTGCGGTCTTAATTAGCTCAAAAGTTCCCCTCACGATGTGCAACTGTATCTTATCATATGATGATTACAATCATGAAAGCGTCCGGGGATTCAAGGAGCTTTTATTAGCCACGGGGGCTTACAATGCCTGTTCTCATCTCTTGGGACGCGTCATCAAGCCGGGAGGCTTATAATCTCTGGCTATGGAGGGCTTTGTGTATATCAGTAGCTGTAGGCGGCTTAATAACATAGCCCAGCCGGGAGAGGCTTGATAATGTCTCACACATTAGCTGTGGGTGGCTTCATAACATAACCCAGCCTGGAGAGGCTTGATAATGTCTCACACATTAGCTGTGGGTGGCTTCATAACATAACCCAGCCTGGAGAGGCTTGATAGTGTCTCACGCATTAGCTGTGGGTGGCTTCATAACATAACCCAGCCTGGAGAGGCTTGATAGTGTCTCACGCATTAGCTGTGGGTGGCTTCATAACATAACCCAGCCTGGAGAGGCTTGATAGTGTCTCATATATATTAGCTGTGGGCGGCTTAATAACATAGCCCAGCCTGGAGAGGCTTGATAGTGTCTCATACATTAGCTGTGGGCGGCTTAATAACATAGCCCAGCCTGGAGAGGCTTGATAGTGTCTCATATATTAGCTGTGGGCGGCTTAATAACATAGCCCAGCCTGGGGAGGCTTGATAGTATCCCGTATATTAGCTGTGGGTGGCTTGAAAACATAACCCAGCCTGGAAAATGGAGCCTGGAAAATTGCTGCAGCCCATCAATATGGCTGAAGACATCTGAGGCACTCTTACAAGACTAGAAGGGAATCCGCAGCCCTAAGGCCATACTTCATTGGCACCGCGGCCTAGGCGATCATCTACAGCATGAAATTGTCCCAACAGGCCGCGGACTTCACGAAGAATACACACATAAAGTGGTGCTGCAGCCTTGTGTCCAAAGGGTTTAATATTCAAAAGCCCCTCCATGTCGATATGGCTATGGTCATCAATTATTGGACTGGCGGTTCAGTAAGCGGTTATTGAAGAAATTTGTCATAATACCGCGGCAGTTATAGAAGCATTTTTAAAGATGTCAAGATTTCAGAATCCATGCCATGAAGCCGCGGCACACTCTGCATCATAAGCAAGTCATCATACTGGCGACTAAAGCACCGCGGCATGTATCTAATCCTTGTTTCAACAAAGAGTTGGGGCCGCAGCTATTAATATTAGTTCGACCAAGTTCATTCAAGGCAAACTGCAAATTTATTATGCTAGGCTGCCGCGGCCATCACTATTAGTTCATGCAAGTTCATTCAAAGGCAAACTGCAAATTTATTATGCTAGGCTGCCGCGGCCATCACTATTAGTTCATGCAAGTTCATTCAAAGGCAAATTGCTAATTTATTATGCTATGTTGCCACGGCTATTATTAGTCCTATGAGTAAGTTCAATTTGCAAAGTGGAAAGTAAGTACATTCAACCATTCATCAAGGCATGAGAAGGAAAGTGGGCAAAGAGATGCAACAAATAAACTTTATATAAAGCGGAATATATGGCCGCAGCCTTAACATTATAATGTTTACAAAACTGGGCCGCAGCCACAACAAAGATAAAATGACAAAAGGGACGCAGCCCTATGAATGATGAAAGATTACAAGTTCAAGATGCTGCGTCGTCGTTGTCATCAACCTCATCACCTTCCCCGGCCGTCTCAGTCTCTTCATCATCTGCCGCGGCCTCCGCCTCAGCTTCGGCTCTCAACCTGGCTCTTTCCTCAGCTGCAGCCTTAAGCTCAGCAATGCAGTCCTGGTGTTCTGCATCACTTAGCTTCCAGCCAAGGACAATCTCCTTGGCCTCAGGGAAATTCTTGATAACCCTCTGCCGCAGCTCCTGGAAGCCGCGGAGGTAGGCCCTGTTATTTATAAGGAAGAATTCCTTGGAGTTTTTGAAGGACTCCACAGTTTGGTCAATGGCCATTTGAAGGGCGTCTTTATGGTCCGCCTGCATCTTCTGTATGGCCGCGACATTGTTGGCCTCCAGCAGTTCATAGTTTTTTTGCAGATGGGCAAGCTTGCTATTGGCCACTTCAGCGACCTGGGAAGCGGCCACGGTCTGAGCCTGGGAGGCTTTGAGAGATTCCGCGGCCTGGCTAAAGTTGAGCTCTGCCTCCTCCCTGGCTTTGTTAGCCCTCTCCAAATCCATCTTTGCTGCCTCAAGAGCCGCGGCAGATGACATCTTCCCAGCTTCAAATGAAGAGGTCCGTGCAGCCTGCAAGTCCGCGGCATGGGCACTCTTCTCGATCTCCTTCAGCCTGTACAAGGCCTCGTACTTCCTCTTCTGAACAACAATCACATCCGCGGCCTGAAATAAAGAGGAAATATGAGGCCTTGTACAGGCTGAAGGAGATCGAGAAGAGTGCCCATGCCGCGGACTTGCAGGCTGCACGGACCTCTTCATTTGAAGCTGGGAAGATGTCATCTGCCGCGGCTCTTGAGGCAGCAAAGATGGATTTGGAGAGGGCTAACAAAGCCAGGGAGGAGGCAGAGCTCAACTTTAGCCAGGCCGCGGAATCTCTCAAAGCCTCCCAGGCTCAGACCGTGGCCGCTTCCCAGGTCGCTGAAGTGGCCAATAGCAAGCTTGCCCAATCACATCCGCGGCCTGAAATAAAGAGGAAATATGAAAAATACATGTGGTGTAAAAGTTGAAAGAATGACGACAGGTACGTACCCTCAGAAGGCTGTGGAGGCCGCAGTCCTCCAGGTCGTCCTGATCTTCCTCGACCAATCTGTCAAGGTCCGCGGCATCTAAGGCTTTCTTCATTCTTCTGGCAGCCTTCGCGGTGGTATCCCAGGAAGAGTTGGGATCAGGTTGTCTTAGTTGTGGCCGCGGCCTACCATCAGGTCTAGCTCCTCCACGAAATTGTGGAGGTGGCAAGTTGGCATTAATGGCCACAACTGGTGGTGGCGGAGGTGAGGATTGTTGGGCAGACATATCAGGAATCAATCCTGCCGCAGCCAGATTGGCTCCAATATCGTCATCAAATGTTTGAGATTCGGGAGCAGTGGTTGGCTTCTCCGCGGCAGGAGTAGTTTGTTCAGTAGTTTGTTCCCCCAAAGGTTCCGCGGTGGGGGCCTTTGTCTTTGCCCTCTTCCTCTTTCTGCTCCGCGCAGTATTATTGAGGACCACCGCGTCCTCGTCCATCTCCGCCAATTGTGCGTTCAGCAACTCCCTGTCCACTTCCTCACCTGAAAGGGAGAAACAATGTTAAGCACAAGCATTTGAAGAACTCAAAAATCAAGTTGTAATCCGCAGATTAAAAGTTACCTTCCACGGCCATTTTCAGGGGGATCGACTTATTAGGGAAGAAGCCTGCGTTGAATATAGTGGCAGAGGTCACTAGAGTGCTGAATCTCTTCTTATCAGCAGAAACAGCCGCGGCCTCGGCAACTCTCCTCTCCTGCCGCGGGTTGAGTTGCAAATTGTCAAGGACTGCAGAAGACATTACAAGGGTTGGTATAAAAAAGTGGCAAATTATAAATAGGAGACGCGGCTATTAAAAAGATACCTAGTTTGGATGGGGTCCCCCATCGCTGCGGCATTTGAAAAGACCTCTCCCTCTCATTCTCTTCAGGGTGGAACTCCCACCCCTCTCCAGAAAGGAAAAAGTACTTCCCTTTCCAGTTCTTTACACTGGTTGGCCTCCCAGTATATAGGGTCTCATCCCTGCCGCGGATGGAAAGGTAGTAGTAGCCCGCGAACTTTACAGAGTTCTCTTTCGGGCGGTAGAAATGGAAAAACTCCGCGGGAGTAATGTCCTTTTTGAACAAATTCTCCCAAAGAACGACCGCGGCAAGAACAGCTCTCCAGCCGTTGGGATCTAACTGGGCTGGGGCCAGTTTCATAGTTTGAAAAAGTCGACGGATGGGAACAGGAACAGGCAACCGCAGCCCGTAAATAAATGCATGAAGTGGAAAGCATATCCCATCAGTGAGTGCCGCGCACGGCCTTTGGTTCGCGGCAGGAGCTGAGCATATCAAATTTAATGGAAATTCGAAGGACTCCGCTACCTGGTCGACCCAATCTTGGGTCATGATGCTGTGGATGCCAAGAGCAGCTAAGGGTCGCTCAGCCCTCCCAGACGTACCAGCTGGGGGGTCTCTAGATTCCGCGGCAGTACCTCCTGCCTCCAGTGGATGATTGCTCGAATTGGCTTCTTCCTCCATCGGCACGGACTGAGAATCAAGCTTAGAATCAGAGTCCGCGGAATCAGAATCTAATGTTATGCAGTTGGGGCAATCCTTCAATTGGCAAGACCCTATTGATCTTAAGGGGGGCACGAAAGAGAGTTCAGGAGGAGAAGTCCCAAAGTGCTTTGCCCAAAAGCCCTTCAGAAAGTTGTCTGGGTCAAAGCTCATATGGCTGCAGCAGTACCTGAAAAGCAGACCGCAGTTAGGTGCCGCAGCCAATATGGTCCTAAAAAGCTCCTAGGAAGCCGCGGCAGGATTATTAATCTGATTAAAGTGGAGTAGCAAGATGGGCTAAACATGCCAAGTGTTGGGTTCTAGAGCCCTAAAGGATGTTTGTAGCCGCGGACTAAAGTTATTGAGATAAAGACAAATTATGCGTAGCCGCGGAATCTAATCTAAAACTGAGTCACTACAGGCTGCAACCTTTATTTAATACTGGTTACAACCCTTATTTACTACATGCCGCAGATGATTTTTATTAAGCAATGAAGGATATGTTGACTGAGCAGCTCTAAGTTATTTAAGAAATTATTTCACTCCGCGGCCTCAAACACAAACAGGTAATTACTTCAGCAGTTGTAAATCCGAAGATCAAAACCCTAGAACACTCAAGAACACAATGGGAACTCAGAAGCCCTAAAGTTTAACCCTAAACTGCAACATTGATGTTCTATTCAAAACCTATTACCCAGTACAAATCCCAAAACAACTATGCAGAAAAGAGCATGGCAAATCTAATACGAAGGAGAATACATGATTCTAGGTTGAGATATTTACGAATGCAGAAGTTAAAGAACTGTTAAAAGGTTGATGGGTGGAAAAGTTACCTTTTAATGAAGAAACCGGCGGTGCTCAGCCTTCAACCACCACGGAACCGCCACACACCGCTTTCGAAAGTCGCCGGAAAACGCAAGAACAAGGAGGAACAGAATTTTCTCTCAAGGTTTCGAAAATGTAAAGAAGTCCACGGCCAGAAGCCATTTATATAAGGGAACGCGGAAGATGAAACGTCGCCTTGATCAGGCCGCGGCACGTCATGCAACACCGCTGCCTGGGATCAAACAGGCCGCAACATAATTCAATAAGCACGAAACATCTCTCAGCATCCGCGGTTGGTACATAATTCAGCCGCAGCCCCAACATTCTACCAATTGGCACTACGGCTTGGGGGCTTATTGATATGACAAATATAGCACCCCGCCACGGATAGGTACTCATACATGGGCGGGCTTATAGGCCGCGGCCCTAACCAACAGGGCGCGGCCCTAACCAACAGGGCGCGGCCCTAACCAACAGGGTGCGGCCCTAACCAACTCGCGTTACATACACAGGCCGCGGCCCCTCCCTTGGAGGGCCCGACACCTTCTGTTCAGCATATGGTGCCGCACTTATCATCTATCTTATAGGCCGCATCCCTCTCCACTGCAACCAACTACGGACCATGTGCTCATAGCACGTGACACCTCACATCACTCTTATAAATAGAGGACCGCACCTCGAAATAAGGCATGGAATTCCTCTCCTCTGGAACACTCTCTACAACGCTTGCTTAAGCCTCGCACGGCTCTCCCCATACGACCTCAACATACGACTTGGGGGCTACGTGGCCTGACCTCCGGCACACCCGGAACCTCGACAGCCATGTATTCTCCCTATTTCTCATACTTGTACGCCTCTCTAGGCAGGCTTATATTGTAAAGTGCATCGTATATAATGAGAACGGAGCAACACAGTGGACGTAGGCCTATTTTAAGGGCTGAACCACTCTATACCTTGTTTTCTATCTATTTACTTGCTTTATCAACTTATTCTACACTTACACTTGATCTGCTGGTACGAGATCTACCTGTGTACGATTTCTCGTATCATCATTAAACATCATTAATTTGGTGAAAATTATGAGGGTAACTTAAACATCATTATATGGTGACCTCAGACCTGAAACATCATTAATTTGGTGAAAATTATGATGGTAAACATCATTATATGGTGATCTCAAACCTTAAACATCATTAATTTAGTGAAAATTATGAGGGTAAACATCATTATATGGTGACCTCAAACCTTAAACATCATTATTTAGTGAAAATTATGAGGGTAAACATCATTATATGGTTACCTCAGACCTTAAACATCATTATTTGGTATAAATTATGAGGGTGAACATCATTATATGGTGACCTCAGACCTTAAACATCATTATTTGGTGAAAATTATGAGGGTGAACATCATTATATGATGACCTCAGACCTTAAACATCATTATTTGGTGAAAATCATGAGGGTGAACATCATTATATGGTGACCTCAGACCTTAAACATCATTAATTTGGTAAAAAATATGAGGGTCAACATCATTATATGGTGACCTCAGACCTTTTAAACGAGGTAGAGGTAAGACATTCAAGCATAGCATTAAAAAAAGCAATATAACCTGAAGAAGATGAGATTAATGATCAATCAATGAACAACATTCAATAGTTACAAATCAGATGTGCCAAGAGGCCATCAGAGTTCACAAAAGCTAAGGGATACAGTATCAAAATTATAAATTTTAAAGCTTCACAAGAAAAATACTTAAGCCTCTTTAGTTACAGTCGTGTCATCATGGCTGATGTTGGTTACCTCGGCTGTATCATCCTGAGGATTAACATCTTCAGTTTTAGTGACTTCCAAGGGAGTAGTCTCAACAGGAGCAACATCGACCTCCTCAACCTCTTGCGAGGCTTGAGCAAACCATGGGTCACCAAAGCCTAGACCATTAAAGTCTGAGGCAGTCAGACTCCCCGACTCTTTTTCCTTGGAGGCTGCCCATTTTATAGTTGCTTTGATACCTCTTTTAAGGTATTCAAATCCAAAACTAACAAATTCTTCAGAGACCTTATAGTCTTCGATGATCTTCTCTGCATCATCCTCTAAAGAAGCCTTAACTACAGCAGCCACCTTAGCCTGCAGGGCATCATCTTTAGCCTTTAGAGCTACATCGTGATCCTTCCTGAGCTTGGCCATATCCTTATCTATTTGGTGAAAAACTTCCTTCAACTTGTCAACCTCCTCCATCTCTTCCTTTAGACGTTCAACCTCTGCATTCAAAGAGTCTTAGACCTTCTCAACTTTTTGACCCTTCTCTATGAGGGACATCTTCTTCAGGGACCAGTCAACAAAATGGTGTATGGACAAAATTCCATGCAGTAGAAGGTCAGATGTATAAGCACATGAGCTATAATATGTAAAATATACGAGGTTACAGTTTGAGAAAATAATACCTGAGTTGATCTATGAAGAGAAAACTCGGCCAGTAAAGGGACGTCCAAGGAGCCTAAGAAACGCTTATCCTCTTTAGTCATCACAGCGCTGATAGCATCAGCGGCCTTCAGACTATGGCTAATGAGACTATCGCTGATCTTCAGCTAAGTAAGATGAGCTTCTAGGGCATCGTCTATAGAAATGGGGATGGCACGATCCCCTTTTTGAGTCTTGCTCAACCTCTTATGCTCCGGGTAGGCAGTGGTCTTCCTTTTCTTGGTAACATCGACCTGGGATGTGCCAACATTCTTCTGGGTGGTAGCAGGGGGCATATTTTTTCCACCTCTCTTCTGCATCAGCTTCGCTAGACTTGGATCAGACATTTCCCAAAGGTCGTTTGAAATGCCCTCAGGGCGCCCTGCCAAAAGAAGTATCTGAGTTAGTAAGTCAGAAATATAAAAAGTAAGAGGTACAACTTTTGAAAAATGAGACTTACGAAGCTCTATCAAAGGACCACCCCCAGGACTGTCTGAGAGAGGAAGTAGAGGGTCATCATATGTTCATATTTTACTAAAAGACCCTTCTCCCCCTAATCGTGAAGATCCTTAACTTTTTAAAGATTATCCTGGCTAAGCCCAGGGTCGACTTTAGCAGTAAGTGAGACCTTCCCCCTTCTCAGAGGGGTCCTTGGAACCGGTGTTCCAGCAGTCTCATATAGACTAAATTCTCATGCCCCTGAGGTAAAGAAATACCGAGGTTTCCAGTTATGGTTTGAGGTCTGGGTAACCAACAAAATTTTCTTCTCTGACTTCCTAGCTAAGAAGTGGTAATAGCTAGGGTGGTTTTTGGCAGAGGAAGGGACGTAACATCCTGTGAAAACCCTAACTGGAAGGTCTGAGTGGTGGATATCCCTCCAAAGGACGATGGCCCTAATCATAACCCTCAAAGCATTAGGGGATAATTATGATGGGGTTATATTTATATGGGATAATATGGCTCTGATAAAAGGATGGATAGGAAGACGAAATACCAACTTGAACATCTGCTCATAGATGCAGATCTCTCCATCTCGACCGTCAAATTCCCTCTCATTCCTCAGAGGTTTCCTAAGGGTGATGGAAGAGTTTATCAAATAAAGGTGCTTAAAATCTAAAAGGTCATACTCGCTAACAAAGCTCTCAATCTTGGCCGCCTCAAATGTATTTATATCACTCTCCTGACCATCATCATCATCATCATCCCGAGCAGTATCGGCCTGAGCAGGTGCAGGGACACCGCTAGGAAACCTCTGAGAAAATTTAGTAGAGGTGGCGACCGACAGAGGAATTGCATAAATTGGTGGTGGAATGGTCACACTTGGCCCAATTATTTCAATATCTGAAGATTGGTGAGAGATACTAGTGCCGTGATGAGATGAGGCGCGACTCGATACCTCGTCTTCTTCAGGGACCTCACCCCGCGTAGGAGAGCAATCCATAGCCTCTTAGAAAGAGTCTACATACATGGGGTTTGAGGAGGATGACTCAGTCTCAGACATTGGTGTTGGGTCCATAATAACCTCTTCAGGCACAGCAGGCCTCGACTGGCTTAGGGTAAATAACCTTCAGAGGTGGAGGAAATATAGGTCTAATAGGAAATGGCTCTGCCCTACGAGCTTCCTCTTGGTATAGTTCTATCTGCCTGATTTTCTCAAAGGTCTTCTCATGAAGAGATGGGAACTCTTCTATGATTTGGTACAAGGGTTTGAGCATAAAGGAGATGATACAACACTTGGAACTCAAAACCACAAGCAGGCAAACAACTTAATTCAATCTAAACTAAGTATCAAATTAGGGATGTGAAATCTTTTCAAATGAAGAACATTAAGAACACTCAAGAACCAGGTCGCCAGAGAAGGTGACCGGAGGTTCACCGGAGACCTAAAGAAAGGATTTTTTTGCCGAAGTAACCTCTGAGCTACCTATAAATGCCCTCAAATCACTCAAATCGCTAATGCCCTAGCCATACAACCACCAACACTGGTGGAAACCACTTGTCGAAAAACACAAGACCTCACCAAAAAATTCAGAAATGAATAATAAGGGCTAAAAATGGAAAAGGAAGGTGGAAATGAAACCTGACTAGTGGCAAAATGGAGGAGCAGAGGATTATAAGATAGTGATACCTTCAAATGGTAGCCAACAATGGGGGTGTGAATACGCAGTTGTAGAGAGCTTAAGCGGGAAAAAAGAAATGAAGAAAGAGAAGATGGAAAGAAATAAGAAGTTTTAAACCTATCTAATGATGGAGGCACAAACTTCGAGGGCACATCATTGCCCTAGGGAACCTAAAGGGTAAAGAAAAACCATCATGCCTTGATAAGCACACTACCCACTTTAGAATGTGACATGTGGCAAGGAAGTATTGGTGCATAGAGAACTTTGGCCTCGGCCTAAGCTACATACCCCTCAGCCGTCTAATTATATAAAAGACTAAGGGATAAGGGTGATTGATATGCCTAAAGTGAACCCTCTTACTCAGAGTAACTAACCTCGGCTAGTCTCACAACCGATGTGACTAGAAGCCTATAAAAATCATTAGTAATATCATCTCTCATAAGGTCGGACCTATCCGACATTGCAAAATCACACCAACCTCGGCTGGTCAACAGTCGGGGTCAGCAAGGTCTCATGGGCTAAAACACCTACCAACATCATCATTGTCTTGAGCCAACATTGCATTCACAAGACGAAATTAGCATCTCATGGGCTCATCTACTAACATCATCATCGACCCCGATCGACGTTACATCTAATCTCGATTATCCCACCTGACCCGTGGTCATCTCGGATATTAACCTCGAATAAAGAAACAGTCGGAGTTTACCAACCTCATAGTCTTCCAGGCCGAGGTTGCACGAGTCAAGGACACATGGCTAAGCATTTATAAGCGCATGCAAGGTTGGGAACGCGTGGACAAAATCAGTTGTAACCAAATCAATCCCCTCACGTGAGGAATTATTTCTTCATCATTCTCTACATATGACAGTGATAGATGGCTTCACTAGATTGGATAGATCATCACACACATGCTCATTGCATGCTTGGGGGGTACATCACACCCCCCAAACACAATATATACTTGTGTTCTCATACTTTACGGGGGATCCAGATTTACAAACCCTAGCCAAACTCTGGTGCATTTACAGTGGAGAGAGAAAGTGGAGTGATTGTATTACTAAGGCCATTAGAGCCCTCTTCTGATAGTGATTCTTACACTCACTGGCACAGTGGACGTAGGGCAGATTAGCTGAACCACTTACATTCAAGTGTTCATCCTCTTCTCCTCACCTTCTTCAATATATATATACACTCTTGTGCTACCATTGTTATCACCTGCTTGAGCTTGTCAACACCTTATTTGGTGGTTCTATTCACATCATCATCATCATCTATGGCAGCTTTGTGGGCAGAGTATGATATGAGTTACTCGATTTGTGGGTGAAAAAGTGCGATATTTTACATATGATCAATTTGTATGATGAATTTTAGCAATAGGGGTTGTTACACTTGATATTATGTTACGGGTTATTCAGTCATAAACTTTGGAATCCTTATGTTAAGAGAAAGTGTAAGAGCTTCTATATGAAGAGGTTCCCTTTTACTTGATCGACTCGGGATGGAGGATGGAGGTTTAATGAGCATTTGGTTATGTCTAAGGTTTTTGATATACGGAGGGAAGTTTTGGCATAGGAACATGGTTCATGGCTCACTATGCATCCTGGGGTGACAAGATGTACGGGGATATGAGGAAACAATATTAGGGGTCTGGGATGAAGAGATATATTATAGGGTGTGGATAAGTGTGCCATTTATCATCTAGTAAAGGTGGAACACCAAAGACTAGTAGGGGAGTTACAATCATTCTATATTCTTATGTGGAAGTGGGAGAGAATCACCATGGATTTCATTATGGGGTTGCCAAGGTCCTAGAGAGGACACGATTCAGTTTAGATCATCATCTATATATTGATGAATGTGGTACAGTTTCTTCTAGTATAGACTAAGTACATCACAGAGTAGTACGCTAAACATTTTATTACTAGATTGTGCGCTTTCATCGACTACCGCTCGGCACTGTGTCCAACAGGGATAACAATTTTGTTTTTTTTATTCTAGAGGAGCTGTCAAGAGGCAATGGTGGTAGATTTGAACTTGAGAACTGAGTTTCACCCTCAAACGGAAGTCTGATTGAGCGGGTGAACCAGATTTTGGAGGAAACATTACAAGATTTTGTTTTGGATTTTAAGGGAAGTTAGGATTAATATTTTCCTCTTAAGGAGTTTGCGTACAAAAATATTCACCAACAGACTATTGGAATGGCACTTTATGAGGTGATGTGTGGAAGACCGTGCCATTCACAGTGTGAGGGAAAATTCACAAGTGCCAAGTTTATAAAACATTTATTATAAATTTTTAAGATTGGCTTTACTCCGTTTGGACAAAACCATTTGAGTCATATGTTAGTATTTAATTTTATTTTGCGCTTCAAGCCTATGATTCACATCAAATACTGTAGAGATCGAGTTACAACGACATCAAGTTTTATGTCGAGTTTCATCTCCGTCCATGGGATCTTGAAAAAGGCATGAATGAATATAATGTATGATCCCTGGATTATTTTTTAGGTGTTTAGTTTTGAAAAGTTTTATTGAGGTGATTTTAAAAAAACATTGAGATAATATTTTTCAATTTTGAATTGTCATTCAAATAAGTTTTTAACTCATTCAAACGAGATAGGCTCTCTCTTTCAAATGAAATTTGAATGAGATAATTATGATTGATAAAATGGTCTCTCACAAAGGTCTCTCGATCCTCATTCAAATACAATTAGGGTATCATTCGAATGACTTTGATTCTGTTTGAATGAGTTTGTATTTTTTTCAAACGAGTTATTTTAGGTTGTATGTCGATATAATTTTTTGAAAGTCTATATAAAAAAGGGTATAACAACAATTTTAAATGAGACAGTTTGTGATAATAATTTTATATACAAAATCTATAGCCTCTTGAACCCTTGTTTACACCCTTTGTTTTAGCTATCCAAGTTTCAACATAAAATCTATGTGAGATCTCAAGTTTGAGCATTAAAGATACTTTTCCTCTTCATCTTTGTTGAGTACGTTTCGTGTGGTGAATTTCGTGTTTCATTTCTTGGCAGTTGGACTGGTCAATAAGCAAGTAAGATCGGTGGATGCCCAGACACGGGAGGCGCCTGCATTGTGAAGGCCATTAGAATGCGTCCAATAATAGTTGTGAAGACGATAATAATGAACAAAGATGGTATCATGGCTTAAAGGCATTGAGTCTGCAGGTAAGTATAATGTTTCCTTGTATGAGACCTGTATCATATTGCGATTATGTGGCTAGGTCGTCTAACATTTTTACCATTGAGGGTTTTCCTCATACATCATAGTGTTATGTGACTGTTTATTTTATTCTTACCATATCATGTAGTTGGATATTTTAGGCAAGATAAAATGGGCTTAATTTTCATGATGTTTAAATTGTCCTTAATTAAATTGGATTAATTTCCCACTCGATTAATTTAATCATAATTAAAATTTGGTATAACCTTAACACTAGCTTTTTCCAAATTAGTTTCTGAGCGGGTTGCACTACTTTTTGTTTGATCCTTATATTATGCGTTTTAGGGTTTTAAATGGATTTTAATTGCGAGGGAAGTTCCATTACCTGGACTCCAATGTTTGACAATTCAAATTATCATTAGATGGCATGGATGATATTTTTCCTAAAATCTAGCAATGAAAATGTTTGAAACTCGATTGAGCATGGGAGGTCTCATCCTATGAATAATGGTCTGCTTAAATCATATTTCACTTAGATAAAGGGTGAAAAAGATGCCTCTATTTTCAATTCCAAGGGGGTGAACGCTATTTTTTGCGCTGTCACCACATAATTATTTGATTCATTATCCCTTATGAGAATGCTAAGGATACTTAGGAAATTTTAAAACCCATACACAAGGGAAATGAGGGTTTCTAAGTTACAAAATCTGACGACTAACTTTGAAAGGATTAAAATGTAAGATCACGAGTCTTTTGATGAGTTTTATGCCAAGTTATTAGGCATTGTTAATTCCTCGATTCTTTTGGTGGTGTTGATACTATGCAAGTCCAAGAATGTGTAGGTGATATCCAAACCTATGATATAAATATGTGTCCTCATAAGAAAGAAAACAAAAAAAGGGTGTTGATTTGAAAACACGAGGATGAGTCAAATTTTAATAGTGAGTTTGAGTTAGAACCCGAGGATATCATTACGTTTTCTAGGAAGTTTATAAAGTTTCTTAAGCTTATAGAGTATAATAATTTTAATAAGAAAGCTAAGAACTTTAACACTGATCGTGATAGGAAGAATAAGGATAATCCTAAGAGAATGGATGTTCAGGAAAAGTGTCTCTAATACCAAGGGTTTGGGAATATTTTGCGTGAGTGTCCTACTAGACTAAGGAAATAAGATAAGAAGCCCAAGGCATAAATTGCTACCCTTAGTGATAGTGAGTCAAAATATGAACACAATTCTCCCATGGAGCATAACTTCCCCTATTATATGGATAATCATACGAGTTTAAATGAAAAGTCTTCTATCATTGATAATCACGTGCATGATAATTTCAAGGTTCGATCTTATGATTCCCAAGTTAGTGATGAACAGGATGAAGAAGAAGAGAGTTATGTTGAGTAGGAGACTAATATTCAATTTGCCTTTCATGAGTTGTATAAGAAGTCTTTAAAGTTAAAGAAGTCAAACTTGAAGTTAAAAAATAAGTTGAAAGAACATGTTATAGGAAATAATAATGATAAATTGATTGAGGATTTAGGCCACGTAAGAAGACTTTAGGGAGAAACTCGAATACATTAAGGGAGAGAGAGATAATCTTCTAGGAATTATTAAACATATGAAGGAGTCGTTAATGTTTTATGAGTCTAAGATTTTGCTCGAGTCATGTATTGTGGAGTTAGAAGAGAAATTGAGAGGCCCGAGTTGTGTCAAATTTGATTTTAATCTATGTCGGAGAAGTTGGATAAGATTTTAGGCATCGTCCAAATAAAAATTGACAATGTTGCAATTGTCTTTGATGATCACAATGTTTCTTCTCTTATAGCCAAGATCAAAGTTTTATAGAGTCAATCATTGCCAAGGACGTTAGAAAATGTCAACCCAAGAGTAACATTCCTCGGAGTGTCTACACTTTCACACAATGTGATAGGAAATGTCACCTTAGGCATTTTTGTTATGATCTTAGAAAAGTTCCTATAAAGTTCAAATCTAGTGTCATCAAGGTTTCCAAAATCCAAATTTTCCATGTTACAACTATATGTGTTAGGAAATCCAACTTGGAGGCACTAAATATTTGACTTGTTGATCCTCACATGCTTTCACATGATTCTTCACATGTTATATCATATAAGTGATTGTGTTTGCATGTTTTCCATACATTAATTTTTGTGATTCAAAATATATGCTTTGTCTAGTTGTATAATGTTTGTGTTTTTTTGTATTTTGATTATTCATTTTTTTGGGATCAATATGAGAAAAATACAAAAAGATTTTATTTGTCTTTTGAGTCGTTTTGAAAATTTTGAAAAACTCAAAAAGATTTTTGTTTTGTTTTTGTAATAGTTTTACACATTTTATGTGGCATGTCGGTGTGTTTGAATCCCATTTGCTTTATGTTTTCACCGTGGCTATAACATTAGAGTATGGTTTAGAATTCTTTAGATTTTTTCTTAATCATGCTTGCAAGGAGTTATTTGAATTTGGTTTGCTTAATAAATTCATCTTTTCATACGCCACATCACACACTTGCACGATCTCTTTTGAATTTCAACTTATTATGTTGCATGAACTAAGTGAGGTGCTCTCCTATTAATCTTGTCATATACATATCTATATGTTTTGAGAGATTTGTTCGTGTAAAAGCTATTGCGATGATTTTTCTCTAAGGTTTGAAAAAATAAAAGTGTGCAATGGAAAGGGTCATGAAGGGAGTAAATCTTCTTTGCATTAAATGAAACTATTGGCAAGAGCCTTTGAAAAAGTAAATAGAGGAAAAACAATAGAAAAGATTTTCCAAGGCCGATGTTTATAATTGATCATTGAAGTGTGATATCTTCAAAAATAAAAGGGCAAAACAATTGAATAAGTTTATTTTTTACAGTGTTATAAGTTAAAGATCAATGTGTTTACAAAATGAGTCATACTTCATATTCAATGTTTAACGCTATTGATTTGAGAATCATTAATATTTTCTACGTTGGTGCGCATTTAGTCCGTTTGTCCGTTTGAATTCAATATATTTGTCACTTGAGGCTAAATCTAAGTTTGATATATTAATGAGATCAAATAGAACTCTTTGAACTTCCTTGAGGTTTTGGAACATATTTCTTTTATTTTCTAGCTCACGCCCCTTCACTTCGTTCCACATTTGGTTTAAACACATTTATGTCATACAAGTGTAGAAAACTTATTATTTTGTGTAGTTTATGGTGCTATACCTATATATTTATGTGTGTTATTGTTATATGTTCATTATATATATATATATATATATATATATATATATATATATATATATATATATATATATATATATATATATAATATGGGACAATGGTGTTATGAATAGTAACTTATGCATGATAAACATGCATGATAAACACCCATGTCATTTTATGTGTTGCATGCATACACAGGCATGTATGCATGGATACATATATACATTATTATCTTATTATTTTTTTAATAATATATATTTTTTAAAATATTTTTTTAAAATATTTTTTTTATAAAAAATATTTTTTTAAAAAATATATTTTTTAAGTTTTTTTTTTAAAAAAAGGCTGGTTATTATAGGCTGGATTTTATCACGGGGGCAAATTTATCGCCGTGCCCTCGGGCACGGGTATCCGCTAGTATATATATATATATATATATATATATATATATATATATATATGGTGTGTTTGTGTTGAGCCTTTGTATTGCATTTAATCCATGTTTGTCATATATCTTTATTATGGTTTCATATGCTTGAAATTTATATCACTTTTGATATAACATGTTTCATTATTTGGATTATATGTGGTTGTGTTTTCATGCTTGTTTATCGTTGTTGTTTCACTTCACATCAAATGATATGTGTGTTTCCTTTATGTTTACATGTGTTAAATTAATCAGGAGAAGTTGTTTTCATGTTATGCACCTTACCTTTGTCTATTCCCGAGAAAAAAGGGCGAGAATTCTAACCTACGGGTAGATATTTAATAAAGGGGGAGTTTTTTTCATATGCGGATTGTATATTTCTTATTGTCTTTGAATTTGAAATGAGATTTAAATGAGATAGTCACTCTCGTTCCAACAAGATTCAAATGAGATCATTCTGCTTGATGAAAAGTTCTCGCGCAAAGGTCTCTCGATCCTCGTTTGAATGAGATTTGTGGTTTTGTTTGAACGATTTGGTTTCCACTCAAATGAAGTACCAAATATTGTTCAAACAAGTTTATGTTTTCGTTTTAACAAGTTGTCATGAGTTGCATATCTGCATTATTTTGTGAAAATCTATATAAGCGAGGGAATATTAATAGTTTTAAATGATAGTGTTTGCGAAAATAATTTTCTATACAAAACATATAGCCTCCTAATCCCTAGTTTCCACCCTTTATTTGAGTTTAAAGTTTTAACATAATATGTTTATGTGAGATCTTAAGTTTGAGCACCAAAGATCAGTTTACTCTTCATCTTTATTGAGTATGTTTCGTGTAGTGGATTATGTGTTTCATTGCAGTGATGGTTGGACTAGTCAAGAAGCAATTAAGATCGGTGGATACCAAGACGCAAGAAGTTCCTGCATTGTGATGTCCATTAAAAGGCATCCAGTGGTGGCTGTGAGGAAGGTCACAAGGAGTAAAGAGAGCATCTAGACTTGAAAGCGTCGAGTCAATGAGTAAGTCTAATGCGTCCTTATATGAGACCTATATCATCGTGGACTTATGTGGCTAAGTCATCCGATGTTTTTCTCATTGTGGGTTTTCCTCATACATAGAGGTGTTATGTGACTATTTATTTTATTCTTGCTATAGAACATAGATTCATATTTTAGGCAAGACAAACTTGGTTTAATTTTCATAACTCGTGTTTAAACGGTGCTTAATTAAATTGGATTAATTTGTCACTCGATTAATTTAATAGGAATTAATAATTAGTCTAACCCTAGTACTAATGTTTTCCACACTGACTTGTTGGTTGGAGACAAGGGAAACTCGACTGTTGGGTCGAATGTTATTCAAGGCTCCTTAGAAAAGGTGGATGTGACAACCTAAATACAACCATGATCACTTATATTTGAATCATGCTTACATTATCTAATATATAATGCTTTATGTATATATTACATGTTATGTTATCATATTTTACTCTATTTGTACCTTCAAGAATCGCGAAATTTCAAGTTGGTTGCAAACAACAAAATTCTAAGGTTCCAAAAGGAATTTTTTTGTTAGAGACTAGTTTTGATCTAAAGGACGTAATAATTTGGTCAAGGTCAAAATTATATAGTTGTATATCTCTTAGTTAGGTTTGTAACGCAATAAATAGTGTGTCAAATGGACGTTCGAATAAAAAGTGATATTGAATTTATGAACTAAGGGAAAAGTTGTCTATCCTTTTAAGTTGCATTTTGTATTTTTAGTGCACCAGATGTTTTATTTTGATTGGTTGAAGAAGGAAGAAGCTTTGTCCCACTTATAACCCCAAATATCATTTCATTCTTCCTCATTTTTAACCCTTATTTTAGTTTGGAGAGACTTTGTCTTGACGAGAGCGAAATGTGAAGCTTAAGGAAGAAAGTGTGATAAGAGAAGGTAGGAAAATTCAAATAGAATCATAAGCGTGTTCCCAGGCTAATTTTACGTGTTATTATTTTACTCAAGTTTCATACAATTCTAAAGGGACTATGTTGCAATTGAATAATCATTATATGTTATATAAATATATTATTATGGTAGTTATGATTTGAATGAAATATTGATTTAGTTAGATTAACAAATTTAAGGTGTACTCCTCCAAGTTTAGCTATGGATGAGTGAAAATAAATACATAGTTGAGAACCCGAGGTGAGTGTACTCACTATATATATATATATATATATATATATATATTGTTTATGGCTATGATTGTGCCTTTATGAATTTGGATTTGTTTTATTTCGATTTTCCAAAATGAGAGGTTACTCCCTGGCCCAAAATGGGGGAGGATTGTCTATTACAGATAAGGAGTTACTCCCTGACCAGGAATGGGGGATAATTGTCTATTGGAGATGAGATATAGAAACCATGGTTCAAAAAGGTGGGACATTATTTAAGAATGGAGCAGATCAGTTTATACAATAGTGTATGGATATGTTTTATTACATTTAATTTTATGCAATAATATATTAGTGACGCATTCACTCAGATATTTTGCTCACGGTTCCTATGTTTATATTCTTTAGGTCTTGTGATTTCATTACCAAACCTAGGAGGTTGGGTTGGGTTAGTAAGGAACGAATAAAATAATAATTTTTTTTAATGTAAATGATGTAATTAAGTTAACTTATCCTTTTAGAAAGTTTATATAAGTATAAGTATTTTAATCTTGTGAAATTATTTTAGTTTTATGGTTTTTCGTTGATGATTCTAATTAAGACATATGTTTAATTTTTGTTAATTGAATTATGTTACTTTGACTTTCAAACTTAATTATAAGTAACAAGCTTGGGGTTTATCATCTTTTGATATCAGAGCCTAGGTTTTAGTGATTCTGGAGCTGTAAGAGCCTAGATTTGGCAGTGGGCATAGAATTTATTTTAAATCATAATTATTGATTTGTGAGGATACAAGTAACTATGGTGGTTTTTAGAGCCAGAGTGTTTAATGTTATGTTATGAGATATGGATATAATGTGTTTGTTCTTTATTTGTGAGTTGACTTTATTGAATAACATCTAGTAGTTATATAAATATATTGTTGTGCGGGATATATATTGAATAGAATTTTTTTGAAAATAAATAATATATTTAGACTTATTAAGGACGACAGTGATTACAAGTATTTCAATGACAATCTTTGTGTTTTTTGTATGGTTATGGACAAAGGTTTTATTGGAGGAATATTTTTAAAGAGAAAATATTGTATGAAAAATTATTATATCATCCCATACTAGTACATGTGGACTTGACTTGTGTCACTGATTGAGTTGTGGATGAGTTGGCGCCTCATTTATACACGAAAGTGATGCATGGGATTCCATATTCCAATAATGGAAAAGAGGTGAAGAAAACTATTATTACATGATTATTATAAGACTTAAAATGTTAGAGTGTGATATCTTATTGTTCTAAACTATAGATATTCAAAATTATTCTACTCTTGAGTATGCATATTAAATTAGAATGATAATAATACTTAAAAAAATATATATAATGAATATTGTGTTTTGTATTGAACTAATGATTTACAATGATGTTTTAACGAGTGTATTAGTAAGTTATGAAACATGAGTTATTTATTCCAAAATCATTGTGAATGAATTCAAATAAGAATATTGAAGTAGAACACAAGTGAAGTTAGTGGGTAAAGTTGTTCAAAAGTTAGACAATTGGACCTAAAAACAACAAAATGGTGTGTGAATATGAGTAAGAGATCGAGTGTTATATACTTTGAATTATGTCAAGAGTAAAATAATGATATTAATTCATTAATAAAGGTATAAGAAGAACAGGTGTTATATTTTGTATAAAAAATAGAAATTGGTCATGACAATAGTTATTTAAAGGTGTGTAAGGTTGAAGATAAATTCGTTGAAATTGAGTTAAAGGAACATTTGGTGAAGAAATATAATATTATATTTTATGGGAAGTTGTTTATTATAATGTTATATAATGGCTGACTTTATATGAGAGATTAAGATTTATAATAAAGGTGAAATGAGAAGATTATTATTTATTGTAGATGTTTAAATTTAATATGTGAAATGGTTAGATATAGAAATGAAATCCTTCAATTGCCAGGCAATATCTCAAAATTGATCTGAATATGGGTTCATAGTGAATCACGCCGAGTAGAAGAAAATAGTAATGGGAATTGAGATGTACGTCTTTAATAGTATGAGTACATGTAATGAATATTATTCTTGTAGGTTTTGCGATGCTCACATGAATAGTAAAGTAGAGATGAAGAGTTAAATAATTGGAACTTTAAAATATTATGGAGTCCGCTTAAAAGTATGTGTTGTGTATTATGACAACGAGTTTCTTGACTGATGAAAGGTAATAAATGATTATGAGAATTGAAGATGTATTTGGGAAGGAAGGGTAGTAAATTCTTTATATCTAATGCAAATGATAACTTAGTAGGAGTTTTTATATAAGAAAAAATAAAGAGAATGTATACTTCTACTTAATATTAACAAACCTGAATGAATATGGCTATGGTAAAATATAAATAAAGTATGAATGGGTGTGACGACTTTGAGCTAAATCATAATTGGGATTAAATGGGATGTTCATAGTTAATAAATAATTGAGATATCAACTATAAAGTAACGATGAATAAGGGAAAATGCATAAGTATGAGATATATGCTAGTTGAATTTGAATATTAGGAGCTACTTTGGGTGGATATTGAGTTATATTTAGCATTGTTCATATGTGATATCACTGATGGTATGAGGTATAATTAATATGGATTTAAATAATATAGAGTCACAAAGAAGTATATGTAAAGATAATGTAGTATGTGAGATAAAATAATACGATACATTAATGTATTTATACATGTTATTGGAAAGAAATATGATATATAATAGACAACGAAGTATCATGGGGATGGTAAGTATGGTTAAGGTTGTAAGTTGTTAGGTTATCATTAAGATTAATGTTTCCAAATTAGTAAAATGAGTGTATTATGTTACAATTATTTTAAATAATACTTCTATAACATATTCCATAATTAAGAGTCACTTTGGTTAATGAAAGGGTACTCAAAATACTAAGATTCAATGTCATTTAATATTGTTAATCAAAGTACATCATTGATTAATTAAGGATTTAGGGACCCTTGGGTACCTCCCAAAATGTAGAGTTCAGATTAAGTAACTGCTGAAGACTTGGGTCATGTAACAGACTAGTGTCATAATTGATTTGGTAGCCAGAGAGTTACATCCCACATCACCTGAATGATGGAAAGTAATGGTTCTTATATGTAGATTTTCACTCTTTTAATACCGAGGCCTTTTCAGCTTCATGGATATGGCATGTGTTTATGACACCACATGTCAGGGGTTCAAATTCCGTTCACATTAGTTTCTGGATGTGAGATATAATAAAAACCCCATACCGCTGTGAATGGTAGTTAAATTTAGTATAATATAAATGGGGATAAAGTGGGGTATTATAGAATGGTATTAGAGCTAACCTAGCCGAAATAAGTGTGCCAACATGTTGGATGATGGTTTACTTCATCCCAACGAAGACATTGGCCTCCCTAATGGGGGTGGATTGTAACAGACTAGTGTCATTGTTTATTTTGTAGCCATAGAGTTACACCCCACCTCCTATGTGTGAAGGGTAATTGTTCATAAATTTATATTTGCACTCTTCAAACATCGAGACCTCTTTGGCTCCACCAGTAAGACATGTGATTTATGACACCACATGTTAGGGGCTCAAACTCTGTTGGCACCAATTTATGGATGTGGGGTAAAATAAAATCCCATACTGCTATGAGAGGTGGTTAAATTGAGTATATTATCGATGGTGGTATAGTGGGATATTATAGGCCCCCTACCTACCTATAAATAAGTGACTAATTTTCACCATTCAGACATACTAAAAGACAATATAATGAAATTATAGGATAATGGAGACAAATCCAAAATTATCATAGAGTGATTTAAGCATGTTGAAGAAAATATCAAGGAACAATTTAAGGATCTATGATTTAAGGCTTATTCAATCTGATTATCCAATCTCAAGAGCATGATTAGCATGGATCAAAGTAAGTGTTCTTGGTCACTTATATAAGCTGAAAATGTGATTTTCATGATGATTAAATATATTATATAAAGAATCACAACATGCTTAATTAACTAATCAATTAATATGTAGATTAATTAAATAGTGTTTAAGAGTTTTGGGTTCTTTAATTAAAGTATATTTTACATGTGGTATTCAAGCACTATGTTGAAATATCATGATTTTACATTATGCTTGCCTATCATGTAATGTTTGTGTATCATTATTCTATGAAAGTATATTATTTTGCACACCTTATGAATTAAATATTTAAAGTGCAATAGTTAAGGATGAAACAGACATATGATTCCTTATGCATGAAACTAAATGAATACATTGGTACATATGTGAAAGCACATAAAATGATATATCATAAGATGGGATTGTTAGTTTCCAATTTTTTTATGATGTAATTAAAAATGGAATTGGTCCCCTTATAGTGACCTTTTTTTGTGACAATTTAATTATATCTTTAAAGCTGCCTAAAAAAATGATGATGAATATCCAAATTGTGTATAAATATTTTTGAGACATTTTATGTTGTTGATCTAATATGTTTCGTATATAAAAGTTTATGCTTCGTTTTTCTTATATGTCATTGAATCTATTTATGTTATGTTCCAGAATTTTTGACGTTTTATTTTTCCTCGATAAATCTTCTAATTTTATAAAACTATAAATTTGAAATTTTGAGACGTTTGCAGTAACAATTTTCTAATGCCTCTAATAAGAAATGATTGAAATCTAAATTGTCGTATGACTCAAAATTTAATTAAATTTGTTATGTCAATATGAAATGGCCTAAAATTCATCATGTTTTTGGTGATGCACGTTGTTTTTTACTATTTGAGAACAATTAAGTCTTTAGAACCTTAAAATCATTGAAATAAAGTTGACAACTATTTCTCTCTCCATTATTTTAAAATTTTGCTAATTGGAGATTAATCCTGGAGTAAATTATAATATTTTTGTAATGGTATTTCAAATTTTTATATTTTTAAAATTTATGGATTTCTCCATCACATATGTTTTAATAACTACATAAGTTGTCATACCTTATTGCCTGTTATAATATTAACATTATGTGGTGTTTTTTTAGTATACACCAAATATTTTTATGAATATTAGATTTACGATTAAGGTTTTTAGTACCCTATTCTATAACTATAATTATTGAATTATTGTGCATAAGATTTTTTAGCTTAATATTTACATTATGTTAGATTAGGTGTTGACCAAAGTGTCCTAGTATATAGTTGTATATATTAAATTATTGTGTATAAATTTGGTTGCCCAAAGGTCTAAATATAATTATGAATGCTAGGTTGTTAATGCTATGATTATCTGTCTTGTTTATTTAATCATTGTAATTGGTTGCCCAAATGTACAATTATGATTATTAAATGAACATTACTGAGTAATACAGTTTTTGCATCAATTTAACCTTGAAGCATTTAAGTTTTTTTTATCCTTAGAACTAATATTTGCATTAAAGTTTGAAATTATTGATCGAATATAAAATTGTAAATATTATATTATCGCATCCACAATCATGTCATGTATGTTTTGGTTGCCCAAAGTCAAATAAAGTAATATAAGCGTCACAATTGATATTTTATTATTATTACGAAAGAAAGCCCATGATTATACATTTTTGTTAATGTATGTGTTGTCAACTTATAACGTTAATATAATGATATATTTATATCATTTTTTCTCTAAAATTTTATGTTTTTTTTGTCTTAATGCTCTCGAGACTCACTTCTTAGAATGTGTTAAATCTTTATAAGTTATTTTCAATTGATAAATCCACTATTAACAATACAAGTAGTGTGGGACACTCTTTATAAAGTTTGGAAAACACGTAAACAGATTGATAGTACATATGTTGCACCACATTCCGCGGACCATCAAAACCAGTGTTATCATCTATCGGTCGCGGCCCTAATTCCTATTGAATACATAAATGCCTTGCATACATGCTGCAGTCTTTAACATATAAGTTGCAGTCTTATTCTTTACCTGTCGCAGCCCTAAAAATACAGTGCGGCCCCATTTATAATATATGCCACGGTCCCTAAGATCATTAATTAGTTGGCCGCATCATCTCTCATCACAAAAGCAGTACAATGCACACCTCCTATATATAAAGGTTCACACCTCGAGAAGGGGGGATCCATTTTTCTTACACCAACACTCATCTCAAAGCTGATTATTCTCTCCTCGACGGTCTCTAGACCACTTGGTCCAGCTTGAGGGCCACTCGCCGGCATCGCACCCATCTCTCTGGCACTCTGGAATCTTCATAAACATGTATTATCTTCTATTCACGTGCTTGTATGCCTCTTTAGGCATAACTGATATGTACCAAACAACATATATAAAGAGAGTGTGGCACCAAAGTGGGCATAGGCTTATTATTATAGCCGAACCACTCTATATCTTATCTTTTATCTCTTTTTTACTTGCTGTGTTTGCTTATTATACATTTTACACTTGATTTGCTGGTACGAGAATGACAAGTGGACAATTTCTCGTATCATCAATTTGGCGCCATCTGTGGGAATATCATCCAAAGGACACGACCTCATCAGTAATATCATTCAAAGGCCATGACAGTACACCTATGTGCTTCACTAGTCGCGACCTCAGCAATAGTATCATGCAGCAGTGCAAATGCTGCATCCCAACTTACTATTTATTCTAATATTTTTATGATTACTCACTTCTGATAGTTTTGTCTCAGATTATATATTTTTTAAAGACTAGCAAAGAAGAAAATGGAAGAAGAACCCAACCAGAGCACATAAGTCAAAGATGATATTGTGCAGCTGTACAATCACCTCAACCATCTCAATGACAGTCATGCCTCACTCCAAACCCAAGTCAACTATTTGACCCAGAGGGTACTCATACTAGAGGCTGCAACCTCATCCAATGAGGGTGCGACCCCCAAGATCATTGTTGCAGCTCCTATCACTTTCGCGACCATAACATCAGAAATCGAGGAAGTATCCCAGCTAAAAGCACTGGACGTCGAAGGTAAGGCCGCGACCAGGGCCCTAAAGAGGATGATGAAATAATAAGAAAGGTAATTACATGAGAATTACACACCGCTAGACTCTAGTATAGAGGATATCCTTGGAAGCATCGAAGATAAATTGCTCAGGTGGCTAAAAAAAGCAGAGAGCTCCCCCTCATAAAAGGGACAATGCCAAGTGGTGCAAATTCCACCATGACCACGACCACCTCACCGAATAGTGTTACACCTTGAAGAATGAAAGTTAGAGGCTCATAAAGCAGGGGATACTACAGCGCTTCCTCAAGGATGCAGCCTAGTCTAACAGGCCACATTCCTCTTTTTATGCCCATATTTATGTTTCATCTATTTCTGTTCTTAGTGAAAACTCTTTTGAGTAGTTCCATATTAAGTTTGTATTGTCCTAATAAAGTCATGAATATATGAATAGATATATGAAATCAAGATCACTTTATAGTGCCATATTTTGATTTCTCGATTCCAGTAAATGATATCTTATGAAAGGCTTCTTGTCTTAAACAGATTCTAAATGGAGACAATATGTTATATCGGGAATGATAATATTTAAATGGATACACAACGCCCACCGTAATGCCTGATTGTCTGAAAGCAAGTGATAATTGAAATGTCGAAAGCAACTATCTAAATTGGCATGGAAAATCACTCATAGAGGCTATATTCCAGCATACCATGGCTACATCCTTGAAAGTAGTTATCAGAAAGCATTATTAGCCACGAGGGATTCTAATGCCTGTTCTTAGCTTTCGGGATGCGTCATAAGAATCAGGGGCTTCAAGTGACCATTATTAGCTCTCGAGATGCATCATTATTTTAGGGAGGTTACTCCCCCGACAATCATCATTAACTTATTGGATAGAGACTAAACATAATTCATTTGGTGATCTTAGCCCTAAAATAGCATTAACTTGGTGTATATGAGACTAAACATCATTCATTTGGTAATCTCAGCCCGAAAACATCATTCACTTGGTGGATATGAGACTAAACATCATTCAGTTAGTGATCTTAGACTAAAAACATCATTAACTTGGTGTATAGAGGCAAAACATCATTAAATTGGTGATCTCACATTAGCTTGGGGAAGCTACATAATACCTAGCTCGGGTAACCCAATTGACTAACGAAAAGCCATGAAAGGAAAATGAATGAAGCATGCCAAAGCTACAGAAAGAGGATGGTCTCAACCTAGCATGCTGTCATCAAAGGCTCAAAAGGTGCCACAGTCTTATTAGTATGGTTGTAGCCACTAAGTTCATTCATTTAGAAGAAGCGATGAAGAAAGTCATAGAATTGATAAACATGCCGCAGCTGGATGACAACATGTCGCGACCCTGTTCAAGAAACCAAATTAATGAGAGTAAGAGTTGCTGCGATGGTGACTTGGATTTGGATCCAAATAAAGCTACAATAGAGGATAATCAAATATTCAAAATGGCCGCAGCCTATTAATATCGTTACAGCCAGTCATGCACGATAGTAAAGGAGTTTTTAACATGTCGCGCCTAGATTACAAACCAGATGCAGCAGGCTAAGTTTCAAACAAAATTTGGGTCTTTTTATTAATATTAATGGGAAAGAGATAAGTCGCAAGCCCAAATACATATTCCATTAGAACCGTGGCTTAGAGGATCATTGCCCAACAAAGTGAAGTTTGGAAGCCTGCAAGGAAAGATAAAAGAATACAAGTGAAAAGTGCAAAGGTTCACCTTTCGAAGACCAGGCTGAGAATAAGTCACAAGCTTATACTCCTGGATATAGATATCTAAAAATTCACTCAAGTTGTCAGAGTGCCGCAAAAGTATCACATGAGCTACATTATTTAGGTCTCGAGCATTTTTGGGTCTATTGACGTGACTTACTCAAGAGATTAGTGAAGTTTGTGAAGAAAAGATAAGGACAAAGTCCAACGCAAATGCACGGTAGGCTGCAGCCAGCTTACTATACAAGTCGCAACCCATAGGAACAAAATATTTATATATTGGTTGCAATTAGTATGTTATCCTGGCAAGCTCATTCAATCAAGTAATCATTCATTCATACAAGTGTTGAGGTGTGCAAATGAAGTTCAAAAAATTATCATACCAAAGGAGTGTGGCTGCAGTCTTGAGAGCACAGTTAGCAGAAATATATAAGGATATACCAGTGTTTGAAAGCTAAAGCCTAAGAAAGAAATTCAAGTATTTAAGTTATACAAATAAAGGCCGTAGCCATTCCAAAATGCACAATAAAAGATAAAGAGGGACGTATCCCTAAGATGCAACATCGTCATCTTTATCTCCCTTTTATCCCTTTGCAGCCATCATGGTCTATTCCTCAGTTGTCGTTGCTTCAGCCTCTGCCCTTAACCTGTCTCTTTCTTCTACCGTAACCTTTATCTCAGCCACGCACTGCTGATGCTCAACATCACTAAGGCCCAGGTAAGAAATGTCTCTCTAGAATCGGGGAAGTTTTTTATGACTCTATGCCTGAGCTCTTAGTAGACGCAGAGGTAGGCTCTATTGTTGATAAGGTAGAAGACTTTGGAGCCCTTAAATGACTCCACATCGTTGTTAATTGCCAATTAAAGGGCCATAACATGATCTTCTCCCATCTTCTTGACCACCGCGACATGTTCCTTAGAATCATTAGTAGCCTTGACTTCCAATTCCTCATATTTCTTCTGTAGAAGTTCAAGCTTGTTATTAGAAAACTCCGTAGCCTTAGAAGCTTTTGCAATCTGAGATTGGGAAATCTTGAGGGACTCTATGGCCTGCCTAAATTTCTCTTCAGTATCCTGCTTGGCCTATTTCACAGCTTTAATGGTGGCATCCGGGTTCATCTTGCATAACTCAAGGGCCGTAGCAGAAGACTTCTTTCCAGCTTCAAAGGAATCTGCCCGGACATTCTCCAAGTCAGTGGAGTGAACTCTATCCGCGACCTCCTTTAGCCTATAGAGGGCTTCATACTTCCTCTTCTAAGAAATCATGACGTCCGTGGCTTGCGAAGAGATTAAGAGTTAGAAGTTGAAATTTGAAAATAAAGATGAGAAGGTACGTACACTTACCTTCAACAGACTGTGGAGACCATAATCCTCCAAGGCATCATGGTCTTCATCCATGAGTCAATCAAGGTCCTCAGCATCTGGGACCTTTTCAACCTATAGACAACCCTCACAGTTGTGTCCCATAAAGATTCAGGGTTGGCCTGCCTAAGCTTGAGCCACAGATGACCGTCAAGACCAACACTAGAATGACATTAAGGAGGTACCTGGTTGTCATTTATAACCACTATTATTAGAGGTGGAGAGTTGATATGGATTGGAGAAGTGTCACAACCGTCGAGTTATCCGAAGGTTTACATTAGACCTTTCGCGACCAGACTAGCCCCAATATCATCATCAAAAGTACCCTCAAGCCTCTTTTTCCTCTTGGAGTTGGGGCGTGAGGGGCGCAGTAGGAAGATTTTTGTAACTTGAAGTGACCGCGGTAGGAGAATTGGACTTTTTCCTCTTCCTCTTCCTTTTCCTAGCAGTGTTTTTAAGGACAATCGTGTCCTCATCCATTTCTGCCAGTTTGGCAACCAAAATCTCCCTATCAACTTCCTCACCTAAAAGAAGATATGAAGCAATAAAAATTAGTTTATAAATAGATGTCGTGGTATTAATTAGAGATAGGATTATTAACTTTCGCGGCCATCTCTTTGGGAATAGATTTATTTGTTAAATAAACTGTTTAAAAAATAGAACCTGAGTTGACAAGTGTACTAAACTTCTTCTGCTCAACAGGAACTACCGCGACCCTACCAACTCTCTTTTACTGCCCTCACTCAAATGCAGATTGTCAAGGGTTGCACAAAAATACAAAGGTTAGTTCAAAATAAATATGTGAAGAATAATATACAACTATAATGTAGGGACGCGTCCATAATTCAAAAAGTACCAAGCTTAGAGGGACATCCCCACTGCCGCGGCATCCTAAAAGTTCTCTCCCTCTCAGTCTCTTGGGGGTGGATCTCCCACCCTTCTCTAGAAATGTAAATATTTTTGCCCTTCCAGTTTTTTACACTGGTAGGCCTCCCAGAATAAAGGGTATCATCTCTTCCGTTGACTGAAAATTAGTAGTATCCAATAAATTTTACGGAGTTGTCCTTGGGGCAATAGAAGTAGAAAAACTCTGTGGGAGTAATGTCTCTCCTAAATTTTTTTTGCCACATCACAATGGTTGCAAGAATGGCCTCCATCCATTAGGATCTAATTAGGCTCGGGGTAACTTCATCATCTGGAAGATACTATTAACTGGAACAGGGACATTTAGCCACAGCCCATAAATGAAAGTGTGGAGGGGGAAGCAGACCCCATCGTCGGTAAGCGCTGTGCATGGCCTCTCTTCCGCGGTAGGTGCTGAGCACATTAAACCCACTAGAAACTTGAAGGCTTCAGCAACCTGATCCACCCACTCTTAGGTCATAGTGCTGTAGACACTGAGTGCATCAAGAAGTCTCTCAATCCTCTCAGATGTGCTAAATGGTATATCCCTAACCTTAGAGGAGTCCCCTGTCACGGCATTCTCATCTATGTCCATTGGCTGGTTGCTAGAATTAGCTTTTCCTCCAGGGCCGCGGAATCTGAGTCTGAATCTAACACTACACAGTTGGGCCAATCTCTTAACTGGTACGACCCTATTATCCTCAAAGGATGCACTTAAGTAAGTTCAGGAGGAGAGGCTCCAAAATATTTGTTCCAAAAACCTCTCAGAAATTCGTTTGGGTTAAATTTCATATGGCTACAACAGTACCTAAAAAGTAGAGAGTCCTCAGTTAGGTGCCGCATCCAATATGGTCCTAAGGATTCTCATAGGCGGACGTGACAGTTGTAATGATATATCAAGATTGAGGATTAACAAGAAATGTTAGTCCAAATTGGCTAAATATACCAAATGTTGGGTTCTAAAGACCTAGAAGTTAATTGTTGCAGTGGCATATTATTATTATTTTTTTTTTGGGGGAGGGGAGGATGTGTAATCTTCTTACATGCCATAGTAATTAAATTATGGGATAAATGTAGCGGACTCTAATCTGAGAGCCCAAGGAATATTCTATCAAACAATTACTACAGGCCGCAACCAAATATGTATGCCGCAACATATACTTTTTGCATGTCTCTGCATTATGTTCAATGCCCACCGCAACAACATTTTGTATGATGCAGATGTCTCTTAAACAAATCAATATTTGAAGGTTTCATTGATTCATGAGAACCTTAATTTACTAAAGGAATTTTACCATGTCGCGGCTACTCACTCAAACAGGTTAGTATTTAATCTTTTTAAATTCAAAGATCAAAAGCCCTAGAATACGAAGAGTCTCTCTCAAGAACGTTAAGAACATAATGGGAGTTCAGAAACCTTAAAGTCTAACCCAAACTAGCAAAATTCATTTATTGGGTCAACATTGAAGATTGATTCAGTACAAGTTCGGTTACATAGTCCAAATCCTAACAACTACGTATTATTATATAGGTTCGATCAGTTGGGAAATTGCCAAGAATAAATATAGACGAAGAATCATTATGTTACAACGTGCACTTCCTAAAAATACAAGTTCAGAAAGCAACAAAAATGGTTGCAATTAAATAAAACACATTCAAGCAAGTCCAATTCGTGATGAGTTTAGCAGATATAATTCACGATTGGGTGATTCATAAAGATAGAAATTTGGAAATTCGGAAGTTCAGTTGATGAATTGTGAATTGAAAAAGCTATTAAAGGGGTTTTTAATTGAAAAAGTTACCCAAAAATGAAGAAACCACCAATGCTCAACCTCGAACTACCTTCAACCGCCTTAGAACCACCACTCGGAGCTATTAGAGATCGCCAGAAAATGCAAGGAGACAAACACGCATAAATTTTCTCTCAAGGATTTGGGAAGCGTAATGAAGTCCACGGCCGGTACAATTTATATATGAGGGCGCGGGAAGACGAAGCATCGACTTGCAAGTGCCGCGACATCTTGAGAAGACTTGACTACTCAACCGCAACCCCAATCGCAATCTTCCATAATGTGTTCCGTAATTAAACAATACTTAGAGTCACTTTTGTTATTAAAAGGTACTCCTAATACCAAGAGTCAATGTCATTTAATATTGTTAATCAAAGGTCATCTTTTATTAATTAAGGATTTAAGGACTTTTGGGTATCTATCATGATGGATGTTCAAATTATGTGACTATTGAACATTTGGGTCTCCTCCTGCCTATAAATAAGTGATTGATTTCCATCATTCAGAAACACTGAAAAATAAGATAATGAAATGATTGGACAGTAAAGAAAAATCCAAAATTCGCATATAGTGATTTAATTATATTAAAGAAAATAATAAGCAATATTTTCAAGGGGCTAGGATTCAAGGCTTGTTAAACCTCTCATCCAATCTCAAAAACGTTATTAGCATGGATCAAGGTAAGTGTTCTTGATCTCTCATATAGGCTGAAAATGTAATATTGAACATGATTAAAGATCATATTATGTAAATAACCATAACATTCTTAATTAATTAATTGATTAATATTTAGATTAATTAAATAATATTTAAGAGTTTATTTTTTTTAAATTAAAGTATACTTTACATATTAATGATGTTGCATAATGACTATTTCGTATTGTTTCCCAGAAAATGCATAAGAGATGTTTGGAAGTAGGTTAAAGATGTATATATATTTTGTGCGGTGTTAGTTCTAGAATAATGTTGATGAATGTGAAAATTGGTAGTTAATAAGGAATGGGGTAAGTATAATGATCGTGAAGTTATTGTGTTGGGTAGATGACTTATTAACATCGCTGTATGTTTAATTAAATAATCATCAAATAATGATGAAAACGGAATATAGTGAGAAGTTATATTGATATTATAATCCAAGATTGAATAGTATACATAAACAAGAATATGAAATTGTAGTTTAATTTTTTTTGAATGATTGTTTAATACCAAAATTTGGAAAGTAATGAGGATATATTTTGACTAAAGAACTGGAAGAATAATACTTAATATACCCTTAACCTTCATAGATGATGTGAATACTAGATAGAGTGAAAATACGTATTTGGTATTATATGGAAGTTGAAAATATGAAGTATAAAAAACTAGTCTTATATTAATATTTGATGATTTGAAATATTGCACGATAATAAGGATAGACTATAGGAATAAATAGCGAAATGTCAAGAATAACACTAGGTTTATTAAGAGTGTGTACACATTGTGTATCTAAGATGATACAATCGATACACTAGTATGAATGAATATTCGACATACGTATATGAAGGTGTGAAGTAATTTGTGAATTAAAATTTGCCTTTGATTTTAAGAAATCATCAAATGATTATCATTACAAATAAATTATAAAGAAACTAAAGATATTATGAAAGAAAAAGATATGTGATAGTTATCTATATTAACTAATACCTAGAACGATATTCCGATGAGAAAGAATGAAAGTAATGTTATTAAATATCTTAGTCAAAGTAATTAACCAAACTGATAGATTTGTGTATATTACGAGTGTAATTGAATTCATTCTCTGATAAGGAGGTTGAATACACACACATGGGCACACACACACTCTTATATATATATATATATATATATATAATGGTGATGATATGTTTCATATTACTAAAAATCTAGAATTGGTTAATGAAGATAATTTTGTTGAAAAGAATAAACAAATGAATGATAATGGGATTTTCATAAAGTGGTGCATGATTGGTTGCAATTTTTATTATTAATGACTAGTTAAGATCAAGTATATATATAGAAGTTTATAATTTGTTTATATGTTAATAGTTTAAGTGTCATTTTATGATTATATTGTTGTATAGAGTGTTTGAATACACGAGAAGGCAATACGATTGCGGAGAGAATAATGTTTTTAATCTAAAAGTTTATAAACTATTATGAAGAATTAAAGATTATGGAATAAATAAGTACATTTTTTTAGTTATGTGATAAATATTAAATGACATAAACTCATAATATAATATGTGACTAGAAATGACGTATGCTTATGTGGAACTATATTATTAAAATATCACAATGAATGTATTATTTGTGATGTGTCGTGGGAATGAGCATAGAGAACATTAATTTTTGAAATAAATAGAGATGGTTGATTATATGCATGTAAGTATGATAATCACATTAATGCTAGTATAAGTTAATATGAAGTGATACAAGTAACAAGAAAAACTTGATTTGTTGATTCAAATATCATTTGTGGAAGATTAGCCATGGGTATTAAGAAACATGTTGTTGTCTTAATATAATATATTAAACAAAAGAATGTTATGTATCATGTGGAGTATAATAGTAAGATTAACAAAATACATATGAATGCATTGATATGAAAATTTTAGAGTATTTAAATTTCGGGGATGAAATTTCATGAGGGAGAGTTGTGGCAACCCGAATAAAACCATGATCACTTCTATCTAAATCTTACTTACATTATGTTATATATAATGTTTTATTAATATATTATATGTTACGTTATCATATTTTAGTCTATTTTTACCTTCAAGAATCGTGAAATTTCAAGTTGGTTGTAAACAACAAAATTTTAAGGTTCTGGTAGGAATCTTCATGTTAAAGACTAGTTTTGACCCATATAATGTGATAATTTGGTCAAGGAAAAAACTATGTAATTGTAGATCTCTGAGTTAGTTTTGTAATGCAAAAAACGGTGTGTCAAACAGACGTCCAAGTAAGAAGTTATAGAGAATTTAAGAACCGATGGCAAAGTTGTCCATCCTTTTAAGTTGTACTTTATCTTTTAGTGCACCTGATGCTTTGTTTTTATTATTTAAAGAGGTAAGTAGCTTTGTTCAACTTATACCCCTAAATATCACCCCATTCTTCTTCATTTTGAACCCTTATTTCAGTTTAGAGAGATTTTAGCTTGACGAGATAGAAAGGAGAATCTTGAGGAAAAAAGTGTGATAAAAAAAACTGGGGAAATTATAAAATCCTAAAATTTTTACTAAGGTAATTTTATGTGTTAATATTATTTTATTAATAAATTATAATTAATTAAATGGTAAAAATAATCAATTATTGATTAAACTTCCATCCTCCTTTGTATATATGTGGATATGTTTATACTTGAAGCAATTTGTATTGTAAGCCATATTGATTCATAGAGAACTCCCTTATATTCAAACTTCTATTGATTATTGTATACCTTATGGAATTGACTCATTAGAGTTGTAGATGAAACTAGACTCATACATGCAAATCATATCTGAAAATTGGAATTAAATAGCTAGTAGTTAGACTTGGGTGATGTTTACAAATTGATGCATAGTTGTTGTTTGCACGATCCATTGGCATATGACGTGAGCTTTATTAACTGTTGGACATAGCATATGAACTCTAAAAATCATAAAACTTTAATTGAGTATTATAAAGTATTTTTATCGAAAAATAGTTGAAAATCATAGAAAGTCAGGGTGTAGAAAAATTATGAAATTCTTGAAAGTTGACTACATAATAGAGGAGATTATAGGACAGACACTTATTGTGTGGTAAAGAAATGGTCATATATTTCTTAAGGAAGATTGAAAAATTTCACCATCACTTACGTTGGAAATCATATTCATATATGTTTTCATATTGGTTAGGTTGGACACCTTTATTTTTATAATTTATTATTTTAGAATGGTTAAGAATAGAGGACAATAATTTGATGCCATACTAGATATCTCATAATAGAATATTTATATGTCCTCCTTCCAAAGGGAATTTTGAGTACATATTCTACGATTATATATAATATAAAGTATACTTTTATGAACATTTAGGTTTATTTAAAATTCCATACAAAGTGTTTTCTATGATTGAATGTTCATAAGTTAATCAACATATATTGCAACACATCATCTATACTCAAGTTTCATGGAATTCTAATTAAGTTGGACTATGTTGTAGTTTTACAATCATTGCATGTCATATAAATATATTAATATAATAGTTATTAGTTGAATGAAATATTGATTTAGTTAGATTGACAAGTTTAAGGTCTAGTTCACCAAGTTCAGCTATATTTGAGGGAAAAGTAAATATATAGTTAAGAACCCGGGGTAAATGTACTCCCTAGAAATATATATATATATATATATATATATATATATATATATATATATATATATGTGTGTGTGTGTGTGTGTGTGTAAGTGTGTGTGTGTTATGGATATGATTGTACCATTATGAATTTGAATTTATTTCATTTCGATTTATCGAAATGAGAGGTTACTCCCCAACCCAAAATGGGGAAGGATTGTTTATTATAGACAAGGGTTAATTACCGATAAGGAATGGGGATAATTGTCTATTGCAGACACAATATATGAATCATGGTTTGAAAAGTTGGGACATTCTTATGAATATACTTGATCAGTTCATACATCACTATATGTAAATGTTTTATTGCAGATAATTTTTTACAATATTATAGTACTAATTCATTCACCGAAATATTTTCTCACAGTTCCTATGTTTATATTTTGCAAGGTCTCATGGTTTTACTGTCAAATCTAGTAGGTCGGTGTGACACCCCACTTTTACACCACTAATATTGTCCCCGCTTTAACTACCTCACATAGGAGTATGGGATTTATTAGATGTAACACCCTGCCCAAAATAATAACGGGTGGCCAACCCTATACTACATTAAATCAGGAGTTTCAGATGGCTCAGTCTCAACACCAACTGTTAATACAAATATAATATAGACTAACTACACGATATCATATAAGAGAGATGTTAAAATTTAATAAAACATGCAACAGACAACAAACCAATATTTTAAGCTACTAATAAAGGAAAGAAATATGTAAAAAAAAGAACTATGATAAATGAAATGCTAGAATAAAAAGAAATATGTAACTACAACCGAATATACCACAAAGGAGTAGACCCGAATAAGCTGTCGGGTCACATCCAATACAATAACTGAAATGGAATAAATACACATATCTATAAATATCCCTTGGGTATAAACCCGATATACAACATGAATCCTACCTAGATTTTTAAAGAAGTAGGAAGCGACTACAATCTAAGTCCCGCAACAGTCCGCACCTGTCATGGCTCCCAGGACTCTGGATATAAGGTCATCCGGCATCCATGCAGTAGGAAACCTGTAGTAATATATATAAATATATATGTACAGACAGGAGAGAAAAGTAAACGGGTAAGAGCCCGAGTTGTGAAAAATATTTAGCAAGTGTGTTAACCGTGCATAATAAATATCGGTGCACTTATTTCATATTTAAAGTGGAATCGCACTCTCGTGAAACCCCAACTCACCTCTCATCTAACGGCGCACACTTATTTGCGTCCTGAAATTTTAGTTAAATTACCCAAATTATAAGGACAACCTAACTTAACATAGGCCCAGCCTATACCCACGAGATCTTCCTTCCTATCATAACCCAAGAATCCACTCTTTCTAAACACACTTAATGAGTTTTACAAACAAATATGCCACAATAGGCTTATTGGATTCCGATTTATAATTTAATTAATTATAATTCTTAATACGTTACCCATATACATTAGGGTTTAAAAATATGATTTAATTACTAAATAACATGAATATAAATTATTATTGACAAAACTTCTCTCCAATCTCAACACAGCACTGCGTTTCGTGTGTGGGGTGTCTCGCAAAGCGAAATACAAACAAGGAACCACCCCGTTACACTACTCCTTGACAATGTCGATCCTAGAGATCCATTATGCCATACATTCAGTTTTATACTACTACAACTACTAAATTTGGACTACAATATGAAAAAAAATTAAAATCTCCAATAATATCCTTGGGATGATGTAACCCAAATATTCCTTAAATGCGATACAACAACCCCCATCAATCTAGTACATCATAATCATCCAAGATGTACTCCACAAAGATTCCCTATCATTTCATCTATAGGATGTATAAATATATATAGGCCATTATTCTAACCATATATATATACAATCATCCATTCCCATTGCCAAGTGTACATACCACATATGATGTACAATGGCCATACACATAATATACCCGACTAAATATATCACCGATAAAACTGCATCATGTTATCATTTTCCAGGGTATTACTCACATACCATCCTGGGGGCCCCGGTCGGTCTCAATATCACCTACATCGGAGCCATACACACACACGACGTTCCGGGAAGCGGCCATAGCTCCTAACCGGTTAATGAGACGAGACACACCCACCACGCCTCACCTCGAAAATATAAATCACATAATAACACACTGGACGATTATGACCTGGGGACTATCCACACCCTGCTCCTTGAGCCAGGATGCTCACCGTTTGTGCGGAAACTTCCCAATGATAGCATGAGCGGGGTATGCTTAACCACATAAATATATACCATTCACATGCACAATATATATACATCCATATGATCCCATCATATGATCAAACATTAAACCATCATATACAGTTTAGATATTCATACCATGTATATCCATAACATAAATATATCCATATATTCATATTTTTGGACTTCAATTCCCAAATCACCATCCGGAATACTTTCAAAAGTTCTCTATTTTTGGACTTCAATTCCCAAATTTTAAAATTCTCCAATTTAATTAAATTTTATTTTCCCAAAAATTTAATTTCTCAGTCTCCAAAGTCAAGGGTTGTTACATACTTCCCCCCTTACAAAAATTTCACCCGCAAAATTTTAAGATATGCTTAGGACCTCAATCTCATCTAGTCCTTACATCAATCCTTAGGATCACTATACCGATCCTTTCTAGTTCTCACGTCGAACCATATAGATTTTAAAACAAACTACTACCCAGGGCGCCCATACACCCCGTGCCTGAGCTCCACTCGTAGAATTATAATCAGGCTCCATTAGCCTCAAATCATAATATAACTCTCAGCAATATAATCTATAGCAACCTATTAACTATATAAAAGTTTAAAATTTCCCATGGTTGAACTCTCCTCAATTCCTCACGCTAGCCACCTTCGTGCGGGGGAGGTCTCGCAAGCGAAATCCAAACAAGGAACCCTCCCAATACACTACTATGTAGCTAGGTCGAGGATTGAGATTAGTTGAACCATGGTTAAGGCTTTTTAAAAGATTTTCATATTTTAGATATTGCCCGAAGGCCTATGTAATAATAAGCATAAAACAAATCCATGTCTTTCGACATGCCAAGCAAACACCTTATGTTTAGGACACAAGGTCTCAACAAATACAACACTCTAACCAATACCTAGTTCTCAAACTAGCACAACTATGAGCTAAATTATCCGCTCAACATAAATCTACGAAACTATGAACCTCTCAAGTATAAAAATTTCTCTACATCACATCAACACCTTTCCATAAACTAAGTTCTTCCCTCATTGGAGCACTACCTAACCCATCCATAAGACGAATAACCTTATAATCACCACCCAACAAACCTCGACATTCCGCCCTTCCGGAATTTAATATTATAACTCTCGATTATCTCCTCACGAGACGATTTATTTTCTCAAAAGATGCCATACAAAGGACATACTTCCTCACTCCTTCATCCAAGGAAATTCTGTACACCCTAGGGGTGTAGAAACTAACTACTCATCATACCTTATGCGCGATGTTCCCAACATCGCATAAAGCATGAATTAAACCCAAAGAAAGGTATTCTACCTTATACTTCCATAATTCAATGGTTTCACCCCGTCCTTGAACCTCAACTCAGGGTCCTCTACTTCTTCCAGGACAATCATTAATCCAAAACCTATTTCTCCACAAGGGGAACATCATCTTCAAAATCCTTCCCAACCACTTTGAAGGACAAAACGCGAATGCAACTATCGAAAACTCTCTCAGTCCTACTCAATGAACCTCAATCTCTAATTTCTTTCTCCCTCTTCCCAGAAGGCAATACTCCTGATATTGGGGCAACTCCACCCACCTCACATCGATAAGAGTCACCAACACCAGGTTTCCTAATAAAGGTTGACGATTTTCTCAATCTAAACCTCCCAAGGACTACACTATTCTCTCCTCAGACTTACCTTACTAAGTCCAAGATTCGCCATTCGAGTAAATTTCCCTTTCTTACTCAACCATTGATAGGTCACCCTGAACCACTGCTAGAGATCTCTTTCTTATTCCCGCCTGAACGGAGGAAAACAAATACCCCCAATCAAAGCGTTCCCAAGATTAGTTATGGGTATTATATCTCTAATCTGGTCCTTTCCTAGACGACATAATCTAGGCGACGTATGCAACGGAAGCAACTGTTATCAGAACGTCGATTAAGTGAATACACTTGACAGAAGAAGATAAACACAGTGAATACAACAGTCCTAATAGTGGGGCTTTATATCAAGAACATTAACGCAAGAACGCAGAAAACCCGCACAGATCCTAAAGACTCTAGAACCTGATGCTTTGATACCATCTGTAACACCCCGCTCAAAATAATAACGGGTGGCCAGCCCTATACTACATTAAATCAGGAGTTTCAGATGGATCAGTCTCAACACCAACTGTCGATACAAATATAATATAGACTAACTACCCGATATCATATAAGAGAGATGTTAAAATTTAATAAAACATGCAATAGACAACAAACCAATATTTTAAGCTTCTAATAAAGGAAAGAAAGATGAAAAAAAAAGAACTATGATAAATAAAATGCTAGAATAAAAAGAAATAAGTAACTACAACCGAATATACCACAAAGGAGTAGACCCGAATAAGTTGTCGGGTCACAGCCAATACAATAACTGAAATGGAATAAATATACATATCTATAAATATCCCTTGGGTATAAACCCGATATACAACATGAATCCTACCTAAATTTTTAAAAAAGTAGGAAGAGACTACAATCTAAGTCCCGCAATAGTCCGAACCTGTCACGACTCCTAGGACTTTGGATAGAAGGTCATCTGGCATCCATGCGGTAGGACACCAGTAGTAATATATATATATATATATATATATACAGACAGGAGAGAAAAGTGAACGGGTCAGAGCCCGAGTTGTGAAAAATATTTGGCAATTGGGTAAACCGTATCGGTGGACTTATTTCATAAATAAAGTGGAATCGCACTCTCGTGAAAGCCCAACTCACCTCTCATCTAACGGCGCACACCTATTTGCGTCCTGAAATTTTAGTTAAATTACCCAAATTATAAGGACAACCTAACTTAACATAGGCCCAGCCTATACCCACGATATCTGCTTTCCTATCATAACCCAAGAATCCACTATTTCTAAACACACTTAATGATTTTTACTAACAAATATGCCATAATAGGCTTATTGGATTACGATTTATAATTTACTTGATTATAATTCTTAATACGTTACCCATATACATTAGGGTTTAATCATATGATTTAATTACTAAATAACATGCATATAAATTATTATTGACAAAACTTCTCTCCAATCTCAACACTGCACTGCGTTTCGTGCGTGGGGTGTCTCACAAAGCGAAATCCAAACAATGAACCACCCCGTTACACTACTCCTTGACAATGTCGATCCTAGAGATCCATTATGCCATACATACAGTTTTATACTACTACAACTACTAAATTTGGATTACAATATGAAAACAACTTAAAATCTCAATTAATATCCTTGGGATGATGTAACCCAATTATTCCTTAAATGCGATACATCAACCCCCATCAATCAAGTACAACATAATCATCCAATATGTACTCCACAAAGATTCCATATCCTTTCATCTATAGGATATATAAATATATATATATATATATATAGGCATTTATTCTAACCATATATATATTAAATCATCCATTCCCATGGCCAAGTGTACATACCACATATGATGTACAATGGCCATAAACATAATATACCCAGCTAAATATATCGCCGATGAACTGCATCATGTTATCCTCTTCCAGGGCATTACTCACATACCATCCTGGGGACCTCGGTCGGTCTCAATATCACCTTCATCAGAGCCATAGACACACACACGACGTCCCGGGAAGTGACCATAGCTCCTAACCGGTCCATAAGACGAGACATACCCACCACGCCTCACCCCGAAAATACTGATCGAGGTGCATTAGGATATAGAGAATATCCTCAAAGTAAGTAGAATTGAGAGACGATTCGTAAATATAAGTGAGGTGTGAACTTCAAGTGAGAAATAGTATAGTGTATACTAAGTGGGGAAGTTATGTGAGTTATTGATGAATAGTATATTGAGAGTAAAATATACGAAATATGATATTATTTCAACTACGCCTAAGAGCGTACTATGAGTATGAAAATAGTGTGATCTATATACCTTGTGTGATGGTATACATTGATATAATGTGATGATGTATGTATATCTTATGTGAATGATATATATATAAGTGAAGCATACCCCCTCCTTGCTATCATTGGGAAGTTGCGCGATGAGGGTGAGCACCCTAGCTCGATGAGCAGAGTGTGGATATTCTCCAAGCCATAGCGTCCATTTATTATTGTATGATTTTTATTAGGGGTGAGACGTGGTAGGTATGTTTCGTCTCATTGCCGGGAGGAACTATGGCCGCTTCCCGTACGTTTTGATTGGTTGTTTTACCATGGCGGTGTGATAATAGTCCGATTTATGGTAACCTGGGATAAAATGAGTAATTACTGGAAGATGATGGCACTGAGAACATGTGTCCTCGAGTTATAGCTCATTGGGATGGTTATTATTATACTGGTGTGCTTAGTACTTTGGGTATTGAGGGATCAACGGACCTCAACGACCAACATTGCCAAGGAGTAGTGTATTGGGGGGGTTCCTTGTTTGGATTTCGCTTGCGAGACGTCCCACGCACGAAATGCATTGCAATGTTGGGAGTGAGGAGAATTTAGTCCTTAGTGCTCATATTTATATAATAGTATGTATCTCGACGATCGACAGTGCCAAGGAGTAGTGTATCAGGGGGTTCCTTGTTTGGATTTCGCTTGCGAGACATCCCACGCACGAAACGCCATGCATTGTTGAGAATTGAGAATAATTAATAAAATCACTTATAGTATAAGAGAATTTGGGTTATACGCGTCATGCATTGAGGGAATAATTAATCTTGATAATCAATACTGCCAGGAGTAGTGTATCGGGGGGAGTTCCTTGTTTGGATTTCGCTTGCGAGACGTCCCACGCACGAAATGCAGTGCAGTATTGAGAATTGGGAGAAGTTTAGTCCTTAGCACTTGGATGTTAATAAATCATATATATATATATATATATTGATGGCATAACTAGAATATAAGAAATTCTAGTAAGAAAATGTTTATGTAAACTTTGTATGTTAAGTAAGGGAACAATTAATTGAGATCGATAATATTAGAAATTGAAGGATTAAGTGGTAGATGGAATTTTAGTTAAGTATCAATTGGGATTAATTTAGATTACCTTGCCTAGATAGAATCGGGCACTTATTTGGAGATCATGTGCATACGTTTAGTGCGCGCTTTAGTTGAGAGGTGAGTTGGATTTTATGGAGAGTGCGACTCCACCTTAATCATGTCATAATGCATTTATAATTATTATGCATTTTAATACACTTGCTATAAAAAATTTTCACACCTCGGGCTCTGACCTGTTTATATTTTCTCTTGCTGTACATATATATTGTATTATTCTAGGTGTTCCTCCGCAAGGACGCCATTGATGTTATCCATCCAGAGTATTCGTGGAGCTGTGGCAATAGCAGACTGTTGCGGCATTTTGTTATAGTTTATTCCTATCTTTTGTGTATCTAGATTAGGATTCAGTTTGTATATCGGGTTTATACCCAAGTGTTGTAGAGTAGCACTTTTATATTTTCTTTCTCAGATTATTGTATTGTCTGCGACCCGATAACATATTCTGGTATTTTACTTTGTACATTGTGTTGTATTCTTTTGTATATTATTTTGAGCATGTGTGTGCCTCTTATCATATGTAAAATTATGTTGTTTATTAGTTGTTGCATGGTTCATTTTAGTTGGTGTTAAATAAAAGATTATAAATTTTTTGATACCCTCTTTTTGTTGTAATGGGTAGTTAGCCGTGTTTATTTTATAATCGTCGGTAGATGCTGAGAATGATCCACTTGAGATTCCTAATTATTTTAGTATAGGGTTGGCCACCCGTTATTATTTTAAGCGGGGTGTCACAGGTGGTATCAGAGCATTAGGTTCTAGTGTCTTTAGGATCTGTGTGGGTTACTGCGATCTTCCATAAGTGTTCTTGATGTAGAGCCTTATTATTAGGACTGTTGTGTTCATACGTCCATATTTTCTTCTGTGATCGGGAAATAATTTAAAGGTATCTTGATACAATTGTTCTTATTTCAGATGCCACCGAAGAGAAGTTGTTTAGGCAGGTCAAATAAAGGGGCTGAGACTGTGGAACCCCAAATGCTTCAAAGGACAATGACTACAGATGAAATTGCCAATATTGTGGCACAAGCAGTAACTGCTTCCATTTCTACGATGGCGCAGTAACCTGCAGTTCAAGTAGCCCAAACCCATTCAGGATCGTCTTTTTGGGAAAGGGTGCGGGAAAATTTTAGTAAGGGGCATCCTCCAGAGTTATTAGGGGGAGTTGATGTGATGGATTCAAGTAGATGGAAGAATAGTATGCAAAGGCACCTTCGTATGGTTGAGTGTAGCAAGGTGCAAAAGAAATTTCTAGCCACCTTTAATATGAAGGGTGAAGCTCTCTAATGGTGAGAGTCTGTCACCACATCTGAACAGAGAGATACATTGCCCATAACATATTTTTGGGAACTTTTTGATCGAAGGTATTTCTCTTTCGCGATTCAGAAGGAAATGAGGAGGAAACTGATGGATGTGTTTCAAGGTAATAGAATGGTGGCCGAGTATGAAGAAGAACTTGCTCGATTGGCAAATTTAGTACCTGAAGAGGTAAACACTGAAGATAATCATATATCGAAGTTCCTGCGAGGTTAAAATGGGCAAATTCGGTATCATTTGTTAGGGAACCCAGCGTTAGTGACTTTCGCCGAGGTAGTGAATATGGCACTCTTACAGTGTTATGAATATTGTCTTCATTCGCAAGGGGGTAAGAACTTTAGAGATTCCGGTTCATCAAGTAGGTTTGGTAATGAGAATACCAGTAATGCTAGAGAGTATAGTTCGGAATATAGAGGATAGCAACAGTGTTATGTCCCTCAGGATGGGCAGAGAGGATTTGAACGTAGATGTTTCTTTTGTAAGAAATTTGGTCATAGGAAGAGAGATTGTCCTAATAGGGTAAAGGACCACGTTTTGAAGAAGTTTTGGAGTTGAAACCCTTACAGCAGATTTGAGGTCATTTTAGGCCAGGGGACTTTGTGTGGGATCCCAATGATGAGCAGATTTGAGGTCATTTTAGGCCAGGGGACTTTGTGTGGGATCCCAATGATGAGGAGATGAAATCGGACTAGAGATAGATGATGTAAGTTATTTTCCTTTGTGGTTAGGATTATGTTATATGAAGCTTTGGGAATATCGTATGGGAGATAGATATGAGATGGTAGTGCTATAACCCTATTATGTATGGAATGACCCTAAAGGGGAATTTGGGGCAAGTGAGGCTCTTATGTTTTTATCTTTTGAGAGAATGGATTATGTTGTGATGTGCTAGAAAGAGAGATATAATCTTGTTATGAATGTAAGAATTGTTATTGTGTATTGAGTAGTAATGATAAAGCTACTTATTTTTATAGTCATGTTAGACTTATATAATTGTTGTATTCCAGCTATGGAAGAGCCTAGTGAATGGCAATATATTAATATGATGTGAGAGATTATTTCTGAAAAGAATTTAGAATTTAGTGGATTGTTATTGAGTGAGAGAATTTTAGCTCATAATTATGTTAATTTTGAGAACTATATATTAGTATGAGTATGGAAATTGTTAAAACCTTCTGCCTTGAGCATAAGGAATTTTATTTAAATGTCAAAAGACATAAACTATTTTAAAATCAACTGTTTTCAAAAGAAATTTTTTTATGGGCCTTTGGGCCATATCAAAATGATTTCCTCAAAAATATATTTTTTTAAACTCTCGTCCCGATCTAACAAACTCTCAATCCCCGACGTCGCTACATATTAGTGTATTGGGAGGGTTCCTTGTTTGGATTTCGCTTGCGCGACCTCCCCCGCATGAAAGTGGCGAATGTCAGGAATTGAGAGGAGTTAAATCTTTGGACCTTTCAAAAATTTTATACTATTAGTATGTTACTATATTTTTTGAATTGTTATGTCATCTGAGGCAAGAGAAGCCTAATTATTTTTATACGAGTAGATCTCGAATAAAGGGTGTATGGGTGCCCTAGTAGTTATAATTGATTTTATAAAACTAAGATAACTCGTCGTGGGAAGTTAGAGGTTTGGGTATAGGGTTAGTAAGGATAAGTGTAGTAGGAACTAGTTGAGCTTTGGAGTATTAGGCTTAGCTTAATTTTGAGGGCGAAATTCTTGTAAGTGGGGAAGTCTGTAACAACCCGAGATTTTTGGGACAATAATTAATTACTTTTTGGGAGGAATAAATATTATTTTAATTGGAGAATTATTAAATTGGCATTTAAGGTCAAAATTTGAAGTTGTTAGAAAGTGATTCGAATGACGATTCTGACAGAAGGAAAGAAGAAGGAAAGAAGAAGAAGAAAAAGAGGAGAAAAGTGGGATTTCCGGCCATTTCACAATCTCAAGGACGAATCAGACCCTACGAGCTTGAGGCAAGTGATTAAACTTGCTAACTCATTATTGTGTATCATTTATTTCATGATTTGTGGATATAAATTCTGAAATTTGGGAGAAAATGCAAAAACCTAGATTTTGGGTAAAATCTTAGATTTGTTGTGTATATAATGGATTTTAGGTTAAAAATTAGTTGAGGTGTGTTAATTGATGAGTTTTAATGTTATATATATATATATATATATATATATATATATTTGGGTTGAAGATAATTAAAGAGAAGATGATAGAAATGATGTTTGGGGATTTTTGGCTTTGAGAAAAATAGCCATTTTCGTAGCCCTTGAACAGGCCGAATCGATTCGGCCCCAACCCGAATCGATTCGGAATGTTCCAGCTTGACAGGTCTGAGTGACCGAATCGATTCGGCCCCAACCTGAATCGATTCGGCTCGAGACAAAACCCTAGGTCTTTGGACCCAAATCGATTCACCCAGGAGGCCGAATCGATTCGGATTGGGCCCGAATTGATTCGGAGACAGGGCAGTTTTGTGGATGTTTTTCTAGGGTGAACTTCATCCCATTTCATTTGACGTTATCGTTTGTGAAGATCTATATGGGTTATGAGAAGTATGTTTGGATACTTTTAGGGAGTTTCCCTTCTAAGAAATTATTGGAGTCATATTGATTTAGTTCGAGAGAATACCGATTGGAGAGTATCGTACCAACTAGTGGGGAAGCCCACTACCATTGAGATTTCTATTTGGAGATAATTATGTAATT